>OZ023270.1:27743725-28456225 GCA_964006375.1 Tillus elongatus
GAAGCAAGAGTGGGGTGGTTTGATACCGTTATATTTGCAGCCTGGTTCTGTAACCTATTTGTGCCAAATGTAAGGAGACATCACAATACTGAAAACATTGTTTACTTTGGAGCAAATAAATCTTGGTAGCCACGTTTCTTCAGGCGTATTAAGATGTGCCAAAGAAAATAACATTGTGTTCGCATGCTTCCCAAAGAATTCCACACACCTCTACCAGTCACTTGATGTGGGCTTTTTACGCAGTATTGAAAAGAAATTTGCGCGATATTTCAGACGCCTGGAAATATAGATAGAAAATAACGGTTCAACCTTTACAAAAAGACAGTGTTTCCCCAACTTTTCAGAAAGTTACGTAAAAATTGTAAGAATAATTTTTCTGATAACATCTGGCTTCAGAAAGTGTAGGATCTCTCAATTTATTCCCACAGAAGTGCTTGACAGACTTTCAATAAATGATTCTAAAGACTTATGTTCTTAATTAGTTTCTGAATCAGTCTTAGAAATGCTGAATACATGAAATATAAGAAAAAAATTTAGAGTATAAAGAAGCTGAAGTAAAAAATAAATGTTCAGCCTGGACATAGAAGACTTATGCCCAGTTTCACAGAGCTCGATTAAATTATCGGTTAGTTAACACCGACGGCAAAAGTTCTACCAAAATCCGTTTTCAACTTTTTGTTGAATAAAGGAAATACATAGAGACGGATTTGACACTGCCCCCTTCTTACATTCGATCAGAGAGATCGAATTCTGACATTTTTTCGTATGGAGCCTGTGCATATGGACCACCTTCATCTTGCTCTTCGAGCTGCTCTGAATGCCATAGACAACGTCATTGATCCTTTTGACCACCTTATACGGACCTTCCCATAATTTCTGTAGTTTAGGTGACCGTCGCTTGCGTCGTACTGGATTGTAGAACCAACCCGATCTTCTTCTTTAAAATCAGCCAGATTACTTCGCACGTGATAAAGGGTCTTCATGCAGCCGTTTTCTACTCGTATGTGCATTCTGTCAGGAGAATGGATGGCTTTCATTCTCGCCAATATGCCAGGGCTCTCTTCAAGTGAGGTTCTTACGTTGGATTGGTTCTTCCGTACAACTGCTCTTGTTCTGGTGTTTTTAACCGACTTAAAAAAAGGAGGTTCTCAATTCGCCTGTATTTTTTTATGTGTGTTACGTCAGAACTTTTGTCTAGGTGAACCGATTTTGATGATTCTTTTTTATTTGAAATCTGGTTCTTCTGATGTGATTCCATTTTAATTTTATCAAGATCTGATCAGTAATTTTTGAGTTATCCTTAATTTACCTCCGATAAGACGTTTAACAAATGGTGGCAGCGGCGATATGCATTTTTGAGTTATCCTTAATGAAATCGGTTTTCCATTATTTCAAATTTTTACTTGCTACTTGCACAAATATCTTTGCAGGCCCTATTCTTCCTGTCGACATCAGCTCAGTTCCAACAAATGTGTTCACTGACCTTTTTCTGGGTTGGCTTCACCTTTACATGGTCTTTACACCCTTCTGCCGAAAGCTCGATTAAATATTTAACGGCCGGTTAGTTAATCAGGGCTTTAGACGACCAATGACAGCTTCAAAATATTTGGTGGTCATGGCAAGAACCCGAATTATAGTCTGTGATTGGTCGTCTAAAGCCTTGATTAACTAACCGGCTGTTAAATATTTAATCAAGCTTTGTGAAAATGGGCATTCGTCTTGTACTTCTTCCATAATTTTTTTAATACTTGCTTCTGGCTGAGTAACTGGGTGGTCTCTTCCTCTCACAGATCTCTTCATTGGAATGGTACTTTCTCGGCAGACGTTGCTATTTTCCTCTATGGTGATTTTCCGCACTATCAGTTTACTCCCAGGCGTCATTATCATTTCTTCAGCGCCGATAGTCATGATGTTAGTGCCAAGATCAAGTTTAGCGCACTGACCTTTAAGTATGTCCAAGCCGATTATAAGCGGGTCTGATATTGCGGCGACTATGGCTCTCTGCTTTGCCTGCCATGTCCCAATTTGCAGCTCGACGTCAGTTTCGCCAAATACCTCGATCCGATTACCACTGGCTGCATTTATCCTCTACACTCTCTCTGGTTCTCTTACTCGCCATCTTAGAAAAATGTCGCGGCGAATAATCGTCCTAGGCGCGCCTGTGTCGACGACCATCTGGATCTTATTACCGCTTATGTATCCGTCTACGACGAGAGCTCTGCTAGAATAGCTAACGTGAGATACGGCTACCGGTCTTAGCTACACTTTCTCCTTGCGCGTGATCTTAGAGGCCAACATTCGCCTCGTATATGTCCTACGTTGCCGCATATCCAACAACGCAAGACATTTGCACGGTGAACTCTTATTGGGGGCCCATGATACGTAGGCCTTATATGTTCTGCTATTTTCTCTAGTAGCTGCATGACATTTTATGAATTTTTTATTTTTTTCTTGGACTTGGAGACTGCAAACTATCACATGACTTTCTGATGCTTGCTTTGCCGCTTCAAACTCCAAGGAATGCGCCAAAGCATCGTTCAGGTTTTTGTCTCGCTGTCCTCAGCGCCTGTTGCGTGTCGGTATATCTAATGCCGTCAATGAAGGTTTGCAGCGACAGCTGGTTTAAAAACTCCATCGGAGCTATGCGGTACGCTAATTGTGTCAGTCTGACTACGTCGACGTGGAGATGTTGGAGACTTTCGCCCGATTTTTTACAACAATTTTTCAACTGGAATCGACACAGCTGTTGTAAATGCTGGTCGCCAAACCTCATCTCTAATTGATTTCTAATGCTGTCAAAACTCAACGGTTCTTTCCTTGGAATACCTTGGAGCACATCTAGGGCATCTCCTCTGAGAGCTACAATTAAAGAGGTCGCTTTCTCTCTCTCTCTCTCTCTTTCGCCCCTACCATTTGCTGTAGCTGCGGCTTCGAACTGGCGTAGGTAAATACCCCATGGGACTCAACCATCAAATGTGGGGACCTTATAATTCTTACGACAGGGCTATCTTCGTGTCTGGTGTTTCCGTTGGCTAAGACATTACACCTCTTTTCTAGTGATTGCATTTTCTGCTGAATTTCTCCATGAATACTCGTCAGTTTGTCATGTACATCGTCGCTGATATCCCTTACTCGGCTTTCTACTTGCTGGAAGATGTCGTCTTTTACTTGCTTCATACGTTTATCCACACATAAAGTAATATTCTCAATTCTGCTGGCTTGTTCTTGCAGAATTTTCTTTGTTTCTTCATCTCTTCTCGTTTCTTCGTTGGTCTCTTTATCTCTTTTTCTGACTTCGCCACCTCTTCTTCTCATTTCTTCTTTGGCTTCTTCGTCTCTTTTTCTCAGTTCCTCTGTTGTCTCTTCGTATCTGTTTCTTATTTCTTCGTTCCTCTTTTTTCTGGCCTCTTCATCTTTTTTTCTCATTTCTTCCTCGGCTTCTTCGTCTCTTTTTCCGGCATCTTCATCTCTTTTCTCATTTGTTCTTTGGCTTCTTCGTCTCTTTTTCTGGCTTCTCCATCTCCTTTTCTGATTTCTTTAACTCTTTTTCTCAGCTCTTCTTTCACTTCTTCATCTCCTTTCCTGGCTTCTGCTTTTTTCTGGTCTTCGTTCATTTCTTTAATCCATTCAAATAGCTGGGTGTCCATAATGGCTGTTATGCTACGTGTCCTAGGCATAGACGTACTAGAAGCGAGTACACAGTTTTTTCTGTATCAATCGCTCAGTTATGAATTACTGTTGGCATTGATCTTCCAGAGATTTTAGAAATGTCCTCGTTGTTCAACGAATATTCTGGAAAATATTTCCGCTAGCAGCTTGAAAATCCCACTTCTGACACCAGTTATTACGTTCTACGGGGTTCTGGATTTGTTAACTAACAAAACACAGCTTTTTAAAGTACTATTTATCATAACCAACTATTTTCCAACACCACTATCAACTAAAATATTTCTCTCTATTACTAAATGTATATAGTTTATTTTCGCCCCTATTAATTTACTGATTCGCTTAGTACTCTATGATCACTTATTCTGCACCAACACTAACTCAATACAGAACTAACTTACTCTCTGTGCAGGTCGCCTATTTATATTGTCCATAGAGACTCCAGACCTTCTACACTGTTCTACACCTGTCACTTCTGGTCCCTTCTAGAAATATAATTGCAGAGTGTTAGCTGTTACCAACACATTTTACAACCGGCCTCTGACCACAGACGTGACAAAGTTCATAGACCTAATTCTCATAGAGACGGATGTGACAATATGATGATTCTTTTATTACAAATTCAAACAGAGAATTGTTACCACCATGTGGTACTCGATTGCAGGTGGGAATAAACAGTTAGGTTAAACATATACAGTGACAGAAACCCCAACTGTCCTCAGATTCAATGCGTGCCACGGTGTTGTTTACGTAATTATCTCATATATGGCGCGCATAACACTATTTCAAGTTATTTTATTCTCGTGGGTTCCACTTACCCCACATTTCCACTTGCCCCGGTGTACCTTACGCCAAAACAAATGTTTCGCTGAAATCAAGTAGACATCCTGCGTATCTCAATAACTATGGCCATCAGGCACCAATTTGCCACTTTTCGGTGATGTATATATTTTGCCGGTTACTCTGTACATTTTGCTCACAATCACCGTGTATATGATCCTGACATTGATACTCTTGAAGTCTCCGTTCTTTCGACACCATATTGACGTCTTGCCAAATAAATCTAGACGTTAATATCAAATTCGTCCATTATCTTCTTTGCTTCTTCCAGTTTTTATATACTTAACAAGCTTCTAACATTCCATGTTAATTTGGTTCTCCTTTGTATTATATTTTCTAATAATTTCTTCAACTTCTTCCTGACTTGACTTTCAGCTGCTGAGTGTAAGTTTCAAACAAGATTTGGCATAATAATGATCTGAGAGGTGTGTCTTTACCTATCGGACCTTGAGTTCCGACGCTCGTCATGATCAGTAACAATATTTCGTTGGGCTTAATGCTGCTGTTATGGGAAAAGACGCATAAGGCGGTAGGTAGTTTCCCATTGCCTTCTCCAGAAGTTGATAACCATTTACTGGTACTTCATCGCTTGGACTGTAACGTGATCCTCATCATTGTGGACCGCCATGTAATAGATCAGAATGATGTTGCCAGGGCCTCACCACTAGGAATTTCCTACCATGCTACTGAATGATATTGAAAATAAAAGAAATACGTACTATAATTTGGCGTCTCTAATTACAATCGAAGCTTATTATAAAGTGTCGTATTATTTGTGTTATCTATACATTTTGAATCAAATTGTTTTCAAGAATCATTTAATATATTTGTGGCTTTATGGTTACATTTTTCACGCCAACGTCTTCCGGGATAATATGTTAGAGTATCGAAACACTTATATAATGTATTAATGTATATTGAAATAACAATGGAACAGGCCCTATGCCATCTAAATATTATGGGCGTGTCCATGTACGTCATACAAAATAAACAGCAACATGTACATAAGATTCTTTATAATATATGGGATACATTTACGAGGTGATTTAATACCTCAAAATAATCAAAAAGTTCCTATCAATACGTGTACAGAATCCTTTCGTTTTTAAGATAGAGGCTGTCGAAAATTTGAAAAAAAGATGATAAT
Source organism: Tillus elongatus (assembly GCA_964006375.1). Taxonomy (NCBI): domain Eukaryota; kingdom Metazoa; phylum Arthropoda; class Insecta; order Coleoptera; family Cleridae; genus Tillus; species Tillus elongatus. The sequence goes on from OZ023270.1 coordinate 27,749,379, forward strand.
TTTAATATTTGTCAATTAAATTCAAATAATCATATTAAATTTAGTACGCAATACCTTTGGTTGCTAAATTTGGTAAAAATTTCAAATCCTCTAAGCAACCAGTGATAGAGTTAGATGGGTTCGTTATCCTTAGATTAAATAAAGGGATTTAGTACAGCACTGGAGACATTTTCGTTGCAAATTTTGGTTATTATTCAACGTTATATAGAAAGTGTCCTACCTTCATGTTTGTTCCTATAACATGATTGCTGTTAGACCAATACACAGATACGCAATTAGACAGGCAAGCCCACAGCTGTCCAAAATGTGATCATACAGTATTGTGCGAATAAATGTGAACATTGTGCGAGAATGTCGGAGAAAAAGGAAGACAACTTTCCGACATGAATCGTTTCTTTTCAGAAATAGCAAGCTGAACCCCAGAAAGATAAGCTATGACCTTCAGTCAGACTGATAAAAGGCTGGAGTGAAAATTCGCAACTCAAAATTTGCAGGTGCCTTTTGGAGGGAGGAAGAAACGCTGTGAGACCTCGAAAGAAACAGCTTCTGACGGAGGTTAAAATGAAAAGAAGACTGATTTGGGCAAAAAATATGGTCGTTGGACAAAATAACACGGGAAAAATGCCTTGTCCTCAGATGAGAGACAGTTTTTGGTGCAGGGGTACCGACCAAAAACTGCAGCTGTTAGTTCAGATAGTAAAACATCCAGTCAAAAAGATGTTATGGGGCTGTTTTTAATATATCTGAACAGAGGAACTTATACCCATCGAAGGCCTGATGAACAGTGAAAAGTATAAAAAGAGGTTGGTAACGTAATTGTTCAGAGAGCTGAAAAAAGTTCCAGCAGTTGGCGAACCAATCTTTCAGCAAGATTCAGCACAGTGTCATGTTTCCAAGAAGATGATGATATATTTCAAGCACAAAAAGATTACCCTTCTAGACTGGCCTTGAAACTCACCGGACGTTAATCGTATTGAGAACTTGTGGTCTATATGCAAGGCCAGATTGCTTAAAGTGGTTTGTATAACAAAAAGTAAAATGATTGAGGCTGTCATTCAGGTGTGGTTTCGAGATGATAAAATCAAGGACAATTGCAAAAAATTAATTTATTCTTTGCCAAAACGAGTTAAAGCTGTAATAAGAGCCAGGGAGGGGGGGCATATACCCTATTGAATAATAAAAGATTTATAAACTAGTACTGCTTGTATTTTTTGTTGCAATAAACGATATTTAACTTAAATCTGCATGTGTTCGCATTAATTTGCACAATACTGTATATGTCGCGTAGACAAGGACGGAGAATGCTAAATAATTTGACATTTAAGTGATTAAATAACATTAGATATTTTTATCTGCGAAGTTAACGTCAACTGGACGCAGCTAGGAGACAATTACCTGTCGCTGTGTCACCGATCTATGTGTCTCATTGTAGCACTACCATCTTTCTTGGACACAGACTACACACACATATATTATTTTATATATTGCAAGCATTGACCGTCGGCCTACCTTTATAATTGTATCTCTATCGACCAGTAGTTAGTTATGTTAATACACTTAATCATACGATAACAGATTACTTACACATATAAAAGGGTAGAGGAATCACATTAAAAAATACATAGTTAAAAATTTGTATGATTTTAATAAAAACAGTATTCTTTTTGTCCGTCGAGTACCAAAAAGAACCGTGCGAGTAGACTAGCTCAACGCACCGGAAACATCACCGACAAACAAACCGCAAACAGACTTATCAAACAAGTACAACCTGTCCTAAATGACCTCCGCAACAACCGTTGGGAGGAATGCCTGCAAACTCTGTCCGCCCAAGACCGATCTCACCACTTCATGACCAAAACGGCATCGTTTACACGGATGCACATAAAGCAAGAGCCTTCTCGGATCATATGGAGTTGCATTACAACAACGTTGATCTGTCGCTTGTCACAGAACCCACCGTAATGTCATGAGTGCTCTTCGCGCCAACCCAGACACTAACATTAAGTCTACTACTTACGAAGTGGTTTTCCTAATAATCAAATCTCTAAAAAAAATAGGAAAACTCTGGGATACGATGGAATCTCCAACGTAGCCCCGAAAAACCTACCCCGTAAAGCAGTGGTATTCATAGTCACAATTATGAATGCCATCCTAAGGTTTCAACATTTTCCATTCAAGTGGAAACTTGCCAATAGCATTATTATTCCAAAGCCCAAAAAGACCCGCTGTTCCCCCAAAACTATAGGGCAATTAGTCCACTACCCGTGGTCGGCCAAATCGCCGAGAGATTAATTCAGAAAAGGTTAGCGTCATACACCTCTAAGAGCCTTATCCTTCCGGACGAGCAATTCGGATTCAGAAACCAGTACTAAACCACAGACCAAGTCCTCCATATGGCCTCCAAATATCACCGAAGGATATAATAAGAATAAGTCAACTGATGCAATATTTCTCGACGTTGCTCTAGCATTCGATAGGGTTTGGTACGCAGACCTCCTGAACAAACTTCTATCATTTAATTACCCGTTCCCTCTGATACTCCTCATCAGGTCCGCTCAGGTTAGGTCACACTTACCCAGCCATGGGTGGCCTCCCACAGGGTTCGACCCTCTCCCCAATGCTGTACAATATATTTGTCGCAGACATTCCGACACCGCCCCAAAACGTGTTATATGCACTATACGTAGACAGCACTACCATCCTCAGAAGCTCCACGCAGCCGAGGATAATAAGCCAACGTCTACAAACTTCCGTAGACGAGCTGCACAACTGGTATAAGAAGTCATGTCTGTAGCCATAAATCCCGAGAAATGCTTAGCAGTCCTATTTCCCAAGAGAAAGCACACACCTCACGATCAAACATCCTTAGACAACAGTCTAGTTCCCTGGCAAGACTGCACCTAAAACCTCGTGGTTATCCTAGACAGACGGTTAACATGGCGCCCACCATGCCCAACATGCTCTACAGAAAACATCGATGTTCATGTTCTTTCCACTTAACAGAAACTCCAAGCTGTCCGTGAACAATAAACTACTCATGTACAAAGTCATAATCCGGCCAGTCTTGACCTATGCATCTCCCGCATGTGCCACTGCGCCCGACAGACACATCAATACACTTCAAATCATCCAGACTAAAATTCTAAGCATGGTTATCGGAGCGCCATCGTTTGGCAGAAACGGTCAGATTCACTCTGATCTGAAAATACCCTCAATACTTGAGTTTATAACTACTCGACTATCCATCAATCAGTTCGCCAAAACCGCTTGCCACCTAAATTCTTCTCCGTAGTGCCACCGACTACGATGAGCAACTTTCACTAAGAATTAAGCGTCCAAAGCTCATCCTGATCCGCCAATGGCACTGTGGCAAACAGAATGGAAACATTCAAAATTCAAATGTCATGTGTGAAGTCCTTCTGACGGAAGTATGGAGGTCCAGTGTTCCAGGGAGAGGGGTTTAGTCGGGTGAGAGTCCTACACTGCGGTGTGTGAGCGAGTGTGTCTATAATGGATTCCTTGTACCCGGCTCCAAAAAGAAAACAAAAAAGTGCTATCATCAGCGAAGCTGTGCAACGAATTATTGGTTGTTGACTGAATGTCATTTATACGAAGGTCGATCAATAAATATCCGTGTTAGGAATGAAGACGCAAGTTTTTATGATTTTTTCTATTTTTCAACGTAATCTCCGTTTAGGCCGATACACTATTCCCAACGTTTCTGGCATTTCTTTAACCCCATCAGAAAATAATATTTGCCAAACTCTTTAAAATACGCTTCTGTCTCGGCGATAACCTCCTCGTTTGAGCTGTTTTACCCCCTAGCTATGTTTTCATGTTAGGGACAGAAAGAAGTCGCAGGGAGCCAGATCGGGCAAGTATGGTGTGGTAACAATTCGTACCGCACTTCATGCAATTTGGCTGCGACAATTTCAGAATTTGCTGGTGCGTGGTGAAGCAGTACCTTTTCCTTAGCCAAATGGGGCTGTGTCTCCTTTAATGTCTTATCGAATCTAATAATTAATTGTAGTACTTCCCCGTGATCGTTCTTCCTTTCTGCAAACACTCCATGAGGATTATTTCCGGCTGATGGGGAACCGTTTTTGCATTCTTCGGAGTAGTTTCACCCGGACAAATCCATTGTTTTGACTATGGCGTATAACAATATCCAGGTTTCATAAACGGTGACAACTCGACGCAAAAACTCATGTGAATCTTGGTTAAAGTGGTCCAAACACTGTTTAGACATTGACAGCCGTATCTGCTTATTGTCGACGTTGTGCAATCGCGGCACCCACCGGGCCGACACCTTTGTCATACTTAACTTATCATGTAAAATATTGATTGCCTTTCCTGACGGTATCCCTGTCATCTCTCCTACTTTTTTTTTGTTCCCTCAGGGCTCGTCCGCGGCCTTGCCGCCCCGATAGCCCTACTTAGTGTACTTTAGTTCGATGATCAGCGAGAATCATGTCGTGGACCTTTTCAACGATTTCCTCGGCCACGTCTGCCGGGCTATCTGGCCGGTCCTCATTAAAAACAGATGTACGGCCACGTTTAAATTCGTTAAACCAATATCACACGGTGAAGAATCCCCAGTATCAAACTTCGCATCTTTTTCCATCCAAAAATAAAAAGCGAATTACAGATGTGCACTTTTTCCATTTTATCGAGTAACACGAAACAGGTGTATTAAAACTTGCTTCAAAATAAAAACGAAGCAACGAATCAGTCTGAAATTTAGTATGGTGTCGTTTGACAGATGACACGACAGTGCACGACGGTAATGCCAACTTCCTTCAGCAACGCCACCTGTCTTCAAACACGTGTACTTATTGATCGTTTCACTTATTAAATACAGATGTAGAGACTTGATCTCTGGTTTGATAAATGCTGGTTTTCCTCATTGTAACCGATTTCGAATTTCGAGCAGGAGAAAATCAAATTTATTCATACAGATCTATTACAACTATAAATAAAAATCCATTACTACATTCGGGTAAAAAGAAAATATGAGCAGAAAATGCGCAGAAAAGAGCTTCACCTGACCTCGAGAAGATGCCTTTTTCACATTTTAAAGCCATATCCCCCTTAACCCTTGCCTACCCCACAAAGCACCTCTATTCGCCTCAGGTTCCGTAACTTTTTTGTGTGCTGCTCCCAGGCAATTTGTCTTGAGGTTTATGCAACGAGGGTGGTTGGAGACATGCGAGAGGGGAAGGAAAACCTACGCGACCAAACATCGCCCCTCCCTCTCGCTTTTCCAAAGAGAAACGCTAGGGAAAGGAAAATCTAAAACTGTCCGTGAACTGAAAATTCACCATTATACATTTATTAACAGTTCATGTTTGTGCATAAAAATTCTCAATTTTGTCCTGCCTGACGATGCCGCAAAAGGCGAAGTCGGCCGCAGAGAAGAACGTAACTATTTGTAAAGCCAGATAAAAAATCCCTGTGTGTATTTATTTGCATTTAAGACCAGAAAATTAATTCTCAATTGAGCATGCTCGTATTTAAATGAATTCACAATGTCAAATACAAAATATAAAAAGTCTGGACGCAGCAAGTGCGTTATGGTAGCGAATTTTTTTAAAGTATTTTTAATAGCAAATGTCTTTCTTTGATGAAAGCAGGCATCAAACTTGGTTGCCTATATAGTAAAAACAATGTACCATATTTCATCGAAATAACTTTATTGTTTGAAAATATATAAACATTTTTCAAAAGTCTGGATGCAGCAAGTGTGTTATGGAAGTGAATTTCCATAAAAATGTTTTTTAAAGCAAATGCGAGCAGGCATCAATCTAATTACCGGTATAGCCTATGTAGTAGAAACAATGTACTATATTTTATCAAATTACTTATGGTTTGAAAATATACAAGAATTTTCCGAAAATAAACTTAAATGTTGGTTTCCTAACCAACAAAGCTTACGTTAATAGCAAATTCAGTTTTTGAAATTTGAAGGATTTAATGAAAATTCGGTAAATTTGCAGATTAGCTCCCGAAAGCTTTTCAAAAAATTGTTTTCAGAAACATCAGTAGGACCCCACCTGGATGCACAAACCACTAGAAAAATTTGTTGTTCACACCCCCTAAGGAAGTTACGGGACTGGGAGTGAACAGGGGTGCTGGGCGGGGTAGGTAGTAAAAAGGAAATATGAGCAGAAAATGCGAAGAAAACTGCTTGAAAGCTGTCTATTTGAAGCCATATCCCCATTAAACCCTGCCTACCCCGCACAGCACCCCTATCTGCCTCAGGTCACGTAACTTCCTTGGGAGGTATGAACAAGAAGTTTTTCTTGTGGTTTATGCAACGAGGGTGGTTGTATGCACACGAGGGGGGTGCCTACGACGAAGCAGACCCCCCCGGTTCGACTTGTGGCAGGGGTTGGAGGGTGGCTGCTTCGTCGTGGGGATTTTTCTTCCCCCTCGCGTGCATACAACCACCCTCGCTGCACAAACCACAAGAAAAATGTCTTCCTACCCGCCAAGGAAGTTACGGCACCTGGGGGATAGGGGTGCTGTGCGGGGTAGGCAGGGTTTAAGGGGGGATATGGCTCCAAGATCTGAAATAGACAGCTTTCAAGCCCGTTTTATTCGAATTTTCTGCTCATATTTCCTTTTTACTACCTACCCCGCCCAGCACCCCTACTCACTCCTGGTCCAGTAACTTCCTTGGGGGTGTGAATAAGAATTTTTTCTTGGGGTTTGTGGATACAGGGGGGGGGGCTGGGCTAGGCAGGTTTCTGAAATCAGTTTTTTGAAAAGCGTTCGGGAGCTAAACTGCATATTTACCGAAAATTCGCTACCAAAACGCACTTACTGCGTCCAGATTGTTTTCTTACAAACGCATTATATTTCGATAAAAAATGCAAAAATGTATTAACGAATTTGTTCTACGAAAATTAGCTAAAAAAAAAACTATACACGCCTACTCACTTCTGGTCCTGTAACTTCCTTGGGGGTTGTGAACAAGAAATTTTTAAATTCACTAAAAATGGAATTAAAGACATACGCCGAACTTATCACAGCCAAAGCAAAAGTACCCAAAAGCAAATTTATTAAGGTGTTGAATTATTTTAATTTTCGATAATTCTATTTTTTGACATTTTATAATTTTATTCTTTTTTAGGAGCAGCATCTTTCAAAGAAAAGTATAATTCTCATGGCTATGCTGATAACGATATGTGTTTGGTTCTTAATTGGCACAATATTCATTTGTTATCGCATGCGTAAAGCCAAAGGTGGTATGTATTAAGTGTTCAGTTTAATAAATAAATTCTCTGAAACCAGAGGCGTAGTTAGGCGTCGGTGACTGCCGACGGCTGCGCGCCTTACGAGGTCTCGTGAAAAAATCACCATGCTAAGAATGCTGTTTTGCTCACTTCCTTATCATTGAAGCGGCACAAACAAACAAGCACGTCTACACTTTAGCGCATGCAAATGAAACAGCACAAGAATCATCATCCCTGCGATCATGACAGTGTTTAATGCTCGGTTCTTTATTCCGCGCGTTCAGAAAAATCAACACACACGTCTGGTTAGATACATCCGCTCGCGTTGCGCACCACTGTCTGTCGGTATAGCCAGTAAATCCTACCGCAGTTGTTAGCCATTAATGGACAAACAGATATTCTAGAATATTTAATTCATACAGGAAAGAAAAAGGAAAGCTGAAACGGTCGTGTCCAACCAAGAATTGAGTCCAACATACTGAAGTATGGTGAAATATCTTAGTAAGTAACCTTGTTCTGGAGTTCCTGATTTTGAGCCGGATGAATTGGTTATTCAAATTGCTGAACCAGCTTCAGAATCGAATGAATCTGTTGTCCAAATTGATGAACCAGTTTCAGAGTCGAATGAATCTGTTGACTAAATTACTGAACCAGCTTCAGACTCATGTGGATCTACTGTTATCCAAGTTTCTAAAGCCAGTAAAAAATTTGAAAGGGAGAAAATTTGTGAGACGGAAAATCAAGAGGAAACAATAATTTAAGAGAGTCCTTTGTAGACTTAGACCTAGGTAAATGGGTATTTCCAATAAGGCACTTGCAGCGTAATGAGGTTTCAAAATGGTCCATACCAAAATCTAGAAATAGCCAATGAAGAATATGCAGAAGACGCCAGCAAAAGGCATTTCCACAATTTCATTTTACGCGAAAATTGAGTAACTGCATAACGCAACATCGTAGATGGTTAGATTACTCCATAATTCAAGGCAAAGCTCAATATTTTCCATGCAGACTTTTTTCACATTTGCAAATACAAGGAGGATGTTGTGACTGGAAATATCTTAGTCGGATATTGCAAAGACATGAACAAAGTCCAGGACACATGGAATGTATGTTTCAACGGATGGAATATTACAAAGGAATCAAACACGGAAAAACAATCGACGTGGAAAACGAGAGATTAATTAGAGAATCGCAAAAATCTTGCTACAATTTCTTTGAAAAACTGATTGACATTATCAACTATTTAGCCTCTCATAATGTTACATTTAGAGATCATCAGGAATCCTATAGGTTAGACGATAGCTGAAACAGTGGCAATTTTATGAGCCTATTTAAGTTGTTATTCAAATATGATCTAACACTGCGGGAACACATAAATGGAAAACGTCTTGCTCAACATTATTTGAGCCCTGATATTCAAAACGAGTTGATTACATTAATGTCTCAATCAGTTATGGGGGAAATAATACAAAGAGTCAAACAACCAAAATATAACTCATTAATGCTCTCTCATTCTTATCACGTATTCCAGTATAATTCAATTTATTAGCACTTTTCTTAACCGAGACATGAAGAGAGCTTCGAAGAGCGGATTGTGCGCACGTCCACGTTCGGTTTAGCTACGCCACTGTCAGAAACGCTAGAATTTCAAAGTATAGTCACTATCACAACGAAAATCACTATGAGGTAACTTATTTGCTAAGCAGGAGCTACCAAATTAACATATTATACCTTATAAACTTTTATCATTACAAGCTTTCAACAAGTTTTCCGTGGCTTAGTTCGTTAAGGCGTTAGACTTTCGGATTTCGACAGGTTTGCGTGTTCTAATCCCACCGCTGGAGATTAAAAAAACTCCGACTATGCGATTTGAATTACGTGGGAGGCAGCGGAAACCGAACGCATTATCTTTTCCCAAAAACAGCAACGATGGCAGGCACAGTTATACTTGCGACGACAAGGCGACATCACGTTTAGACTGTGATGATCACGAGGTTTTCATCATGAACACAGTCTAAAGGCAATGACGCCTTGTCCTCGCAGGTATGACTGTGTTCAACGCAGCTCTTTTTATTTGAGTGTAGCTTCAGCACTTAATCAATTGGACCAGATTTCCAGAACTTTTCCCCTTTGTCTACCTCTTACTTTCTTTCCAAGCATGTATCCTTCAAATTCTAAGAGTGGAACATTGGATGGTCATCTGATGAAATGCTGGAATGTATGTGTCTTGGATTACACTGCGTTGCTGAGTCTTAGTCTAGAATACAGGCCTCCTTTACAAAAATTTGAAACCTTTATAAATAACAAGCAAGTTTTCAGTTATTTATGTAGTTGATGACTTCAGCATCGAGTTCTTCAAACAGTCTAAGCGAAGAGATTTGTTGCTTTTTTATTTTTTTGGCCTGTATCATGTGTTTAAGGAATGCTGAGCACAGTGCTTATAAGGTATAGGAGTTATACTATCAATCCTCTTTTGCCTGATCATCTTGCACAAAAGGTTGTGATATTGAATAAATTGGCGGTATCGAAAGGAAATATCATCACGAAGTATTTTTTTATACGAGATATAAAGTGAAGAGGTTCAAGAGCAACAAGTATCATCAATTGGATGCATGTCATGAATATCACTGCTAAGGTCTCATTTGTTAACTTTTACGCAGTTCTGATAAATTGGTTTCATTCATTATTTCCGAGAATTACTGTTAAGGAAACAACATGTTGCAAGGGGCACTTTGTATCGGGGGAGTCCAGAGAGCTTGAAACACGTTGTGAATGTCACTTAGACTATTTTTAGAGTTAAGAGAGACAAAATATGGGAAGAATTACCGAGTGTACGGAAACGAGATCTAAGAGATAGCTACACGAATGATGTGCAATGTCAGAATGCACGAACTATTGGAAATACGCCAGATAAGACCAGGGCTATATAAGGGCTGATCAGGGAATATCCGGTAAACCACATAAAATGCAGAGTAGTGACAGCATTCTATCACTGCAAATGGCCTATTTCACTACAGGTATTGGGGGGTGGGGGGGTGGTGGCGTTTAGGATCATGTAGGTGCATCCGATGACGAGGCTCGACGAATACTGAAAAATGGAAGAAGCACAATAAATAACTGTTCGTGTATCTAACAAATCAAAGATAATTTAAGAATATTTTTCACGGTACGAAAAGTAAAGAATCTCAGATATCTATGGGCACAATATTAGACTCATGAAGGATATTTTTCCGATGATTTCTGAAGTACTGACGACTGTGTTTGTTCAATGTTTGGAACAAGGCATTTATCCGCAGAAGTTAATGAGATCCGAAGTGGTTACGGTGCACAAGAAAGATAATGTTGATACCTGTGATATTTATCGTCCACTGTCTATTCCTCTCAGAATATTAAAAATTTGACAATAGGTTCTGAATAGAAGTTTTCTTGATTTTTTGGCCAAGAGCTCGGTTTTGGAAGAACAATAGTTTTGATCGATTTATTGAAGGGAATAGCCGGAGCTTTTAGTGGACGCAGGGAAATCGATCTCGTATCGTGTGATCTAAGCAAGGCTTTCGACTGTGTTACGAGACCTATACTTCTCCAGAAGATGGTAGTCTATGGTGTGCGGGGTAGTGCTTTCTCAATCTTCAGATCATACCTCCCGGGTCGGACGCAGGGTGTTGTTTGGGACAACGTTTCTTCTGAAGAATTGGTCATTGAGCGGGGTGTGTCCCAGGGTACAATTCTTGGGCCGTTGCTGCAGTATACCGTGTCATATGCGGACCCTAGTATGCAGATGATGCCAACTTTATCAACAAGGCTGCGTCTAGTACAGAATTAGAACAGCTCACCAATGAATCGCTTATGAGAGCGGAAAAGTGATCAGCAAATGGTCTTAAGGCAAATATAGCTAAAACTCAGCGAATGGTCTTTAGAATGGTGACTTCTGACCACGAGATAGTGGGAATTCTTGGAATCAGACTTGAGGCTACACTCACTTTGACACCATACGAAGGCGACATTGACTCGAGAAATCGCAAGACTAGCCTATTTTTCAACTCTCTGGCTATGTACGGGATACTTTTGTGAAGTTACAGTCCTGGGATGTAAAGTATTCTTTTAAAACAAAAAGAAGCTCAAAGGGTCATATGTGGCGTCTCAAGACTCACTATCTGCCGAGAGTTGTTCAAAGAGCAATGTGCCCTGACCATGATCTAAGTTTTTATATTGGCATGTGTCAAATATGTCCTTTGGAATGATAGAAGGTTTTCTACAGGCGAAGATTGACATTGATACGATATCCGGAAGAAGAGCGAGTTTACTATCGAACACCATCGTCTCAAGAAGGGTCAAATGGCCACAAATTACATGTGTGCCAAGTACAGTACAGCCAGTGTCCCAAAGGAATCAAGGGTCTTCCCGATATGATTTTTACACGGGGTGTCAGGAGGCTGCTTCTGCAGTACTCATTTTATAGTATGTTTGAATATCTGGATTGTGATCTCAAGGCTTTGTTGTGTTAGTGTAGCGTCTTTTTAGTCTTATTTACATCCCTTGTAGTATGATTGGGAAGTTTGTGACACGTTTACTTTACTTACATTTGCGTTTTTTACTTTGTGTGTGTATTTTGCATTTTATATTTATGACCTACCATGTAATAATTGATGGTAAATAAAAATTATTATTATAAATAATGTTGTCGGAAAGTTATTATGTCTCAGAATATATCCAACAAACCTTTGATCCGTTTAGATTGTTTTTACTCATAACTTCCCAAACTGGAATAGTATACTTGCTCTTAGTTCTCTTCTAGTTTCTAATATTTCTTAGCACTGTTTATATCAAAGTTTATATTTTTAGGCTATAGCAGCGCTTCTAGCGACTCATCAAAGAAACCTCCTTCAACGCCATCGAAGTCATCAAGGTCGTGGTAAGTAATAAATCAAATTTAAACTAAAATAGTTCCTATAGAACCGCTTTATATTGTTATAATTGATAGCGTTAAGTATATTTGGTATTAATGTGAAACACATGATGCAATAGGTAAGTTATATAGTGTTATATATAATAGGGGCCCCCCGTGGCTCCGGAGACGAAATAAATAATAATAGGTCCGAGGTATTTCCTGTCGTAAGAGGCAACAGGAGTCTATAGCGGAGTTCCATGTGATACCGTTTTAAATCAAACACTGGCGGGTGTCGGGTCTAGAGGATCCCGAGAAGAGGCTGAGACATCTAGGAAGTAAAATAACTCCTGGAGGGTAAGGCCTGCGCTGTGATCTTCGAAGCGGGCAAACGACCTCGTTTGGATGTTGCTCGAGAGCGAAACTCTATATGATATCCGCCTGGCGGGTGTCGAGTCCAGACGAACACGTAGACATGCTGAGATCTCTAGGGAGTGAAAAACCCCTGGAGGTTGTGGCCTCCACTGTGAGCTTCGAAACGGGCAAAAAACTTCACTTGGATGTTGTTTGGGAGGAAAAACTCCATATGATACTGCCTTGCGTCAAATACTGATAGATTTCGGGTTCAGACGAACCCGGAGGGGGGCTGAGATCTCTAGGGAGTGAAATAACCCCCAAAGGTTTAGACATCCTGTGTGAGCTTCGAAACGGGCGAAATAGTTCGCTTGGATGCCGCTCTGGGGGCGAAACTCCATATGATACCGCCTTGCGTCAAATACTGACAGATGTCGGGTCCAGAGAAACCCGGAGGGGAGCTGAGATCTCTAGGTAGTGAAATCACCCCTGTACGTTAGGGCATCCACTGTGAGGTTTGAAATTGGCAAACGACCTCACTTTGATGTTACTGGGGAGCGAAACTCTATATGATATCCGCCTGGCGGGTGTCGGGTCCAGACGACCAGGCAGAAAGCCTGAGATCTCTGGGAGTGAAATAACCCCTGGAGGTTGAGACTCCCACTGTGAGCTTCAAAACGGGCTTAATTATTCGCTTGGATGCGGCTGGGGAACGAAACTCCATATGATACTGCCTTGCGTCAAATACTGACAAATGTCAGGCCCCGATGAACCCGGAGGGAGGCGAAGATCTCGAGGAAGTTATATAAAACCCCCGGTGAATAAGAGCTCCACTGTTAGCTTCAAAACGGGTTAACGATACCGCAGCTTGAGAGTAAAATTCCATGATATGCTACCTCTTTGAGTCAATCACTGGAGAGTGTCGGGTCCAAACGAACCCAGAGGCGAGCTTAGATCTCTAGGAAGTGACATAACCCCTGAAGGTTGATACCTCCAGTGTGAGCGTCAAAACGGCCAAAATACTTCGCTTGGATGCCGCTCAGAGAGCAAAACTCCATATGATACCGCCTTGCGTCAAATACTGACAGATGTCGGGTCCAGACGAACCCGGGCGGGAGCTGAGATCTCTAGGGGGTGAAATCACCCCTGGAGGTTAAGGTCTCCACTGTGAGCTTCGAAACGGACGAAAAACTTCAGTTGGATGTTGTTTGGGAAGCACAACTCCATATGATATCGCCTTGCGTCAAATACTGACAGATTTCCGGTTCAGACGAACCCGGAGGGGGGATGAGATCTCTAGGGACTGAAATAACCCCTGAAGGTTGAGACCTCCAGTGTGAGCTTCGAAACGGGCGAAATTCTTTTCTTGGATGCCGCTCTGGGGGCGAAACTTCATATGATACCGCCTTGCGTCAAATACTGACAGATGTCGGGTCCAGATGAACCCGAAGGGGAGCTGAGATCTCTAGTGAGTGAAATCACCCTTGGAGGTTAAGGTCTCCACTGTGAGCTTCGAAACGGGCAAACGAGCTCACTTGGATGTTACTCGGGAGCGAAACTCTATACGATATCCGCCTGGCGGGTGTCGGGTCCAGACGACCAAGCAGAAAGCCTGAGATCTCTGGGGAGTGAAATAACCCCTGGAGGTTGAGACTCAACTGTGAGTTCCGAAACGAGTAAAATACTTTGCTTGGATGTGGCTCGGGGGGCAAAACTCCATATGCTACCGCCTTGCGTCAAATACTGACAGATGTCGGGTCCATATGAACCCGGAGGGAGGCTGAGATCTCCAGGGAGAAATATAAAACCCCCGGTGGTTAAGAGCTCCACTGTAAGGTCTAAAACGGGTTAACGATACTGCTGCTGTAGAGTAAAATTCCATATGATACCTGTTTGAGTGAAGCACTGGAGGGTGTCGGGTCCAAACGCACGCAGAGGCAAGCTTAGATCTCTAGGGAGTGAAATCGCCCTTCGAGCTTAGGATCTTCTGTGTACGCTTCGAAACGGGCGAACAACCTTGGTTGGATGCTGCTCGGAAGCGAAACTCCATAGGATACCACCTTGAGCTTCTAAACAAGCACTCGACTTCTATTAGATGACAGAACACCTTAACAGAAGGTGAAAAAAGACCTAAAAGGACTCTGTCAAACCAACTTTCACCCTCAAAAATATCGAATCCTACAAGGAGCTGAAATGATGAGTGAAATTTAAACAATTATGTGTGTGCAACAATAGAGATCGCAATAGAGTGACTGAAAGAGACCACTCACCATTGAGCCTAACGTAACCTGTAATGGGGAATTTCATTAAAAAAAATTCAGTTACTAAACTCAATTTTCCTCCAAGCTTGGACCTTCAGATTTGGTATGTGAAAAATTTGCTAATGATCCATAAAGTCCAGTAAAATGATATATTTTGGTATGCAGAAGGTCGAGTACTTAGTTTTAATTTTTTTGATATAGAGTTAATGCCTGTACTTTAAAATCCAAGTGCCGCGCGCCAAGTATTACTGACAAAACATCAAAGTCTCTGACCTTTACTACGTTTTTTCTAAATATCTACCGAACAATTGGTTTTACACAAACACATATTCTTCACAAATTTCATTTAGAGCAATTATCATGTAATTAATTTTGAAGGCGAGTAAATTTACTACAAACAATGCACAATATGATGTTTCTATGGTCATTATTTCAAGATATGCATTAGTTTAAAGTTATTAAAAATGATCTACACAAACACACATCTCGTATATTTAATTTATTTTTCAATCGACATTCATTATCATTACAACTTTAAATTTTAACACAAAATAATAAGAATAAATAACGTAGTTTAAAAAATATGTACTGAGTTTTTATAACAAAAGTTAAAACTTGGTCAGTATTATTTTTGCCTGTAAGTATCATGTGTTTAAGTAATGCAGTAGAAAATGCAGTAGAATATGTAGTTAAGCTGAGACTTGCATAGACAACATGATAACAGATGCTGATCAGAGTGCTTAGAGGAGTTATACTATCAATTGTCTTTTGCCTAACCATCTTGCATAAAAGGCTGTGATGTTGAATAAATTGGCGGTATCGAAAAGAAATATCATGAAGTTCAATTGAACGGATGTGGTGGATGTCAATGCTGAGGTCTCGTTTGATAACTTTTACGCAATTCTCATGGATTGTTTCATTCATTATTACCGATAATTACTGTGAAGGAAACAACATGTTCCAGGAGACCCTGTGTGTCGGGGGAGTCCACAGAGTTGGAAATACTTGTGAATGTGGCTTGGACTATTTTTAGAGTTAAAAGAGACAAAACATCAGAAGAATTACTGAGTGTGCTGAAACAGGATCTAAGAGAAAGTTACACGAATGATGTACAATGCCAGAATGCACGAACTATTGTAAATACGTTAGATCAGACCAGGGCTATATGGAGGCTGATCATGGAAGATCCGGTAAACCACATAAAATGCAGAGTCGTAACAGCATTCTCACTGCAAATGAGTTTAACACCTATTTCACAGGTATTGGGGGAACGTTTCGGATCATGTAGGTGCGTCTGATGACGAGGCTCGACGAATGTTGATAATTGGAAGAAGCACAACAAATAACCCAATTTTCGTGTATCTACTGTTCACGATATGAAAAGTAAATCATCTTAGATATGGGCTCAATATTAGACCCATAAACTAGATTTTTCCGATGATTTATGAAGTACTGACGACTGTGTTTCTTCAGTGTTTGAAACAGGGTATTTATCCGCAGAAGTGAAAAGATCCAAAGTGGTCCCAATGCACAAGAAAGATAATGTTTGCGCCTGTGATAACTATCGTCCTTATTTACATTTTTTGCTTTTTTGAAGGGGCAGAATGAACCTCTTCAAGCTCTGTCTGCTTCTCTTCATCGTCTTCATGCAGCTCAAGATGTACGAGGGTCGATCAACAGATACTTGTGTTAGGAATGAAGACGCCAGCTTTTCACAAATTGTTTTTTATTTTTGTTTCCGCTAAGTTTTTCATGAGCAATGTTTTCATGTTGGGGAACAGAAAACAGTCGCAGGGAACCAGGTCGGGCGAGTACGGTAGGTGAGACAGCAATTTGTAGCGCAGTTCGTGCAATTTGGCCGCGACAATTCCGGATGAATGGGCTTGTGCGCTTTCTTGATGAAACAACAGTATTTTTAGCCTATTTTGACGATGTCTCCTTCAATTTATTTTCGAATGGGTCCAATAATTCACCATGTAGGACTGCCCCGTGATCTTTATTCCTTTCTGCAATGAGGCTTATTCCCTTCAAATCCCAAAAAATCGTGGACATGACCTTTCGGCCTACCGTCTTTGTCTTCTTCGGAGCAGATTCACCCAAAAATCCATTGTTTTGACTCTCGCTTAGTGTCCGGCGTATAATAATGTATCCAGGTTTTATCAACCGTGACGATTCGAAACAAAAACTCCTGCGAATTTCGCTTAAAGAGGTTCAAACACTGCTTTGACCTTTACAGCCGTATCCGCTTGTTGTCCACCGTGAGTGCTGATGTAAGGTTACCGGTAATTTAATTATTAATTAATTAATTTGGTAATATTACCCGTAATATTACTTAAAGTTCCAGTAATTATATACCAAAACTTGATAATATTACAACTTTCACCACTGACTGTGGGCACTTGCAGCATCATATATAAGTAATTTATGACACCCCAAAAATGTGGACGTCATCGCTACTAATTACTAATTATTATTATGTGCATATTCTGTACTTTACTTTGGAGTCAATTTTATCCTCGTTTTTCTCAATCAGACAAGGTGAAAATAATCGAGGGTCTAGCAATAGTTTTCTATAACAAAAAACCATTTTTTGTCTGACATCCCGTATTTTCCTGATTTAACTATGTTATGATCATTATAATCTATATTGTTTCAGTTCGTTATAAAAGCAAAAATTAAACAAAAACTTTTTTGCAGCTTTGGAAAAAAGGATCCATCTGGAAAAAAAGGTGATAGAGGAAAACCAGTAAGTGCACTTACACCCTAAATGAAGATCATAGGGTGAGTTTATTTTAAGCGTTGGGCACAAGGAGATATCTCGAAATCTCGAAAACGGTAAAAAAATTGTCAAATTTTGATGAAATACTGGAGAGACAGGGGCTATATTTGAACATATTTTTGACATTTAACCCCCCGCCCCTCACTATTTCATTATTTCACTATTTTGAGTGGCGCAGGAGTAACTTTGGATTTTTTAAATGGGGTGATGCAATTTTTTAAATAAAATTCGAATCTACATTAAAAACTAGGTACATATGTGTGCAAAAAAATATATGCTCTTTCGGTTACAGAATTATGTTTTTATTATGTGTGTGTGTGTTTTGTTTCTTTAACGTCGGCCTATTTCCGCGACTATGGCCAATCACCGATGCCAGGGAGCAGTTTCACCTCACTATCCTGGAAATTTTGCCGAACCCCTGCCTTTTTGTAAGGAGGGTAGGGATCTTTAACGTGCCTATGGATGTTAATTGCACTTGTTGGTAGAAGAAGTTTCCTTAAAAAGGTCAGGAAATTGTTGTAGCAATTTGAAGTACTGGTGTGTCGGGTCTACAAGATGAATTTTAGAATTAATTCCTAGTGGTGGGTTAGCACCGGCCTTAGAGAGGTTTGTCTTTGTATCGATTAAACGTCTATGTTTCATATCCACAAGTAAAGCAAACTCTGCTAGAAAATCAGCGCCTATAATTGGTTGCTTGATATCGGCAAGTGTGAAGGGCCAGCAGAACCTACGGCGTAAACCTAGATCCAAATCTAATAGTTGTTCGCCATAGGTATGAATAGGGGTCCCGTTTGCAGCATACAAGGTACGTTTCGATTGAAATTTCCGTTGATCGTGAGTGGGTGGAATAACTGAAATATCCGCTCCAGAGTCGATTAGAAATTTCATATTGGAGCGTCTATCAAAAATAAAAAGGCGGCGTGTTAGGTGGCTCTCGTCTCCTGCCGCGTGGAGGGAGTGCCTTATTAGTTTTCCGACACATGTTTTGCTTTGAAATTGCAAGGTTGGATGCAACGTTTGGCCTTGTTGCCAAATCGTTCATGATACCAACACGTGGAGGTTGAGGAATTTGCGGTTATGGAATTTCGAGAAAGCTTGGGTCTTTCTCGGGAGGTAGATCGGGAACGCGTTCGCAATTCGTTGACTAATGCTGTTAGCTTCTCTAATTGTGCTTCTAGCTTGGCTAGCTTGTCGGGCTCGCGTGACTGAATTTCAGCCACGTTGTATTTATCTCCGGAAAATTCCACGATTTTGTCTGCTGTAACCGACAAATTTTCTAGAGAATCGTTGCTTAAAGCCAAAATTGAACGAACGTTGACTGGTAAACGTTGTAGAAATAAAATTTTAAGGAAATTTTCTCCAATCTGACTACCGGCTAAAAACTTCATTTCGCGTAAAAGTTGCGATGGTTTTCTGTCGCCTAATTCTAATTCTGTTAAAAGTTTATTTAGTTTGCGACTATCGGACTCTTCAAATTCTAATAAAAGACGTTTCATTAGATCTGAATAGGGGGTTGATGATAATGGTTGGGTTAAAAAATCTGAAATTGACTCTGCGACATCAGGATCGAGTATAGCGAGTACATGACTGAATTTTGTCTTTTCAGAACTGATCTGCGATATATCAAACTGGGCGTCAACCTGCATTTGCCAGATTTTCACGTTACGTCTCCATATAGGAGGTAATTTTATTGCAACCCTTGCCATGATATTGCTGCTTGAAGAATCTTCGGCCATTGTGAAAAAATCAGATAATTTTTAAATTAGAAAAGACTGACCTGTTTAGATATTCGTTTTCTGTAGGCATGAGCACGTGCGTGGAAGTTAGGCGACGTCGGCTGGAACATCAGGCTGGGCATCTTCGGCTTGCGGCACGGGGTCACCAATATGGATGTTAATTGCACTTGTTGATATTAAATCCATACGTAAACATTTAATATACTTTATTATTTCACTAACTGAATAAACTATACATTTAACTATAAAACAATCACAGACAGCACATAACAGATAACTGACCGAGCGTGGAGAGACGTATCTTCACTATGTCGGTTGGTAGCGAGGAGAGAGAGAGAGAGAGATCCCTGGTGTCTCTTATATAGTAGTTCTTGACAGCTTGCTGTCGAATAACGTAACGTAACGTTTAGCTGTCAAGAGAAACATAGAGTAGTGTTGACGGAAACACTGCGGTCGGAACCACCGCCACAGTGCCCAATATCGCATTGACACGGGACCGGCGGCTTTACGCACCTTCGGAAGGGCGGAACGTGCAGACATTCAACTTGTTCAAATACAATGCCAGAACCTTGGTTGATGTTATTGTTACAGTTTGTACTGAAAATGTGAAAGGAGAACCCTGGGATCGAATCCAGTACCCTTCGGTTCAGAGGCACACATTCTTGCCCCTGAACCACCGAGGCTCTGATTTATTGGGTTAAAATATAAACTTGTTTATCAAGTCTGTCATCATGAACACGCTGATGTTGATTATTATTTGCTTCCATGGAAACGCGTTACTTTTATTTGGGCTAAACGGGGATTGACATATTGACGATTATTTCCCAGCTTATTGCTCAATTAAACAGGGAAAATAATTTTATTGTGCAAGTTTATATGTTGTTAATTTTGGGGGAGTGCAGAAAAACAACAGAAAAGTAGCGCTAGTGTGGGCAGAGAGGTTTCCTATAATATTTCGAAATTTCATATTGCATTTCAAAGGCTGGAAACCAGGAGTCGTCCTATTTGAAGGTTACAATCGAAACCACGAGTTCGGAAGAGAACTAAAACCGATAGGAATAATGCTGTTTGCGTTTTAGAAGTGGTAGCAGTCGACCCGCATGTAAGTAGCAGGCTGCTTGCTAGAGGTCCTGGAATGAGTCAAAAATCAGTTGTGAACATATTGCACAAATTTCACCCCTATCACATTACACTGCAACAAGAGCTATTATAATACGGACAAGGTTTTGAAAATCGCGTTACATTTTGCAATTGCGTCGTCAGACAAATGCAAGGAACTAACAGGTTTCATAACAATGTGATTTTTTCTGACGAAGCTACTTAAGTGGGATTTTAAGTTATCCCTTATCAGTAGAAATGTAGTTTTTATTTTCTTTTTTGTTTTTAAGGTAAGTAGACACATTATGCACTACTGGGCGATGGAAAATACCACTGGGTATTTTATCCCCCGCCTGGCGCCTGGTATCCAGTGGGATAATAACTGCCATGGTCAATTAATGTCTGGTGTGGTATAATCGGGAATAAAGTTATTGGTCCGCATTTATTTGAAGGGCATTTAAATGGAAAAATGTACACTAATTTTTTAAGAAACCAATTACCAAAATTATTAAACCAAAACATAAACCCAGACATGTGGTTTCAACAGGATGAAGCTCCACCCCATTATGCAATATAGGCCCGTAATGATTTCAATGGAATATTCGAAAATAGGTGAATTGGTTGAGCAGGTCCGGTCAACTGGCCCACAAAGTCCTCGGATTTGGCCCTCCTTGATTATTTCTTTTGGGGTTTTATAAGTTTTATAGGGCAAAGCGGTGGCAATTGCACCTAAAACTTTAGATGATATGAAAAACAGAATCAGCTTCACCTACTCATTAGTGACACCTGAAATTTTGCAGTATGTACGGGTTTTATTTAGGAAAAGAGTGAGAAAGTGTTTGGAAGTTGAAGGGGGACATTCCGTACAATTTATGATGTGTGACAGACGAAGAATAAGTTAAAATTTAATTATTGATTTTTTTTGTATTTTAACTCAATAATCATAATTCCGTAATTCAAAGAGCAAATCAAAAATTGTTTTCCACACATGCTTAGTTTTTTAAGAACTATTGAATTTTATAAAAAAAGTACATCACTCCGTTCTTTTTACTACACCAAAATTTCACAGACAAGAATTTAAACTGTTCTCGAGATATCCCCTTGCAACACTTAAAAAAACTCACTCTGTGTAGAGAAGTCTAGGAGGGCGTCCTGGCGTCACGTTAAAAAATTATTTTCTAATAATTCTGAGATAAAAAAGTCAGAATTCTGAGATAAAAACTCAGAATTCTGACATAAAAAGTTAGAATTCTGACTTTTTTAACCCAGAATTCTGACATAAGCAGTCCGAACTCCGACATAAAAACTCAGAATTCTGACTTTTTTGACTCAGAATTCTGAGATAAAGAGTCATAATTATTCGAGAACTTTATACGACAGCACCCAGGTAGTGCTGCTTGCAAAACGTTTACCTATTGACGATTGATATGTAATAAGGTAGGTAGCTCTGCCTGTGCCGGTTTTACAGTCAGTTGATCGTGCTTACAATCTCAATGGTAAGAAAATTGGTTCATTGACTAAAAAAAAATAAGTCGTCGTATAGATATACAAATATATTATTGTTTTAATCAACATTATGCCATTGTTCTCTAAATCCTGTGACAAGGCCAGACTTGAAAAGGTCAAAGCTCACAAAACGCTTCTACACAATCCCAGTCAAGAAAACCATCAAGCATTTAAGGACGCAAGAAACCGCTATGTCTGCATTGTTTCTGAGGCAAACAACTGGTTTAATAACCACATCGAAAACAAAGTCCTCTCAAGCTCCAACGGCAGCAAACCCTTCTGGACTCTTGCTAAATAGATTGGGAACAATTTCTGCAAGAGCACTTTCCCACCTTTTGTTTCAGGGGAAATTGTTTCTACCGCCCTGGGCAAGGCTGGACTTTTTGTCTCGTTGTTCGCCGGCAATTATACTCTCAACCCACCTCCAAATGTTCAACCACCAACAGTACCCAATGTCGGGCATAAAATGACGGATATCATTTTCAAAACTAAAAAGGTACGAAAGATGCTCTCTTCTCTTAATACCAGGAAAGCCTCTGGCCTTGACGAGATCCCAGCAATTGTTCTCAAAAAATGCACACCAGACCTTGCTCCTGTCCTGACTGGTCTGTTTCAGATATCTTACAATTGAGGCATATTTCCTAGTAACTGGAAAACTGCTCGAGTACAACCCGTCCCCAAGAAAGGATCCAAGGCCCTTCCTAGCCACTACACGCTTATTTATCTCCTTTCATTCGTCTCTAAAGTGATGGAAAAGTATATAAACACCAAATTACTAAAATTTCTTGAAAAACACAGTCTAATCCACGACAGGCAGTATGGAATCCGTAAGCGCAGATCAAGTGCCGACCTCCTTTCCTTTGTCACCCATTGTTGGAACAAGTCTATGGAACTACACGGTGAATCCCAGATTGTAGCTCTAGACATATCAAAAGCATTCGACCAGGTCTGGCACGTAGCGCTGCTTAATAAACTTCCGGTCTATGGCCTACCACCAAAACTCTGTACCTGGACAGCAAATTTCCTCTCCAACCGGAGCATTTCTCTTGTAGTGGATGGACATTCCTCTAAACTGTATCTAATTCATTCAGGAGTTCCTCCAGGTTCAGCTTTAGCCCCTATTTTGTTCCTTCTCCACATCAATGACCTTCTCTCTAGCACATCCAACCCAGTTCACAGTTACGCGGACGACAGCACCCTCCACTCAAATATACAATATTCTAAGCCTGTCTCTTTAGCCCAATTAGATGAGGATCGTAGACTCATGGAGGGTTCTGTCTCCGTGGATCTCCAAAAAAAAATTAGGCTGGGGAAGTAGAAATCTTGTACAATTTAACCCCACCAAATCTCAGTCTTGCTTTCTTTCTCATAAGAGATACACCAGCCCTAGACCCATCACAATTAACAACCAAGTTATTCAAAGTAATGAGTCCTTTTCACATCAATTTCAGCTAATCCAGCTAATCTCTATACCTTATATACGTCACAATTAAGACCAAACCTCGAATACTGCTCCTACATCTAGGGTGCCGCTGCCGCTTCTGCACTCGCTATACTGGACTCCATTCAGAAAAGATCTATACGTCTCATCGGTGACCCTACCCTCACCCAAAGGCTGCCATCCCTTGCCCACCGACGTGCCGTTGGTGAATTGTCTCTTTTTTTTATAGATATCTGCACGGGCACTGCTCAGAGGAGCTTTCTTCCATAGTTCCTTCACCTTCTGCCCCCAACAGATCTACCAGGGGAACAGAGCGAATGCACCATTTTATTGTCCAGGTCACCAGACATATAACATTTTGTTATGCCCGCTCTTTTGTCCCGAGGAGTTCCAAGTTGTGGAATTCCTTACCGGAACATGTTTTTCCTTCTCCTCCGAACCTCCAAACCTTCAAGTCCAGAATTAACAAGTTGCCTCTTTCCTCTTTGTCGACACCGACGGTACGGTAGTATTTAGGCTGTAATCCCCCGTGGTGTGTTGTTGAAATATAAAAAAATGGAAACTTTAGCTGAATTAAAGTCCAGTCAAGTCAGATAAGAATGGCCAACCTCAGAAAACTTGTGATCTATCATTTGGAATAGGCCATTCAAAATCAAATATTTATATAGACCAAGAGTCGCGCAATTTTTATTTTGGCCAGCACAGGAATCTGACCTTATAATCAAATGGTCAATTTCTGGGCATTCTTCTTTGAGCAGTTTACAAAATCGAAACAGACAACTTGCAGCTTCGTTGCTGCCTCTATTGGTAATATCCTCGGGCCATGTGAAAAATATGATCTGTCCCGAGAAAGTAATACAATGTATGTTAAGATCGTAGCCACATTTGGCGTAAATAAAATACTTTGGATGTTGACAGCTTAGGTAAGGGGATGGTTTGCTGCAAATCCATTGTGATATAGCATACATTTTTGTGAAAAAGCGGCATTTTTCTGTCTAATTCTTGAGACTTGAAGGTATACTTGTAGTTGGCTTTGTGTTATGCAGTATTTCCTTTATAGGTTTTCAGATGTCCAAATGAGAAATTCAATTTTGTCTGAAATATGTGAAGGTACACCGAAACTTCAACTAAACACCTATTTTCTAGTGGTTTCTTCTTACACTCATTCAAATACATTCGATGCATTTTTGTTACATTGAGTATTGGGGCAAACAAATTTTGTGTTAATTTTTATTGCCTGAATGAGTCCTCTGATGGAAGCCCGGCAATTTGTTGTGTAATGTTGCCTTTGACATCTTGAAGGCTGTATGTTGAAACATTTTACCTCTAAACAGAAAAAAATATTCATATGGAAAACCATGCCCTTCAAAATACACCACTAAAACTTATCTTTTCCTACAGAACTTTCTTTACCAATCACCAACTGAAATTTTTTACTGTGTCCATTCTCGATTGTTCCTCTTAAATTTTAGAACTCACTGGGTATTTATTGACAATATTGTGAAGTGTGAGGGTGAGCCCACAATACACTAAACTCACAAATCAGTAGAAAATATAAACCTGCTAATATCTACTACATATATGGGCAACCCCCGGCCCCCGGCCCTCCACCAGCTTCAATTCGGCCCGCGAGAGATTCCGAAAATTCAAATAACGATATCAATTCAAATCGATAAATAATGTTATAAAGCGTACGCAGTGGAAAGCCACATATCGAGTCAGAAATAGTCGTTAGAAGGAGACAAACAGATAAACATTCGGGAAGCCGCCCAATTCGCTTGAAGCACTCGCGTACGATCGAAAGTATTCTACCTAGTTGCTTATTGTCGGTAATATATAAACCGCTCAGCGCGCGTGTCATCTCAGTACTTCTTAACAACTGATAAAGTTCGCATCGCATATTCGCGTACGGTCTAGAGTACGACGCGGGAAATATTCAAGCAAATTCTATCAACAAATCTGGTTTAAAAAAGCTAGAAAGTGGACAGAGAATGTCGTCAATTCCAAGACAAACGGACTGATGAATACTTTTTTATCTTGCACAGTGGTAAGCCTATGTGTCATTGTGCAATAAAACAATTTCTGTTTTAAAAGAATACAATATGAAGCGGCAGTATTCCAGCAAGCATTTCGCTCAATATAATTTACTCACGGGCTAGTTAAGAAAGAATAAAATTTAAAAACCCATTACCGATTTAGGGAAACAGCAACAAATTTGCCATTCACAAAAATCAAATCTAGACAGTGGTGTTTAAGCTAGTTTTATAATTAGTTCCAAAATAGCGAAAACATCGAAGTCATTTTCTGAGGGACAGTTTGTTAAAGAGTGCCTAGTAGATGCTGCAGAACCTTTGTGCCCAGAAAAGAAGAGTTTGAGAAGGTGATCTTATCGCGAATTAACAACACTTGTACTTAGGTTGCTTTTTTAAAAAATTTATTAAACTACTTAAACTATTTAACAACAAACTAGCATAGTTACTGCCTAAATTAATACTGAACAATTATAACACAAAACAGTGGCTTTATATAATAATTGGATAAGTGTTCGTTGCAGGTTCTCACGAGAACATGCAGATCTAGCTTCCTCTGATTTCGCACTGCTGACACTATCTGCAACGGTCGGCATAATTCGTAGAATCTGCTTATGGGAACTGCTGCATGCAAATGTAACTTGATACCATCTACGTGACATATCGTGAGAAACCATGTGTTAACTCCTCCCCCCATTAGAGGACGAAACCCTTGGGTTTCGGAATTCTTAAGGGATTTTCCGCTTCTGCTTTGCTTCTTTCATTCTGCTGGGCACAACTTCTTTTGACAAAAACTGTAATAAATATTGTTACTAGAAGGATTAGTATGATGTAGAGTAGGATCGTCCAAACACTTGTGTGGTACAACGGGAGTCTAATTTTGTTGGGAATTCTATTTTTTATAGACTGTAGCTGAGCCCTGATGTTGCTTACGTCGTGCAAAGGGACGTTTTCCAGTTCCATTGCTGGCAATTCTTCTATGTTCATTTTGCTTTCTGGATCTTCTTCCAACTTTGGTAAGGAGAACAATTGTTGTGTCTCAACTGAGCTCTGCACTGTACTGTATCGTTTACCACCAATCGACAATTGACATCTTGGTTTGAGTGTCACCATATACGTGCCTTGTATAACTTGTGTGTTTTCTTCTCCCGAGCATTTGATTGACATCTTGGTTTCCTTTGGAGCCACCACCATAAACTGTGTGTTGCCATACTTCGAAACGATAGTCTTGGTAATTTTTACACTCTCTTGTTCGCAATTATTGATAGGCTTTTGGAAATTAATTAGCCTAACTTCACAGGGAGGATCTTCACTGACGTCTGCTATTGTATCTTCTGTACAGACATAGATCTCGTTCGTAAGCTCCTGGCAGGGGTTGTTTCTGAAGGCGTATTGTTGCTCATTTAGGATAAGGTACTTGGATCGAGGTATTATCATAGAGAAGCTGTTAGGATTGGTTTGTATAGGTAGGGAGTACAGTTGGTAGTAAATATAGTCAGATTTGTCTATTAGTGGAATATCAATTTGGAATATAATTTTATATCCTGTTTGGATAGACTTGATTTTAAATAATTTTTCATACAAAGATAAGTCATTCTTGCTTACTAATCTAGATTGTGAAATGAATTTTT
Source organism: Tillus elongatus (assembly GCA_964006375.1). Lineage (NCBI taxonomy): Eukaryota > Metazoa > Arthropoda > Insecta > Coleoptera > Cleridae > Tillus > Tillus elongatus. The sequence goes on from OZ023270.1 coordinate 27,776,338, forward strand.
CTATTACAGGAAGCTCTTTAATAATGAATTTTGGTTTGATGATAGAAGTGTGAAAAGTATTTAATTTAGAGAACGTTATAGCATTTTCAGTTGTTAATATTATCGATTCTATGACATTAAATAGGTTAGCGATTTCAGTCAACAGTTCTAGAATATGTGCTCGCTGGAGAACAGGCATGATATTAGTAGCTAAATCTTTAGTAATGTTTTGAAGTGCCAACATTCTTTTGACAATTTCTTTTTGATTATGAGTTAAAGTATTTACTGTTTGATTAAATTCGTTTATTGCATTTATCATAACAGATGTTTGTTCGTCAAATAGCTCATGCATTCTATTTTGATCATCAGCTAATAATTGAAGGGCTTTGTTGATTCTTTCGCCATCATCAGCATCTAGATTGCCAGTGATTGATTTAAAAACTGTACCCAAAGGGTTGAGTAAACCTCTCTTAAATCTATACTTATCAGGGAAAATTCTAAGGAAAGTTTCATCTATGTTATCTACAGTATAATTAAGGGCGATTATAAAATTATGGTATTCAGATCTAAAATTATCACTTAAAGTATTGGCTATAAGATAATATTTATATTTAAGTTTACTGTAGTCAGTAAATAAAGGTTCCATATTATATACATGTATAAGGCGCCATACGTCATTTTGGCAATAGCTTCTACCTAACTTGCGAGGTAAGAACCCAGGGTTGTTCTTTAAATCTTCTAGCTGTGGCTGCCCTCCGCATGCCCACCTGAAAGGCGAAGATTTCTTAAATGAGTTACACATTGCTCGTCATTCTTGTGATTTATGAGTAAAGCTTTATTGTGTTCTAAGAGGGATATTATCGTGTATGGGCCTGTATAGGGGTTTTTGTGCTTCTTGTGAAATCCAGGAGGTATCTTTTTATATACTGTTTGGCCCTCTTTAAATGGCTGATTAACTTCGACGTTAGTTCTGAGGAGCATTTTTTCTTTCGATTTTTCTATCCGATCTAATACAATATCATAAACTATTTTCATAAAATGTTTGTGTTTTTGGTTATATTCTTGGGTGAGTGTAACTTCGGGATCAAAGTTGAAGATTTCTGGGATGTATCCGAATATTAGCTCAAAAGGTGGTTTGAGAGTTTGAGAGTGAATGCTTGAATTGTAAGCTAGGATGCAGTAGGGTATCAAGTCAGGAGGTTTTAGATTTGGGTATTTTATTTTGAAAATTCTATAGTGTTCAATGAGTGTGCTGTGGAATCTCTCTACTCGGCTGTTAGAGTTGGGATTATGAGGTGTAGTTATGTGCAGTTCAATTTGATATGACTTTAGGAGCTCTTTGACAGTGTCATTTGAGAATTCCGTACCAGAGTCGGAAACGACGCCTCTTACTGTACCATATTGTGAAAAGTATCTTATTAATACCCTGGAAATTTCGATAGCATTCTTGCTTTTAATCGGAAAGGCCTGACCGAATTTACTGAAAGGATCAAGAATTGTAAAGAACTGAGATGATTCGATTTGAAATGTATCTATGTGAATTAATTCTAGAGGTTTCGAAGGAGTTGGAGTGTTCTAAAGGTATTTTAATGGGATGTCTATTGTATTTTGCTTGTTTACATGTCGCACAGTCTAAAATGAATTCTAAAATTTTTTGTTTTAAACTAGGATAATAATATTTCTGTTTCATCCTTAAATAAGTTTCATCCGGACCCCTATGGTTAGTTTTACCTTGATGATATGCTATTATAAGATCCTTTAATTCATCCTCACTGTTAATTTCTTCCAAAACTTTATCACATCTATAAAATTGTGGCGCATGCGCATTATTAAAGTGTTGATTGATAGCCGAACTAACTAATTCATAATGTCTCTCATTAATAAATAGGCAATAGTATTTCTTTTGAGGCAAACAGTGCTGCTTTACAAATTCCGCTATCTTGTCTGGATCTTCTAAATTAAATTTAGCATGAATAAAATTTCTCTTGCCTTTTCTGACGTGTAGAATTTCGGGTTCCTCTGAGCAACTAAAGAATATTTGATTGGATTTATTATTGATAATTTCCTCTTCCAAAATAGGAATGCCTGGTGCGGCATATGATTCCTGGTTAGAATTAACTGTATCTAGTTCTTCGATTTCCTCATCAGCGTTCTCATTATCTCTCTGCCATTCTGTTTCATCTACATTATTAATTACTGATTGATTATCAACATCCAAAGGATTAATTTCTACACGTGATAAAGCGTCGGCGTTATTTGTTTTTCCTTTCTTGTATTCTATATCGTACTCATATTCTTCAAGCTTTAAACGCCATCTTACTAGTTTCGAATTGGGCTCCTTTAATGAAAATAGCCATTTCAGTGGTTTGTGATCAGTCATTATGGTAAATCTTTTGCCGTAAAGGTAGGGTCTAAAGTAATTTACAGCCCAGACTATTGCAAGTAGCTCTTTTTCGATTGTACTATACCTGCTTTCTGTCTCATTCAGAGTTCGGCTTGCATAAGCTACAGGCAGGTCTGAATTCGGTTCGCCTTGACTTAAGACAGCTCCAAGTGCGACGTTGGAAGCATTCGTAGTTAATATAAATTTCTTTGTAAAATCTGGTGGCTGTAATATTGGACTGTTCATTAAAATATGTTTACATGTTTCAAATGCCTCTTTATAATCTTCGTTGTTAATATCAATTTTTGAATTTTTCTTTAGACATTTTGTTAAAGGTTTTGTGACATTCGCAAAATTCTTAATAAATTTTCGGTAGTATCCTATTAAACCCAAAAACGATTTGATTTCTTTTTGTGTTTAGGAATCGGAAATTTCTCTATGGCTTCGAGTTTCCGTGGGTTAGGTTTAATTCCTTCTGGGCTGACCACATGGCCCAGAAATTCAGCCTCCTTCTTTAAAAATTCGGTTTTGTCCAATTGTATCTTTAGCTGAAAGTTCCTGAACCTTTCAAAAACTTGTGTAAGCTTGTCTAGATGCTCCTGTAGAGACGTCGAGAACACGATTACGTCATCCATGTAGACAAGGCAAGTTTTCCCAATCAATCCGTGTAGAACATTATTCATTAGGCGCTGAAACGAGGCTGGAGCATTATTAAGGCCGAATGGCATCCTTAAATACTCATAATGACCTAGATCTGTTGAGAATGCCGTCTTTTCAATGTCGTCCGGATGTATTTCTATCTGATGAAAACCTGATGCCAAATCAATTGTAGTGAAATAGTGAGATCTACCAATTTTATCCAATATTTCTTCTATTTTAGGTATGGGGTAGCGATCTGGTATGGTTTTATCGTTGAGCTTTCTGTAGTGTACAACGATTCTCCACTTTTGTTTCCCACTGGCATCTGCTTTCTTTGGGACGACCCAAATTGGTGAACACCACGGTGAATGTGAATGCCTAATAATGTTTTGCTGTAACATTTTATCCATCTGTTTTTGTACCTCTTCTTTATGCACCTGTGGGTAACGATATAATTTCGAATGGACAGGTATATCGTCGGTCGTCCTAATCCTATGTTTTACAACGTGTGTGGAAGTTAACTTTTCGTCCTCTTTATAAAATATATCTGAATAACGTTTGCATAAATATATTAACTGTTCACGTTCTTCTTGATTTAAGTGATCCATGCGTATTTCTTTTAAGGCCCAGTTATCATCGCAATTTTTCTTAACACTATTATTATATTTATGATTATAACTGCTATATATTCCATTATTGTTTAACTCAATGGTCTCTGAAGGTTTAGTAAATCTGACATTAATTTGTGTAGAAGTTGGGTTTATTATTTTAACACTGGCCTCACTATCTGACAATTTAACTAAACAGTCAGGTATAAATAAATTATTAATTAACATTTGGTTAACAAGTCCATATCCATTGGACTTATTGACAGGAACATTGATTTTAGTTTCCGTATTTGGCTCAAGAGTATATTCATAAGGAAAATGTATATCAATTTCTAACCTACCTAAGTATAATTTCCTATTATTAAAATCTAGCCTAGCCTTACTTGCAAGGAGAAAATCGGCTCCTATCAAACCCGTGTAGTTATCATTAAAATTAAATAAACAAAATTCGTGTGGACGATTAGTAATTGAATTCAGTAAAATATTTGCCCTGTATTTGTGCACGGAGAATCCATGAGCTGATTTAATGTGAAATGATTTTTGAAAGATTTTATTTTTATATTTTCCTTGAACAATATCTGGTTTCAAAAGACTTTTACTGCTTCCCGAATCTATGAGCAATTTTCCAGGCAGTTCGGGGATTTCAACATAAGGAAGTTGACATAAATTGAGATTGTTTATTTCTATTAAGGATTTTCGGTTGATGTGCCCGGTGTAGGAAAATTTTGATTTTCACGATCGTAAAGTTCGGAAGGTGTATCAATCTCATGAGTAAATAGTTCGTCAGAATTAAACCTTGTTCCTGGAACTGTGGATCTTTGCTGATTAGCAGGGAAGTTATTTCTTCTTGACTGTGTTGAAAAATTATTGGAATGTCTTGTAAACCTTGTGTTGCCACTCGAAGTATCCATGGGTTCAGGATATCTGTTTTGGAAATGTTCTCGTGGGTTTTCTGGTTTAAAAGAGGGCGGTCTAGAAAATTGTGAATTCTGGTTATTTTGGCTTTGATATTGGGAAGTATTCCTAAATTGTGAAGTTTGATTACTTTGGCTCTGATATTGGGGATTATTTCTAAATGGTTTCTGAAATTGCATAACTGGAAAGTTTTGGGGAGTAGAACGATTGTTAAAAGATCTGGTTTGTGGATTTGGGTTTTTATTATTTGGCGATGTATAATTGCCTGATTTAAGAAATGTCCTATCTCTATACTCGTAATTTTCTTCCAGAACTATAAACTTAAGAGCATCTTCAATAGATGCAGGTGCAGTGGATCTTACTACCATTCCTAGAGGGTTTCTAAGTCCCCCGAGGAACGCTTTTAATGTTTATTGAGCGTAAATTGCTCTTTTCACTTCTAATATTTGTTGATTGTCTTCATTACAAATTAAATTAGAGACCAGAAGTTGTTCAATATATCTACACCTATTACTAAATGTTAAAGCATCCTCATTATGTTTCTGCTTGAGTGTTAAAAGTTCGCTCAAGAGACTAGTGTCGTCTCGTTGGTCCGTGAAGTTTTGCACTATAGCTTGTCTTAGGTCTTGCCAATTATTAATAATTTTTGTGCTAATTATAAGTCTAGCTTGACTGGTTAATTTTGACTGTATAAAATTAACTAAAAAATGATTTAAATATAATCTTTCTTCTTCAGCGTTATAAAATGTGTTCATAATGAGATCGCATGCCTTAAGAAAGTTACCAACATTTGCGGGTTCCCCATTGAACTCAGGTATCATCTTTAAATAGAATTCACTAAAGTTGTTTGCCATATTGTTAGCTTGAGCCATGTTTATGCTAAATTCTGTGGTAATAATTAAGTTACTATCAATTTGTTTTACAAGACTAATACTATTATTACGAGTAAAATTATTCTGAACTTCCTGTTCAACAATATTAATATCTAAATTATTTTCTTCAGGAATGACTTCTAAGTTATTTTCAAAATTAAACTGATTAAGTCTGCTTATTAATTCATCAATATCCGACATATATTCACATACATAAGACAAAGGAACAGAGAAAATATAGGAGAGCAACTTACAGTAATAGTAGGAACCAGATGACCATTTGTTCTTCTTAAAAAACCAAGGAACCAATATTCTTTTGATGCCTTAGGTTGCTGGGAGATCCGTCACCGACTGCGCCAATTAACAACACTTGTACTTAGGTTGCTTTTTTAAAAAATTTATTAAACTACTTAAACTATTTAACAACAAACTAGCATAGTTACTGCCTAAATTAATACTGAACAATTATAACACAAAACAGTGGCTTTATATAATAATTGGATAAGTGTTCGTTGCAGGTTCTCACGAGAACATGCAGATCTAGCTTCCTCTGATTTCGCACTGCTGACACTATCTGCAACGGTCGGCATAATTCGTAGAATCTGCTTATGGGAACTGCTGCATGCAAATGTAACTTATACCATCTACGTGACATATCGTGAGAAACCATGTGTTAACTCGCGACCCACTGTTGTTCGACGTATAAATATGATGGCTAGTGATGTTAAAAAAAACTGACCGATGGATTGGCTGGTTTTCAAGCATTTTCGATTGCTTTGGATAAGAGTACAGATTTATCTGACACAGCCCAGTTAGCTATTTTTATACGAGGTGTTGATGAAGAATTTGCAGTGACAGTGAAGTTACTGGCTTTACGGCCGCTACAAGGGACCACTACTGGAAAATATTTTTTTGTCGAGGTGCAAAGTACTTTTGAGCAATATAGTGTGCAGTGGTGTAAATTAGTTGGAGTGTGCACAGATGGCGCGTCTTCAATGGTCGGTTCACGAAAAGGTTTTATCGAAATTCTGAAGGAAAGAGCAACCGCTATGAATATGCAAGAATGTGATTTAATAATTCTGCATTGCATTATTCACTAACAAAACTTGTGCTCTAAGTCCATTCGACTGAAGAATGTTATGGATGTGGTAGTAAATACCATTAATTTCATTAGATCCCGCGGTCTTAACCATCGCCAGTTTAAAGCATTTTTGGATCAAATCTCTTCAGAACACGATGATGTGACATATTATTGCGAAGTAAGATGGCTAAGAAAAGATACAATGCTAAAAAGGTTTTATGACCTTAGAAAATAAATAGCTGATTTTATGGAAATGAAAGAGAAAATATTGCCGAAAATTTGTGATCCAACTTTGTGACTTGGCATTCCTGGTAGACATCACAAGACACTTAAACGACCTGAACTTGAAGTTTCAAAAACAAGGGAAATTATGGTAAGTCAGCTGTTCAGTCATCTTAAAGTTTTTCAAAACAAAATTCACTTGTGGGAAACACAAATGTGAAGTAAAAACTGTTTTAATTTATTAACATTATCGAATCACGAAAACATTGAATACGGTCGCTATGCTGAAGAACTGGAACTACTGTCAGAGCAACTCATTGATCGATTTTCCGATTTTAAAAATATGGATAGCGCTTTCAATATTTTTGTAAGTGTAATGTGGAAGATGCTCCGCTTCACCTACAAATGGAGTTGATCGAGCTGCAAGAAGACTCATATTTGAAGTCTAAATTTGATGATGTGGAACTAACCGAATTTTACAGAACATACCTTTCAGAAGAAAAGTATCCACAGCTGAGAGTTTTCGCACGAAAAGTAATTTGCACATTCGGAAGCACATATAAATGTGAGCAGCTTTTTTTCAGTCATGAAAATTAATAAAAATAAGCATCGTACTCGGCTAACAGATGTTAATTTAGAAAACACTTTGCGCCTATGTACTACTGATATTGACCCCAATATTAATCATCTTGTTTTCAGCTTCAAATTCAAGTATCTCATTAATTTTAATTTGATTTTTCTATCCTTTTTTATTAATTTGCTTTTTATATTTTTATATGTTTGATTATGCTATTATAATTATTAATTTAAAAAAATTGTGAATTTTTATGGCTTTTTTATTCACCACTACCTACTTATTTCTTTCCGACGGCCCGCGACCTGATTAAGTCCCGAAATTTGGCCCTCAGCTAAGCAAAGGTTGCCCATACTTGATCTACTATAACACCAATGCTCACAGAACAATCCGCTTGTACATTAGCATATAACAGTAGGTAATTCTTAGGTTCTCTTACAAGCACACATAAAATCACTTAGTTACTTATTATTCTTCTTTTTCACATAATGAAGTGTCTTAGTAGCCCCTAGAAGCCGCACATCTAGCCAGTTCCCAGTTTTGATGGACATATCATTGCAAAAACCCCAACTTTTGATTGATACTAGTGGATAAAGGTGTTATGTCTAAAATAGTCACATGGCACCTTTATCCACTAAAATGTTCGGCATGCTATATAACACCTTTATCAATCAGTAGTTTCAGTGATTTCCAAAATATGCACATTTATGATGTTGTTACGTTCTACGGGGTTCTGGATTCGATGACTAACAAAACACAGCTTTTCAAACTACCAATTTATTATAAGCAACTATTTTCCAACACCAGTATCAACTAAAATATTTCTCTGTATTATTAAATCTCCATAGAACTATATTCCACTATTCGCCTTCTATGATACTTCTTAAACACCAACACTTACTACTGACTCGCTTAATACTCTATGATCACTTATTCTACACCACACCCACTTAATACTGAACTGACTCACTCTATGTCACGTTTGTGTATTTATACTCTATCGATATTCTAGATCTTCTACACCTGTCACTTCTGGTCCTTCTAGAAATATAATTCCAGAGTGTTCGCTCTTACCAGCACACTTTATAGCCAACATCTGACCATAGAAGTAACAAAGTCCATAAACTTAATTCTCATAGACAAATGTGACACTGCCCCCCACTTATATTCGATCGTCCCGGTCTAATTCTTACATTTCTTGGAATGGCGTAAGTCTGTGTATATGGACTACCTTCGCGGTCGCTTTCTACTCGTATATGCATTCTGACAGCAGAGTGGGTGGCCTCTATTCTTCTCTCCAAATCTTTTATGTATTCATCAGTTGACCGTAGAACATCTGTGGGTTTTCCAAATATGAGATCAGGAGGAAGTCTTAACTCGCGCCCAAAAACCACACTGGCTGGTGTATGCCAGTAGAAATAGTGGAATGTGCCGGTACCCATCCGTTTGGTGTTCATTGACAAATATTCTTAAGTGGGACTCCAAAGTAGCATTGAATCTTTCCACAATTCCGTCAGATTGAGGGTGCATGGGTGTAGTTCTCGTTTTCCTGATTCCCACAAGCTCACAAACTTTCTGAAATACAGCCGACTCGAAATTGCGTCCTTGGTCAGAATGAAGCTCTAGTGGTGCGCCAAATCTGCAGAAAAACTCATTTACCAATACTTCTGCAACGGTGGTGGCCTCTTGATTCGGGACCGCAAACACTTCTGGCCACTTGCTAAAATAATCGATGGCTACAAGCATATAGCGATTTCCTGCGTCTGTTCTAGGGAAAGGACCAGCTATGTCGATTGCAATTCTTTCGAAAGGGGCACCCACATTGTACTGCTTCATTCGCCCCCTGGTTTTTGATTTAGGCCTCTTACTGGATGCACACGCTTTGCAGGTTGTGCACATCAGTAGGTATTGGGTCACTTGGGCCAGACAGTGACGTCACAGGAAGTGACGTCACTGGCGCCGGCGCCACGCCCTGGCCCCGGCGCCGGCGCCACGCCCTGGCGCCTAGCCTGGCGCCGGCGCCTACCCCGGCGCCACGCCCCGGCGCCACGCCCGGCGCCAGCCCCGGCGCCAGCCCCGGCGCCAAGCCCCGGCGCCTAGCCACGCCCTGGCCCAGACAGTCACATCCGTGTTATTCTGCATTCTAAGGTCATTGACCTGTCTTTGACAGTGACGTCACACGACTTGGGCCAGACAGTCACATAGTGTCTAACCTATTATTATATTTTGAAAAAAACCATTTGGAGCAGGTGAGTTTCGAACCCGGGGCATTCAGATGGGAGGCAACGATGCTACCCGTTAAGCTAAGCAGACGCTTATTAATTTATTGTTTTAGGTTGGTATATATATACGACTACAAACAAACCATACATGTAACATAATTAAAGTTTATTATTAGACAAATGGATGATTTACAAAATAATGTTTAATATTAGAGGCTGAACCAAAACGGAGGAAAATGGCGGAATGAAAGATGGAAGCCTGTGATACCTTAAGCTGACATTATAAAAATGGCGGCTTTCGTTGATAAAGATGGTGCAAGGATGGATGAAGACTTATTTAAAGATACGTCACTCCAACCTAGCCGACAAATGAGAGTGAAGGTTGATAAGCGAGAATAATGGTATTGGTCGAAGACTCGGAAGATCCGTGAGATGTACGATGGAACCAACACATGCACGGTGTTAAGGAGGCCAAATCAAATTGGAATATACAATAAAATGGCCACTTCCGGTCTAAACTTTAAATCCTTGTATCTTTTCAACAAGTGATAGAAAGGAACCGACTTCAAAAATGTATGTTTCGTAACAAGCTCTACAAGAAAATGAGATAAAAAACTTTAAACCCTTATCGCGGAAGATCCGTGAGATGTACGCTGGAACCAATACATGCACGGTGTTAAGGAGGCCAAATCAAATTGGAATATACAATAAAATGGCCACTTCCGGTCTAAACTTTAAATCCTTGTATCTTTTCAACGACAAGTGATAGAAATGAACTGACTTCAAAAAATGTATGTTTCATAACAAGCTCTACAAGAAAATGAGATAAAAAACTTTAAACCCTTATCGCGGAAGATCCGTGAGATGTACGAGAGAACCAACACATGCACGGTGTTAAGGAGGCCAAATCAAATTGGAATATACAATAAAATGGCCACTTCCGGTCTAAACTTTAAATCCTTGTATCTTTTCAACGACAAGTGATAGAAATGAACTGACTTCAAAAATGTATGTTTCATAACAAGGTCTACAAGAAAATGAGATAAAAAAACTTTAAACCCTTATCGCGGAAGATCCGTGAGATGTACGAGAGAACCAACACATGCACGGTGTTAAGGAGGCCAAATCAAATTGGAATATACAATAAAATGGCCACTTCCGGTCTAAACTTTAAATCCTTGTATCTTTTCAACGACAAGTGATAGAAATGAACTGACTTTAAAAATATATCGTTTCGTAACAAGGTCTACAAGAAAATGAGATAAAAAACTTTAAACCCTTATCGCGGAAGATCCGTGAGATGTACGAGAGAACCAACACATGCACGGTGTTAAGGAGGCCAAATCAAATTGGAATATACAATAAAATGGCCACTTCCGGTCTAAACTTTAAATCGTTATATCTTTTCAACGACAAGTGATAGAAAGGAACCGACTTTAAAAATGTATCGTTTCGTAACAAGCTCTACAAGAAAATGAGATAAAAAACTTTAAACCCTTATCGCGGAAGATCCGTGAGATGTACGCTGGAACCAACACATGCACGGTGTTAAGGAGGCCAAATCAAATTGGAATATACAATAAAAATGTTACTTCCGGTAGATACTTCCGGTATAGCCGTTCTTAGAGCTACATACATGTGTGACACCTCAAAATCATCGTCTAACAGAAGAAATATAATATTTAAGTAAGTCAGAACAAGCTGTGTTAACACCTAAAAACAACACACTCTCTCTTAGACTTAATGAAGTTACTTTCAGAGAAAATTTCAACCATACCAGAAAGAACAGTATTAAATAGCGTATTGTTAACTACATCAAGTGATGCGTGCTACAGACAAATTTTAGTACACCCTCTTAGACTTATTGAAGTTGACGGTACAGGCAGTTGTCAAGCGTAGGCAACGTCCACAAACTATAATGAGTTTAATCTAAAGTGAATAGATATTTTTATTATTTGAATCCATTGGAGGCTAGGGTCTTATAAAACGTATATAAAATTAGTAGATATCATGGGTTATTACAAATGGAAAGTTTATTCTGAATGATCATTAAACAAACCTGCATTAGGTTCCGTTTTTATTTTGGTTACATATATACAGGATGACACAGTTCTATGGCAAAAAGCTAAATATAATTGTTATTATACGTGACACTCATCAGACGTAGGTAATAGCTTATATTTGTTAAACGTAAAAATTAAAAACTCTAATATAAAAAACTAAACACAACCTAACCAAACCCAGTTGGAAAGCTTAGATATTAACCTGAGATACCAGTGATATACACTTAACCTGAAGCTAAACAAATACGACATAACATTTAGACAAGTCTGTTAATAATATATATCCGAGTAAAAGAAGGAAAAATATGTCAACATTGCTCAAGCTAAGATAAACGGTTTTAACCTCAAACTGACAACGCTGTCTCGCATAGAACGGATGTCGGGTTGATAATCAGAATTTACTGGCCTAGTAAGCAGTTAATTAATAATTTTTCTCCATATTCGTATGTAGACTCCTTTGATAAATTAAATGAGACTAAGCTTCCATCACAGTCTGGATTTTATGATAATCTAAGAGGTGAACACATCATGCAGTCTGATTATGAGCGTGCGTGTAAGGTGTGTGCAAACGTCTGTTTTTTAGTGCAATACGTCAAGAAAAATGTATAGCTATAAACAAACCAGAGAGGACCGTTTTAAGACAAAACTTGAATATCTAGTAAGTAATATACTCTTAAAATATATCTTGTAGCAAATTTTCTTATACAACCTCCTTAACCAATTTTAAAAATAGACAACAATAACATCTTTAATATTGACAAGACGTTCGACAGTGAGAAAAATCTGGGTAACCCCATAAATATTTATTTAACATTCGGTGTCTATATAACGATTTCAACAATTTATGATATTACACGCTGATATGGACGAATTTAAAAAATTAGCCTTTATGATTGCTGGTTAAATATATATTTATTACAGCTGTGTTACCTAGAATTTTAAATAGCAGTAGGCGTATAGAAACACCAGTATTGGTCTTATTTAAACCGTCTTAGCATCTAGAATTTTAAAATATTGTGTGGGATGCAGGCGCCCAATAAATTTTTTTCTTTAATGACTCAATCTCCACGTGTTTGATCTTACTTAAAACGTCTTGATGCCTACAATTTAAATATTATGTGAGGCGCATGCTCTTAATCAGTTTTTATTTTTGCTGGTTAAAGTCCTACATGTTTGGTGTCATATCACTGGTCTAGGTAAGCAGAATCCAAATTTAACAAATGTACATGCGTACAATAAAATATCTATATTCTTAAGTCTTATTGAAATCGGTTTAATTTAAAGAATCTGTTGAAAGTAGAGCTGGCAACAATACCTCTAGTGGTAACAGCGATATCGCTTCCAACTACGGCTATACTTAGCACTTCCCGAAATTAACCTTGTTAGCCAACATATTTTGCTCACAGCTGTTGAAATAACCTTGTGAGTTGGTCTCAATGCTCCGTTAGCGGTTTTATTTTCCGTTGAATGACCTTAAAGTCATACGAAAAAGATACAAACATCGCAAACAAAGCTTTGATTACACATGCTATATTTTATTTTGTATAAAATGATGTGAAAAATATTTCATAGGAAAAGGATGATATTAGAAACTTAAGGGTACAATGAAAACATCGTTAATGCCAAAATAATATTTATTAATAGGTTATACTTATTGTGCTCTATATATAATCATAATCTTCAACATCTGATTGTTGATCGTTCTCTGTATAGTTGACAATCTTCTGTAATAGGAGTCTCAGTTGTTCGTACAGACTACGGCTCGGGCATTGGATACCAAATATCGATAAATCCTTTTGGCCTATGCTAACTACCTGATTGGAAAACTCATCAAATTCGTAATATTTATTTTTCCGAAACACATACAATCTACCATTTGTATACCTAAATACTCCATCTATTTTAGCAGGGAATTCGGGAGAAAAGGAGTGTATATAGCCTTCTTCTTGCCTATAAAACAGAGCTCTAGACTCACTAACGATTTCGTACATGTTATCCGAGTGAAATATTATGGTTTTTCCTGTATACGTATTTACGATCGCATTTATCTTGTCAAACTGTAAAGCACCTAAATAGTTGACATTACGGAACTTGGCAATGTGTTTTGTTTGTATGCTGGGAAAATCAACAAGGGCGAAGGTTCCATCGTTGGTAAACATAACCACTTCTCCACTAGGTCTTTGGTAAACATGTCTAATTTCTTTAAAAGAACCCTTCAAATATGGAAACCAATCTGTAAGAAGTTTTGGCTCTGTATAGGGACATTTCATATTATCTAATGGTACAACCCAGACCCATTTCTTATAAAACAGATACATGTTATGGTTAATAATAACTAAAGGCCTGATCTTGTCTATATAATCGCACAAGTCCATATTTGATTTGGTTATTGTTTTAGGTACTGTTGTGGTCGTCTTTGGTGTCGACCTTGTGGTAGTCTTTGCCACCCTCGTTGTAGACTCTGTTGTCTTCGCTGTTGTGGGCGTCTTTGGTGTCGACCTTGTGGTAGTCTTTGCCACCCTCGTTGTAGTCTCTGTTGTCTTCGCTGTAGTTGTAGTAGAACGTTGTCCATATAATTCTTGAATCCATTGAATATCGTCATTAGACATGCTGTTTCCATAATAAGCGAACATAAGAGAGTTTGTGTCGTAAGCATGAGTGAGTCCTAAACCGTGTCCTAGTTCATGTAAAAGCACTAAATAGTACGACGTGTCATTGCCTTCCGATGTATATGTTTGATAGTTCCATGATTTATTACTACTTAGATGGATTTCAATTGGAGTGTTGGCAGCGTTCGGAAAATAAGTATGTCCTAAAACGGAATCACCAAATGGATATCCACATGGTTGATCTTTTAACAAGTAACGATGGTTGTTGTCGCAAAAACTTATCCCTATATCAGCTTCAGAATAAATGTTTGTTCTTACAAAATTCAAATCAATATACTGCTCCCATTGTTTAAATGCTTTTTGTGTTATCAGACGTATCAAAGGATCTGAATGATGTATGTACCACTTTAATGTTTTCTTTTTCCATATAGGCTGTGAAGTTAAGAAAATGTTGCCTATATCTTTTTCACCACATCGATTACGTTTCATCAGGTTAATGTCTGAAATAGTCAGGTTCTCACTTTCGGTTAAATTGTAAAGCACGCGAAACATGTTCAAAGCATCCTTGAAAGGCTGTGTATTTTGCAACATTGATGATTGACTATTGTTAAAGGCACCATTTCTTAAGTACCCATATCTGACGAGATACTTGAGAGCCAATTCTCTGTCTTTTTCACTTATATGTTCCCCAAAGGAGACACTTAGCACACATATAATTAACAGTAACTTGAACATAACTGATTGGCTATTGTCTCTATCAAGAACTTCTATAGGATTCTCCACAACTACTGTCGCAAAACTGATCACTTCCCCTGTATTTATACCAGCCACGTCTGTATCTAGATGACTACTGTCGCAAAACCGTCCACCCCTCTTTTATACGGTAAGTAAATTTTTCCTGTTGTCTAGATTAAGTTTGCTAAAGGGCAATGCGATATCTATTTCGAAAAACATCCTCAGTGGTTAGATTATCGAAAGTGCACAATTGCTTGCGGTTTAAATTTTCGAAAACAGCCTGTCAAAGTTTATTCTCAGTGGTCAGACTATCATTTATTTTTGTCGTTTCCAAGATCTTATTTTTCAGTGGTTATCTTGCTCGTATCCTCAGGGTTATCATTTTGAAAAGGCACAATATTTTGCTTGCGGTCTACATTCGAAGCTCCATTTTGAAACCTCATAAATATCATATCTAAAGTCATAACTTCTTAAGTTGTTTTTAATTTGGTCAGGATATTTAATTAAAACAATTGAATTATAGTGGGGCAGTCGACAGGCCCCAAAGCGTTAGTAAACAGTTTACATTGGAATTGGATCTGGATTCTGCAGCTCTTATCTTTTGAACGTTATAGACGTTATAAGTGTGTTTTATAAGTATCTTTGTTTTGTATTATTTAAGGAAAAATTTTCCTTAATTGTTATGCTTATTGTGTGTGTGCTATTGTCGTTCTTATTGGTAATTTTTTGACGTACATGAACATCCCTGTGTCATTCAGGTGACATTGGCCTGTTTCATTGTTAATATATACATTATACATTATACAATGAGAATATAGTTTTTAGGGAAATAAATGAAAAAAACAATAGGAAAAACTGGTAAATTCCGAGCTTATATGCACAAACAAGATTTTTTCTTACATAAAATGCTTAAGTTACATGAAGGTAACGCTACTGCGCACCATCGTGTATTTTTATTTTTAGTGACTTTATTTTTATTTTGACTTTGGAGCACATACAAACCAAACAATTCTAGATTCATTTTAACTGTATCGTGTTTGGCTAAAGCAGCCTCCATCAAATGAAACAATTTATGCTTCACACTTTCCATGGCAAGACGTATATCACTACCATCCATACTAATACGATAGGTAGCCATTCTGTTTTTAAAAGCTTGAGTTAACATATAAACTTGTTCAACTTCCCCACGGTTCATACACTTTAGATTTTGTGAATTTCACTGCGTAAAGCACTCTTTTTTTCACTTGTAACGAGCACGATTCACTGTATCTCATCTTAACTACTAAACAGTTTACAACGAGAATACAGTTTAGGGGAAAGAATGAAATCAATAGGAAAAACTGGAAAAATTGATAGCTTATATACGCAAACACGGATTTTTTTCTTACATAAAATGGTTAAGTTACATGTAGAGTGGAGCCACTGCTGAACGTAGTGAAATTATCTAAAAACTTAATATAACAGGGTTTTTGATATGTGTACATTTAAAGAATTTTTCATATTTGGATTTTAAATGTACACCTGTAGATAAAATATGAAAAACAATTCGATAGAAATTAGGAAAACATATACTATTTCATACCTGGTACAATCTTAGAAAATCAGTGTTTTAAAGTTAAATGACTTGATAATTAACACGCACTTAGAAGCTTTATAAGATATCATTTGTATAGTTTGAGACTTTGTGTTGAGATTTATTATATTTGGACATGCTAAAAGTATATAAGTTTAAATTGGGAGTTTATAAGGTGCCAGATCTATTTTTAATTGCTAAACAAAATATTTTTTTTTTTTGTCCATGTTTATCAACACGTAAAGTTACGACATCTATTGCAACATAATTTAACTGTAGCGTTTTTGGTGCACCTTCTTAGAAAAAGTCACTAATAGGAGATCCTGACTTTTGGTTTAAAAAAAAAATCTCAAATGAGCGCGAGGTTGGTTTTATATATGAACCATAATGAATCGATTGTGTCTTAGCCAGAAAATTAATTTAGGAAAATCTATGATATACAAATTTGGTAAGTTTATGATATTAAGAGGAGACTATATAGCAAAAATGTATATTTACTCCTTAAAATAAAAATGTTTTTATGTCATATTATTTCTATAAAAATTCGCTACCAGTGTTAACCTTATCTGCTTTAGTTTTGTTTACTATTTACGTCCGGACGATCTAACAACAGCTTATCTCGACTTTAACAGCTGCCGCGGTTTATATAAGTAATTGTGTGTGTGTGACGTCAGATTCCACTGGCTGCGGTATGGCATATAAGTAATTAAAAGCAAACAATTAAATCTCCACATATTAAGTTATTCATAATGATTAGGTATAATAAAAAATTAAAGACATGTGTTCCCTTTAAGTATCTGTACGCCAACGAACCACTACTATTCAAAGAAATAAACCTATTATTTAAGATATCCTATGAGCAACACTTTAATCTCAATTGTCTGATAATGCATATATTGGCGAATTTTCATAAAGTTTTTCATTATATTAAGGTATATAATGTAAAAGCCATACTTTAACCTAATTTAAATTTTTTATTTACTATTATCTATGAAGACTAATTTCGCGCCGTCAATATCACTATATTTTAAAAAACCGACAGACACAAACTTCAATGTGAAAGTGGTGTCTTGTTAAAAATGTAATAATATAAAAGTAATAGTTTAGCAAAAGACCTCATAAGGTTTATGACATACTTAATAATAATAACGTCATTTTATTTGCATATAAGCAGAACTTTTAGCCTAGTTTTAAAAATTACTTACCTTATTCATGGCAAGCTCTTTTTTAACAGCTTCTAGCTGTATTCCTTCTTATCTTTTTATTTTGATTACAGTAAAAACTCCAAAACTACTTATGAAAAAAAATTCATTTGTAATACAGTATGGTTTAACTTTGTTCATCAAGTTAGAACTCTAATATTAAATAGTAAAAGTGATTGCAAACGTTTCTTTAATGATATAAATTACACCAAGCATTTAAGGATTCTTCAACGAAGCCTTTATACTTTTTTCACCATTAACACTACACTTTTTTTTTTTAGTTTATAATTTCCAACTGGTTAAATAAAACACTATTATTCCATATATAGCAATTTATTACCAACATTGTAATACATATATTTTGAGAACATACTTTTTTTTATTATTTTTTTTTAATAAAATTTATCAGTAATATTTTTTTTTTACAATACATATATTTTGACTAGGATTACACCAGTTCTTATACATACTATAATACATCTTAACAACTAGTTACTACACAAGGTAGTTTATATTAATGTTGATAAGTGATAACAAGCTATCAACAAGTGACCTGTCTACATAGATAACTAAAACAGGTGTTATACTATGAGAGTAGGTATGAGAATAAAAACAATTACCCATAAAAAAAAAGTGACAAGTAATTGTAAAAAAGACATCTGACCGATGTTACTAGCACAAGTTCATCAGGTTGTTACAGAAGGTACCAAAATAATATAGAGCTTACTCATTTTGGGGCTGTGGTAAATAGCTATTTTCATTTTAGCACAGAACTTCTTCAGTTATTACAAGTGGGGTACCAAATAACATAGAGTTTAATACTTTTGATTGTGATAAATGGTTATTTTCACTTTATTCACAGCACTGAACGTCCTAAGCTTAATTTAGCTATGAAAAATGGTTATTTTCAATCACATAACTTCTTCAGGCTGTTATATGATAACTCTACCCCAATATTTAACCTACTCATTTTGGCTGTGATTTTTTTTTCAAACACAGAGCTTCTGATTATTAGGCAAAACTCTGTTTTATATATAATTTTTTGAGACCAGCAATTAGGTGCCACTTCTTATGAGTTTGTTAGTACAATTACAAACTAAAAACTGTTTAAATTTATATTAGACATTAAAATTAGTTTTTAAATGCTGAAGGCTTTTTTACAAAATCTTATTATGTATCAACTTTAAATAATGACATTATATTGAACAAATCATATAAACATTTAGAGGCTTAAAGATAGTAAGGTACATGGTTTCACTATGATGATTGATATGTGATGAAGGCTTACCGGTTTTTCACCTGAGTCATTGTCATTCCAAATGTATCAGAACGAAAACCGGATCTTTTGCTCTGGTATATCTTGCTCAGTAGGTGCCAGACGTCTTCGAAAACAACATTCTTTGCTTTACGAAATGGGAGATGGGCAGCCCCCTTGTCGAAACCTTCCGAGTTAAAGGTAAAACCTACCTTGTCTTCGGGGTTGACATTCTCAACTATATGGCTCACAACATCTTTAATACGATCTTTGACCCAGTTCTCTGGATCGTTGACATCGTCAGGTATATCTTGTAGTCTAAAGCAAACACTACGTCTATCAAATTTAAACTTCTTATTGGAATTCACTGTGTCTTCAAGTATTTGGAATGCCATTGTTTCCAAGAGTTCACTTTCACAACCGAAGTTTTTCGTGTTCACTTCACGACTAAGAGACTAAAGTTTAACGGTATTTTCACTGTCTGAAGACTGAAACCAAAACGGGTGCTTTTTTTAGTCTTAATGTTCACCTTTCACTGTTACAAGAATTGAAGTTTAACCTCGTCCTATACTCAGTGGGAGTTTCTCGTGCTAATATAGTGTGTTCACCTACCTCATAGCCTTCTGTCTTATTACATATTTGACAAACAGGTTTTTTAGCGTCTGATTGACATTCTGAACAGGAACAGGGACCTCCGAAGAAACAACTAGGCATGTTGACTGTTTGACGGTTGGTGGTTGGCTTTGAGACCCTTTTTTCTGCATTGAAAAGAAACGGAAACATGTGTGAATGTTACGATAAATCTTTATATCGTCAAAGCTATTGAAAGGTTGATGAAGAGGAAGCATCGGCGTTATCGTAGAGTTTACGTTTTTCTTGAAAACCATAGGGTTGCGAGCAGTATGATTCATCAAACTTACGCTTCTCAGACTTTGGCCTATATATTTTAGTTTCCTCCCTTGTTACTACTTGGTGGTCTTTTGTCCTTCGTATATTCATACTGGTTATCGGAATAGGTTCTATCGATTCAATAGCCATAATCATGTCACTCATGCTAAATACATTCACAAGCTTCAGGGTATTATAGCTTAACCGTATACCTTTTACTTTACAAACCATAAAGTATGTGTGGTACCTGGGGCTGAATACAATATAGCTGTAGTTTTTTGGCCCTCCGGAAGCAAATACAACTATATAACTTCCAGGCCCATATTCTTCGAGTTCGTCTGTCATTTCACCCAAAGAATTTCCTGTTGGTACATCCCACTCATCAGATCTAGAAACATATATTATGGAATCTGTATCGTAGTATAAAACCCTGTCTCCAAGCTTCTCTAGATAACTATAGAGTTTTAAGCGAGCATGTGTTGTAACGTAGGCTGCTATGCAAACATTAACGGTGTTTAGAATGTCGGCGGCTTCATCCTTATAAATGTAGCTAGCGATGAGGGTATCATCGTTGACCCCATGTATATTTGTGACTTCAATCGCTGGATTTGAGAGCAATTCTTCAAGTTGATGTGGTTGTCTAATGATGTCAACTTTTGATTGATTCTCTCTCTGTCCAAACTTGCCCCTGAAATCATACAATCATGAGTACCCACGTTACAAATTTAATTCTTAATGTATGTGTGGTTACAGGTTAAAATCTCTTAATGTGTCTGTGGTTACAAGTTCAAATCTTAATGTGTGTAATTAGATGTTCAGAAAACTGGAAATTTAAGTCAATCTGATTAAATCAATTTAAAAATTAATTAATAAGTAATAAATATATACCACTCGTCAAAGGTAGCTAATCTGCGTATTAAATTTGATCAATATAATTAATATAAATCATTTGTATGTATAATGAAAAAATTAGGTTGATCTGATTAAATCATTTTAAATTTAATTAATAAGTAATAAATATATACCACTTGTCAAAGGTAGCTAATCTGCGTATTAAATTTGATCAATATAATTAATATAAACCACTTGTATGTATAATGAAAAAAATTAGGTTGATCTGATTAAATCATTTTAAATTTAATTAATAAGTAATAAATATATACCACTCGTCAAAGGTAGCTAATCTGTGTATTAAATTTGACCAATATAATTAATATAAATCATTTGTATGTATAATGAAAAATTAGGTCGATCTGATTAAATCAATTTAAATTTAATTAATAAGTAATAAATATATACCACTTGTCAAAGGTAGCTAATATGTGTATTAAATTTGATCAATATAATTAATATAAATCATTTGTATGTATAATGAAAAATTAGGTCGATCTGATTAAATCAATTTAAATTTAATTAATAAGTAATAAATATATACCACTTGTCAAAGGTAGCTAATATGTGTATTAAATTTGATCAATATAATTAATATAAATCATTTGTATGTATAATGAAAAATTAGGTCGATTTTTACACCACATGTAAACAAAACGTGTTTTTATTTCTAGCGTTTAATATTACATAAAGTGATATCGCCGGGCTTCCGGTTGATATGGAAGGTGAACGGCCAGATCAGCTGGTGGTTTTTAGTTTACAGATGGAACTCCGTGAAATATACGTGTTCTTGCACAGTAGCAAAACAATTAATAATATGCAATTTTTCTCGAATCTTACCTACTATATTTACAGATGCTGGTGACTTTTTTTTTGTGTGTGTGTTTATGTTTGTGTATGTATATGTGCTACTGCTGTAAGTTGAAATCTTACATGTTAAAATTTAAAAGTGTGTGGCTACAAGTTAAAATCTTAATGTGTATGTATGTGTGTGTTGAAAAGAAACATGGTACATACCAAAAACTATTGAGCATCAGTTTAGCTAAAGCTCTTAGCCCAGGATTCTTCACGATTTCTCCAAACTCCATCCTAATCCCCTCCTTGTCGAAAAATTCGTCAATATACGCCTCCTTTTCTTCTGCTGTTATGCAATTTGAAGGCCAACCACTTGCTTGTTGCTTCATTTTAATGAACTTGTTCATCATTTTAGTGAACAAACCACCAGTCTTCTCGGTCACATCGTACTGCTCTATTTGATACTGCCAAACCTACACTTCGAGCATAACATACCCTTTTTCTAAAGCCTTCTTTACCTCGTCCATCACCCACGTACCAACCAACGCTCTTTGTTCAGTCGTATGTGCGCAGGCACCTTGGTTCATACACACACCACATGTACGACACAGTACAAACATTAATTTACCATTCATCTTAGTTGGTAGTACAGGGTGATATAAATTTTCAGGAGGCAAAATCTTGCATTTGATGACGCCATTCATATTGGAGAGGTCTAGATGTTTGCATTCATCACCTATGTGAACTTTTGGATGACCTACTGGGTACCCCTTGTATTTGCATACATAGGGGTACAATGAACACACATCAACGTATTTAATTTTTTCTCCGGGTTTTGCTTGATAGTAAGTCTTGCAGTTGCCCGTACGGCCTCCGTAGAAAGCATCACGTGGTTCAAGAGCTGTGGCGGCTAACAGGGGACTTGTCTCTAGCGTCATTTTCAAAGATTTGTTCTTTTCAAGCATTTCTCGAAAGGTACACTCCCACATCTCAACAACTTCATAACCCCTCTGTCTCAAACGATTTGTTTTTGCCTGAGTACGCTCATAGCGGTTGTTTAGAGTGTCGGAAGGGTCGTCGTGAAGAGGATCGTCTCTTTTGTTACTTAGGCATGTGTGCCCATGGTAGTAACACCCATGGAACTCAAATATTTGTTGTGTCTCTGTACAGAAACCATCAACTTTAACACCTGCTACCAAAGCCTCTGGCTTCTTTACAGCATGCTCGATATTTATACCACGCTGTGCTTCCTCGTATATCAGCCAGAGAGTGGCTATCTTTGACTGCTTATCACAGTCTCGATAGCCTCCTTGGGGTATAATGCCTATGGTTTCAGGTAGTAAGAAGTTGCGCCTGAAGACCAGATTGCAGGCAGAGGCTATGGTGCATGCTTCTGTGAATGGACACACCTTACATTCATCCAGAAACATCTTTCGAAATTTTAAACAGGCTTTCCGTAAGATCTCGACGTCACTGACACAATAGTCGATCAAATCTCTTTGCATGTTAAAGTTGTCATTTTGATGTTCTTTGTGCCATCCAATAAGTTTTAGACGGTTATCTTCACTCATGTGGTCTGGGTCGTAGTATTGTAATGCAGGTAGAGGACCGTTGTAATTAGCGTTCGCCAGGGTGTTGAAAAGGTGAGGGAAGTAACCTTTCTTTAGCTCAGGCCCCAAATCGAACGCTTTAGGCAGTACAGCTAATGGCATCGGAAAATAAGTGAGTGAGTCTAAAAATATTACGTTACCTATTTTCATTTTAATAATGCTGGTACCTCGCATAATCAATTCGACCTTGAGATTTGTCTTTTCCAGCACATGTTTTAGAATAAATTGGTGATCATAAGCCTTTCCATTGTGCGCCATTACCACTAACCTTTTGAAAGCCGGTGCAACACCCAGAACGTATTCTGCAAACCTCTCCAAAGGTTTTATTTTTAAAACTTGACGTCTCGCACAACATCTATAGCATATGAGCACGTCATCATCTTGCTCCATACAGAGGTCGCAGCGTTGTTGAAACACACATAGGTTGGGTAAATGTATCCTTTCACCATTGGGCCCCTCTTCATCCTGCCGCGTCTCTAGACGTAAAATACAAACAACGTACCATCTGTTATTGGCTCTCGCTCATCAGGTTTTATATAACAGTAATGGCCAGCAGGTTGATGTTTGGAACACACTCTACAATAGACTTCGTCACACACATGGTTTCGACCAGCTGTAATTGTCTTGAGACATGATTCACACCTTTTCACTGTGTCACACATACTCTTACCATTTTTATCAATTCTTTTATGATTGGTGAAGCAGTTTTGACCTCTAAATTTTCTATTGCAATCGACACAAGTTATTTCCTCACGCGTCTTTTCACAAGGTGGGCTCTGCTGACAGCAGGGGCATGTGGCGGCACATCGATGATCCTTTTTATTGTTATATGGCACATGGCACCACTCGCAATAATAAATGCAGCAAAAGGCTGCTTTTAAATTCGTAATAACGTTAAAGTGATTGTTGTGATGAAGTAAGTTTATTTTTAGGGGAGCATCGGGCCCCTCAAACATCACAGTCCGACCTTTAGAACCATATTCGTAAACCGTGATCTTGTATTGAGTCAGATGTTGTTGAAATTTCTGAAGTTCAATAATACCTGCGCCTTCAGTCGGTATTTCTATACCTGTTTCTCTCATTAACTTCTCGACCTCTTGATCCTGACGTTTTCCAATATTTTGACGTATCTGTTTAAGGTAGGGTACATTCATAAGGTATGCCATGGCTACGATAAGTGCTCTAGGAAGACACATATTGTCGGAGTTGTTAATCCTTACAATTCCTCTTCTCTGCGAACACTCCTCTTCAAAACTCGTGTACCTATCTTTTCGGCCAGCCCCTGTGAACGGTTTCACCATCGTCATCGTCATTCTGAATGTGTTTGAATGAAAGCCCTCCGAATTGCTTTGATATATTTGTCCTAGCAGGTCCCAAATATTTTCAAAAGTTACACTTGATGCTTTTCTGAATGCCAAGTGCGCAGCCCCCTTATCGAACCCCTCCGAGCTAAAAGTAAATCCCACTCGGTCATTAGGTTCAATATCCTTGACTATGCGGGCTACAATATCTTGAATGCCGTTTTTCACCCACTTCTCTGGGTCATTAACATGATCGGGGATGTCATTAAGTTTAAAGGTAACACTACGCCTTGTCAACTTATATTTTTGGTTGGTTTTGCACGTATCGGCAACGATTTCGTAAGCCATTTTAGAAAAACTGCGCGAAACACTTGAAAGTTTTACAAATTAGTGAATGTTTTCAAAACTATGATTGTTTTTACACTATCTTACAAAAAGTACAGTTAAAATCACTAAACGATACCTGATGATGCTAAAGGTGCTCTAAGGATAACTAGGTACTACAACCAAAGCGTGGCACACACAACACGGACGATGGCAATTTAACTGGCACAAAACTAGGCAGTATTAACAATAACGGTCAAAGGTGGACTGAATTTTTCTAGGATCGAGCTTATATATAAGTACATTGTTACGAGTACCGACGCTGGAACAAAATAGCTTTGTTTTAATTTGAGGCCCCCCACTATTAGCTTAATATGTAACTTGTTTTGCATGTATTTATATGGCTTGGTGTGTCATATCTCTGTATTTGCTTAAATATGCATGTGGTCTTATGGTAAACAGGCACAGATTTTTATGGTTTTCTACTGGCGTTGTCCGCACTACACCGGAAACCGTAATAAACTTACAACTTGAGAACGGCAGGAAACGATATCACTCTCCGATACTGGGGGGAAATTATGTTGGTAAATCAGCAATCATTTGCAGGAAATGATATGTTTATAAAAACATTCTGCTATAAAATCGTTAACGGATGTTTTTAAGAATAGAAAAACATATCTAAAGGTTATATTTTAAATATACTTACGTTTATAGGTGTTAAAGCCTTGTTGCCAACTTTTGTTATACCATACACAAAAATATATACAACATGTAAATTTTAAGTTCAGTCTTTGTTTAAACCTAATCCAGGTTTGTTTAATGATCATTCAGAATAAACTTTCCATTTGTAATAACCCATGATATCTACTAATTTTATATACGTTTTATAAGACCCTAGCCTCCAATGGATTCAAATAATAAAATTATCTATTCACTTTAGATTAAACTCATTATAGTTTGTGGACGTTGCCTACGCTTGACAGCTGCCTGTACCGTCAACTTCAATAAGTCTAAGAGGGTGTACTAAAATTTGTCTGTAGCACGCATCACTTGATGTAGTTAACAATACGCTATTTAATACTGTTCTTTCTGGTATGGTTGAAATTTTCTCTGAAAGTAACTTCATTAAGTCTAAGAGAGAGTGTGTTGTTTTTAGGTGTTAACACAGCTTGTTCTGACTTACTTAAATATTATATTTCTTCTGTTAGACGATGATTTTGAGGTGTCACACATGTATGTAGCTCTAAGAACGGCTATACCGGAAGTATCTACCGGAAGTAACATTTTTATTGTATATTCCAATTTGATTTGGCCTCCTTAACACCGTGCATGTGTTGGTTCCAGCGTACATCTCACGGATCTTCCGCGATAAGGGTTTAAAGTTTTTTATCTCATTTTCTTGTAGAGCTTGTTACGAAACGATACATTTTTAAAGTCGGTTCCTTTCTATCACTTGTCGTTGAAAAGATATAACGATTTAAAGTTTAGACCGGAAGTGGCCATTTTATTGTATATTCCAATTTGATTTGGCCTCCTTAACACCGTGCATGTGTTGGTTCTCTCGTACATCTCACGGATCTTCCGCGATAAGGGTTTAAAGTTTTTTATCTCATTTTCTTGTAGACCTTGTTACGAAACGATATATTTTTAAAGTCAGTTCATTTCTATCACTTGTCGTTGAAAAGATACAAGGATTTAAAGTTTAGACCGGAAGTGGCCATTTTATTGTATATTCCAATTTGATTTGGCCTCCTTAACACCGTGCATGTGTTGGTTCTCTCGTACATCTCACGGATCTTCCGCGATAAGGGTTTAAAGTTTTTTTATCTCATTTTCTTGTAGACCTTGTTATGAAACATACATTTTTGAAGTCAGTTCATTTCTATCACTTGTCGTTGAAAAGATACAAGGATTTAAAGTTTAGACCGGAAGTGGTCATTTTATTGTATATTCCAATTTGATTTGGCCTCCTTAACACCGTGCATGTGTTGGTTCTCTCGTACATCTCACGGATCTTCCGCGATAAGGGTTTAAAGTTTTTTATCTCATTTTCTTGTAGAGCTTGTTATGAAACATACATTTTTGAAGTCAGTTCATTTCTATCACTTGTCGTTGAAAAGATACAACGATTTAAAGTTTAGACCGGAAGTGGTCATTTTATTGTATATTCCAATTTGATTTGGCCTCCTTAACACCGTGCATGTATTGGTTCCAGCGTACATCTCACGGATCTTCCGCGATAAGGGTTTAAAGTTTTTTATCTCATTTTCTTGTAGAGCTTGTTACGAAACATACATTTTTGAAGTCGGTTCCTTTCTATCACTTGTCGTTGAAAAGATACAAGGATTTAAAGTTTAGACCGGAAGTGGCCATTTTATTGTATATTCCAATTTGATTTGGCCTCCTTAACACCGTGCATGTGTTGGTTCCATCGTACATCTCACGGATCTTCCGAGTCTTCGACCAATACCATTATTCTCGCTTATCAACCTTCACTCTCATTTGTCGGCTAGGTTGGAGTGACGTATCTTTAAATAAGTCTTCATCCATCCTTGCACCATCTTTATCAACGAAAGCCGCCATTTTTATAATGTCAGCTTAAGGTATCACAGGCTTCCATCTTTCATTCCGCCATTTTCCTCCGTTTTGGTTCAGCCTCTAATATTAAACATTATTTTGTAAATCATCCATTTGTCTAATAATAAACTTTAATTATGTTACATGTATGGTTTGTTTGTAGTCGTATATATATACCAACCTAAAACAATAAATTAATAAGCGTCTGCTTAGCTTAACGGGTAGCATCGTTGCCTCCCATCTGAATGCCCCGGGTTCGAAACTCACCTGCTCCAAATGGTTTTTTTCAAAATATAATAATTTGAAGTAATAGGTTAGACACTTTGGAATGTTTGCATGTGACTGTCTGGCCCAAGTCGTGTGACGTCACTGTCAAAGACAGGTCAATGACCTTAGAATGCAGAATAACACGGATGTGACTGTCTGGGCCAGGGCGTGGCTGGGCGCCGGGGCTTGGCGCCGGGGCTGGCGCCGGGCGTGGCTAGGCGCCGGCGCCGGGGCTGGCGCCGGGCGTGGCGCCGGGGCGTGGCGCCGGGGTAGGCGCCGGCGCCAGGCTAGGCGCCAGGGCGTGGCGCCGGCGCCGGGGCCAGGGCGTGGCGCCGGCGCCAGTGACGTCACTTCCTGTGACGTCACTGTCTGGCCAAAGTTTCCTAGACAGGACAATGACCTTAGAATGTTTACATGTTTGTGACTGTCTGGCCCAAGTCCGCCATCTTGGAAGGGCCGGAGTCCTTGTGGGCGGGGCCCCCTATCTATATACTGTTGGGTCGGTAACTGGCAGCTGTCAACTGTCAACTGTCATGTCGGTAACGCAGATCCCATACTTAACCACATGTGACGTCACTGTCTGTCCAAAGTGGCCCAATACCTACTCACATCAGCTCTACATCGTAACCAATATAAACATTCTCTGACCTTTTCCAACGTTTTCTTTGCCCCTTATTGGCCTCCACCTGCCCCGCCATGGATCTCCTTGATTATCTCCCTAACACTTGGCCGCGGAAGGATTATTTGCTTCAATATGCGGGTTCCATCCCCTGATTCTCAAATCCTGACCAGAAAATTACCTTCGATTTCAATGGAGTCTCACTGGGCCCAGTAACTTTTGGTAACAACGCTTTTATCACTAACTTCTGATCAAGTGGGTCTTTCGTGGCAAGTCTCCTTCAATCTGTAGATTGGTTGGATATCAGGG
This sequence comes from Tillus elongatus, assembly GCA_964006375.1. Lineage (NCBI taxonomy): Eukaryota > Metazoa > Arthropoda > Insecta > Coleoptera > Cleridae > Tillus > Tillus elongatus. The sequence goes on from OZ023270.1 coordinate 27,804,851, forward strand.
TCTTCTTTTTGGTCCTCCATTAACCTCTGCGTGTCCTATTGGTTAACGGGTTGCACCGTTGTCCTCCTACACACTTCGAGATTCAATCCTTCTTTGTTTTCGGCAAAGGTGCAATGCTTGAATTTTGGTGGGCAAGGTCTCCTAGATAGGGCGTCGGCATTGCGGTGTTCGATGGTAAAATTGTACTCTTGAAGGCGTTCAAGCCACCTCGCCATCTGCCCCTCTTGATTTTTAAATTGAAGAAGCCAGCGTAGGGAAGCGTAGTCGGTTCTCAGGGGAAATTCTTTGCCATATAGATATTTGTGAAAATGCTCCAACGTCTTGATAATGGATAAAAGTTTTTTCCTCGTCACGCAATAGTTATTTTCTGCTTTGGAAAGGGCCTTGCTGAAATACGCTATAACCTTCTCCTGGCCTTGGTCTTGCTAAAGAACACCTTCAATACCAACATTGCTCGCGTCCGTCTCCACAATAAACCTGTAACCAGGCTGGGAATATGTCAGAATCAAGGATGAACAGAGAGCCCGTTTTAGTGCCTCGAGTGCTTTTTCACAATCATTGGTCCAAATGAAGGGTGTCGTTTCTTCGGCCAGTTTATGCAAAGGTTTCGCGATGTCAGCAAACCCCTTTACAAAACGGCGGTAATATGTGCAGAGGCCCAGAAAGCTTCGCAGCTGATGTACATTGGTTGGAATGTTCCAGTTCATAATAAAGTCTGTCTTCTCGTGCTAATTTAGATTCTTCGTCTATTTTTTAAAATCATTTCCAATAGCTGGGTGTCCATATTGGCTCTTGCGCTACGTGTCTTAGGCATAGACGTACTTAAAACTGGTACACAGTTTATTCTGTTTCAAAAGCACACCCAGTTATGAATTACTGCTGACACTGATCTTCCAGAGATTCTAGAAATTTCCACGTTGTTCAACGAATATTCTGGAAAATATTTCCGCTAGCAGCTAGAAAAACCCACTTCTGATACCAGTTATTACGTTCTACGGGGTTCTGGATTCGTTGACTAATAAAACACAGCTTTTCAAACTACTAATTTATTATAAGCAACTATTTTCCAACACCAGTATCAACTAAAATATTTCTCTCTCTTATTAAATGCCATTAGAACTATATTCCACTATTCGCCTTCTATGATCGCTTCTTAGACACCAACACTTACTGCTGACTCGCTTAATACTCTATGATCACTTATTCTACACAACACCGGCTTAATACTGAATTGACTCACTCTATGTAGCGTTCGTCTATTTATACTCTCCATAGAGATTCTAGATCTTCTACACTTTTCTACACCTGTCACTTCTGGTCATTCTAGAAATATAATTCCAAAGTGTTCGCTCTTACCAACACACTTTATAACCGACATCTGACCACAGAAGTAACAAAGTCCATAAACTTAATTCTCAAAGACAAATGTGACAATATGTTGTTACTTAGATTAGTGCCTCGAGTACTCGAAAAGTTAATAAAATTATTTTTCTCATAAATGTAACACAACACCTTTATCCACTCAGGTCTTCAATTATTCATGTTCAACACGATACTCTTTGATTTGGAATTAAATTCCTTTCTCTTATTTTTTACTTCCATTGATTAATTTTAATAATAAATAACACTGAAAATGCACAGGACGATACGCACGCCTTTGTAACCATAAAACACAGTATGTAAGCTGCTACGGTGAACACCACGCCGCCAATGTCTTAAGTTCAACCTCGGGTGTCAAATGCGGTTAATTCCAAGAAAGTGACGCCGGAGTCTTCTTGGAATTCTGTCTCAACAAATATAGTACCGACTGTATGTAGAATGTCTCTTTTTTGCTTATTTTAGTCAAATCCAAAACTTTTTTGGTGTTCTGTCTCATTCTGACTGCTGAAAATCATATTTAGTTTCTACTGGGATTCGAACACACGACCTTCGACTTCAGGGGGACACGGTCTTGTTCTTACCATTGAACCACCAAGGTGACTCAAAAGCTTAAAATATTTTATTGCATTACCTATAATGTTTATTTGCGAAGTCAACTAAGTTTTACGATTTTAACACAGATTTAAAATATGTTTTTAGGTAGAAGACACTTCTGAAAGTGTTCCAAGTAGAGGAGATGATACTTCATTCCCACCAGAAGACGCAACAGATGATTCGTCTAAGTATCCAGAAAAGTAAGTAAAACTAGGTTATCAAAAATTTACTTATGCTGAACCTGTTGTTTCAACCACATTCAAAAGTTTACCAATCAGCAACAAGTAAATTCTGCACTTAACGTTTCCAACAGTGCTCATGCCCTAATTTGAAAAATAAAATTCTAAAATCATCGTACTATTTTTCTATAAGGTTCATAAAGCACGATTTTTTAAAATAAAATCGTCATACGTTATCGTAGTGTTTATGGATCTGCTGGTAAATATTGGTGTTCAGGTGCGTGTTGCTATAATGAGAAACTGATGGTTTGAATATTTTGATATTGATATGTCTTGGGTTCAATAAGAGAGTGGATTTAACATTGATTAACCATTTATTATCGTAAGTTTTACATAATCTCATGGCACCGAGATACCATCAAAACATCATACATTCTGCTCTATTTAAGTTAGTTAGTGATTCTCACCAGTAGGGGCGCTGCTTAGTACCGACTTAATTTAAATACATTACAGATATGATCTACGATGAACTTCTTGCAAAACTAATAATGTGCGGGTTAGGCTACATTCGCGAATTGAGAAATGCGAATTGCGAAACTAAGTGGTATTGGTTAATTTTAGATAATATTACGATATCAGATCGTTTTGGCGTAACGTTAGTTAAAAAAAAATACCCGGACCTGTCATCTTGTATGAGACTTGGAGACAAAATTTCAACTGATGGCGAAACGATACTTAGCATCTTTGTTGAACAGTTTTCATCTGTATGTAATACCTCGCAAACACTGATTGCCTACCCATAGCCTGTGACCTCGAACAATCTCTGTTTTGCTGTATCCAATTATAGACTTAGAACTTTCTGATGTTGAGAGGAAATTGCTGGAGTTGAATGTTAAACAGGTGCTGGCCCAGATGTGCCGCCACGTTTTCTAAAGTCTTGTGGTGGTTCTCTGGCGTTCCCGCTGCTGTTTCGACTCTCACTGCTGCTATTTTAGTTCATATATCTATCGCATACGTAGGATGATCGAAGTGTCATCTCCAAATAAGATCGTTTTGTGGTTGAGAAGTGTTGGCAAGTCATAATATAAATTACAAACAGCAGTGGGCTCAGCACTGACCTCTGTGGTACCTATCTCTTAACTGCATATCTACTGAAGAATATATGTTTGTGGGTCAGATATGACTTCATCATTCCAGCACCGTTCCCCTTACACGAATCATCTCCGACTTTCCATCAAGTAGCTGATAGTCTATGCTGTCAAAGGCCTTGGGCAGATCCGCGAAAACACCAACAACTTCCTCTCTTAAGACTCATAGCTTGAAGAACTTCTCAAGTGAATCGGTAAATTACTCTTGCCGTGCTTCTATCTCTTATATAAGCATTCTGCAAATCACTAATTATATTGTATCTTTCAAAATTTTCCACAATTCTGGTCACAATAACTCTCCCGTATACATTTTCTATAAGTGGGGTCAACATAATAAGCCTGTAAGTTGATTGGTCAGAGGTATCACAATTTTTGTAGATTGACACACCGACTAACATCTTTAGATCATCTGAGAAGGTTCCAGTCATGATACATTCATTGATGGTCTCTGCAAGAGGTTCAGACATAATGTCAGCATTATCGTTCAATATCTTAATAGGCAGCTCATCAATTCCCACTGACATGGTATTCTTGAGGCCCCTATTTATTTAAATACCTACAAGGGACAAGTTGGAGTCAGCCCCATAAAGGAATCTATTTTCATGAGGTTCTCAGCTTGAATTTATGGCCCCCTAACTGGACTACTTATATTGTCACTGATACTAATGAAAAAGTTATTCAGACTATTTGTAGTTTCTCGTCTACACTCTAAGATCAGGATGTATCCTGTCGAGGTTCACCCCAGGGTATGTTTTGTCCTTCTGCCAGTCGATGCATTGGCAATATATATATATATATATATATATATATATATATATATATATATATATATATATATAGTAAATACGGTAGTTTATTAAAAAAAATCTGTAGTGCAATGAATTGGCTTCAGTGCGAAATGATCTGGCCCAATATTGACTTAACTGAACTAACATGATCTATTATAGACTTAACTGAACTGACCTGACCTATTATTAATTTAACTGAAATGATCTGGCCCAATACTGACTTATTCTGATCTATTATAGACTTAACTGCACTGAGCTGACTTAACTGAACTGACCTATTAATCACTTGACTGAACTGACCTCGCCCAATATTCACTTAACTGACATGGCCTGACCTATTATTGACTTAACTGAACTAACGTAACCTATTATTGGCTTAACTGACCTGACCTGACCTATTATAGACTTAACTGAACTGACCTGGTCCAATATTGACATAACTGAACTGACCTGACCTATTATTGAATAAGTGAACTGACCTAACCTATTATTGACTAAACTGACCTGACGACAAGTAACGGCGACCGTCGAGTAACGCCTACCGACAAGTAACGCCGAACAACCAGTAGCACCGACCGACAAGTAACGCCGACCGACAAGTAACGCCGACCGACAAGTAACGCCGACCGACAAGTTACGACGACCAACAAGTAAAGGTGACAGACAAGTAACGGCGACCGACAAGTAACGGCGACCGACAAGTAACTACGATCTACAAGTAACGGCGACAGACAAGTTGCGGCGACCTACAAGTACCGGCGACCGACAAGTAACGACGACCAACATGTAACGACGACCACCAAGTAACGGCGACCTTCAAGTAACGGAGACCTACAAGTAACTGCGACCGACAAGTAACGACGACCTACAAGTGGCGGAGACCTACAAGTGACAGAGACCTACAAGTGACGGCGACCTGCAAGTGGCGGTGACCTACAAGTAACGAAGACCGACAGGTAACGCCGACCGACAAGTAACGACGACCAAAAAGTAACAGTGACCTACAAGTAACGGCGAACGACAAGTAACGGCGACTAACTCCGGACAACTAGGCCAGAAATGTCAGATAGGAACATATTTTAAAAACCTATGTGTTTCTATATGTTTGAATATGAGTATCTGGTCAGCTCAGTTAAGTCAATATTGGGACAGGTCAGCTCAGTTAAGTCAATATTGGGAAAGGTCAGCTTAGTTAAGTCAATAATTGGTCAGGTTAGTTAAGTCAATAATAGGTTAGTTCAGTTCAGTTAAATCAATATTATGACAGGTCAGCTCAGTTAACTCAATAATTGTTCAGGTCAGTTAAGTCAATAATAGGTCAGTTCAGTTCAGCTGAATCAATAATAGGTCAGGTCAGTTCAGTTAAGTCAATAATAGGTCAGGTCAGTTCAGTTAAGTCAATATTGGGCCAGGTCAGCTCAGTTAAGTTAATAATTGGCCAGGGCAGTTAAGTCAATAATAGGTCAGTTCAGTTCAGACCGACAAGTAACGACGACCACCAAGTAACGGCGACCTACAAGTGGCGGAGACCTACAAGTGACAGCGACCTACGAGTGATGGCGACCTGCAAGTGGCGATGACCTACAATTAACGACGACCGACAATTAACGACGACCGACAAGTAACAGTGACCTACAAGTAACGGCGAACGACAAGTAACGGCGACCGACAAATAACGACGACCGACAAGTAACGTCGACCGACAAGTGACGCCGAACTACAAGTAACAGCGACTAACTCCGGACAACTAGGCCAGAAATGTCAGATAGAAACATATTTAAAAAACCTATGTTTCTATATGTTTGAATATGAGTATCTGGTCAGCTCAGTTAAGTCAATATCGGGACAGGTCAGCTCAGTTAAGTCAATAATTGGTCAGGTCAGTTAAGTCAATAATAGCTCAGGTCAGTTAAGTTAAGTCAATAGTAGGTCACGTCAGTCTAGTTAAGTCAATATTGGGACAGGTCAGCTCAGTTAAGTCACTATTGGGACAGGTCAGCTCAGTTAAGGCAATAATTTGTCAGGTCAGTTAAGTCAATAATAGGTCAGGTCAGTTAAGTTAAGTCAATAATAGCTCAGGTCAGTTAAGTTAACACAATAGTAGATCAGGTCAGTTCAGTTAAGTCAATAATAGGTCAGGTCAGTTCAGTTAAGTCAATATTGGGCCAGGTCAGCTCAGTTAAGTCAATAATTGGCCAGGGCAGTTAAGTCAATAATAGGTCAGTTCAGTTCAGTTAAGTCAATAATAGGTCAGGTCAGTTAAGTCTATAATGGATCAGGTCAATATTGGGACAGGTCAGCTCAGTTAAGTCAATAATTGGCCAGGACAGTTAAGTCAATAATAGGTCAGTTCAGTTAAGTCAATAATAGGTCAGGTCAGTTAAGTCTATAATGGATCAGGTTAGTTCGGTTAAGTCAATATTGGGCCAGATCATTTCAGTTAAGTTAATAATAGGTCAGGTCAGTTCAGTTAAATCAATATTGGGCCAGGCCAGTTCAGTTAAAGCAATAATAGGTCAGGTAAGTTCAGTTAAGTCAATAATAGGTCAGGTCAGTTAAGTTAAATCAATATTGGGCCAGGTCAGTTCAGTAATAGGTCAGGCCAGTTCAGTTAAGTCAATAATAGCTCAGGTCAGTTAAGTCAGTAAAAGGTCAGGTCAGTTCAGTTAAGTCAATAATATCTCAGGTCAGTTAAGTCAGTAAAAGGTTAGGTCAGTTCAGTTAAGTCAATAATAGGTCAGGTGAGTACAGTTAAGTCATTAATATGTCAGGTCAGTTCAGTTAAATCAATAGTATGCCAGGTCAGTTCCGTTAAGTCTGTACTAGGTCAGGTCAGATCAGTTAAGTTAATAATAGGTTACGTTAGTTCAGTTAAGTCAATAATAGATCAGACCAAGTCAGTTAAGTGAACATTGGGCGAGGTCAGTTCAGTCAATTCATTAATAGGTCAGTTCAGTTAAGTCTATAATAGCTCAGCTCAGGTCAGTTCAGTTAGGTCAATCATAGGCCAGGTCAGTTCAGTTAAGTCAATAATAGGTCAGGTAAGTTCAGTTAAGTCAATAATAGGTCAGGTCAGTTCAGTTAAGTCAACATTGGGCCAGGTCAGTTCAGTTAACTCAATAATAGGTCAGGCCAGTTCAGTCAAGTTAATATTGGGACAGGTCAGCTCAGTTAAGTCAATAATAGGCCAGGTTAGTTAAGTCAATAATAGGTCAGGTCAGTTCAGTTAAGTCAATAATAGGTCAGGTCAGTTAAGTTAAGCCAATATTGAGACTGGTCAGCTCAGTTAAGTCAATATTGAGACAGGTCAGATCAGTTAATACAATAGTTGGTCAGGTCAGTTAAGTCAATATTGGGACAGTTCAGCTCAGTTAAGTCGATAATAGGTCAGGTCAGTTCAGTTAAGTCAATGATAGGTCAGGTCAGTTCAGTTAAGCCAATAATCGGTCAGGTCAGTTCATTTAACTCAATAATAGGTCAGGTCAGTTCAGTCAAGTCAATGATAGGTCAGGTCAGTTCAGTTAAGTCAATATTGGGCAAGATCATTTCAGTTAAGTCAATAATAGGTCAGGTCAGTTCAGTTAAGTCAATATTGGGCCAGGTCAGCTCAGTTAAGTCAATAATTGGCCAGGGCAGTTAAGTCAATAATAGGTCAGTTGAACTGACCTGACCTATTATTAACTTAACTGAAATGATCTGGCCCAATATTAACTTAACTGAACTAACTGATCTATTAGACTTAACTGAACTGACCTGACCTGACCTGACCTGGCCCAATATTGACTTAACTGAACTGACCTGACCTATTATTGATTCAGCTGAACTGAACTGACCTATTATTGACTTAACTGAACTGACCTGACCTATAATTGATTCAGCTGAACTGAACTGGCCTATTATTGACTTAACTGACCTGACCAATTATTGAGTTAACTGAGCTGAACTGTCCCAATATTGATTTAACTGAACTGAACTAACCTATTATTGACTTAACTAACCTGACCAATTATTGACTTAACTAAGCTGACCTTTCCCAATATTGACTTAACTGAGCTGACCAGATACTCATATTCAAACATATAGAAACACATAGGTTTTTAAAATATGTTCCTATCTGACATTTCTGGCCTAGTTGTCCGGAGTTAGTCGCCGTTACTTGTCGTTCGCCGTTACTTGTAGGGCACTGTTACTTGTCGGTCGTCGTTACTTGTCGGTCGGCGTTACCTGTCGGTCTTCGTTACTTGTAGGTCACCGCCACTTGCAGGTCGCCGTCACTTGTAGGTCTCCGCCACTTGTAGGTCGTCGTTACTTGTCGGTCGCAGATACTTGTAGGTCTCCGTTACTTGAAGGTCGCCGTTACTTGGTGGTCGTCGTTACTTGTTGGTCGCCGGTACTTGTTGCTCGCCGGTACTTGTAGGTCGTCGGTACTTGTCTGTCGCTGTTACTTGTAGGTCGTCGTCACTTGTCGGTCGCCGTTACTTGTCTGTCACCTTTACTTGTAGGTCGTCGTTACTTGTCGGTCGCAGTTACTTGTAGGTCGCCGTTACTTGTTGGTCGTCGTTACTTGTCGGTCGGTTATTGACTTAAATGAACCGACCTGTCTCAATATTAACTTAACTTAACTGACCTGACCTATTATTGATTTAACTGAAATGATCTATCCCAAGGTTGACTTAACTAAACTGACCTGTCCTAATATTGACTCAACTGAACTGACCTGACCATTGTTAACTTATCTGAAATGCCTGGACGAATATTAAATTAACTGAACTGACCTGACCGGTTATTGGCTTAACTGAACTGACCTGACCTATCATTGACTTAACTGAACTGGCCTGACCTATTATTTACTTAACTGAACTGACCTGACCGATTATTGACTTCACTGAACTGACCTGACCTATCATTGACTTCACTGAACTGGCGTGACCTATTATTGACTTAACTGAACTTAACTGACCAACTATTGACTTCACTGAACTGACCTGATCTATTATTGACTTATTTGACCTGACCAATTATTGACTTAACTGAGCTGACCTGTCCCAATATTGACTTAACTGACCTGACCTGACCTGACCTATTATTGACTTAACTTAACTGACCTGAACTATTATTGACTTAACTTAACTGACCTGACCTATTATTGACTTAACCGCACTGACCAATTATTGACTTAACTGAGCTGACCTGTCCCAATATTGACTTAACTGAGCTGACCTGTCCCAATAATGACTTAACTGACCTGACCTGACCTTCTATTGACTGAACTGTCCTGACCTATTACAGACTTAACTGAACTGACCTATTAATGACTTGACTGAACTGACCTCGCCCAATATTCCCTTAACTGACTTGACCTGGCCTATTATTGACTTAACAGAACTAACGTAACCTATTAGTAACTTAACTGAACTGACCTGACCCATTATTGATTTAACTGAATTGACCTGTCCCAATGTTGACTTAACTAAACTGACCTGTCCCAATATTGACATAACTGAACTGACCTGACCTATTATTAACTGAAATGATCTGGCCCAATATTAACTTAACTGAACTAACTGATCTATTAGACTTAACTGAACTGACATGACCTACTATTGACTTAACTGAACGGACTGACCTATTGACTTAACTGACCTGACCAATTATTGACTTAACTGAGCTGACCTGTCCCAACATTCACTTAACTTAACTGACCTGACCCACTATTGAGTTAACTGACTGCCCTGACCAATTATTGACTTAACTGAGCTGACCTGTTCCAATATTGACTTAACTGAGCTGACCTGTCTCAATATTGACTTTACTTGGCTGACCTGTCTCAATATTGACTTAACTTAACTGACCTGACCTATTATTGACTTAACTGAACTCACCTGACCTATTATTGGGTTAACTGAACTGACCTGACCTCTTATTGACTTAACTGACCTGACCAATCATTGACTTAACTGAGCTGACCTGTCCAAATATTGACTTAACTGAACTGACCTGTCCCAATATTGACTTGACTGAACTGACCTGACCTATTATTGCCTCAACTGACCTGAGCTATTTTTGATTTCACTGAACTGGCCTGACCTATTATTGAGTTAACTGAAGTGACCTGGCCCAATATTGACTTAACTGTCCCAATATTGACTTAACTGAAGTGACCAATTATTGTCTTAACCTATCTGACCTCTCTAAATATTGACTTAACTGAGCTGACCTTTCTCAATATTGACTTAACTTAACTGACCTGACCTATTATTGACTTAACTGAACTGACCTGACCTATTATTGACTTAATTAACCTGGCCAATTATTGACTTAACTGAGCTGACCTGTCCCAATATTGACTTGACTGAACTGACCTGACCTATTATTGACTTAACTTAACTGACCTGACCTATTATTGACTTAACCTAACTGACCTGAGCTATTTTTGCTTTCACTGAACTGTCCTGACCTATTATTGAGTTAACTGAACTAACTTGCCCAATATTGACTTAACTGAACTGACCTGACCTATTATTGACTTAACTGAACTTACCTGACCTATTATTGACTTAACTGAACTGACCTGACCTATGATTGACCTAACTGAACTGACCTGAGCTGACCTATTATAGACTTAACTGAACTGACCTATTAATTAATTTACTGAACTGACCTCGCCCAATATTCACTTAACTGACTTGGCCTGATATATTATTGACTTAACTGACCTGACCTGACCTATTACAGACTTAACGGAACTGATCTAGGATACTATTGATTTAACTGAACTGACCCGACCTATTATTGACTTAACTGTACTCACCTGACCTATTATTGACTTAACTGAACTGACCTGTCCCAATATTGACTTAACTGAGCTTACCTGTCCCAATATTGACTTAACTGAGCTGACCCGTCCCAAGATTGACTTAACTGAACTGACCTGACCTATTACTTAACTGACCTGGCCCAATATTGATTTAACTTAACTGACCTGACCTATTATTGACTTAACTGAACTTACCTGACCTATTATTGACTTAACTGACCTGACCTATTATTGACTTAACTGACCTGACCAATTATTGACTTAACTGACCTGACCAATTATTGACTTAACTGATCTGACCTGTCCAAATATTGACTTAACTGAGCTTACCTGTCCCAATATTGACTTAACTGAGCTGACCCGTTCCAAGATTAACTTAACTGGACTGACCTGACCTATTATTGACTTAACTTAACTGACCTGAGCTATTATTGACTTAACTTAACTGACCTGACCTATTATTGACTTAACTTAACTGACCTGACCTATTATTGACTTAACTGACCTGACCTATTCTTGACTTAACTGAGCAGACCTGTCCCAATATTGACTTAACTGAGCTTACCTGTCCCAATATTGACTTAACTGTGCTGACCTGTCCCAAGATTGACTTAACTGAACTGACCTGACCTTCTATTGACTTAACTGTCCTGAGCTATTATCGACTTAACTGAACTGGCCTGACCTATTATTGACTTAACTGAACTGACCTGACCTATTGACTTAACTGTGCTGACCTGTCCCAATATTGACTTAACTGAACTGACCTGACCTTTTATTGACTTAACTGACCTGAGCTATTATTGACTTAACTGAACTGGCCTGACCTATTACTGAACTGACCTGGCCCAATATTGATTTAACTGAACTGACCTGACCTATTATTGACTTAACTGAACTTACCTGACCTATTATTGACTTCACTGAACTGACCTGATCTATTATTGACTTATTTGACCTGACCAATTATTGACTTAACTGAGCGGACCTGTCCCAATATTGACTTAACTGACCTGACATGACCTATTATTGACTTAACTTAACTGACCTGAACTATTATTGACTTAACTTAACTGACATGACCTATTATTGACTTAACTGCCCTGGCCAATTATTGACTTAACTGAGCTGACCTGTCCAAATATTGACTTAACTGAGCTGACCTGTCCCAATAATGACTTAACTGACCTGACCTGACCTTCTATTGACTTAACTGAACTGACCTATTTATGACTTGGCCTGGCCTATTATTGACTTAACAGAACTAACGTAACCTATTAGTAACTTAACTGAACTGACCTGACCCATTATTGATTTAACTGAATTGACCTGTCCCAATATTGACTTAACTGAACTGACCTGACCTATTATTAACTTAAATGATCTGGCCCAATATTAACTTAACTGAACTAACTGATCTATTAGACTTAACTGAACTGACATGACCTACCATTGACTTAACTGAACGGACTGACCTATTATTGACTTAACTGACCTGACCAATTATTGACTTAACTGAGCTGACCTGTCCCAACATTCACTTAACTTAATTGACCTGACCTAATATTGAGTTAACTGAACTGACCTGACCTATTATTGCTTTAACTGAACTGGCCTGGCCCAATATTGATTTAACTGAACTGACCTGACCTATTATTAACTTGACTGAAATGATCTGGCCCAATATTGACTTAACCGAACTAACCTGATCCATTATAGACTTAACTGACCTGACCTATTATTGACTTAACTGAACTGAACTGACCTATTATTGACTCAACTGCCCTGGCCAATTATTGACTTAACTGAGCTGACCTGGCCCAATATTGACTTAACTGAACTGACCTGACCTATTATTAACTTAACTGAAATGATCTTGCCTAATATTGACTTAACTGAACTAACTTGATCTATTAGACTTAACTGAACAGACCTGACCGATTATTGACTTAACTGAACTGACCTGACCGATTATTGACTTAACTGAACTAACCTGACCTATCATTGACTTGACTGAACTGACCTGACCTATTATTGACTTAAATGAACTGACCTGACCGATTATTGGCTTAACTGAACTGACCTGACCTATCATTGACTTAACTGAACTGACCTGACCTACTATTGACTTAACTGAGCTGAACTGTCCCAATATTGACTTAACTGACCTGACCGACTATTGTATTAACTGATCTGACCTGTCTCAATATTGACTTAACTGAGCTGACCTGTCTCAATATTGACTTAACTTAACTGACCTGACCTATTATTGACTTAACTGAACTGACCTGATCTATTATTGACTTAAATAACCTGGCCAATTATTGACTTAACTGGGCTGACCTGTCCCAATATTGACTTGACTGAACTGGCCTGACCTATTATTGAGTTAACTGAACTGACCTGGCCCAATATTGACTTAACTGAACTGACCTGACCTATTATTGACTTAACTGAACTTACCTGACCTATTATTGACTTAACTGAACTGACCTGACCTATGATTGACCTAACTGAACTGACCTGAGCTGACCTATTATAGACTTAACTGAACTGACCTATTAATGAATTGACTGAACTGACCTCGCCCAATATTCACTTAACTAACTTGGTCTGATCTATTATTGACTTAACTGAACTAACGTAACCTATTATTAACTTAACTGACCTGACCTGACCTAGCACAGACTTAACGGAACTGACCTGGCATACTATTGATTTAACTGAACTGACCTGACATATTAATAACTTAACTATACTCACCTGACCTATTATTGACTTAACTGAACTGACCTGACCTATTATTGACTTAACTGACCTGACCAATTATTGAATTAACTGACCTGATCTGTCCCAATATTGACCTAACTGAACTGACCTAACCTTTTACTGACTTAACTGACCTGAGCTATTATTGACTTAACTGAAGTGGCCTGACCTATTACTGAACTGACCTGGCCTGACCTTTTACTGACTTAACTGACCTGAGCTATTATTGACTTAACTGAACTGGCCTGACCTATTACTGAACTGACCTGGCCCAATATTGATTTAACTTAACTGACCTGACCTATTATTGACTTAACTGAACTTACCTGACCTATTATTGACTTAACTGAACTGACCTGACCTATTATTGACTTAACTGAACTGACCTGACCGATTATTCAATTAACTGAACTTACCTGACCTATTATTGACTTAACTGGACTGACCTGACAGATTATTGACTTAACTGAACTGACCTGACCTATCATTGACTTAACTGAACTGGCCTGACCTATTATTGACTTAACTGAACTGGCCTGACCAATTATTGACTTAACTGAACTGACCTGACCTATTATAGACCTAACTGAACTGACCTATTATTGAATTGACTGAACTGACCTCGCCCAATATTCACGTAACTGACTTGGCCTGAATTATTATTAACTTAACTGACCTGACCTGACCTATTACAGACTTAACGGAACTGACTTGGGATACTATTGATTTAACTGAACTGGCCCGACCTATTATTGACTTAATTGTCCCCACCTGACCTATTATTGACTTAACTGAACTGACCTGTCCCAATATTGACTTAAATGAACTTACCTGTCCCAATATTGACTTAACTGAGCTGACCTGTACCAAGATTGACTTAATTGAACTGACCTGACCTTTTACTGACTTAACTGAGCTGAGCTATTATTGACTTAACTGAACTGGCCTGACCTATTACTTAACTGACCTGGCCCAATATTGATTTAAATTAACAGACCTGACCTATTATTGACTTAACTGAACTTACCTGACTTATTATTGACTTAACTTAACTGACCTGACCTATTATTGACTTAACTGTCCTGACCAATTATTGACTTAACTGATCTGACCTGTCCCAATATTGACTTAACTGAGCTTACCTGTCCCAATATTGACTTAACTGAGCTGACCTGTTCCAAGATTGACTTAACTGGACTGACCTGACCTATTATTGACGTAACTTAACTGACCTGAGCTATTATTGACTAAACTTAACTGACCTGACCTATTATTGACTTAACTTAACTGACCTGACCTATTATTGACTTAACTGACCTGACCAATTATTGACTTAACTGAGCTGACCTGTCCCAATATTGACTTAACTGAGCTTACCTGTCCCAATATTGACTTAACTGTGCTGACCTGTCCCAAGATTGACTTAACTGAACTGACCTGACC
This sequence comes from Tillus elongatus, assembly GCA_964006375.1. Lineage (NCBI taxonomy): Eukaryota > Metazoa > Arthropoda > Insecta > Coleoptera > Cleridae > Tillus > Tillus elongatus. The sequence goes on from OZ023270.1 coordinate 27,819,969, forward strand.
TTCTATTGACTTAACTGACCTGAGCTATTATCGACTTAACTGAACTGGGCTGACCTATTATTGACTTAACTGAACTGACCTGGTCAAATATTGACTTAACTGAACTGACCTGACCTATTATTGACTTAACTGAACTGACCTGACCTATTATTAATTTAACTGAAATGATCTGGCCCAATACTGACTTATTCTGATCTATTATAGACTTAACTGCACTGAGGTGACTTAACTGAACTGACCTATTAATTACTTGACTGAACTGACCTCGCCCAATATTCACTTAACTGACATGGCCTGACCTATTATTGACTTAACTGAACTAACGTAACCTATTATTGGCTTAACTGACCTGACCTGACCTATTATAGACTTAACTGAACTGACCTGGTCCAATATTGACATAACTGAACTGACCTGACCTATTATTGAATAAGTGAACTGACCTAACCTATTATTGACTAAACTGACCTGACGACCGACAAGTAACGGCGACCGTCGAGTAACGCCTACCGACCAGTAACGACGAACAACCAGTAGCGCCGACCGACAAGTAACGCCGACCGACAAGTTACGACGACCAACAAGTAAAGGTGACAGACAAGTAACGGCGACCGACAAGTAACGGCGACCGACAAGTAACGGCGACCGACAAGTAACTACGATCTACAAGTAACGGCGACAGACAAGTAGCGGCGACCTACAAGTACCGGCGACCGACAGGTGACGACCAGCAAGTAACGACGACCACCAAGTAACGGCAACCTTCAAGTAACGGAGACCTACAAGTAACTGCGACCGACAAGTAACGACGACCTACAAGTGGCGGAGACCTACAAGTGACAGAGACCTACAAGTGACGGCGACCTGCAAGTGACGGTGACCTACAAGTAACGAAGACCGACAGGTAACGCCGACCGACAAGTAACGACGACCGAAAAGTAACAGTGACCTACAAGTAACGGCGAACGACAAGTAACGGTGACTAACTCCGGACAACTAGGCCAGAAATGTCAGATAGGAACATATTTTAAAAACCTATGTGTTTCTATATGTTTGAATATGAGTATCTAGTCAGCTCAGTTAAGTCAATATTGGGACAGGTCAGCTCAGTTAAGTCAATATTGGGAAAGGTCAGCTTAGTTAAGTCAATAATTGGTCAGGTTAGTTAAGTCAATAATAGGTTAGTTCAGTTCAGTTAAATCAATATTATGACAGGTCAGCTCAGTTAACTCAATAATTGTTCAGGTCAGTTAAGTCAATAATAGGTCAGTTCAGTTCAGCTGAATCAATAATAGGTCAGGTCAGTTCAGTTAAGTCAATAATAGGTCAGGTCAGTTCAGTTAAGTCAATATTGGGCCAGGTCAGCTCAGTTAAGTTAATAATTGGCCAGGGCAGTTAAGTCAATAATAGTTCAGTTCAGAGCGACAAGTAACGACGATCACCAAGTAACGGCGACCTACAAGTGGCGGAGACCTACAAGTGACAGCGACCTACGAGTGATGGCGACCTGCAAGTGGCGATGACCTACAATTAACGACGACCGACAATTGACGACGACCGACAAGTAACAGTGACCTACAAGTAACGGCGAACGACAAGTAACGGCGACCGACAAATAACGACGACCGACAAGTAACGTCGACCGACAAGTGACGCCGAACTACAAGTAACAGCGACTAACTCCGGACAACTAGGCCAGAAATGCCAGATAGAAACATATTTAAAAAACCTATGTTTCTATATGTTTGAATATGAGTATCTGGTCAGCTCAGTTAAGTCAATATCGGGACAGGTCAGCTCAGTTAAGTCAATAATTGGTCAGGTCAGTTAAGTCAATAATAGCTCAGGTCAGTTAAGTTAAGTCAATAGTAGGTCACGTCAGTCCAGTTAAGTCAATATTGGGACAGGTCAGCTCAGTTAAGTCACTATTGGGACAGGTCAGCTCAGTTAAGGCAATAATTGGACAGGTCAGTTAAGTCAATAATAGGTCAGGTCAGTTAAGTTAAGTCAATAATAGCTCAGGTCAGTTAAGTTAACACAATAGTAGATCAAGTCAGTTCAGTTAAGTCAATAAAAGGTCAGGTCAGGTCAGTTAAGTCAATATTGGGCCAGGTCAGCTCAGTTAAGTCAATAATTGGCCAGGGCAGTTAAGTCAATAATAGGTCAGTTCAGTTCAGTTAAGTCAATAATAGGTCAGGTCAGTTAAGTCTATAATGGATCAGGTCAATATTGGGCCAGGTCAGCTCAGTTAAGTCAATAATTGGCCAGGACAGTTAAGTCAATAATAGGTCAGTTCAGTTAAGTCAATAATAGGTCAGGTCAGTTAAGTCTATAATGGATCAGGTTAGTTCGTTAAGTCAATATTGGGCCAGATCATTTCAGTTAAGTTAATAATAGGTCAGGTCAGTTCAGTTAAATCAATATTGGGCCAGGCCAGTTCAGTTAAAGCAATAATAGGTCAGGTAAGTTCAGTTAAGTCAATAATAGGTCAGGTCAGTTAAGTTAAATCAATATTGGGCCAGGTCAGTTCAGTAAAAGGTCAGGCCAGTTCAGTTAAGTCAATAATAGCTCAGGTCAGTTAAGTCAGTAAAAGGTCAGGTCAGTTCAGTTAAGTCAATAATATCTCAGGTCAGTTAAGTCAGTAAAAGGTTAGGTCAGTTCAGTTAAGTCAATAATAGGTCAGGTGAGTACAGTTAAGTCATTAATATGTCAGGTCAGTTCAGTTAAGTCTGTACTAGGTCCGGTCAGGTCAGTTAAGTTAATAATAGGTTACGTTAGTTCAGTTAAGTCAATAATAGATCAGACCAAGTCAGTTAAGTGAACATTGGGCGAGGTCAGTTCAGTCAATTCATTAATAGGTCAGTTCAGTTAAGTCTATAATAGGTCAGCTCAGGTCAGTTCAGTTAGGTCAATCATAGACCAGGTCAGTTCAGTTAAGTCAATAATAGGTCAGGTAAGTTCAGTTAAGTCAATAATAGGTCAGGTCAGTTCAGTTAAGTCAATATTGGGCCAGGTCAGTTCAGTTAACTCAATAATAGGTCAGGCCAGTTCAGTCAAGTTAATATTGGGACAGGTCAGCTCAGTTAAGTCAATAATAGGCCAGGTTAGTTAAGTCAATAATAGGTCAGGTCAGTTCAGTTAAGTCAATAATAGGTCAGGTCAGTTAAGTTAAGCCAATATTGAGACAGGTCAGCTCAGTTAAGTCAATATTGAGACAGGTCAGATCAGTTAATACAATAGTTGGTCAGGTCAGTTAAGTCAATATTGGGGCAGTTCAGCTCAGTTAAGTCGATAATAGGTCAGGTCAGTTCAGTTAAGTCAATGATAGGTCAGGTCAGTTCAGTTAAGCCAATAATCGGTCAGGTCAGTTCATTGAAGTCAATAATAGGTCAGGTCAGTTCAGTCAAGTCAATGATATGTCAGGTCCGTTCAGTTAAGTCAATAATCGGTCAGGTCAGTTCAGTTAAGTCAATAATCGGTCAGGTCAGTTCAGTTAAGTCTAATAGATCAAGTTAGTTCAGTTAAGTCAATATTGGGCAAGATCATTTCAGTTAAGTCAATAATAGGTCAGGTCAGTTCAGTTAAGTCAATATTGGGCCAGGTCAGCTCAGTTAAGTCAATAATTGGCCAGGGCAGTTAAGTCAATAATAGGTCAGTTGAACTGACCTGACCTATTATTAACTTAACTGAAATGATCTGGCCCAATATTAACTTAACTGAACTAACTGATCTATTAGACTTAACTGAACTGACCTGACCTGACCTGACCTGGCCCAATATTGACTTAACTGAACTGACCTCACCTATTATTGACTTAACTGAACTGACCTGACCTATTATTGATTCAGCTGAACTGAACTGACCTATTATTGACTTAACTGAACTGACCTGACCTATAATTGATTCAGCTGAACTGAACTGACTTAACTGACCTGACCAATTATTGAGTTAACTGAGCTGAACTGTCCCAATATTGATTTAACTGAACTGAACTAACCTATTATTGACTTAACTAACCTGACCAATTATTGACTTAACTAAGCTGACCTTTCCCAATATTGACTTAACTGAGCTGACCAGATACTCATATTCAAACATATAGAAACACATAGGTTTTTAAAATATGTTCCTATCTGACATTTCTGGCCTAGTTGTCCGGAGTTAGTCGCCGTTACTTGTCGTTCGCCGTTACTTGTAGGGCACTGTTACTTGTCGGTCGTCGTTACTTGTCGGTCGGCGTTACCTGTCGGTCTTCGTTACTTGTAGGTCACCGCCACTTGCAGGTCGCCGTCACTTGTAGGTCTCCGCCACTTGTAGGTCGTCGTTACTTGTCGGTCGCAGATACTTGTAGGTCTCCGTTACTTGAAGGTCGCTGTTACTTGGTGGTCGTCGTTACTTGTCGGTCGTCGTTACTTGTTGGTCGCCGGTACTTGTAGGTCGCCGGTACTTGTCTGTCGCCGTTACTTGTAGGTCTTCGTCACTTGTCGGTCGCCGTTACTTGTCTGTCACCTTTACTTGTAGGTCGCCGTTACTTGTTGGTCGTCGTTACTTGTCGGTCGGTTATTGACTTAAATGAACCGACCTGTCTCAATATTAACTTAACTTAACTGACCTGACCTATTATTGATTTAACTGAAATGATCTATCCCAAGGTTGACTTAACTAAACTGACCTGTCCTAATATTGACTCAACTGAACTGACCTGACCTTTGTTAACTTATCTGAAATGCCTGGCCGAATATTAAATTAACTGAACTGACCTGACCGATTATTGGCTTAACTGAACTGACCTGACCTATCATTGACTTAACTGAACTGACCTGACCTATTATTTACTTAACTGAACTGACCTGACCGATTATTGACTTCACTGAACTGACCTGACCTATCATTGACTTCACTGAACTGGCGTGACCTATTATTGACTTAACTGAACTTAACTGACCAACTATTGACTTCACTGAACTGACCTGAACTATTATTGACTTATTTGACCTGACCAATTATTGACTTAACTGAGCTGACCTGTCCCAATATTGACTTAACTGCCCTGACCTGACCTATTATTGACTTAACTTAACTGACCTGAACTATTATTGACTTAACTTAACTGACCTGACCTATTATTGAGTTAACCGCGCTGACCAATTATTGACTTAACTGAGCTGACCTGTCCCAATATTGACTTAACTGAGCTGACCTGTCCCAATAATGACTTAACTGACCTGACCTGACCTTCTATTGACTTAACTGACCTGACCTATTTATGACTAGGCTTAACTGAACCGAACTGACCAATTATTGACTTAACTGAACTGACCTGACCTATTACAGACTTAACTGAACTGACCTATTAATGACTTGACTGAACTGACCTCGCCCAATATTCCCTTAACTGACTTGACCTGGCCTATTATTGACTTAACAGAACTAACGCAACCTATTAGTAACTTAACTGAACTGACCTGACCCATTATTGATTTAACTGAATTGACCTGTCCCAATGTTGACTTAACTAAACTGACCTGTCCCAATATTGACATAACTGAACTGACCTGACCTATTATTAACTTAACTGAAATGATCTGGCCCAATATTAACTTAACTGAACTAACTGATCTATTAGACTTAACTGAACTGACATGACCTACTATTGACTTAACTGAACGGACTGACCTATTGACTTAACTGACCTGACCAATTATTGACTTAACTGAGCTGACCTGTCCCAACATTCACTTAACTTAACTGACCTGACCCACTATTGAGTTAACTGACTGCCCTGACCAATTATTGACTTAACTGAGCTGACCTGTTCCAATATTGACTTAACTGAGCTGACCTGTCTCAATATTGACTTAACTTAGCTGACCTGTCTCAATATTGACTTAACTTAACTGACCTGACCTATTATTGACTTAACTGAACTCACCTGACCTATTATTGGCTTAACTGAACCGACCTGACCTCTTATTGACTTAACTGACCTGACCAATCATTGACTTAACTGAGCTGACCTGTCCAAATATTGACTTAACTGAACTGACCTGTCCCAATATTGACTTGACTGAACTGACCTGACCTATTATTGCCTCAACTGACCTGAGCTATTTTTGATTTCACTGAACTGGCCTGACCTATTATTGAGTTAACTGAAGTGACCTGGCCCATTATTGACTTAACTGAACTGACCTGACCTATTATTGACTTAACTGAACTTACCTGACCTATTATTGACTTAACTGAACTGACCTGGCCTATGATTGACCTAACTGAACTGACCTGACCTATTATTGACTTAACTGAGCTGAACTGTCCCAATATTGACTTAACTGAAGTGACCAATTATTGTCTTAACTTATCTGACCTCTCTAAATATTGACTTAACTGAGCTGACCTTTCTCAATATTGACTTAACTTAACTGACCTGACCTATTATTGACTTAACTGAACTGACCTGACCTATTATTGACTTAATTAACCTGGCCAATTATTGACTTAACTGAGCTGACCTGTCCCAATATTGACTTGACTTAACTGACCTGACCTATTATTGACTTAACTTAACTGACCTGACCTATTATTGACTTAACCTAACTGACCTGAGCTATTTTTGCTTTCACTGAACTGTCCTGACCTACTATTGAGTTAACTGAACTAACCTTGCCCAATATTGACTTAACTGAACTGACCTGACCTATTATTGACTTAACTGAACTTACCTGACCTATTATTGACTTAACTGAACTGACCTGACCTATGATTGACCTAACTGAACTGACCTGAGCTGACCTATTATAGACTTAACTGAACTGACCTATTAATTAATTGACTGAACTGACCTCGCCCAATATTCACTTAACTGACTTGGCCTGATATATTATTGACTTAACTGACCTGACCTATTACAGACTTAACGGAACTGATCTAGGATACTATTGATTTAACTGAACTGACCCGACCTATTATTGACTTAACTGTACTCACCTGACCTATTATTGACTTAACTGAACTGACCTGTCCCAATATTGACTTAACTGAGCTTACCTGTCCCAATATTGACTTAACTGAGCTGACCCGTCCCAAGATTGACTTAACTGAACTGACCTGACCTATTACTTAACTGACCTGGCCCAATATTGATTTAACTTAACTGACCTGACCTATTATTGACTTAACTGAACTTACCTGACCTATTATTGACTTAACTGACCTGACCTATTATTGACTTAACTGACCTGACCAATTATTGACTTAACTGACCTGACCAATTATTGACTTAACTGATCTGACCTGTCCAAATATTGACTTAACTGAGCTTACCTGTCCCAATATTGACTTAACTGAGCTGACCCGTTCCAAGATTAACTTAACTGGACTGACCTGACCTATTATTGACTTAACTTAACAGACCTGAGCTATTATTGACTTAACTTAACTGACCTGACCTATTATTGACTTAACTTAACTGACCTGACCTATTATTGACTTAACTGACCTGACCAATTCTTGACTTAACTGAGCGGACCTGTCCCAATATTGACTTAACTGAGCTTACCTGTCCCAATATTGACTTAACTGTGCTGACCTGTCCCAAGATTGACTTAACTGAACTGACCTGACCTTCTATTGACTTAACTGTCCTGAGCTATTATCGACTTAACTGAACTGGCCTGACCTATTATTGACTTAACTGAACTGACCTGACCTATTGACTTAACTGTGCTGACCTGTCCCAATATTGACTTAACTGAATTGACCTGACCTTTTATTGACTTAACTGACCTGAGCTATTATTGACTTAACTGAACTGGCCTTCCATTCATTGATTGTTGTTGCCCTTACTTGGTGAAACTTGTCCATACTGCATACAGACTTGGAGAATACTTCTCTGGCTTCACTGTTGGTTTTTAGTGGTGAAGGACGTAGCCAGCCTGACCTATTACTGAACTGACCTGGCCCAATATTGATTTAACTGAACTGACCTGACCTATTATTGACTTAACTGAACTTACCTGACCTATTATTGACTTCACTGAACTGACCTGATCTATTATTGACTTATTTGACCTGACCAATTATTGACTTAACTGAGCTGACCTGTCCCAATATTGACTTAACTGACCTGACATGACCTATTATTGACTTAACTTAACTGACCTGAACTATTATTGACTTAACTTAACTGACATGACCTATTATTGACTTAACTGCCCTGACCAATTATTGACTTAACTGAGCTGACCTGTCAAAATATTTACTTAACTGAGCTGACCTGTCCCAATAATGACTTAACTGACCTGACCTGACCTTCTATTGACTTAACTGAACTGACCTATTTATGACTTGGCCTGGCCTATTATTGACTTAACAGAACTAACGTAACCTATTAGTAACTTAACTGAACTGACCTGACCCATTATTGATTTAACTGAATTGACCTGTCCCAATATTGACTTAACCGAACTGACCTGACCTATTATTAACTTAACTTAAATGATCTGGCCCAATATTAACTTAACTGAACTAACTGATCTATTAGACTTAACTGAACTGACATGACCTACCATTGACTTAACTGAACGGACTGACCTATTATTGACTTAACTGACCTGACCAATTATTGACTTAACTGAGCTGACCTGTCCCAACATTCACTTAACTTAATTGACCTGACCTAATATTGAGTTAACTGAACTGACCTGACCTATTATTGCTTTAACTGAACTGGCCTGGCCCAATATTGATTTAACTGAACTGACCTGACCTATTATTAACTTAACTGAAATGATCTGGCCCAATATTGACTTAACCGAACTAACCTGATCCATTATAGACTTAACTGACCTGACCTATTATTGACTTAACTGAACTGAACTGACCTATTATTGACTCAACTGCCCTGGCCAATTATTGACTTAACTGAGCTGACCTGGCCCAATATTGACTTAACTGAACTGACCTGACCTATTATTAACTTAACTGAAATGATCTTGCCCAATATTGACTTAACTGAACTAACTTGATCTATTAGACTTAACTGAACAGACCTGACCGATTATTGACTTAACTGAACTGACCTGACCGATTATTGACTTAACTGAACTAACCTGACCTATCATTGACTTGACTGAACTGACCTGACCTATTATTGACTTAAATGAACTGACCTGACCGGTTATTGGCTTAACTGAACTGACCTGACCTATCATTGACTTAACTGAACTGACCTGACCTATTATTGACTTAACTGAGCTGAACTGTCCCAATATTGACTTAACTGACCTGACCGACTATTGTATTAACTGATCTGACCTGTCTCAATATTGACTTAACTGAGCTGACCTGTCTCAATATTGACTTAACTTAACTGACCTGACCTATTATTGACTTAACTGAACTGACCTGACCTATTATTGACTTAAATAACCTGGCCAATTATTGACTTAACTGGGCTGACCTGTCCCAATATTGACTTGACTGAACTGGCCTGACCTATTATTAAGTTAACTGAACTGACCTGGCCCAATATTGACTTAACTGAACTGACCTGACCTATTATTGACTTAACTGAACTTACCTGACCTATTATTGACTTAACTGAACTGACCTGACCTATGATTGACCTAACTGAACTGACCTGAGCTGACCTATTATAGACTTAACTGAACTGACCTATTAATGAATTGACTGAACTGACCTCGCCCAATATTCACTTAACTGACTTGGTCTGATCTATTATTGACTTAACTGAACTAACGTAACCTATTATTAACTTAACTGACCTGACCTAGCACAGACTTAACGGAACTGACCTGGCATACTATTGATTTAACTGAACTGACCTGACATATTAATGACTTAACTATACTCACCTGACCTATTATTGACTTAACTGAACTGACCTGACCTATTATTGACTTAACTGACCTGACCAATTATTGACTTAACTGACCTGATCTGTCCCAATATTGACCTAACTGAACTGACCTAACCTTTTACTGACTTAACTGACCTGAGCTATTATTGACTTAACTGAACTGGCCTGACCTTTTACTGACTTAACTGACCTGAGCTATTATTGACTTAACTGAACTGGCCTGACCTATTACTGAACTGACCTGGCCCAATATTGATTTAACTTAACTGACCTGACCTATTATTGACTTAACTGAACTTACCTGACCTATTATTGACTTAACTGAACTGACCTTACCTATTATTGACTTAACTGAACTGACCTGACCGATTATTCACTTAACTGAACTGACCTGACCTATTATTGACTTAACTGGACTGACCTGACAGATTATTGACTTAACTGAACTGACCTGACCTATCATTGACTTAACTGAACTGGCCTGACCTATTATTGACTTAACTGAACTGGCCTGACCAATTATTGACTTAACTGAACTGACCTGACCTATTATAGACCTAACTGAACTGACCTATTATTGAATTGACTGAACTGACCTCGCCCAATATTCACTTAACTGACTTGGCCTGATCTATTATTAACTTAACTGACCTGACCTGACCTATTACAGACTTAACGGAACTGACTTGGGATACTATTGATTTAACTGAACTGGCCCGACCTATTATTGACTTAATTGTACTCACCTGACCTATTATTGACTTAACTGAACTGACCTGTCCCAATATTGACTTAAATGAGCTTACCTGTCCCAATATTGACTTAACTGAGCTGACCTGTACCAAGATTGACTTAATTGAACTGACCTGACCTTTTACTGACTTAACTGAGCTGAGCTATTATTGACTTAACTGAACTGGCCTGACCTATTACTTAACTGACCTGGCCCAATATTGATTTAAATTAACTGACCTGACCTATTATTGACTTAACTGAACTTACCTGACCTATTATTGACTTAACTTAACTGACCTGACCTATTATTGACTTAACTGTCCTGACCAATTATTGACTTAACTGATCTGACCTGTCCCAATATTGACTTAACTGAGCTTACCTGTCCGAATATTGACTTAACTGAGCTGATCTGTTCCAAGATTGACTTAACTGGACTGACCTGACCTATTATTGACGTAACTTAACTGACCTGAGCTATTATTGACTAAACTTAACTGACCTGACCTATTATTGACTTAACTTAACTGACCTGACCTATTATTGACTTAACTGACCTGACCAATTATTGACTAAACTGAGTTGACCTGTTCCAATATTGACTTAACTGAGCTTACCTGTCCCAATATTGACTTAACTGTGCTGACCTGTCCCAAGATTGACTTAACTGAACTGACCTGACCTTCTATTGACTTAACTGACCTGAGCTATTATCGACTTAACTGAACTGGGCTGACCTATTATTGACTTAACTGAACTGACCTGGTCAAATATTGACTTAACTGAACTGACCTGACCTATTATTGACTTAACTGAACTTACCTGACCTATTGACTTAACTGTGCTGACCTGTCCCAATATTGACTTAACTGAACTGACCTGACCTTTTATTGACTTAACTGACCTGAGCTATTATTGACTTAACTGAACTGGCCTGACCTATTACTGAACTGACCTGGCCCAATATTGATTTAACTGAACTGACCTGACCTATTATTGACTTAACTGAACTTATCTGACCTATTATTGACTTCACTGAACTGACCTGATCTATTATTGACTTATTTGACATGACCAATTATTGACTTAACTGAGCTGACCTGTCCCAATGTTGACTTAACTAAACTGACCTGTCCCAATATTGACTTAACTGAACTGACCTGACCTATGTTGACTTAACTGAACTGGTCTGGCCCAATATTCACTTAACTGAACTGACCTGACCTATTATTAATTTAACTGAAATGATCTGGCCCAATACTGACTTAATCTGATCTATTATAGACTTAACTGCACTCGGCTGACTTAACTGAACTGACCTATTAATCACTTGACTGAACTGACCTCGCCCAATATTCACTTAACTGATATGGCCTGACATATTATTGACTTAACTGAACTAACGTAACCTATTACTGGCTTAACTGACCTGACCTGACCTATTATAGACTTAACTGAACTGACCTAGTCCAATATTGACATAACTGAACTGACCTGACCTATTATTGAATAAGTGAACTGACCTAACATATTGTTGACTAAACTGACCTGACGACCGACAAGTAACGGCGACCTTTGAGTAACGCCTACCGACAAGTAACGCCGAACAACCAGTAGCGCCGACCGACAAGTAACGCCGACCGACAAGTAACGCCGACCGACAAGTTACGACGACCAACAAGTAAAGACGACCTAGAAGTAACGGCGACCTACAAGTAATGGTGAGTATAGATGAGATGCATTTATGACAGGTTATGTTGTATTTTAATTACTAGCAGTGGTTTTGTTTCAGATTCCAACCAATCAGATTGCTCAAATGGAATTGTAGGGACCTATATGCAATTCCGTTAGATTTCCATACTTTTATGTGGAATTGCATATAAGCTACCACATGTTCCCTCTTTAATTATGGGTTTCTATGGAGATTTCCATACGAAACCCCTGTATATTTATATGGAAAATCATATAGGATCCCTATGTGGTTTTTGTCGTAATTTCTGCTTCAGATACGTTTTCTAAATATGCATACGTTTTTTAAATATGTTTCTATCTGACATTTCTGGCCTAGTTGTCCGGAGTTAGTCGTCGTTACTTGTAGGTCGCCGTTACTTGTCGCTCGTCGTAACTTGTCGGTCGCCGTTACTTGTCGGTCGTCGTTACTTGTCGGTCGCCGTTACTTGTCGGTCGCCGTTACTTGTTACTTACTGTTACTTGTCGGTGTCGTTACTTGTCGGTCGGCATTACATGGCGGTCGTCGATACTTGTAAGTCGTCGTTACTTGTAGGCCGCCGTAACTTGTAGGTCACCGCCACTTGTAGGTCGCCGTCACTTGGAGGTCGTCGTCACTTGTAGGTCGCCGTCACCTGTACGTCTCCGCCACTTGTAGGTCGCAGTTACTTGATGGTCGTCGTTACTTGTCGGCCGTCGTTACTTGTCAGTCGTCTTTACTTCTCGGTCGCCGTTACATGTAGGTCGCCGTTACTTGTCGGTCGCCTTTACTTGTATGTCGCCTGTACTTGTAGATCGCCGTTACTTGTCTGTCACCGTTACTTGTCGGTCGCCGTTACTTGTTGGTGTCGTTACTTGTCGGTTAACTTAACTGAACTTACCTGACCTATTATTGACCTAACTGAACTGACCTGACCTATTATTGACTTAACTGACCTGACCAATTATTGACTTAACTGAACTTACCTGACCTATTATTGACTTAACTGAACTGACCTGACCTATGATTGACCTAACTGAACTGACCTGAGCTGACCTATTATAGACTTAACTGAACTGACCTATTAATGAATTGACTGAACTCACCTCGCCCAATATTCACTTAACTGACTTGGCCTGATCTATTATTGACTTAACTGAACAACGTAACCTATTATTGACTTAACTGACCTGACCTGACCTGACCTATTACAGACTTAACTGAACTGACCTGGCATATTATTGATTTAACTGAACTGACCTGACCTATTATTGACTTAACTGAACTCACCTGACCTATTATTGACTTAACTGAACTGACCTTTTATTGACTTAACTGACCTGACCAATCATTGACTTAACTGAGCTGACCTGTCCAAATATTGACTTAACTGAACTGACATGTCACAACATTGACTTGACTGAAATGACCTGACCTATTATTGACTCAACTACCTGAGCTATTTTTGATTTCACTGAACTGGCCTGACCTATTATTGAGTTAACTGAAGTGACCTGGCCCAATATTGACTTAACTGAACTGACCTGACCTATTATTGACTTAACTGAACTTACCTGACCTATTATTGACTTAACTGAACTGACCTGGCCTATGATTGACTTAACTGAACTGACCTGACCTATAATTGACTTAACTGAGCTGAACTGTCCCAATATTGACTTAACTGACCTGACCAATTATTGTCTTAACTTATCCGACCTCTCTAAATATTGACTTAACTGAGCTGACCTTTCTCAATATTGACTTAACTTAACTGACCTGACCTATTATTGACTTAACTGAACTGACCTGACCTATTATTGACTTAACTGAACTGACCTGACCTATTATTGACAACTAACCTGGCCAATTATTGACTTAACTGAGCTGACCTGTCCCAATATTGACTTGACTGAACTGACCTGACCTATAATTGACTTAACTTAACTGACCTGAGCTATTTTTGCTTTCACTGAACTGGCCTGACCTATTATTGAGTTAACTGAACTAACCTGGCCCAATATTGACTGAACTGAACTGACCTGACCTATTATTGACTTAACTGAACTTACCTGACCTATGATTGACCTAACTGAAATGACCTGACCTATGATTGACCTAACTAAACTGACCTGAGCTGACCTATTATAGACTTAACTGAACTGACCTATTAATGAATTGACTGAACTGACCTCGCCCAATATTCACTTAACTTACTTGGCCTGATCTATTATTGACTTAACTGACCTGACCTGACCTATTACAGACTTAACGGAACTGACCTGGGATACTATTGATTTAACTGAACTGACCCGACCTATTATTGACTTAACTGTACTCACCTGACCTATTATTGACTTAACTGAAGTGACCTGTCCCAATATTGACTTAACTGAGCTTACCTGTCCCAATATTATAACTGAACAACGTAACCTATTATTGACTTAACTGACCTGACCTGACCTATTACAGACTTAACTGAACTGACCTGGCATATTATTGATTTAACTGAACTGACCTGACCTATTATTGACTTAACTGAACTCACCTGACCTATTATTGACTTAACTGAACTGACCTGACCTCTTATTGACTTAACTGACCTAACCAATCATTGACTTAACTGAGCTGACCTGTCCAAATATTGACTTAACTGAACTGACATGTCACAACATTGACTTGACTGAACTGACCTGACCTATTATTGACTCAACTACCTGAGCTATTTTTGATTTCACTGAACTGGCCTGACCTATTATTGAGTTAACTGAAGTGACCTGGCCCAATATTGACTTAACTGAACTGACCTGACCTATTATTGACTTAACTGAACTTACCTGACCTATTATTGACTTAACTGAACTGACCTGGCCTATGATTGACTTAACTGAACTGACCTGACCTATAATTGACTTAACTGAGCTGAACTGTCCCAATATTGACTTAACTGACCTGACCAATTATTGTCTTAACTTATCCGACCTCTCTAAATATTGACTTAACTGAGCTGACCTTTCTCAATATTGACTTAACTTAACTGACCTGACCTATTATTGACTTAACTGAACTGACCTGGCCTATTATTGACTTAACTGAACTGACCTGACCTATTATTGACTTAACTAACCTGGCCAATTATTGACTTAACTGAGCTGACCTGTCCCAATATTGACTTGACTGAACTGACCTGACCTATAATTGACAACTTAACTGACCTGAGCTATTTTTGCTTTCACTGAACTGGCCTGACCTATTATTGAGTTAACTGAACTAACCTGGCCCAATATTGACTTAACTGAACTGACCTGACCTATTATTGACTTAACTGAACTTACCTGACCTATGATTGTCCTAACTGAAATGACCTGACCTATGATTGACCTAACTAAACTGACCTGAGCTGACCTATTATAGACTTAACTGAACTGACCTATTAATGAATTGACTGAACTGACCTCGCCCAATATTCACTTAACTGACTTGGCCTGATCTATTATTGACTTAACTGACCTGACCTGACCTATTACAGACTTAACGGAACTGACCTGGGATACTATTGATTTAACTGAACTGACCCGACCTATTATTGACTTAACTGTACTCACCTGACCTATTATTGACTTAACTGAAGTGACCTGTCCCAATATTGACTTAACTGAGCTTACCTGTCCCAATATTGACTTAACTGAGCTGACCTGTCCCAAGATTGACTTAACTGAACTGACCTGACCTTTTACTGACTTAACTGACCTGATCTACTATTGTGTTAACTTAACTGACCTGAGCTATTATTGACTTAACTGACCTGACCTATTATTGACTTAACTGACCTGACCAATTATTGACTTAACTGAGCTGACCTGTCCCAATATTGACTTAACTAGACTGACGTGTCCTACTATTGACTTAACTTAACTGACCTGAGCTATTATTGACTTAACTTAACTGACATGACCAATTATTGACTTAACTGAGCTGACCTGTCCCAATATTGACTTAACTGAGCTGACCAGATACTCATATTCAAACATATAGAAACATAGGCTTTTTAAATATGTTTCTATCTGACATTTCTGGCCTAGTTGTCCGGAGTTAGTCACCGTTACTTGTAGTTCGGCGTCACATGTCGGTCGGCGTTACTTGTCGGTCGTCGTTATTTGTCGGTCGCCGTTACCTGTCGTTCGCCGTTACTTGTAGGTCACTGTTACTTGTCGGTCGTCGTTAATTGTCGGTCGTCGTTAATTGTAGGTCATCGCCACTTGCAGGTCGCCATCACTTGTAGGTCGCTGTCACTTGTAGGTCTCCGCCACTTGTAGGTCGCCGTTACTTGGTGGTCGTCGTTACTTGTCGGTCTGAACTGAACTGACCTATTATTGACTAACTGCCCTGGCCAATTATTGACTTAACTGAGCTGACCTGACCCAATATTGACTTAACTGAACTGACCTGACCTATTATTGACTTAACTGAACTGACCTGACCTATTATTGATTCAGCTGAACTGAACTGACCTATTATTGACTTAACTGACCTGACCAATTATTGAGTTAACTGAGCTGACCTGTCCCAATATTGATTTAACTGAACTGAACTAACCTATTATTGACTTAACTAACCTGACCAATTATTGACTTAACTAAGCTGACCTTTCCCAATATTGACTTAACTGAGCTGACCTGTCCCAATATTGACTTAACTGAGCTGACCAGATACTCATATTCAAACACATAGGTTTTTTAAATATGTTCCTATCTGACATTTCTGGCCTAGTTGTCCGGAGTTAGTCGCCGTTACTTGTCGTTCGCCGTTACTTGTAGGTCACTGTTACTTGTCGGTCGTCGTTACTTGTCGGTCGGCGTTACCTGTCGGTCTTCGTTACTTGTAGGTCACCGCCACTTGCAGGTCGCCGTCACTTGTAGGTCTGTCCCTTGTAGGTATTCGCCACATGTAGGTCGTCGTTACTTGTCGGTCGCAGTTACTTGTAGGTCTCCGTTACTTGAAGGTCGCCGTTACTTGGTGATCGTCGTTACTTGTCGGTCGTCGATACTTGTCGGTTACCGGTACTTGTAGGTCGCTGCTACTTGTCTGTCGCCGTTACTTGTAGGTCGTCCTTACTTGTCGGTCGCCGTTACTTGTCTCTCACCTTTACTTGTAGGTCGTCGTTACTTGTCGGTCGCAGTTACTTGTAGGTCGCCGTTACTTGTTGGTCGTCGTTACTTGTCGGTCGGTTATTGACTTAACTGAACCGACCTGTCTCAATATTAACTTAACTTAACTTAACTGACCTGACCTATTATTGATTTAACTGAAATGACCTATCCCAAGGTTGACTTTACTAAACTGACCTGTCCTAATATTGACTCAACTGAACTGACCTGACCTTTGTTGACTTATCTGAAATGTCTGGCCGAATATTAAGTTAACTGAACTGACCTGACCTATTATTAACTTAACTGAAATGATCTGGCCCAATATTGACTTAACCGAACTAACCTGATCCATTATAGACTTAACTGACCTGACCTATTATTGACTTAACTGAACTGAACTGAACTATTATTGACTTAACTGCCCTGGCCAATTATTGACTTAACTGAGCTGACCTGGCCCAATATTGACTTAACTGAACTGACCTGACCTATTATTGACTTAACTGAAATGATCTTGCCCAATATTGACTTAACTGAACTAACTTGATCCATTAGACTTAACTGAACTGACCTGACCGATTATTGACTTAACTGAACTGACCTGACCGATTATTGACTTAACTGAACTGACCTGACCTATCATTGACTTGACTGAACTGACCTGACCTATTATTGACTTAAATGAACTGACCGGACCGATTATTGGCTTAACTGAACTGACCTGACCTATCATTGACTTAACTGAACTGTCCTGACCTATTATTGACTTAACTGAGCTGAACTGTCCCAATATTGACTTAACTGACCTGACCAACTATTGTATTAACTGATCTGACCTGTCTCAATATTGACTTAACTGAGCTGACCTGTCTCAATATTGACTTAACTTAACTGACCTGACCTATTATTGACTTAACTGAACTGACCTGACCTATTATTGACTTAACTAACCTGGCGAATTATTGACTTAACTGAGCTGACCTGTCCCAATATTGACTTGACTGAACTGACCTGACCTATTATTGACTTAACTTAACTGACCTGAGCTATTTTTGATTTCACTGTACTGGCCTGACCTATTATTGAGTTAACTGAACTGACCTGGCCCAATATTGACTTAACTGAACTGACCTGACCTATTATTGACTTAACTGAACTGACCTGACCTATGATTGACCTAACTGAACTGACCTGAGCTGACCTATTATAGACTTAACTGAACTGACCTATTAATGAATTGACTGAACTGACCTCGCCCAATATTCACTTAACTGACTTGGTCTGATCTATTATTGACTTAACTGAACTAACGTAACCTATTATTAACTTAACTGACCTGACCTGACCTAGTACAGACTTAACGGAACTGACCTGGCCTACTATTGATTTAACTGAACTGACCTGACATATTAATGACTTAACTGTACTCACCTGACCTATTATTGACTTAACTGAACTGACCTGACCTGACCTTTTACTGACTTAACTGACCTGAGCTATTATTGACTTAACTGAACTGACCTGACCTATTATTGACTTAACTGACCTGACCAATTATTGACTTAACTGAGCTGACCTGTCCCAATATTGACTTAACTGAACTGACCTGACCTTTTACTGACTTAACTGACCTGAGCTATTATTGACTTAACTGAACTGACCTGACCTGACCTTTTACTGACTTAACTGACCTGAGCTATTATTGACTTAACTGAACTGGCCTGACCTATTACTGAACTGACCTGTCTCAATATTAACTTAACTTAACTTAACTGACCTGACCTATTATTGATTTAACTGAAATGACCTATCCCAAGGTTGACTTTACTAAACTGACCTGTCCTAATATTGACTCAACTGAACTGACCTGACCTTTGTTGACTTATCTGAAATGTCTGGCCGAATATTAAGTTAACTGAACTGACCTGACCTATTATTAACTTAACTGAAATGATCTGGCCCAATATTGACTTAACCGAACTAACCTGATCCATTATAGACTTAACTGACCTGACCTATTATTGACTGAACTGAACTGAACTGAACTATTATTGACTTAACTGCCCTGGCCAATTATTGACTTAACTGAGCTGACCTGGCCCAATATTGACTTAACTGAACTGACCTGACCTATTATTGACTTAACTGAAATGATCTTGCCCAATATTGACTTAACTGAACTAACTTGATCCATTAGACTTAACTGAACTGACCTGACCGATTATTGACTTAACTGAACTGACCTGACCGATTATTGACTTAACTGAACTAACCTGACCTATCATTGACTTGACTGAACTGACCTGACCTATTATTGACTTAAATGAACTGACCGGACCGATTATTGGCTTAACTGAACTGACCTGACCTATCATTGACTTAACTGAACTGTCCTGACCTATTATTGACTTAACTGAGCTGAACTGTCCCAATATTGACTTAACTGACCTGACCAACTATTGTATTAACTGATCTGACCTGTCTCAATATTGACTTAACTGAGCTGACCTGTCTCAATATTGACTTAACTTAACTGACCTGACCTATTATTGACTTAACTGAACTGACCTGACCTATTATTGACTTAACTAACCTGGCGAATTATTGACTTAACTGAGCTGACCTGTCCCAATATTGACTTGACTGAACTGACCTGACCTATTATTGACTTAACTTAACTGACCTGAGCTATTTTTGATTTCACTGTACTGGCCTGACCTATTATTGAGTTAACTGAACTGACCTGGCCCAATATTGACTTAACTGAACTGACCTGACCTATTATTGACTTAACTGAACTGACCTGACCTATGATTGACCTAACTGAACTGACCTGAGCTGACCTATTATAGACTTAACTGAACTGACCTATTAATGAATTGACTGAACTGACCTCGCCCAATATTCACTTAACTGACTTGGTCTGATCTATTATTGACTTAACTGAACTAACGTAACCTATTATTAACTTAACTGACCTGACCTGACCTAGTACAGACTTAACGGAACTGACCTGGCCTACTATTGATTTAACTGAACTGACCTGACATATTAATGACTTAACTGTACTCACCTGACCTATTATTGACTTAACTGAACTGACCTGACCCATTATTGACTTAACTGACCTGACCAATTATTGACTTAACTGAGCTGACCTGTCCCAATATTGACTTAACTGAACTGACCTGACCTTTTACTGACTTAACTGACCTGAGCTATTATTGACTTAACTGAACTGACCTGACCTGACCTTTTACTGACTTAACTGACCTGAGCTATTATTGACTTAACTGAACTGGCCTGACCTATTACTGAACTGACCTGGCCCAATATTGATTTAACTTAACTGACCTGACCTATTATTGACTTAACTGAACTTACCTGACCTATTATTGACTTAACTGAACTGACCTGACCTATTATTGACTTAACTGAACTGACCTGACCGATTATTGACTTAACTGAACTGTCCTGACCTATCATTGACTTAACTGAACTGGCCTGACCTATTATTGACTGAACTGAACTGAACTGACCAATTATTGACTTAACTGAACTGACCTGACTTATTATTGACTTAACTGAACTTACCTGACCTATTATTGACTTAACTGAACTGACCTGACCTATGATTGACCTAACTAAACTGACCTGAGCTGACCTATTATAGACTTAACTGAACTGACCTATTAATGAATTGACTGAACTGACCTCGCCCAATATTCACTTAACTGACTTGGCCTGATATATTATTGACTTAACTGAACTAACGTAACATATTATTGACTTAACTGACCTGACCTGACCTGACCTATTACAGACTTAACTGAACTGACCTGGCATACTGTTGATTTAACTGAACTGACCTGACCTATTATTGACTTCACTGAACTCACCTGACCTATTATTGACTTAACTGACCTGACCTGACCTTTTATTGACTTAACTGACCCGGCCAATTATTGACTTAACTGAGCTGACCGGTGAAATTATTGACTTAACTGAACTGACCTGACCTTTTACTGACTGAACTAACCTGATCCATTATAGACTTAACCGACCTGACCTATTATTGACTTAACTGAACTGAACTGACCTATTATTGACTTAACTGCCCTGGCCAATTATTGACTTAACTGAGCTGACCTGGCCCAATATTGACTTAACTGAACTGACCTGACCTATTATTGACTTAACTGAAATGATCTTGCCCAATATTGACTTAACTGAACTAACTTGATCCATTAGACTTAACTGAACTGACCTGACCGATTATTGACTTAACTGAACTGACCTGACCGATTATTGACTTAACTGAACTGACCTGACCTATCATTGACTTGACTGAACTGCCCTGACCTATTATTGACTTAAATGAACTGACCTGACCGATTATTGGCTTAACTGAACTGACCTGACCTATCATTGACTTAACTGAACTGTCCTGACCTATTATTGACTTAACTGAGCTGAACTGTCCCAATATTAACTTAACTGACCTGACCAACTATTGTATTAACTGATCTGACCTGTCTCAATATTGACTTAACTGAGCTGACCTGTCTCAATATTGACTTAACTTAACTGACCTGACCTATTATTGACTTAACTGAACTGACGTGACCTATTATTGACTTAACTAACCTGGCCAATTATTGACTTAACTGAGCTGACCTGTCCCAATATTGACTTGACTGAACTGGCCTGACCTATTATTGACTTAACTTAACTGACCTGAGCTATTTTTGATTTCACTGTACTGGCCTGACCTATTATTGAGTTAACTGAACTGACCTGGCCCAATATTCACTTAACTGAACTGACCTGACCTATTATTGACTTAACTGAACTTACCTGACCTATTATTGACTTAACTGAACTGACCTGACCTATGATTGACCTAACTGAACTGACCTGAGCTGACCTATTATAGACTTAACTGAACTGACCTATTAATGAATTGACTGAACTGACCTCGCCCAATATTCACTTAACTGACTTGGTCTGATCTATTATTGACTTAACTGAACTAACGTAACCTATTATTAACTTAACTGACCTGACCTGACCTAGTACAGACTTAACGGAACTGACCTGGCCTACTATTGATTTAACTGAACTGACCTGACATATTAATGACTTAACTGTACTCACCTGACCTATTATTGACTTAACTGAACTGACCTGACCTATTATTGACTTAACTGACCTGACCAATTATTGACTTAACTGAGATGACCTGTCCCAATATTGACTTAACTGAACTGACCTGACCTTTTACTGACTTAACTGACCTGAGCTATTATTGACTTAACTGAACTGACCTGACCTGACCTTTTACTGACTTAACTGACCTGAGCTATTATTGACTTAACTGAACTGGCCTGACCTATTACTGAACTGACCTGGCCCAATATTGATTTAACTTAACTGACCTGACCTATTATTGACTTAACTGAACTTACCTGACCTATTATTGACTTAACTGAACTGACCTGACCTATTATTGACTTAACTGAACTGACCTGACCGATTATTGACTTAACTGAACTGTCCTGACCTATCATTGACTTAACTGAACTGGCCTGACCTATTATTGACTTAACTGAACTGAACTGACCAATTATTGACTTAACTGAACTGACCTGACTTATTATTGACTTAACTGAACTTACCTTACCTATTATTGACTTAACTGAACTGACCTGACCTATGATTGACCTAACTGAACTGACCTGAGCTGACCTATTATAGACTTAACTGAACTGACCTATTAATGAATTGACTGAACTGACCTCGCCCAATATTCACTTAACTGACTTGGCCTGATATATTATTGACTTAACTGAACTAACGTAACATATTATTGACTTAACTGACCTGACCTGACCTGACCTATTACAGACTTAACTGAACTGACCTGGCATACTGTTGATTTAACTGAACTGACCTGACCTATTATTGACTTCACTGAACTCACCTGACCTATTATTGACTTAACTGAACTGACCTGACCTTTTATTGACTTAACTGACCCGGCCAATTATTGACTTAACTGAGCTGACCGGTCAAATTATTGACTTAACTGAACTGACCTGACCTTTTACTGACTGAACTGACCTGAGCTATTATTGACTTAACTGAATTGGCCTGACCTATTACTGAATTGACCTGGCCCAATATTGATTTAACTTAACTGAGCTGACCTATTATTGACTTAACTGAACTTACCTGACCTATTATTGACTTCACTGAACTGACCTGATCTATTATTGACTTATTTGACCAGACCAATTATTGACTTAACTGAGCTGACCTGTTCCAATATTGACTTAACTGAGCTGACCTGTCCCAATATTGACTTAACTGACCTGACCCGACCTATTATTGACTTAACTGACCTGAGCTATTATTGACTTAACTTAACTGACCTGACCTATTATTGACCTAACTGACCTGACCAATTATTGACTTAACTGAGCTGACCTGCCCCAATAGTGACTTAACTGACCTGACCTGACATATTGTTAACTTTACTGAACTAACCTGACCTATTATTGACTTGACTGAACTGACCAATTATAGACTTAACTGAGCTGACCTGTCCTAATATTGACTTAACTGAGCTGACCTGTCCCAATATTGACTTAACTGAACTTAGCTGACCTATTATTGACTTAACTGAACTGACCTGACCTATGATTGACCTAACTGAACTGACCTGAGCTGACCTATTATAGACTTAACTAAACTGACCTATTAATGAATTAACTGAACTGACCTCGCCCAATATTTACTTAACTGACTTGGCCTGATCTATTATTGAGTTAACTGAACTAACGTAACCTATTATTGACTTAACTAACCTGACCTGACCTGACCTATTACAAACTTAACTGAACTGACCTGACCTATTATTGACTTAACTGAACTCACCTGACCTATTATTGACCTAACTGACCTG
Source organism: Tillus elongatus (assembly GCA_964006375.1). Lineage (NCBI taxonomy): Eukaryota > Metazoa > Arthropoda > Insecta > Coleoptera > Cleridae > Tillus > Tillus elongatus. Next base: position 27,844,409 of record OZ023270.1, read on the forward strand.
AGCTATAATTGACTTTACTGAACTGACCTGGCCCAATATTGATTTAACTCAACTGACCTGACCTATTATTGACTTAACTGGACTTACCTGACCTATTATTGACTTAACTGAACTGAACTGACCTATTGATTTAACTGACCTGACCAATTATTGACTTAACTGACCTGACCTGTCCCAATATTGACTTAACTGAGCTGACCTGTCCCAATATTGAGTTAACTGGACTGACCTGACCTATTATTGACTTATTTTAACTGACCTGAGCTATTATTAACTTAACTTAACTTACCTGACCTATTATTGACGTAACTGACCTGACCAATTATTGACTTAACTGAGCTGACCTGTCCCAATATTAGTGAATTTTCGTAGAAAAAATTCACTAATGGGGAGATCCCGACTTTTGAATTTTGAATAAATTTTTGCAAATGAGCGCGAACTAGGACCCCTAGAACCCATATCCGGGGTCAGTTTTAATTTTTATATGTTTATATATATATCTATATATATATATATATATATATATATATATATATATATATATATATATATATATATATATATATATATATATATATATATATATATATATATATTTATATATATATATATATATATTTATATATATATATATATATATATATATATATATATATATATATATATATATATATATATATATATATATATATATATATATATATATATATATATATATGTATGTATCACACCGATAACTCAAAAAATAATGGGCCGATTTTGATAAAATTTGGCATGTACCTTTCTTTTGTAAATGGCTTGGATAAGTTCGTTAGTCAGGAAAATCGGACGAGGTTTTCCGGGAAAATTTTGAGTTTTCATTCGAAAAAAATTCTTATCTCAAAAAGTAATAAGCCGATTTTAATAAAATTTGGCATGTACCTTCCTTTTGTAAATGGCTTTGACAAGTTTGTTAGTCAGGAAAATCGGACGAGGTTTTCCGGGAAAATTTTGAGTTTTCATTCGAAAAAAATTTTTATCTCAAAGAATAATAAGCCGATTTTAGTAAAATTTGGCATGTACCTTCCTTTTGTAAATGGCTTTGATAAGTTCGTTAACCAGAAAAATCGGACGAGGTTTTCTGGAAAAATTTTGAGTTTGCATTTGAAAAAAAAATTTATCTTAAAAAATAAAAAATCTATAATAACCAAATTTGGTAGGCAGGTTTACGATATAAAAAGTAAACTATACACCAAAATTTAGATTTCTATGTTGCAAGAAAAAAAAGTTATAATAAAATATTTTGCGCCAGATCATTTCTATGAAAATTCACTACCATAACGCACTTGCTGCGTCCCGAGATTTTGACTCAACTGGCTGACCTGTCCCAATATTGACTTAACTGAGCTGACCTGTGCCAATAATGACTTAACTGACCTGACCTGACCTTCTATTTACTTAACTGACCTGAGCTATTATTGACTTAACTGAACCGAACTGACCAATTATTGACTTAACTGAACTGACCTGACCTATTATAGACTTAACTGAACTGACCTATTAATGACTTGACTGAACTGACCTCGCCCGATATTGCCTTAACTGACTTGGCCTGGCCTATTATTGACTTAACAGAACTAACGTAACCTATTAGTAACTTAACTGAACTGACCTGACCTATTATTGATTTAACTGAATTGACCTGTCCCAATGTTAACTTAACTAAACTGACCTGTCCCAATATTGACTTAACTGAACTGACCTGACCTGAACTTAACTGAAATGATCTGGCCGAATATTAACTTAACTGAACTAACTGATCTATTAGACTTAACTGAACTGACATGACCTATTATTGACTTAACTGAACGGACTGACCTATTATTGACTTAACTGACCGGACCAATTATTGACTTAACTGAGCTGACCTGTCCCAACATTCACTTAACTTAACTGACCTGACCTATTATTGAGTTAACTGAACTGACCTGACCTATTATTGCTTTAACTGAAATGATCTGGCCCAATATTGACTTAACCGAACTGACCTGATCCATTATAGACTTAACTGACCTGACCTATTATTGACTTAACTGAACTGAACTGACCTATTATTGACTCAACTCCCCTGGCCAATTATTGACTTAACTGAGCTGACCTGGCCCAATATTGACTTAACTGGACTGACCTGCCCTATTATTGACTTAACTGAACTGACCTGATCTACTATTGTGTTAACTTAACTGACCTGAGCTATTATTCACTTAACTTATTTGACCTGACCTATTATTGACTTAACTGAGCTGACCTGTCCCAATAGTGTCTTAACTGAGCTGACCAGATACTCATATTCAAACATAAAGAAACAGGTTTTTTAAATATGTTTCTATCTGACATTTCTGGCCTAGTTGTCAGGAGTAACAGGGTCCGTTACTTGTAGGTCGCTGTTACTTGTAGTTCGGCGTCACTTGTCGATCGGCGTTACTTGTCGGTCGTCGTTATTTGTCGGTCGCCGTTACTTGTCGTTCGCCGTTACTTGTAGGTCACTGTTACTTGTCGGTCGTCGTTAATTGTCGGTTCGTCGTTAATTGTAGGTCACCGCCACTTGCAGGTCGCCATCACTTGTAGGTCGCTGTCATTTGTAGGTCTCCGCCACTTGTAGGTCGCCGTTACTTAGTGGTCGTCGTTACTTGTCGGTCTGAACTGAACTGACCTATTATTGACTTGTAACTTCTGAACGTCACAACGTCTGGGTTAGACATATTTCCAGGGTAGAAAAGAACAGAACAAGGCTGTACTCCAGACTGAATTTTATTAGGTAAAAGCCCTACGCGTTTCGGCCCACAAATCTGGCCATCATCAGGGGCTTCCTGAAACATTAAGGTGGTTGTGTCAGAAACAAAGTTTCCGGTAGGTCGGCAAGTATCACACGATACCCGCTGTTACAGAATTCTAAACAGTCTTACAAGCAAAGTCTAAAAGCAAACTATAGTCTAAACCAACATTCTGCAAAACAGACTATACTAACAAATCAAAACTAAAAGCTAAAAGTAAAGAAGTTAAAACGTTAAAAACATCAAATGTCCAAAGCTCAGCCGAGGCACACACAAGCAGCAACTCAGCAATGCACAAGCAGTGAAAGTCACAAAAACAGGCAGATACCCGTGTAAATTAAGATTTAAGTTGCAATAATACACTACAATGTAAGGTCTCTACACGACCAAAAAGCTGCCAAGGCAGGCTGCACAACCAGAGCTGAACCTTCAGAGAAATACTGAGTTAAACTTATGGTGCTCAATGAAAATAAAACAAAATGGCTAAAACACTTACGTTCTGTTTTTTACATATAACAGCAACTGGACTCTATAAGAAATCTAACATCGTGGCTACTTTCATCGACTGTCGCTATTGTTTCCTAGCACTATGTGGGTGCAGTAGGGATTAGAAACATTAAAACCTCAAATTAGAGCAATGGACAAACTGCGATACAAATAAAATTTCCCATTTGAAATGGATGACGGTTAAAAGCCGAATGCACGAACAGAACAGGAAGGGGACGAAAATGCGCTACGACTTTCAGTTGAAAGTGACAGGTGACTGACAAGTGACAGTCGAAATGACATCTGACATATAACTCAGCCGTGCCGAGCAGCACAGAGCACGTAACATTTCCGGGCTCCTTGTTATATGTCAGATGTCATTTCGACTGTCACTTGTCAGTCACCTGTCACTTTCAACTGAAAGTCGTAGCGCATTTTCGTCCCCTTCCTGTTCTGTTCGTGCATTCGGCTTTTAACCGTCATCCATTTCAAATGGGAAATTTTATTTGTATCGCAGTTTGTCCATTGCTCTAATTTGAGGTTTTAATGTTTCTAATCCCTACTGCACCCACATAGTGCTAGGAAACAATAGCGACAGTCGATGAAAGTAGCCACGATGTTAGATTTCTTATAGAGTCCAGTTGCTGTTATATGTAAAAAACAGAACGTAAGTGTTTTAGCCATTTTGTTTTATTTTCATTGAGCACCATAAGTTTAACTCAGTATTTCTCTGAAGGTTCAGCTCTGGTTGTGCAGCCTGCCTTGGCAGCTTTTTGGTCGTGTAGAGACCTTACATTGTAGTGTATTATTGCAACTTAAATCTTAATTTACACGGGTATCTGCCTGTTTTTGTGACTTTCACTGCTTGTGCATTGCTGAGTTGCTGCTTGTGTGTGCCTCGGCTGAGCTTTGGACATTTGATGTTTTTAACGTTTTAACTTCTTTACTTTTAGCTTTTAGTTTTGATTTGTTAGTATAGTCTGTTTTGCAGAATGTTGGTTTAGACTATAGTTTGCTTTTAGACTTTGCTTGTAAGACTGTTTAGAATTCTGTAACAGCGGGTATCGTGTGATACTTGCCGACCTACCGGAAACTTTGTTTCTGACACAACCACCTTAATGTTTCAGGAAGCCCCTGATGATGGCCAGATTTGTGGGCCGAAACGCGTAGGGCTTTTACCTAATAAAATTCAGTCTGGAGTACAGCCTTGTTCTGTTCTTTTCTACCCTGGAAATATTATTGACTTAACTGACCTGACCAATTATTGAGTTAACTGAGCTGACCTGTCCCAATATTGACTTAACTGAACTGAACTAACCTATTATTGACTTAACTAACCTGACCAATTATTGACTTAACTCAGCTGACCTTTCCCAATATTGACTTAACTGAGCTGACCTGTCCCAATATTGACTTAACTGAGCTGACCAGATACTCATATTCAAACATATAGAAACACATAGGTTTTTTAAATATGTTCCTATCTGACATTTCTGGCCTAGTTGTCCGGAGTTAGTTGCCGTTACTTGTCGTTCGCCGTTACTTGTCGTTCGCCGTTACTTGTAGGTCACTGTTACTTGTCGGTCGTCGTTACTTGTCGGTCGGCGTTACCTGTCGGTCTTCGTTACTTGTAGGTCACCTTCACTTGCAGGTCGCCGTCACTAGTAGGTCTCTGTCACTTCTGGGTCTCCGCCACTTGTAGGTCGTCGTTACTTGGTGGTCGTCGTTACTTGTCGGTCGCAGTTACTTGTAGGTCTCCGTTACTTGAAGGTCGCCGTTACTTGGTGGTCGTCGTTACTTGTCGGTCGTCGTTACTTGTCTGTCGCCGGTACTTGTAGGTCGTCGTTACTTGTCGGTCGCCGTTACTTGTCTGTCACCTTTACTTGTAGGTCGTCGTTACTTGTCGGTCGCAGTTACTTGTAGGTCGCCGTTACTTGTTGGTCGTCGTTACTTGTCGGTCGGTTATTGACTTAACTGAACCGATCTGTCTCAATATTAACTTAACTTAACTTAACTGACCTGACCTATTATTGATTTAACTTAAATGACCTATCCCAAGGTTGACTTATCTAAATGCCTGGCCGAATATTAAGTTAACTGAACTGACCTGACCTATTATTAACTTAACTGAAATGATCTTGCCCAATAGTGACTTAACTGAACTAACTTGATCTTTTAGACTTAACTGAACTGACCTGACCGATTATTGACTTAACTGAACTGACCTGACCGATTATTGACTTAACTGAACTGACCTGACCTATCATTGACTTAACTGAACTGACCTGACCTATTATTGACTTAACTGAACTGACCTGACCGATTATTGACTTAACTGAACTGACCTGACCTATCATTGACGTAACTGAACTGACCTGACCTATTATTGACTTAACTGAGCTGAACTGTCTCAATATTGACTTAACTGACCTGATAAACTATTGTCTTAACTGATCTGACCTGTCTCAATATTGACTTGACTGAGCTGACCTGTCTCAATGTTGACTTAACTTAACTGACCTGACCTATTATTAACTGTAATGACCTGACATATTATTGACTTAACTAACCTGGCCAATTATTGACTTAACTGAGCTGACCTGTCCCAATATTGACTTAACTGAACTGACCTGACCTTTTACTGACTTAACTGACCTGAGCTATTATTGACTTAACTGAACTGACCTGACCTTTTACTGACTTAACTGACCTGAGCTATTATTGACTTAACTGAACTGGCCTGACCTATTACTGAACTGACCTGGCCCAATATTGATTTAACTTAACTGACCTGACCTATTATTGACTAAACTGAACTTACCTGACCTATTATTGACTTAACTGAACTGACCTGACCTATTATTGACTTAGCTGAGCTGACCTGTCCCAATATTGACTTAACTGAGCTTACCTATCCCAATATTGACTTGACTGAGCTGACCTGTCCCAAGATTGACTTAACTGAACTGACCTGACCTTCTATTGACTTAACTGACCTGAGCTATTATTGACTTAACTGAACTGTCCTGACCAATTATTGACTTAACTGAACTAACCTGGCCAAATATTGACTTAACTGAACTGACCTGACCTATTATTGACTTAACTGGACTTACCTGACCTATTATTGACTTAACTGAGCTGACCTGTCCCAATATTGACTTAACTGAACTGACCTGACCTTTTATTGACTTAACTGAACTGATCTGACCTATTACTGAACTAACCTGGCCCAATATTGATTTAACTGAACTGACCTGACCTATTATTGACTTAACTGAACCTACCTGACCTATTATTGACTTAACTGAACTGATCTGACCTATTATTGACTTATTTGACCTGACCAATTACTGACCTGACCTGTCCCAATATTGACTTAACTGAGCTGGCCTGTCCCAAATAATGACTTAACTGACCTGACCTGACCTTATATTGACTTAACTGACCTGAGCTATTATTGGCTTAACTGAACTGAACTGACCAATTATTGACTTAACTGAACTGACCTGACCTATTATATACTTAACTAACTGACCTATTAATGACTTGACTGAACTGACCTCGCCAAATATTCACTTAACTGACTTGGCCTGGCCTATTATTGACTTAACAAAACTAACGTAACCTATTAACTTAACTTAACTGACCTGACCTATTATTGATTTAACTGAATTGACTTGTCCCAATGTTGACTTAACTAAACTGACCTGTCCCAATATTGACTTAACTGAACTGACCTGACCTATTATTAACTTAACTGAAATGATCTGGCCCAATATTAACTTAACTGAACTAACTGATCTATTAGACTTAACTGAACTGACATGACCTATTATTGACTTAACTGAACGGACTGACCTATTATTGACTTAACTGACCTGACCAATTATTGACTTAACTGAGCTGACCTGCCTCAATATTGACTTAACTGAGCTGACCAGATACTCATATTCGAACATATAGAAACATAGGTTTTTTAAATATGTTTCTATCTGACATTTCTGGCCTAGTTGTCCGGAGTTAGTCACCGTTACTTGTAGGTCGCTGTTACTTGTAGTTCGGCGTCACTTGGTGGTCGGCGTTACTTGTCGGTCGTCGTTATTTGTCCGTCGCCGTTACTTGTCGTTCGCCGTTACTTGTAGGTCACTGTTACTTGTCGGTCGTCGTTAATTGTCTGTCGTCGTTAATTATAGGTCACCGCCACTTGCAGGTCGCCATCACTTGTATGTCGCTGTCACTTGTAGGTCTCTGCTACTTGTAGGTCGCCGTTACTTGGTGGTCGTCGTTACTTGTCGGTCTGAACTGAACTGACCTATTATTGACTTAACTGCCCTGGCAAACTATTGACTTAACTGAGCTGACCTGGCCCAATATTGACTTAACTGAACTGACCTGACCTATTATTGACTTAACTGAACTGACCTGACCTATTATTGATTCAGATGAACTGAACTGACCTATCATTGACTTAACTGACCTGACCAATTATTGAGTTAACTGAGCTGACCTGTCCCAACATTGACTTAACTGAACTGAACTAACCTATTATTGACTTAACTAACCTGACCAATTATTGACTTAACTCAGCTGACCTTTCCCAATATTGACTTAACTGAGCTGACCTGTCCCAATATTGACTTTACTGAGCTGACCAGTTACTCATACTCAAACATAGAAACTCAGGTTTTTTAAATATGTTTATATCTGACATTTCTGGCCTAGTTGTCCGGAGTTAGTTGCCGTCACTTGTCGTTCGCCGTTACTTGTAGGTCACTGTTACTTGTCGGTCGTCGTTACTTGTCGGTCGGCGTTACCTGTCGGTCTTCGTTACTTTTAGGTCACCGCCACTTGCAGGTCGCCATCACTTGTAGGTCGCTGTCACTAGTAGGTTTCCGCCACTTGTAGGTCGCCGTTACTTGGTGGTCGTCGTTACTTGTCGGTCGCCGGTACTTGTAGGTCGCCGCTACTTGTCTGTCACCGTTACTTGTAGGTCGTCGTTACTTGTCGGTCGCAGTTACTTGTAGGTCGCCATTACTTGTTGGTCGTCGTTACTTGTAGGTCGCCATTACTTGTTGGTCGTCGTTACTTGTCGGTCGGTTATTGACTTAACTGAACCGTCCTGTCTCAATATTAACTTAACTTAACTGACCTGACCTATTATTGATTTAACTGAAATGACCTATCCCAAGGTTGACTTTACTAAGCTGACCTGTCCCAATATTGACTCAACTGAACTGACCTGACCTTTGTTGACTTAACTGAAATGCCTGGCCGAATATTAAGTTAACTGAACTGACCTGACCTATTATTAACTTAACTGAAATGATCTTGCCCAATATTGACTTAACTGAACTAACTTGATCTATTAGACTTAACTGAACTGACCTGACCGATTATTGACTTAACTGAACTGACCTGACCGATTATTGACTTAACTGAACTGACCTGACCTATTATTGACTTAACTGAACTGAACTGACCTATTTTTAACCTAACTGAGCTGAACTGTCCCAATATTGACTTAACTGACCTGACCAATTATTGTCTTAACTGATCTGACCTGTCTCAATATTGACTTAACTTAGCTGACCTGTCTCAATATTGACTTAACTTAACTGACCTGTCCCAATATTGACTTAACTGGACTGACCTGACCTTTTATTGACTTAACTGACCTGAGCTATTATTGACTTAACTGAACTGGCCTGACCTATTACTAAACTGACCTGGCCCAATATTGATGTAACTGAACTGACCTGACCAATTATTGACTTAACTGACCTGACCAATTATTGACTTAACTGACCTGACCAATTATTGACTTAACTGAGCTGACCTGTCCCAATATTGACTTAGCTGAGCTGACCTGTCCCAATATTGACTTAACTGAGCTGACCAGATACTCATTTTCAAACATAAAGAAACACAGGTTTTTAAAATATGTTTCTATCTGACATTTCTGGCCTAGTTGTCCGGAGTTAGTCGCCGTTACTTGTCGTTCGCCGTTACTTGTAGGTCACTGTTGATTGTAGTTCGGCGTCACTTGTCGGTCGGCGTTACTTGTAGGTCACTGTTACTTGTCGGTCGTCGTTACCTGTCGGTCGTCGTTACTTGTAGGTCTCCGCCACTTGTAGGTCTCCGTTACTTGGTGGTCGTCGTTACTTGTCGGTCTGAACTGAACTGACCTATTATTGACTTCACTGCCCTGGCCAATTATTGACTTAACTGAGCTGACCTGACCTATTATTGACTTAACTGAACTGACCTGACCTATTATTGATTCAGCTGAACTGAACTGACCTATTATTGAGTTAACTGAGCTGACCTGTCCCAATATTGACTTAACTGAACTGCACTAACCTATTATTGACTTAACTAACCTGAGCAATTATTGACTTAACTAAGCTGACCTTTCCCAATATTGACTTAACTGAGCTGACCTGTTCCAATATTGACTTAACTGAGCTGACCAGATACTCATTTTCAAACATAAAGAAACACAGGTTTTTAAAATATGTTTCTATCTGACATTTCTGGCCTAGTTGTCCGGAGTTAGTCGCCGTTACTTGTCGTTCGCCGTTACTTGTATGTCACTGTTACTTGTCGGTCCTCGTTACTTGTCGGTCGGCGTTACCTGTTGGTCGTGGTTACTTGTAGGTCACCGCCACTTGCAGGTCGCCATCACTTGTAGGTCGCTGTCACTTGTAGGTCTCCCCCACTTGTAGGTCGCTGTTACTCGGTGGTCGTCGTTACTTGTCGGTCGCAGTTACTTGTAGGTCTCCGTTACTTGAAGGTCGCCGTTACTTGGTGGTCGTCGTTACTTGTCGGTCGGCGGTACTTGTAGGTCGCCGGCACTTGTAGGTTGCCGGTACTTGTAGGTCGCCGCTACTTGTCTGTCACCGTTACTTGTAGGTCGTCGTTACTTGTCTGTCGCCGTTACTTGTATGTCACCTTTACTTGTAGGTCGTCGTTACTTGTCGGTCGCCGTTACTTGTAAGTCGCCATTACTTGTTGGTCGTCGTTACTTGTCGGTCGGTTATTGACTTAACTGAACCGACCTGTCTCAATATTAACTTTACCTAACTGACCTGACCTATTATTGATTTAACTGAAATGACCTATCCCAAGGTTGACTTAACTAAACTGACCTGTCCCAATATTGACTTAACTGAACTGACCTGACCTGACCGATTACTGACTTAACTGAACTGATCTGACCTATCATTGACTTAACTGAACTGACCTGACCTATCATTGACTTAACGGAGCTGAACTGTCCCAATATTGACTTAAGTGACCTGACCTGACCTATTATTGACTTAACTGAATTGACCTGGCCTATTATTGATTTAACTGAATTGAGCTGACCTATTATTGATTTAACTGAATTGACCTGTCCCAATGTTGACTTAACTAAATTGACCTGTCCCAATATTGACTTAACTGAACTGAGCTGACCTATGTTGACATAACTGAACTGGCCTGGCCCAATATTGATTTAACTGAACTGACCTGACCTATTATTAACTTAACTGCAATGATTTGGCCCAATATTGACTTAACTGACCTCAAATGATCTATTTTAGACTTAACTGAACTGACCTGACCTAATATTGACTTAACTGACCTGACCTGACCTATTATTGACTTAACTGAACTGACCTGACCTATTATTGACTTAACTAAACTGACCTGGGCTATTATTGATTTCACTGAACTGGCCTGACATATTATTGAGTTAACTGAACTTACCTGACTTATTATTGACTGAACTGAACTGACCTGACCTATGATTTACTTAACTGAACTGACCTGACCTATAATAGACTTAACTGAACTGACCTATCCCAAGGTTGACTTAACTAAACTGACCTGTCCCAATATTGACTTAACTGAACTGACCTGACCTGACTGATAGACTTGACTGAACTGACCTCGCCCAATATTCACTTAACTGACTTGGCCTGACCTATTATTGATTTAACTGAACTAACGTAACCTATTATTGCTTTAACTGAACTCACCTGACCTTTTATTGACTTAACTGACCTGACCTGACCTATTACAGACTTCACTGAACTGACCTAGCTCAATATTGTTTTAACTGAACTGACCTGACCTATTATTGACTTAACTGAACTTACCTGACATATTATTGACTTGACTGAACTGACCTGACCTATTATAGACTTAACTGAACTGACCTATTAATGACTTGACTGAACTGACCTCGTCCAATATTCACTTAACTGACTTGGCCTGACCTATTGTTGACTTAACTGAACTGACCTAACCTATTATTGACTTAACTGGCCTAACGACCGACAAGTAACGGCGACCATCGAGTAACGCCTACCGACAAGTAACGCTGACCAACAAGTAACGCTGACGAACAGGTAGCGCCGACCGACAAGTAACGCCGACTGACAAGTAACGACGACCGACAACTAAAGGCAACCTAGAAGTTACGGCGACCTACAAGTAACGGCGAGTATAGATGATATGCATTTATGACAGGTTATGTTGTATTTTAATTACTGGCAGGGGTTTTGTTTCAGATTCCAAACAATCAGATTGCTCAAATGGAATTATAGGAACCTATATGCAATTCCGTTTTGGAAGGATTCTATATAGATTTCCATAATTTTATGTGGAATTACATATTAGCTACCACATGTTCCCTCTTTAAATGTGGGTTTATATGGGGATTTCCATACGAAACCCCTGTATATTTATATTGAAAATCAAATAGGACCCTTATGTGCTTTTTGTCGTAATTTCTGTTTCAGATACTCATATTCAATCATATAGAAACCCATACGTTTTTTAAATATGTTTCTATCTGGCATTTCTGGCAGGGTCGTCAACACCACAACAATTTATTTCAGATTTAGACTTTTCCCAATATATTTAACACTTTTCCACCTGAAAAACTAACACTGATCTCTGTTCGTTATATGTGTACACTTTTAGCAAATTTTTCGTATAACGAAAAATCCACTAATGAGGAGATGTATATATATATATATATATATATATATATATATATATATATATATATATATATATATATATATATATATATATATATATATATATATATATATATATATATATATATATATATATATATATATATATATATATATATATATATATATATGCATATGTATATGTATATATGTGTATATATATATATGTATATATATGTATATATTGTTACGTTTACGGGGTGTTGGATTTGTTGACGAACAAAACACAGCTTTTCAAACTGCTAATTTATTATAAGCAACTATTTTCCAACACCAGTATCAACTAAAATATTTCTCTCTATTATTAAATGTCCATAGAATTATATTCCACTATTCGCCTTCTATGATCGCTTCTTAAACATCAACACTTACCGCTGATTCGCTTAATACTCTATGATCACTTCTTCACCACACCGACTTAATACTGAACCACACTAATTCAATACTGAACTAACTTACTCTGCGCATCGCTAGTCTATTTATACTGTCTATAGAGATTCTAGATGTTCTGAGACGGTTCTAAACCTCTCTTAATATTTCTACCAGCTTGTTAACTTCCGGGGTGGAAAAACATAGTAAATATAGGGACATAATACTCACTTGTGAACACTCTGTAGATAACAGTTTGCATGTTTTGGAATATAAACAGTTGGTTTGTATTGCACACTTGTAAAACCTTAGAGATGCACCAATTACACATTCACATTTACCGACAATAGGCATGGATGCAAAATGATAATGTTTTGTATCCTCCTACTATGTCGAAAAGCATAACTATTGGACAATTGATAGTCCCTTTATTAATCTTATTTTTAAAGGGGTAGACATTGATCCAATCCAATCCATAACAGGTGGTAGTGGAATTTTTCTTTACGTAATAGTAAAGGATTTTTTCACGCCCGAGGAGGTACCACCCTATACATCAAGGGGCCGGTGAAGTCCCAACGGACGTTTCCGGTTCTGGTGTATGAGTCGGTTTCCCTTATAAGCAAAAATGATGATGGCTCCTCCTTGTACAAAATATTCCGGAGGCAAAATACCCCTCCATTCGGATCTCCGGGAGAGGGGTGTACAGGGGGCGTAAACATCAAGATTTAACATATCCTTTTCGAATATATGTGGCCTAAATTCTAACCTGAACTCCGTCCACCATTTTCTCCAGGCTAACAGGCCCCAACTCCTCTTCCTCACCGAAACCCAAATCAGTGCCAAAACAGCCACTAATCACCTTAATTTCCCGGGGTATGAGCTCCTTACTTCCTTTAGATTGCATGGAGGCGTGTGCGCATACGTCCGTAGCAATCTACCCTGCACCAGACTACCCAATTTAGAAGCTGGAAGAAAAGATATACTATGGATAAAACTCTCTCTCAGGGCTGCAACTAAATTCATCTGTTGCATTTACCGGTCACCTTCTGACAACAACTTTGTCCAGCTCTTTGACTACCTTTCTGAAAAAACCGACAATCTGATTTACGAATATCCTTCCTCCGAGGTCACTATTCTTGGTGACTTCAATGTCCATAATAAGGAATGGCTAGGATCTTCAAAAACCGATTTACAAGGGAGAGCAGCGGAGGCCTTTGCAGTCAGCAATTCTTCAGCCAATATGGTTCAGCAACCTACTTACTTTCCTCGTATCCCAACACACAGCTCAAATCCCTTGGATCTCCTTCTTACTACACAACCTGAATGCTATAAGATATCAGTCACCCCCCCCCCCCCCTGGCCGCTCAGACCACGGCATGGTCACTGCTTCCTGCGCAATGCAACCCGAGGTCACACAGTCATCACACCCACGTATCGTTTAGCTCACTCCGCAAACTGGGACGAAATACGGGATTACTTTTCCTCATTTCCATGGGCGTCTGTCTGCTTCTTTCATCCTGACCCCTCTGATATCTCACAAAACGTCACCGAAATTATCCAAGCTGGCATGGAATTATTTATCCCACGTACACAGAAAACCTCTTCAGCCACTCAAAAGCCCTGGTTCTCTAAATCCTGTGACAAGGCCAGACTTGAAAAGGTCAAAGCTCACAAAACGCTTCTACACAATCCCAGTCAAGAAAATCGTCAAGCATTTAACGACGCAAGAAACCGCTATGTCCGCATTCTTTCTGAGGCAAAAAACTCGTTTAATAACCACATCAAAAAGAAAGTCCTCTTAAGCTCCAATGGCGGCAAACCCTTCTGGACTCTTCCTAAATCTATTGGGAATAATTTCTGCAAAAGCACGTTCCCACCTCTTGTCTCAGGGGATGAAATCGTTTCTACCGCCCTGGGCAAGGCTGAACTTTTTGCTTCGTTGTTCGCCGGCAATTCTACTCCCGACCCACCTCCAAATGTTCAACCACCAACAGTCCCCAATGTCGCGCATAAAATGACGGATATCATTTTCAAAACTAAAAAGTTACGAAAGATGCTCTCTTCTCTTAATACCAGGAAAGCCTCTGGCCTTGACGAGATCCCAGCAATTGTTCTCAAAAAATGCGCACCAGAGCTTGCTCCTGTCCTGACTCGTCTGTTTCAGATATCTTATAATAAAGGCATATTCCCTAGTAACTGGAAAACTGCTCGAGTACAACCCATCCCCAAGAAAGGATCCAAAGCGCTTCCTAGCAACTACAGGCCTATTTCTCTCCTTTCAGTCGTCTCTAAAGTGATGGAAAAGTATATAAACACCGAATTACTAAAATTTCTTGAAAAACACAGTCTAATCCACGACAGGCAGTATGGATTCCGTCAGCGCAGATCGACTGCCGACCTTTTTTCCTTTGTCACCCATTCTTGGAACAAGTCTATGGAACAACACGGTGAATCCCTGATTGTTGCTCTAGACATATCAAAAGCATTCGACCAGGTCTGGCACGCAGTGCTGCTTAATAAATTACCGGCCTATGGCCTACCACCAAAACTTTGTACCTGGACAGCAAATTTCCTCTCCAACAGAAGCATATCTGTTGTTGTGGATGGCCAGTCCTCTAAACTGTATCCAATTAATGCAGGAGTTCCTCAAGGTTCAGCTTTAGCCCCTACTTTGTTTCTTCTCCACATCAATGACCTCCTCTCTAGCACATCCAACCCAGTTCACAGCTACGCGGACGACAGCACCCTCCATTCAAATATACAATATTCTAAGCCTGTCTCTTTAGTCCAATTAGATGAGGATCGCAGACTCATGGAGGGTTCTGTCTCCGTGGATCTCCAAAAAATATTAGACTGGGGAAGTAGAAATCTTGTACAATTCAACCCCACCAAAACTAAGTCTTGCTTTCTTTCTCACAAGAGATACACCAGCCCTAGACCCATCACAATGGACAACCAAGTTATTCAAAGTAATGAGTCCTTTTCTCTTGTTGGAATTTCTGTGGATCGAAATCTTAATTGGCACCAACATGTCACATCAATTGCAGAAGCGGCTGCTAAGAAATTAGGTTTCCTCTTCCGGGCTCGCAAATACTTTTCACCAGCTAATCTCTATACCTTATATACTTCACAAATAAGGCCAAACCTCGAATACTGCTCCCACATTTGGGGTGCCGCTGCCGCTTCTACACTAGCTATCCTGGACTCCATTCAAAAGAGAGCTATACGTCTCATCGGTGACCCTACCCTCACCCAAAGGCTGCCATCCCTTGCCCACCGACGTGCCGTTGGTGACCTCTCTCTCTTTTATAGATATCTGCACGGGCACTGCTCAGAGGAGCTTTCCTCCATAATTCCCCCACCTGCTGCCCCCAACAGATCTACCAGGGGAACAGAGCAAAAGCACCCTTTTACTGTCCAGGTCACCAGACTTCCAAGTTGTGGAATTCCTTGCCGGCACATGTTTTTCCTTCTCCTCCGAACCTCTAAACCTTCAAGTCCAGAATTAACAAGCTGCCTCTTTCCTCCTTGTCAACACCCACGGTACAATAGTATTTAGGCTGTAAGCCCTCGTGGTGTGTTGTTGAAATTAAAAAAAAAGAAAAAAAAAGATACAGATGGAGCAGCTGTTGTTGGTTCAATTATCTCACTCACCACTGGTGGCGCTAGTTGTCAACGCGCACGTTCCCTATATTGGTGTAACAAATAAACCTGATAATGAGAACAACCAGATTAATTATTATTTTGTGTATTGCGTGCAATGCTAGCAACTAATTCCATGAAAGCATTGACTTTCAAACAGCTAAATTTAATTAAAATGTATTTAGGCTGTAAGCCCACGTGGTGTGTTGTTGAAATTAAAAAAAAAGATACAGATGGAGCAGCTGTTGTTGGTTGAATTATCTCACTCACCACCGGTGGCGCTAGTTGTCAACGCGCACGTTTCCTATATTGGTGTAACAAATAAACCTGATAATGAGAACAACCAGATTAATTATTATTTTGTGTATTGCGTGCAATGCTAGCTAAATTTAATTAAAATGTTTATAAGGTCATTTACTACTGATACAGATACAGCACTTGGTACAAAATGTTATGTAACATTGTAACCTGAGTGATCCAAAATTACGATATATAGTTTTACAGTTCATTATCATCTCTTTGTAAAGTATACATTATATAACGCTGCTATATATATTTAATGTAAGACATTAATTACATTGTTATGTCACATGGTACCTTTACTTATCTATGCTTGAGATATTGAGTCATAGCATATACCAATATCTTTGTAAGATATACGTTATATAACTATTATGTATCACACCCGAAACATGTCAATATTACAAATGATCCATAACTAAGTTAAGATTGGAACCTGCGATGAGCACTGATAAGTACACTTGGAGAATCCAAATCACCACAACACATCTTTTTAAAGACCTGAGGATCATTTCACTAACAAACTTAGCGTCATCAGAGGATGAAAAATTCTAAACTTTTACTACTGAACATCACCATTTATATTGAATCTTAGGTAATACCGAGAGGAGACGAAATTGCAGGCAAATTTTCTGTGTGTTTTATTTTAATTGCCGTACAAGGTTTTCGAACTTCCGTTATAGCTTTACCTGCCAAGTTTCGGAAGATTTATCTATATCAAAGGCAGAGCGCAAACAAAGGACTATAAACTAGTGGCGCAGGAAGGAACTTTTGTTTTTTATTGCCTTAGAAATATAAATACAATCGTACGCATCTCGCTTCGCTGGTTGTCTGACATTTTTGATAAGTTTCAGATTTTCTTTTTCTATATGGCGGTTCTTATTCCAAATATGTTGTGCCACCCATGACATGTCTACACTACCGTGTCTTAGCTGTGACAGATGTTCCCTGAATCTAGTCTGTAACTTTCTTCCTAAGTCTTTTGATATGAGGTTGTGACAACTTTTGTCTAAATACGTTAAAGTTTGTTCCGTGGGAACGCTAGGAAACAATGAGGTTACATCGAATGAAATTAAAACCTCGCCTTCAGTGAATTTAACCTATTTAATCTTATTAATAAATTCAAGTGAATTTTTACTGAAAAACTTTTTTGTTTGACGGACAAGCCTTTAAACTCATTTGTCAACCACGTCGTCGACCGTACTTCTTGGGGACTTTCGGATTAGAAACTTGTAACTTTCTTCCTAAGTCTTTTGATATGAGGTTGTGACATCCTTTGTCACAAAGTCACAACTTTTGTCACAAAGTTGTTACAACCTAATATCAAAAGACTTAGAAAGAAAGTTACAAGTTACTAATCCGAAAGTCCCCAAAAATTCATAAACAGGGAAAATCAATTAGACCTATTGTTTCGGCTATAGATGAGTTTAAAGGCTTGTCCATCAAACAAAAATGTTTTTCAGTAAAAAATTCACTTGAATTTATCAATAAGATTAAAGAGGTTAAAATGACTGAAGGCGAGGTTTTAATTTCATTCGATGTAACCTCATTGTTTCCTAGCGTTCCCACGGAGCAAACTTTAACGTATTTAGAGCAGTTGTTAAAAGTGAATAACATAAATGAAAATGTCTGCAAAGAATATTTAACTCTAACAAACCTTTGTATCAAACAAAATATTTCTAAATTCAACAATGAATTTTTACAAC
The DNA here is from genome assembly GCA_964006375.1 of Tillus elongatus. Taxonomy (NCBI): domain Eukaryota; kingdom Metazoa; phylum Arthropoda; class Insecta; order Coleoptera; family Cleridae; genus Tillus; species Tillus elongatus. The sequence continues at coordinate 27,862,760 of OZ023270.1, forward strand.
AAACCCAAGGCACAGCAATGGGCAATCCGCTATCGCCATTTATTGCAGACCTTTTTATGAGTAGATTTGAAACAGATCTTGAAAGTGAAAGTAGTTATCTTCCTAGAGTGTGGTTTCGTTACGTGGATGATATTTTCGCAGTGTTTAACAAACATTTGCAGAATATAAGATATTATTGCCAAATTAAACAATAAATTTGATTCTATAAAATTTACCCACGAATTAGAAATTGATAATAAATTACCCTTTCTAGGTGTACTAGTTATCAAGAATAAAGACACTTTAGAATTCGATGTCTATAGAAAGAAAATCACCACTATAAGCTACATTCCGAACGACTCACATCATACGTACGCACAAAAAATGGCCAGTCTGAATTTTTTAGTAAATTGGTTAATTATTTTCCTTTAAACAAAAGTAGATATACCAAAGAATTTAATTATATTAAGAACGTGGCCGAATATAACGGATACACTGCTTGCCTAGTGGAAAAATTAATCAAGAAACAGAAAACAAAGAAAATGTTGACGGAATCAACGACGTTTAGAAGAGAGAAATCCGAAAAAAACTTTGTTTGCTTACAATTTGAACCTTGAATCACGAGGGGTTTAGACAGCATTTAAAAAAAGTCAACTTACAGCTAACATTTTCGACAAAAAAGAACTAAAAAACTTGCTAGGTGACAAAAGACAAGGACAGCACGGATAAAATGTCTGGAATTTATGAAATAAGTTGTAAAGACTCTAATCTTAAATACGTCGGACAAACAAAAAGATCGATTGAAATTAGATTCAAAGAACACTTAGCCCAATTACGTTACGGTACTATAGATAGATCTTCGGTCGCGCGACATATTTGGGATAATAATCATCACGTTAATAAAGATAATCTAAAATTAATTTAAAAAAATTAGATAACCAGGACAGCTAAACGCGTTCGATAGTGTATATATATATATATATATATATATATATATATATATATATATATATATATATATATATATATATATATATATATATATATATATATATATATGTATATATATATATATATATATATATATATATATATATATATATATATATATATATAATATTGCGAAATATAGTTACAAGAAAAAATGTATGAACGTTTCACCATCGCCGATTACAAGTCACCTGATCGATTGCTTTGTTAAATAAAATTTCCACGTTTCAACACGTCCTAAAGATAAGATAAGAATACATATATTTCCGCCAAAGTTTACTATATAAATTTAGTTGTCGTTGAACCTTCCCAAAATTATTAGAGATGGACACCATTTATATAAGTTAGTAGAGACAGTGCAAAGACCTCGTCCGGCTATAAAAATACAATACACTATGGAATTTGCCTGCGACTAGTTTCCCATCTCAGTTCGGCCTCGTTACCTAAGATCTGATATATAAGGTGATGTTAGTTTTTAAAGTAGTTAGAATTTATCATCCTCTGATGACGCTGACTTGGTTAGTGAAACGATCGTCAGGTCTTTTAAAATGTGTTGTGGTGATTTGGGTTCTCCAAGTGTACCTAATAGGTGGACATATGTTACTTATTAAACTGCACTAATGGCTTGCTGCCTCTGACAAAACAGATAAACAGACATATGTTACTTATGTGTTACAAATATACATTACGATGATACTTTCTCGATCTTAATTTGTCATATTCAGTTACATGTGTGTTTGCTGGAAAGTAACGTACGGTACATTTTTTTTCTTAAACTCAGGATATAACAATATTTTTCTTAATTAATGAACATATTGAAAATTTTTGACATGTAAAAAATATTATTTTAATAATGTGTAATTTGTGTAAACAGGGGAACTACAGCAAATGCTTGCCACATGTCGTTGACGGGAGAATATGCTAGAGAAGATAAAAGAGGTACAGGTCCTTATGCATTTAATTATGATGATTTTGAGACTAGCTCCTCAGAAAGTTCTTCACGAGGTAAAACAATGTTGTATTTAGTAAAACCTTAATGTTTAATAGTTTTAATTTTACCTAGTGTATGTTGTTAGATTATATAGCTATTCACTGATGGCATATATTATAGATTTCTCCCTCAGGTATGCGGCATTTTTGATAATACAGATATAGGGGAGGATTGGAACTTTTGAAAATTCTAATATAATAGAAAAGAATTGTTCAAACTAATTGCAAAGTGTTATAAATTGAGAGAGCTGCCAAGTGGGTTTGTGAAGAGTATCACTATTCCAAAAATGCTGAATGCAAACCAGTATAGGACTATTAGTGTACAGGGTCGGTCAAATTGCTCACTTTTAAAGGGATACTCCTATTTCTGAACGAGATAGGTGAAAACTGATGTCGGTGTTTGAGGTTCAATTTTCACGACAAAGTTAATGGTGCAAACCGCATATCGACATTTATCACCGTTTCAGAGACACACGGTGCTTGTCGAAACAGTGCATGAATTTTTTTTATTTTTATGAAAACATTTGTAAGGCACTTTTTTACGTAAAAGTCAATGGTGTAGATAACATTTTTTTAAATTTATATACTTGTGTGGCTATAAACAGAAAAATCAATTGTTCAAATGACACACCCAGTATATTTTGGCATATTTGAGTAAAGCTTGAAATTACCATTCCGAAAATATAGCACACTTGATGTTTTGCACAACTTTTCTTTGAAAAATAGAGCTTTAAAGTTTTTACAATAAATTATTGTAAAACGCGCAATTTGACAAGTTGCCTTTGGAGGAGACGGCGACAAAATAAAGTGCAACTGTTTATTGCTAGCTGTCAAATTTTGAATCAAGTAAGAAAGACGCTGCTTAATTCTAGGTTCTGTTCAATTTTGGAACTAAATTTGCCATGGAATTGGAAATCTATGAAAGCTGCGACATGATTTTCTGTTTTGTACAAGCAAATGAGAATGCAGAGGCTGCGAGCAATTTGTACCAAGAGCGCTATCCAGAGAGGAGACAACCCTTTAAAGGTAGTTTCACCAGATTACGACACAATCTAATTAACAGCGGTCAATTTGAGAAGAAGATACCTGAAAGGTATATATCAAGTAGATAGAGAGTTAGAAGAAATAGTAATTTTAGGAATTGTTGAAAATAATCACAGATCCTCAACGAGGACGATATCAACAGGACTACCAAGAACAAGAACTAATATGTTAGGCGGATATTGAAAAAGCACAAATTTAAGCCATAAAAGACTATAAAAGTTCATCACCTTAGACCAGGAGATTTTGAATCACGGATGGACTTATGCCAATGGTTCCTAGAAAATTGTAACCAACTACACGATTTTCCGTTGAACCGTATTTGTACAGACGAAGCTTATGTAATTAATAGTGCTGGTATTTTCAACCGCTAAAACTGTTATATTTGGGCACAAGAAAATGCTCATTTGATTGTGGAGCAGGGAAAGTCAAGGAAGATTTGGGTTTATTGTGTAGGCAGGTATTCTCAGGGGTAGGATTATCGGTCCCGTTATTTACAATGGTACGCTCGCCTCGCAAACGTATTTGCAAATTTTGAGGCAACAAATATAACCTTTTGTTGACGAACTGCCGCTGATTCAACTCAGAAGCGTATTTTTTCCGAAAGACGGGACACCGCCTCACACCGCAGCAATTATTACGATAGCCAATTTTGGCAACAATTGGATGCTAACCAAGGTTCCAATCATTGGCCGGTGAGGTCACCGGACTTAACGCCTATGGATTTTTATCTCCGGTGAAGGTTTAAAGACCTAATTTTTCAATTGCCGACGAACTCTAGACAAGACTTAGATCTCGCGGTGTTGCAAGTTTGTATATTTCTCACTCCCAATTGAACTGATTTAACTGAACTCAGCAAGACATGTTCAGAAAAGGTGTCGTTTTTGCATAAGCAAAAATGGTCGACATTTTGAAAACCTCTTCAATTAAGTAATCACTCACATTAATGCTGCGTAAAATTCTCGTTTGCTGTGTATTGTTGATGTTTTGTTTTCTTAGTTATTAGTTTTGTTAATTAATTTGTATTTAAAATATTATCTAAGCAATATATTTGGTTTATGACATTCCGCAACACTTATTATAAACATGGGATGTAATTACTTTTGTGAGCCACTTTATTCATATATTTTTTGAATGGTAATTTCAAGCTCTACTCAAATATGCCAAAATATACTGGGTATCTGATTTAAAATAGTGCTGCAAATTGAATCATAACTTCCACATAGCTGTGATAATTTATTCTCTTCACAAATGCATTCTCATAGAACGAATTTAGGGCCCATGACTTCACCACAAAGAAAATATTTGTATTCCTGTACCCATAAACTTTGGAAACGTTATATTACTCGTTTTATTGAAAAAATGTCAATTTTCGCCAAATCTCCCCTTATTTATCCCCTTCCCCCTGAAGCGGTCTTACCCAAAATAATTCGAAGCGCTCCTTCCCAGTCAACACAATTACAATGCATCAATGTACATAGTAGATAACAAATGTGACTTTAATATCGTTTCGATGTACTACATAAATTACATGTGAGGCGCCTGAATTACGTTCTATATCAGCAACAAAGCTACCTTATTAGTATGTCGTAGGTATATCACATTGTGATATCCCAGACACGGCACGGTTATGTAACAATCATATTGTTACGTTCTACGGGGTTCTGGATTTGTTGACTAACAAAACACAGCTTTTCAAACTACTATTTATTATAACCAACTATTTTCCAACACCATAAGCACATCAACTAAAATATTTCTCTCTATTACTAAATGTCCATAGAACTATATTCCACTATCCCCCTTCAATGATCACTTACTCTGCACCACACTACTTCAATACTGAACTAACTTACTCTGTGTACCACTCGCCTATTTATACTGTCCATAGTGATTATAGACCTTCTACACCTGTCACTTCTGGTCCCTTCTAGAAATATCATTCCAGAGTGTTCGCTGTTACCAACATTCTACAACTGACCATAGAAGTAACAAAATCCATAAACTTAATTCTCATAGACAAATGTGACAATATGTACCTAGGAGTTGTTGTTGACGCTATCTGATTATATTACAGGGATGTCGCTTTGTAATGCTTCAAGCAAATTATGTGACGTGTTTTTTTTTAACAAAGCAAACGCTTTTGTGCCAGTAAAATTTTATATTGCAAGTTGCAATATTAAAGAATGTTTACAATAAAAATTAGATGCCCAAATGTACATTTTGTCTAGCATGCCCAAATAAAACAACCAAACTTCAAATCATTTGCACAAAAAATATGTATTTCGTGAAAAATTTTACTTAAAAAATACAGAACGTTATCGATTATGGTATACACTGTTTATTATATTAGTATACAATATTCAATATATCAAAGTAAACTGCAATTGCTTAAGACGATATTGAATGTATTTGTTAACATATAATAATCCTACTATTTTAACACCACACAAACTAGATACAAAAAACAAAAGAGGACAGAAGCGAACTCGCCACGAGGCAGACATTTAAGTGAGGTTATGGTACTGTTGTTATTGTTATTATAACAATAACCTACTTATATTAAAGCTATATCACAATATCGTCTAAACTACCTATGGACATAATTTAGAGATGTAGCTTTCGCGATGTACATGGTACATGTAAATTGTAATATATTTAATACATATCGTAGTTTTATAACAACGATATAATTCTTAGCAAAGTGGTAGACTTTAAATAAAGTTACAAGTTAGATATCACATAGATGTGTCATAAAAACAGTTTGTGATGGTTTCATCACATACATATCGCAGAGTTATGACAAACATTAAGTAACATATTTTCACTAGTGCGATATCGCATGCACATTAATATCACAAATATGTTGACTGGGTTTGTCGGGTATTAACTGGATACCAAATTTTGAAGATTATATATTAATTCGTTTAAAAGTTATTGCGCCTATTAACAGACAGGCTTACATGCCGACAGACCGACCGAACGACAGATCGACATACAAAAAAAAATTTGTTCCAGAATCAAGTATTCTATATAGTTTGAGACATTTTACGCCGTTTTAGCAAAAAAAATCGAAATTTTTGTCAACAATATTCCACCCCCACAACACATTCAACCCCTAATTTAATTTCAGCACAGAATACCAAATGTTTGATGAAATTAAAAGTTTTCTAATAAATAAACCCTAAAATGTTATATTACTTGAGTTTTAACGAAAAAAGTATCAATTTTCACCAAATCACCCCATTCATATCCTACCCCCTAAAGCGATTTTATCCTAAAATAATCTGAACCGTTCGTTTGTCGAGTGCTAACTGTATACCTAATTTGAAGACTATATCTCAATTCGTTCTAAAGTTATCGTGGCTACAAACAAAGACATACAGACCGTCACACAAAAAAAATAATTTAGTTCTCAAATCATGTTTTCTATATGTTTTGATACTTTTTACGACGTTTAAGAGACAACATTTTTTTGAAATTTCTGTTGCTGCTGTGATACTTTCACATGTGACGATGTGGAAATTAAATTTTCTTTTCTGTTTATAACTACAAAAATATAAATTAAAAAATATATATAATCTACAACATTGAATTCTACATAAAATAGCACTGCAAATTGAAGCATAAATTCCACATAGCTGTGATAATTTATTCTCTTCAAAAAGACATTCTCATGGAATGAATTTAGAGCCCATGACTTGACCACAAAGAAAATATTTGTATCCATGTACCCATAAACTTTTAAAAGTTTATATTACTCGAGTTTTATTGAAAAAATGTCTATTTTTACCAAATCACTCCTTATTTATCACCTACCCCCTGAAGTGATCGTACCCAAAGACAATTCTAAGCGTTCCTTTCTCGGGTGCTAACTGGATACCAAATTTGAAGATGATATTTCAATTCGCTCGAAACTTATTGCACCTATTAACAGACAGACGTACATGCCGGCAGACCGACTGACCGACAGACAAAAAATTCCGTTTCAGAATCCAGTTTTCTATATGTATTGAGATTTTTTCCACCGTTTTAGCAAAACAAAAATTTCGAAATTTTTGTCAACCATATTCCTCCCCCACACATTCAACCCCTAATTTAATTTTAGCACACAATACCAGATATTTGATGAAATTAAAAGCTTTATAATAAGTAAACACTAAAGCTTTATATTACCCGTGTTTTAACGAAAAAATGTCAATTTTCACCAAATCACCCCCCATTCACCCCCTTAAGCGATATTACCCAAAAATAACCGAACCGTTCGTTTGTCGAATGCTAACTGTATACCAAATTTGAAGATGATTTCTCAATTCGTTCTAAAGTTATCGTGGCTAAAAACAGACAGACATACATACCGACAGACCGAGATACAAAAAAATGCCGTTTCCAAATCATGTGTTATATATCGTCGGCTTGGTGCAAAACTATCCATTTTTTCCTAAAAATGGGTTATTAAGTGCTTGTTGTAAAACAGATCAATATTTTGCTGTAAAACTATACTAAGTCCAAATTTACCGCCTTTAAAATTTATAAAATGCAAAGTATTCTAATAGCATCACAGGCTTTTTTCATTAATATAAGGTAACCTATGTCCAAACTGTGGAGATAGGATAGTATGCACCAAAAAGGAGCATTTGCCAACCAACACCGCGTGGAGCTCTCTGACTGCGTGAGCCATTTACACAGTGTTACCTAGACCAGCCAGAGTGCCAGTGTATTATTTGTTTATTATAATAATTTTGTTCAGTTTTAAGTGCAAACAACATGACTTTAAGGGGCAAAAAATTTAAAAGAGCCATGTAAAAATACCTGTCGACTAAAATGTGTGAATAAGATATCGAAAGACATGCGACTTTCTATATTTTCTGAATACTGGGCTTTAGGAGACGTTAATCGCCAACGAGATTTTATTATGCGGTTTGTTGAGTTTAAAAACAACAATCGACAGCACCTTCATCGAAGCCAAGATGTCCAAGTACCAGTTGATAATAGTGATGAAGACATTTTCAATCTGGGTGATAATTATCATAGAAAAATGACCTATTTTTACCATTTGTCTTCAGAAGAAGGAAATAGAGAAAAAGTCTTTCAAATATTTTTCTTAAATACACTTGGAATAAGTCACCAACTTGTAAAAACCGTAGCCGCAAAGGTCAATATTTCAGAAAACAATCTATTGACCATAGATAGAGACAATAGGGGTAGAAACAAAGCAAAAACCCGCATAAGCAAGGAAAAAGAACGTTTAGTAAAACATCACATAAATTCGTTTGAAGCCGTAGAAAGTCATTATACTAGAAAATACTCTTCAAAGAAATATTTACCTGGATCATTACATATTTCAAAAATGTTCCGAATGTATATTGATTATTGTAAAGAAAATAGAGTTGACAATAATAAAGACATCGTTTGGAAAGCAATGTATCACTGGATATTTGTAAATAAATTTAATATAGGATTTCATATTCCTAAAAAGGATTAGTGCGATTTATGCACCAATTACCAAAACTCAAATGATACCGAGAAAATTAAGTAGAAACATAATGTTGAATATCACCTATTAAATAAAGAAACAATGCGGAAAAAAAGATAATGACGAGTTAAAAGCTTCTTCAAATTTGCTTGGACATTTTTGATCTTCAGCACGACGTGTTACAATGCCCCAAGATAGAGGTCTGTCAAGCATATTACAAGTCAAAAATAGCTTCATACAATGTAACAGTTTATGAAGCTGCCAAAAAACAGGGGCATTGTTATTTATGGCATGAGGCAGTAGCTTCCTGAGGAACGTGCGAGATAGGCAGTTGCATTTTAAAACTTATTAAAATGAAGGTAGACAGTGGCTGCAAAGAAATATCGTTTTATTCTGATAATTGCGCAGGCTAGAATAAAAAACAAATTTATGTACATTATGCTACTTTATGCTGCAGTTACATACCAAATTAAAATAACTTTAAGCTTTATGGAGGTTGGTCATACACAAAATGAAGGAGATTCTATGCATAGTGCCATAGATATATGTGCCAGACGCATTACAATATACACTCCAGGACAATGGGCCACAGTTGCATGCAAGGCATGCGTAAGAAAACCTTATTTTGTTAATGAGCTAAATCAAACTGAGTTTTTTGGTATCAAAGACATACTGGTTCAATGTACCAAAAGATTAGACAAAGACACCACAGGAAATATTGTTAAGTGGACATACATTATCTGTGTGCAAGTGGACTTTGCTAACCCCCATATTTTAAAATTTGCATACAAACTACAACTTGATTTTTTTTGAAATTAACATTAATGAGATCTCTAGAAAAGAACCAATAAGTTTTCTGGAATATACTCTAAAACCTACTACTGTAAGAAGAATGCTGTCGCCAAGGAAAACCAGGACTTTTTTCTTAATTTGCCACATAAATAAGTCTACCGTTACCAAGCCAAAACTTTTTTGTATATATATCATTATGTAGTTTAAACTTATGCTAACTTGCTATATTTAAATAAATAAATATATATTACAAAACTTAAAATCTGCCTCTATATTACCAAGAATGTCCAGTAGTAATTATTTTTTTACATCCTATGTCCCTTATCACAAAAATTTGAAGGCATATTGAAATTAAACATATTGTACGTCTTAAGCATCCTTAAGTACAAATAACTCCTAAAATTGTAAAAATTCAGCTTAAAAAACAACGTAGTTACAAGGGCCAGAAATCTTTAATTGCGATTTACTCAAAGTTTTTGTAAATGGACTTAGGAAAGTTTTGTACCAAGCCGACGATATGTTTTGATACTTTTTACGAAGTTTAAGCAAACAAATTTTTGAAATTTTTGTCTCCGATGTGAGACTTCCACACGTGACGATGTGGAAGTAAAAGTGCCTTAGAAATCTTTTCATAGATATAAAAAAAATTCAATAGGAGAAGTTATAGCTACCTTCCAAAAATGCACAGTTTCGAAAAAAAACAGTATCTCTGAAATGAAGATGGCTATCTATATGCAGTTTTCACCATTAAGTTTGTCACGTAAATTTAGCCTCAGACACCGTCGTCAGTTTTCGCCTACCTTGTTTAGAAATAGGTTTTTCCCTTTAAAAGTGAGCAATTTGACCCACTCAGTACAAACTTTTGATACGAGGGCGGGTCAATAAGTCCGTGACTTTTTGATTGAAGCAGGTTTTTTGGCAAAAAATCATTTTATTTCTCAACATAGTCTCATATATATATATATATATATATATATATATATATATATATATATATATATATATATATATATATATATATATATATATATATATATATATATATATATATATATATATATATATATATATATATATATATATATATATATATATATATATATATATATATATATATACTTCGTCCAACGTTTCTCCAATTTTTTTATCCCTTCCAAAAAATAAGATTTGTCGAGGTATTTGTGAGATAATTTTATCATTGGAGTCAAATCTCTTTCCGCCGAGCCATTTCTCGGGGCTAAATCCGGAGAATAGGGCGCATGAGGGAGCAATTCGTAGCCCAATTTATGAAATTCGCCATGTATGCAGCCTTGCATTGTCTTGGTGGAAAAGAATTTTTTCGTAGCCAAATGCGGTCGTTTTTTCTTCAAATCGTCATTGAATCGGTCCAATAAGTTGTTATAATATTAGTAATTGATTGTTCTTCCCTTTTAAAGGTAATCAATGTGGATTATACCGCATGCATCCCAAAAAAACGGTCGCCCTGACTTTATTGGCTGACAAACCCACGTTGGCCTTCTTCGGCGCCGATTCGCACAGAGAAACCCAGTGTTTTGACTGCTACTTGGTCTCTGGTGTGTTGTGGTGTACCCATGTTTCGTCCGCGGTTACGAAACGGCGCAAAAACTCGTCCCTATTGCGGTTAAGCAATGCAAAATACTCCTTCAAAATTATCACGTGATTGTGTTTGTGGTCAATTGTGAGCAAACGCGGCACCCATCTTGCAGGTAGCTTTCTCATACTCAAGTGATCATGGAAAATCAAAACCACTGAGCCATGTGATATGCCTATGGCTTCCACAATTTCCCGCACTTTCAATCTCCGATCGGCCAACACCATATTGTGGTTTTCTTCTATTGTTTCGAGTGTAGTGACCTCCACTGGGCGTCCAGAACTTTCGGCGTCATTTGGGCTTGTACGGCCGCAACGAAATTCAGTATACCACTTTTTTACCATGGAAATTGATAGTGCAGAGTCCGTTTAGTATTTATCAAGCTTAGCTTTGGTTTGAGTGATGTTTTCTTTTCCGCAAAAAATAATGTTTGATGAGCTCACGAAAATCACTTTTGTCCATTTTCGTTATAACTCAAGAGGTTGTTTGGTTTCAATGGCTATCTAACACAAACTAAATGACGCAGCTTGCTCAAAATTTGCTAGAAGTCAATTGACAGGAGCAGTGTTGTCCTTCCTGTGAAGAGGTGGGAAATTCAAAAAGCCACGGACTTATTGAGCCGCCCTCGTATAATAAAAAGCAAGCGAAGTAAGGTTTTGCATGGTCGTGCATTAACAAAAAATTATTGTCAATGTATGGTGCGACCGGGATCACATGCTCAGATAAAATGTCTCCAAATATATTGTTCACTTATCAAGGATCCTCTGCGCAAAAAAACGAGTTCTGTTTGAGCAGTTAGGAAAATTCCTTCCCAAACCATTACAGAAGCTCCATGAGATGGCTCGAATTAACGAATGTTACATTGCGAATAGCGCTTATTTGGCTTAAGATCCTTCAAATCATCCAGAATAAAATTCTGCGAATGGTTACCAGAGCGCCATGGTATGTCAGAAACAGTCAGATTCACTCTAATCTGAAAATACCTTCGATACTCGAGTTTGTAACTCAACTATCCACCACGCTGTTCGCACAAGCCACTTATCGCCAAATGCTCTTCTCCGTAGTGCCACCGACTACGATGATCAACTTCCACATAGGCATAAGCGTCCAAAGGTTATCCTGACCCGATAACGCCCCCGCGGCAAAAACAGAATGGCATGATTCAAATTCAAACATCATTGAGTGAAATCTTTCTGACGGAGGTATGGACTAAGGTCTGATGCTCCAGGGAACATTTTAAATTTTTTTGTTAAAGAAAGTTGGGCGTTAAGATTTGATGAATGAAATCATCCAAGCCATTAACAAAATAAGGATAATTCCCAAATTTGGTCCAAATCAGTGAAATATCTTTTGAGTTATCAGATGGATACCTACCTCTCAAATAGTGAATTTTCTTAATGAAATTCTGTAATATGTACTAGTTTCAATAACTTTCATCCTTAAAATTTCATTTGGATTGCTTCAGTCGTCTTTGGAGAAATTTGGAACAAATAAATAAAAAATCTTTAACACCCTACAGCGACGAAACGAAGCAAAATCGGACCTATGTTTATATGAAAAATAAAGTATTATTTCAAGGTGTGGAATCTAAACATCAGCGATGGCACATGTTTTTAAAACACCCTGTATAAAGCTAAACAACCAACAACTTGAGCAAGTAGAAATGGAGTGTTATTATGGATGATGATAAATGTGACAAAAACTGAGGATTGCGATTCCAAAGCAAGCATTTGGTACACAATATATTCTTCTTACTTGATCTTACGAGACAGCAGAGCATATACTGTGTTCCTGTCCGGCGGCGGACAAAACTAGATACCTGCTCTTTGGCAAGACAAGTTTGCTCCGGAAGATCTGGATCAACTTTCGCCCACAAAGATTATCGACCTCTGCAGGAGGCTGGCTTTGTTGGGCGAAATATAGAATATTAGGCGTGAGCCACAATAGACCTTATGGTCGCGGTAGAGGGACCGGTATGGCCCACTCACATTCAAACCTAACCTAACCTACTTGATCTTACTTTATCTTGAAGCGAAGCAAGAACAGAAGTATTTTTATTAAATTTTTAGAGTTTACTTTTCTATTTTCCTTTGCCCTATCATTTTTTAATAATATTAACAAAAAACTTATACCTTTTCATGTTGCAGCGAGCGATATGGACACAGAAGGCAAGAGTGGATTGTCAAAATGATTGGTTTATAGACTACTATTTTATATGTACTTATTATTGTTTTGTCAATTTTACTTTTGTAATTTTTTATATTTTATACATTATATTGTTTTACACAAGATGCACTTGATTATTCTTAAAAACAAAAGAATTAAATTCTTAAGTACGGTGGGCGCCATTTAAGCATCAGTTTAGTATGGGGAAACACAGCCTCCTTAGATTGCAATTATCTCAAGAGATAGTAGGTCTACGGGAACAATTTAAGAAGCTGCGTAATCTAGACAAACCACAAATAGTGATGAATGTGCGCAAATTTAAAAAAACTGTTTTGTGTTATTAGTTATAATTAATTGAAATTAACTTAAATATTCCAATGATTTGAATAATATAATATTTACGAACATGTGCCAAAAAAAGACGACATTGATTAATCATTATCTGTACGAACATGTAAAGATTTGATATCAAAAAATCTAACTATGTAACTATTCCAGTTGTTTTTTAAATTATGCTTTTATGGAATATACAATAATAAGTTTGCTACGGCTGCCCGAGACAAATTCAGTGAATCGGTAAGTGTAATTTCACTGCGCTAGGGTATGAAAACTTTAGCAATTGTACCAGAGATGGTATCAGCATTGGATACAAATAATTAACCTATATTCAATACCTTGGAAATAAGCAGTGTTGTCAGTATTATAAAAGCTACAAGTGCGACTTTGACCATACAAAAAAAGCGTGGACACAGCAAGTGGTAGTGAATTTTCATAGAAATGATCTGGCACAAAATATTTTATTACAACTTTTTTTTCTTGTAACATAGAAATCTAAATTTTCGTGTATAGTTTACTTCTTATATCGTAAACCTACCTACCAAATTTGGTTATCATAGCTTTTTTTTAAGATAAAAACTTTTTTTCGAATGAAAACTCATAATTTTCCCGGAAAACCGCGTCCGATTTTCCTGACTAACGAATTTTTCCAAGCCATTTACAAAAGGACGGTACATGCCAAATTTTATCAAAATCGGACCATTATTTGAGTTATCAGTGTGATACACACACACACACACACACACACATATATATATATATATATATATATATATATATATATATATATATATATATATATATATAAACACGGATCTCCCTATTGGTGAATTATTTAAAGAAAGTTCACTTGGGATCTCCCCCAGAGCGAATTTTTTCTACGAAAATTCACTAAAAAGAAATTGAATAGCGAGCATTGACTAACAATAGAAATGACAAAACAGACAGGATGGTCGAAACCGTGTATGTTAGGCAGAAATGGTACGTTATCTGCAGAAGGTATCATTGACTAATAGCTATTTACAAAGACGAAATCTGCTCGTTATGATAATTAAACTAGGGGAACAGGAAATGTAATGGTAAGTGGCCTCATATTATAAAGGTGATGAATGTAGCAGGAGACCACGTAAGGCACGTAAACAGAAATGTTACATGGAAATTTCAAGTAATTTGTTAGGTCACATAAATAAAAATTACATAGAGAGCGAGCATTGGCTAACAGTGTAAATTAAACGTACAATCATAGCAAATGGACAAACGATGCCTAGTAAGAGGATGCTTCTACAATTTTCATTCTCGATAGAACAGACTAGTGAGCTTTGCAAATGAATCATAAAGAAGAAAGAGAGGAAAATAAACCAAAAGTAAAGCTACAGGAATGTCTAATGCGGTGGAATACAAGCAGGGTTTTGTAGGGTAATACGTATGTAAAATAGTATAGCAGTAAGAGTAAGCAAAGCGTCATGTTAAGAGTAAAGACTGTAACAGCGGCAGAAGCAGAAGTCAACGGAAGCCACGTGTGTTCGGTAAGAGCAAATTTTAGGAAGAAACTATTGACTTTTAATAATAACAATAGACTAAAAACGATGCGAGTTGTAAGGAAAATAGAAATGATCTGGAACAAAATATTTTTTTATAACTCTTTTTCTTGTAACATAGAAATCTAAATTTTGGTGTATAGCTTACTTTTTATATCGTAAACCTACCTATCAAATTTGGTTATCATATCTTTTTCATTTTTGGAGATACATTTTTTTCGAATGAAAACTCAAAATTTTCCCGGAAAACCTCGTCCGATTTTCCTGACTAACGAACTTACCCAAGCCATTTACAAAAGGAAGGTACGTGCCAAATTTAATCAAAATCGGCGGCTCATTATTTTTTGAGTTATCAGTGTGATATATATATATATATATATATATATATATATATATATATATATATATATATATATATATATATATATATATAAACATATAAAAATTGAAACTGACCCCGGATATGGGTTTTAGGGGTCCTAGTTCGCGCCCATTTGCAAAAATTTCTACGAAAATTCACTAATACAAAGGGACAGACTATAAATCTATTTCTTGTTCTTATTGAGTGGGTTTCTGCTGTATTTTGTATTATTATTGTATCTTTACAAAGCCATATACGGTTATATATATAAATATATATATATATATATATATATATATATATATATATATATATATATATATATATATATATATATATATATATATATATATATATATACCAAGTTATACTAGGTTGATCAAGTGAAGATTGGAACCTCTGATGAGCACTGATAGACACACTTGGAGAACCCAAATCACCACAATACATTAAAAAAAAACCTGACGATCGTTTCACTAACCAAGTTGGCGTCATCAGAGGACGAATAATTCCAAATATCTTATATCCACAACTTGATTTATATTCTTCTGCAGGTAGTCGGTCACTAATGATTTATGGAGGTTGAGTTTGACGGAAATATCTGTTTTCTTTTCTTATCTATCAGACGTGCTTCTCCCGGTATTTATTTTACAAAGAAATCTATCAGGAGGCTGTTCATAGACGGCGGAGCGAGATGTTACTCGGACAATGAAATATATCAGGCCATTTGGACGAAAAATTAGATATTTAGCAATATATATATATATATATATATATATATATATATATATATATATATATATATATATATATATATATTATAGTGTTTCGGTGGTGCGTATTGTATATATGGGTGTTTTTATATATATATTTTTGTATTGTGTTTTATTGTAATTTTGAAATTGATTATTGTAATATTGAAATAAATGTGTTATTAAAGTTTTTGTTGGTTTTATTATTTTTACTGTATTTTTATTTAAATATAGGTGTTGATATTTGTGTTATTTGTTTTATTATGTTTTTGTTGGGCGCCTTTTGTTTTTTTTTATATTATTATACTGAATTAAATTATGAGTTTATTAAGAAAAAAAAAATATATACATATATATAATTTTATCAAATTAAATATCTACCTGGTTTTTGATCTATTTACTATGCCACAGTTATTCTGTTGATACTCTTCTTACCTACAGGGAATGTTTAATAGTTGGGTCCACCAATGTCGAAAATTCTTACTCTTGGTGCATAGGTATTATATTTGCTGAACTTTTTATATACTGCTAGAGGATTAATTTGTCAATGGACAGATATGTGTGACATTTACAGAAAATCAAATAATGAGCAATATATAATTTGAAATTTTTAAAAAAATATATTTATTATTATTATTATTTTTATCAAAAAGCTTTTTGTTTGGTTATTGACTTAATTTTACAAATTTAAATTCTTACTTGGGATCCCGTATATTACTAATTTTAACATACAAATATGCCAGCTTTATTAATGCAATTATGACTTATTATTGAGAATTTTATTTCCAATGCTTTGTTTAAAAACAAGGTTATGACTTGCTATGACGGATCTGAATAGTTTCATTGGCAATTATTTATCACCATGGTAACGTCGTTTCAGGTGAATTTTGTTGCTTGGCAACGAAAATATTAAAATGGAGGAAATAAGGTTGAATTTCTTACGTTTACTTATCGCCCTCTGGTGACTCTCACAAGTACTTCATAAATATTTTATATTTAGTTCTTTTGGTATGATTGTCTTTGCAAATGACATTTAACTTCTTGGATTGACGTTGACATATTATTCTTTTATAAAATTTACAGGTTCATTTCTTGTTTTGTAGATATAATACACTTTTTAACAATTATTGATGTATTACCTTTTGTTTACTTGGCGTCTTCTAGCTTGTTCACTGTTCTTACTCAATTTATGTACGAGTATTCTTGATTGGAGTTGTTGTATAGCTGTTTACTGGTAGGTATAACCTATAAAATACTTTCACACTAGTTTTTAATCATTTATATTAACTTTTTTGAACATTTTCTCTTGCTGCAATCTACTAGCTTGTTCTTTCTACCAGCGTCTTCTTCCCAAATCTCTCGTTCTTCCTCCCGGAAGTTCTAATTTTTATCTTTTGTTTTGTAACTTCGAATCACAGTGGTTAATTATTATTTAAACTTGTTTATCTACCAATCACCATTTTCTGTTTTCAGATAAGCCAATAACATGATTTAACTACATTAGTCAAAAGAAAGTCATTTCCTGCATATAATTCAATATTCCGATTTTATACATGTAAGTCAAATTGTGTTTGTTTTAAAATTTATAACCTATCATTCATTAACACATTAAACCTTATTTTTCTAGAATAATTACTAACACATAGTTTCCCTTATTGATAATTAACAAATTTTTACTTATTTTCTATACATATTAACACATTTTGTTAAAATCCCTAATCACATTCTTATTTAAATTCACTTTGTTCTGTCGAAGACAGTTTATAAATTTGGTCTTTTACCAGCTTGTTTGTGTTTGTAGCTGTCTATACCGGGTTTATATCACTTTGTATTTTGTTAAGCAGTTCATTCATTGTGAGTTTAATTGTTCAATGTTTTCTGATACAAAAATGTTTTTTATGCCTTAGCTAATAAATTTAAACTATGTCAAATCTATTCATTGACGAATATATTTATATTTAATTGTTTTTAATTTGTAGGTTCAGTAGGATAAAAGGCTGCAATTTACCACCTGTGTCTGACTATAGCTAGGACAATAAATTGGATTTTTACTTCCAGGTATGTGTTTATTTTAAAACATTTTTTTAATATATAGCCATGTCTGTGCATGCAATAATATATATATATATATATATATATATATATATATATATATATATATATATATATATATATATATATATATATATATATATATATATATATATATACTTTTGAAGGCGTTTAGCTGTCCTTGTTGTCTAACATTTTTTATTAATTTTAGATTCTCCTCATCTATCTATAGTACCGTATCTTTGTTGTGCTTAGTGTTCTTTGAATCTAATTCCAATATAGACCTTTTTGTTTGTCCAACGTATTTAAGATCACAATCTTTACAACTCATTTTGGTTGTATTATCCTTGTCTTTTGGGTTATCTAGCAAGTTTTTAAAGTATTTTTTGTTGAAAATGTTAGTTGCAAATTAAATTTTTTTAAATGCTATCTAGACCCCTCGTGATTCGAGGTTTAAATGGTAAGCATAGTTTTTTTGGCTTTCTCTCTTCTAAAAGTCGTTGATTGCGCTAACAATTTCTTTGTTTTTTTTATTGTTAATTAATAATAATAATAATAAATTTATTGTTCAATCGATACAGAAAACATGAACAAAGGTCTGGTGTTTTCCAACAGTAATTTAAACTTAAATATAAAATCTAAATAATACCAAGCTAAATGTCGACACAGTCACATATGGGTAAGTCTAATAAAACTAGATATTAACACGATTGCGAATATAGAGATGTCCTTCAAAACTCAATGGCTATCACAAACAAAACAAAAACAGCAGGGGTTTTACTCATTCAACATAAACGATCTTATTAACATTGCATTCTTTAAAAAGTTATACAAAACGTTAACGTGCTTCCCATCCAACTCCCTTAATAAATACTAAGTGTATGTCTTTATTCAGGTGGCGACTCTCAAGGTCTTTTCAAATTGACTGTGTCTTGGGCTTTTTATAAAACTATACTTCTATTTCTTTAATTATTATGATTTTTGTAACATTTTTCCTATTTCTATTTATCTGAAAATTTTCCTCATAAAATTACCTATCTTCTAATATATTTTTATATTAACTTCTCAACCTATTTCATAATATAATTACTTTCTACATACAAATAGTTCATTATATTTTTTCTTTACTGTCCTATTTTTCCGCTATAATGCTTTAATTTCGTCTCACAAACGTCTTTCATTGATCCATTATTGTTTATTCATAACCCATCCACATTATTTTACTAGTCTACCTAATATATTATGTTAAATTATTCCTTAAATACTTATTTTTACAACTCAAACTTTCACAACTTATTTGTTTACTGATTAATTTTTATTTATCTTTCTTATATACACTTTACTGAGACTTATGAATCAGTAAGTGAACTACGGTCTGTTTCTTGTGAATCTTTTACATATTTTAACAGTTGGTAAAAAACATTTTTACTTGTTTTAAATATTTTCTACCCCCTTTTTTCCAATCTTATTCACTTTATACCTCTCTATCTGTGCTTACTTGACCTGCATATGGTACGTAAGTTGCTTTTTTACTTTAAATTCTTCAATATTTAATTAGGTTTTATAATTACCTCTTCTTATATCATTTTACATGTCTCTAGTTTGGGTTCTATTTTGATAATTTCATTTTTAAAAAAATATCTATTTATATTCTAAACTCAATCATCCTATATATACTTTAAATAACAATATATATATATATATATATATATATATATATATATATATATATATATATATATATAAACACACACACACACACACACACACACACACACACACACACACACACACACACACACACACACACACACACACACACACACACACACACACACACACACACACACACACACACACACACACACACACACACACACACACACACACACACACACACACACACACACACACACACACACACACACACACACACACACACACACACACACACACACACACACACACACACACACACACACACACACACACACACACACACACACACACACACACACACACACACACACACACACACACACACACACACACACACACACACACACACACACACACACACACACACACACACACACACACACACACACACACACACACACACACACACACACACACACACACACACACACACACACACACACACACACACACACACACACACACACACACACACACACACACACACACACACACACACACACACACACACACACACACACACACACACACACACACACACACACACACACACACACACACACACACACACACACACACACACACACACACACACACACACACACACACACACACACACACACACACACACACACACACACACACACACACACACACACACACACACACACACACACACACACACACACACACACACACACACACACACACACACACACACACACACACACACACACACACACACACACACACACACACACACACACACACACACACACACACACACACACACACACACACACACACACACACACACACACACACACACACACACACACACACACACACACACACACACACACACACACACACACACACACACACACACACACACACACACACACACACACACACACACACACACACACACACACACACACACACACACACACACACACACACACACACACACACACACACACACACACACACACACACACACACACACACACACACACACACACACACACACACACACACACACACACACACACACACACACACACACACACACACACACACACACACACACACACACACACACACACACACACACACACACACACACACACACACACACACACACACACACACACACACACACACACACACACACACACACACACACACACACACACACACACACACACACACACACACACACACACACACACACACACACACACACACACACACACACACACACACACACACACACACACACACACACACACACACACACACACACACACACACACACACACACACACACACACACACACACACACACACACACACACACACACACACACACACACACACACACACACACACACACACACACACACACACACACACACACACACACACACACACACACACACACACACACACACACACACACACACACACACACACACACACACACACACACACACACACACACACACACACACACACACACACACACACACACACACACACACACACACACACACACACACACACACACACACACACACACACACACACACACACACACACACACACACACACACACACACACACACACACACACACACACACACACACACACACACACACACACACACACACACACACACACACACACACACACACACACACACACACACACACACACACACACACACACACACACACACACACACACACACACACACACACACACACACACACACACACACACACACACACACACACACACACACACACACACACACACACACACACACACACACACACACACACACACACACACACACACACACACACACACACACACACACACACACACACACACACACACACACACACACACACACACACACACACACACACACACACACACACACACACACACACACACACACACACACACACACACACACACACACACACACACACACACACACACACACACACACACACACACACACACACACACACACACACACACACACACACACACACACACACACACACACACACACACACACACACACACACACACACACACACACACACACACACACACACACACACACACACACACACACACACACACACACACACACACACACACACACACACACACACACACACACACACACACACACACACACAGGTGTCCCAAGTCGAGTAATGTATTAGATTATTTCCGAAAATATACAATTTTGAGTGCTGAAAATTTGTATACTAGGGTTTCCGAAGATGCTCTATTTAATGGAAATAATTTCTAAAATGGGGAACTTCCGGTGACACCGTAAATGGATATAAACATCGTTATTTCAAATAGAACACCCTGTATATAATTGCATTTTTAGAATACCCATCTAGTTTTAGGTTAAAAGTTATTAGGGTATGCTTTCCCTATCTTCAACTGTTTTCGAGTTATGTCAATTTATTTGAGAATTCTGTTCAAGGGGAGGCTGACTTAATGAAGGTGATTTCGTGTCGTGTTAGGATGCTAAAAATTCTTTAATTTGTCAGACACGTTCCAAGGCCATTAAGCTTAGACATGATTGTGAGGAAAAATTGTTTTATATACAGGGTGTTCTGTAGGATGTATTAGAATTTGGTGTGCTTTAAACTACAATAACTCATTTATTTCAAATACAACACCCTATATATTATCTTCTCATTGAATAGAGCAGATAATTCTCTTTCAAACTGTATTACCATTCCTTATACCTAAGGTTCCTAATTGTCCGTATATTTGCAGTTTACCAAAAAAAAAAAAGACAAATTTAGGAGTATGTCTAAAATCTGTATGAATTCTAAGAGTGCTATGTGATGTTTGACATTTTCACGTTTATTGTCAGTTTTATATTTCTGTCATTCACAACGTGAGTTATTTTGTCTTTGTTGTCTGAATTAATAGGAATTCTATGTTATAATGGATAATGTCAGCTATTCAAACGAACAATTGCTGAATTTATTTTATTTTCATGGAGAGTGCAACAAAGTGGCCAGCAGAACATTTCGGCTGTTTAATGATAGGTATCCCGAGTCCTCGCCGATGACTGCATTGAAATTCAGACGTTATGAAACCAATTTCTTGAGAACGGGAAGTTGCACCATTAAACAAACATCAAGATCAGTTACAGTTACAGAAGACGGAGACACACAAATTTCTGTGTTGTCTTATTTCGAAGCTCATCCAAGGGCGTCAACACGTTCAGCTGAACATGACATGAACATAGCACGTTCCTCCATACAGAGAATATTCTCCAAGCATAAGATGCATAATTATAAATTTATAAGTGTACAAGCTCTGGAACCGAACGACCCAGCCCACCGAATTAAAATTTGCCACACTCTCCTTGAAAGACACCCCAACGATCCTTTATTTCTGAAAAGCATAATTTGGACCAACGAAACAAAGATGTCCCATGAAGGGATATTTAACAGACATAATATTCACTACTGGGCTCAAGACCATCCTCATGTGAAAAGAGAACGCTGTTTTCAGCGAAAATTCAGATTCAACTTGTTTGCTCTTCTGATGGATGATAAAATATCGTACTGCATTTACGATAATAATCTGACAGCTGTGCAATACCTAGATTTAGCGAACAACTGTCTCCGATTTCTTGGACAATTTACCACTTATTGCGTATGTGAATTGTTGGTATCAACTAAATGGCGCTCCTGCGCATTATTCAGCAGAGGTGAGGCGCTTTTTAAATGATGAATTCGGAGACAGGTGGATGGGACGCGGCGGAACATACAATTGGCCCCCTCGGTCGCCCGACCTCACACCTCTGGATTTTTACCTATGGGGTAAATTGAAATCAGATGTTTATGCAACTCCAGTCAACACTAGGGAAGAACTTGAAGATAGAGTCCGTAATTGTTTGGATAATAGTGATCCTGCAGAAATACGGCATACAACAAGTGAAGGAGTTGTAATACGCTTAGAGTGATATATTAGTGCGAATGGTACACAATTTTAACAATATCAATCATGAGTTTCTTAGCTAGTCATAATCATTTTCAAGAGCCTCGGTGGTTCAGGGGTAAGAACGTGTGCCTCTGAACCGAAGGGTACTGGGTTCTATCCCAGGGTTCTCCTTTCACTTTGTCAGTACAAACTGTAACATTAACATCAACCGAGGTTCTAGCATTGTTTTTGAGCAACTTGAATGTCTGCACGTTCCGCCCTTAGGAGGGGGCGTAAAGCCGTCGGTCCCGTGCCCATGCGATGTTGGGCACGTTAAAGATCAGATCCCTACCCTCCTTACAGAAAGGTAGGGGTTCGGAAAAATTTCCAGGATAGTGAAGTGAAACTACTCCTTGGCGTCGGTGATTGGCCATAGTCGCGGAAATAGGCCGACGTTAAAGAAACAAAACACACACACATAATCATTTTCAACTTTCAATAGTTTTGGTTATTCTCTGTTATTTGTTGAAATTTCATAAATAATAAATTATTATTATTTTTTGGTAAACCGCAAATATCTCTACAATTATCAACTTTAGGTATAGGGAATGCTAATACAGTTTGAAAGAGAATTATCTGCTCTATTCAGTGAGAAGATAATATATAGGGTGTTGTATTTGAAATAAATGAGTTATTGTAGTTTAAAGCACACAAAATTCTAATACATCCTAGAAAACACCTGTATATGAAACAATTTTTCCTCACAATCATGTCGAAGCTTAATGGCCTTGGAACGTGTCTGACAAATTAAAAAATTTTCAGCATCCTAACACGACACAAAATCACCTTCATTAAATCAGCCTCCCCTTGACCAAAATTCTCAAATAAATTGACATAACTCGAAAACAGTTAAAGATAGGGAAAGCATACTCTAATAACTTTTAAGCTAAAATTAGATGAGTATTCTAAAAATGCAATAATATACAGGCTGTTCTATTTGAAATAACGATGTTTACATATATTTATGGTGTAACCGGAAGTGCGCCATTTTGTAAATTATTTCCATTAAATAGAGCATCTTCGGAAACCCCTGCATACAAATTTTCAGTACTCAAAAATGTATATTTTTGGAAATAATCTAATACATTACTCGACGTGGTACACCTGTATATATATATATATATATATATATATATATATATATATATATATATATATATATATATATATATATATATATATATATATATGCAATCCTCTTGGCAGAAAAAACTCATTTCCGTAATGAAATTTTTTTTAACTTTGACAGTTACGGGAATTTTCGTTGGAAAGTTCCCGGGAATTTTCCCATCTCCATAAAATAGCCCCCAAAAAAGATAGTAGACTATATGAAAAGTCTTAGCATTTCGGGCAACTATTAGAAAAAAGAGTAATGCACAAAAGATACATCAAGGTCGAAGTGTTGAGAGGCCAATCTACGATAGCCAGGTGTGTTGGACCTGAAGTATCCGACTGGAATTATTTTTCATTTTACAGGGTTACACTGGTCTATGTATATAATAAGGAAATCAGGTTTGTAAAAACGTTATTATTTTTCGTGATAATTTCCTTTATTTCTTCAGATTGATACATTTATATAACACAAATAATATTGAATTCAGTCCAAAATGTACAATTAAGCAATAACCTTTCTGACTTTATTTAGAACCAAATAATACAAATATACTCTACTACCTAAAATATCACAATAACCAATTGTTATAAACAAAAACCTTACTATTTAATTTTATAAATAAATACATGAAAGTGGATATTCTAAATCCTATTACCAGTCTATTAGATATAACATTTACTGTATATATGTATTTAAGTCCTACAATATAAACATGTACCTCAAGGATGGGTGCAGTGCTTCTAAATTTTATTACTTTAGATCTGATTTATCGACTAAAAGCTCAGTTAATTCAATTCACCTTCAAATATAAGGTTTAAGTCTTTCAAGTCAAAGACATCAGTGTTTCCTAAGCTCCATTTTTATCGATTACTGCTATTGTCATCCCTATATCATTTTTTACCTTCAATAGCTCTCTCTTTTTCACTTCTGTTACCATCCCCTTTAACAACCTGAACCATTCTCAACGTCAGTACTGCCAAAATGGCATCTAGGGGGTCCATGAAACCCCTCTGCATCCATTTGGGTATTGTAGTTCGAGCATGTGAAAAACCTAGCTTCTGAAGAATATAATCAATACCATACGGTTCAATATATTTCCCTGCCACGCTAAGTAGCCTAACTGTTGGTTCTAGATGCCATGTTTTGCAGTTGTAGTTTCGCCAATCTTTGGCAAAAATGTCGACATCAATCGAACTTGACTTTTTCGGTGTTTCTGATATAGTTGATAAACTCGGTGGTCTCTGTCTATCCTGACTGTCGATGCTGCTCCGTTTATCATTGCTCCCCAACTGAAAATAGATCAAAAGTTAGTCAACATCTTTAAAATATTTTACTTTTTAGACTATTTACCCTGTTCTACAGGGTGTCACCTGGATGTATCGAATCTAGTATTTAATTATTATCAAAGATATTTAGCTTGAGCATGTATCTCATTGTACCCAAAATAATGTTTAGTCACCTGGATGTATTGGATCTGGTATTTATTTATTATCAAAGATATTTAGCTCGAGCTTGTATTTAATTTTACCCAACATAATGTTTAGCGTTAAAGTCCACCATAATTTTTATCTAGAAATTTTTTTCCTGTTTACGTACTGCCATAAGTCCCAGTACACCCGGATATGTCCTGGTTTGAAGCATTATGTCCCCGTCTCCCGGTTAGTATGTCAAATGTCCCGGTGTATTGTGTGTTTATCTTTTGAGAGAAAAATGGCCAAACTAGCCAAGTATTTATTCGAGAAATGATTGTAGAGGTTTAAATGGTGCATTACCCCTTCTGATTTGATTACAAATAATTTATGAGAGACTATAAAAGAAACCAGAAAATTATTAGAAATTATTGTGACCACGGCAGAGGCTGCACGATGCTTTTCAACGTTAAAGGGTTTCAAAACATTTCTACGCAATTCCATGACAGAGGACGTTAACTGCACTTTCTATGTTATCCATAGAAAATAAATTCATGTCAGTAATAGAAAACTTCAATAAAAGAGTGGTTGATAAGTTTGCTACAAAAAGGACCCCAGAATAGAATTAATGTATAACAAGTAGCTGAGTAAAAACTAAAATAAGAATTGTGTGCCTGTGTGTGTGCGTGTGCCTGTGCGTGTGCGTGTGCACGCGCGCGTGTGCGTGTGTTTTGTAGTCAGAATCTTGCAGAACACCCACTGTCTTTAACCACCGCCACTGATCTTAGAGTATCTGAATAGAGATGTGCATGGACATTGATCATACCTGTTGTGTCTTTCCAGGTTTTTCTGTTATGTGTGGTGTTGTAGGCGGTGTGTCTGTGTTTTCTTACTGCTACGAATTTTTTATTTGTTTGTTATTGATGAACACTTTTTTTGACATGTCATATATATATATATATATATATATATATATATATATATATATATATATATATATATATATATATATATATATATATATATATATATATATATATATATATATATATATATATATATATATATATTAGAGGTGTGCGAAGCTTCGAAATTCCGAACCGAACCCGAACTCGAACCGAACCTTCGGTTCGAAAATATGTTCGCACTAGCGATGTTGAAATAGTTCGAAGTTCGAAATATGTAATTTTTCAAAATAGTTCGAAGTTCGTTGCTCAAAAATAATTCGAAATTTAACTTTACAGTAATTGAATGTTGCCAAAAGTAGCGAAGTTGCGGCCCCTTTAACGCGGTAGCGGCGCTTTAAACTCATTGAGTCGATAGCGTAGTTTCAGGAGATTTCACTCATGCATATTTTTGAAAGTAGATGGGACACATTGAGACACGACGAAGCCCTTTAGCAGTCACAGAATTACTTTTCTTGTATATCCTAGCCTCCCATCACCTATTTCAGTAACAACATTATGATGGCAGTTTTCAAAGGCGATCGGTAACGTAAATGTTCAGAATTTGAGGATAATTACAGATTGCCTTTGGAAAACACTCGTTTCAACATTCTTTATTACTCAGTGAGTCAAAACAGTTAAATATTCACAATCAGGAGACAGTTCAAACTTGTAAGTGGTTATTTTATACCTATTGTGCTCACTTTGAACCCTCCCAATCTGTTTGATAAAACTGCCTAGCCAATACCAAACAACAACATATTTATAATTGAGCTTATCTATAGATCTAGAAATCTAAAAAAGTTTCAAATATTTTGTGTTTTTGATTTAACGTTGCCCCATCTTCACAACGATCAGAATCGGAAGGAATTTTCACCCAATCAACCTGCAAATTTATTGAATCCTTCCTTTTTGTAAAAAGAGTTGGAATCTTTTACATATCAAATATTGTATGTTACAATATTCCAAAATTTTGTATTTAAGGAAATGATATATAAGCACTGAAGAATTTTTGGTAGTTCGATGTTCGATTTTGAATTTTTAAGAAGTTCGAAGTTCGACTGTGAACCTTAGACATGCTATTTCAGAGGTTCGAAGTTCGAGGCAACATATTTGCTTGGGTTCGTTCATAGTTCGGTTCGAACAAAACATGGGTTCGCACACCTCTAATATATATATATATATATATATATATATATATATATATATATATATATATATATATATATATATATATATATATATATATATATATATATATATATATATATATATATATATATATATATATATATATATATATATATATATATATATATATATATATATATATATATATATATATATATATATATATATATATATATATATATATAGTCACGAAGTGACGTAATTGTCATTAGATAATCTAATTAGTTAAGAAGGAAATAGCAGTAATTTAATTTAATTTTGTTATTAAAACATTCGCAAATGTTTGATAAAATATAGGTTCAAGAGCGCGTTGCGAGATCGGTGGAAAGGCAAGCGTGGTGGCGGGTTATGATCGCCCAGGCGGGTCCTGCGGTATGCGTAGCGATGAAAGCGGGGACGTATGGGCTGGTCCGCTACATCAACCTACGCGCACCGTGTGCAGCGCATGAATTTAAAATCGTCCGGACCGCAACGAGAGCTGGAGATCGGCTGTGACGGGCTCAACAATTTAGTTCTTTTTCAGCGAGCGCAGAGGCAGTCACGGAGAGGAAGCAGCCACTGTCCGGGTCTGGATTCTTGGTGTTTGGTTTTATTGTGTATTTCAGTAGCGAATTCAGCAGGCCAGCCATGGGAGAGGGGTAAGCAGCGATTCGTTAGGTGCACCAGCTTAGTAAAGTTAGCAGCTGTGGCAAGTGGAGAACGCCGTCTTCAGCAGGCCGCTCATTTCCGCTTCGTTTGGGTAGGTCGCTGTCTCTATAGCTGTACGGTGCAGGGCCTGTATGAAAGGGGTTTTCCGCAGATCGGCGTCTCTCTCTCTGTCGACGGGCACCTTGGCGTGCTTGGTGGCCTTCGCCAGAGGTGACGTTAAAAGTCCAGGTGTGGAAAAGATTTTGAATGTTGTTGTGTTTGTCAGTGGTTTTATTTCAGAGGGGCGGCCGCAACGGAGCTTCGCATAAATAAGTCCATCGTTCACTTCTGTTGGTATCAGCGGAGCGACCTGGGGGAGCCGGGGCTCGCATTCCAAAGCTGCGGTCTTCTCTAAAGCGTGGGGGCACTAGCAAAGCGGCTGACTACAAGTTGATTTGAACCCGGTGGCGGTCTAGTCACGATCAAGTCACCCAAAGTGGTCTCCCGTGGAGCAGCCCCTACAGTCTCGGTGACCGGCTGCAGTAAGGGTACTTCGGGCTGCCATAGATTCCCAACAGTGTTGGTAATCGAGACAACCTGGCGAGACTCGACCTCCTGGACGTTCGGTGGGGGTGCCGTTTTCACTCTTCATGGGAAAGCTTTCTTTGTTTCCGTCGGGAGGTGCAAAAGGGTTGCGTTCCTGAGCTGGAGTCTTCCCGAGAGCGCGAGGGCACTAGCAAAGCGGCTGACTACGAGCTGATTTGAACCCGGTGGCGGTCTAGTCACGATCAAGTAACCCAAAGTGGTCTCCCGTGGCGCAGCTCTCGTGGTCCTGGATCTGGACGACAGCTGGGATATTTCGGGCTGCAGTAGGTCTCCACCATTCATGGCGATCGAAACAGTCTGGCGATACCCGGTGTCCCGACCGTCCGAGCGACATTACTGGACAAACCTTGCCGTTTTCAGTGTTCGTGGGAAAAGCTTTCTTTGCTTCCGTCGGGAGGCGCAAAAGGGTTGCGTTCCTGAGCTGCATTCTTCCCGAGAGCGCGAGGGTACTAGCAAAGCAGCTGACTACAAGTTGATTTGAACCCGGTGGCGGTCTAGTCACGATGAAGTCACCCAAAGTGGTCTACCGTGGAGCAGCTCTCGTGGTCCTGGATCTGGACGACAGCTGGGATATTTCGGGCTGCAGTAGGTCTCCACCATTCCTGGCGATCGAAACAGTCTGGCGATACCCGGTGTCCCGACCGTCCTGAAGGCGCCGATTGGAGGCTTTGTTTTTTTTAACTTGATAGGGAGGACTTTCTTTGTTTTATCGAGGGGAAATTGCACCTCCCTTGGGAGACACTTCCTCAGGTCGTAGAGGGTCTGTATGACTGCATCGCATGCTTGATGGTCCGTAATTAATTAGTGATAGTAGAAATTAGAACAAGCCGTTAGCTGATCTTGATATTGCACATAGTGTTGGCTTTTAATCCGCATATTGCATGCCTGCTTAAATCGACCACCCCGATGCCTTGCTTTGATGATCCCAAGATGCTTTTGCCCGCTTACCGACTTAGAATTTACAACCCATCTTCGTGATACCGTCCGTATAACTCGCGAATATTTCTCTTTCTGTCTCTGGTCTCTAATAGATTCATTTGTTATCCAATAAGTTAGTTTAAACGTGTGGTATTTCGGGAGAATCCCTTGTGTAAATACTTCTTTGTATATATTTTGTAGATATTTCACCACTCTCACTTTTGTAAATAGATTATTTGTTTTATACAGTGTATCATTCAACGCTTCCCAACCAATCCACCCTAACCTAATACACAGCATTCTGATCTCTAATACACAGGCCATAATTAAGGAGTCCTGAGGGACTTCGCCTGAGGACTTAGGTGAACCCTGTCTCCACTGAAGTTTACCCCGGGTCCGGGTAGTTGTAAATAGCAACCGAGGACAGAGATATAGTCCTGAGGGAGCGCAGCGTCTTCCTTTAAACCCACGCTGCTGGCGCCAGAGCAAATCCCGTAATAAAGCCGTTCTTCAGAGAACAGGTAATGTCTCATAACGGCCCTAATAGCCTTAGAAACATAATTGGTAAAAAAACTAAAATAATTATTAAAAGTTGTTCAGTTTAATTCGTTAAGCAAGGAATGTAAATATTGCATTAACTAGAGGTCAGCATTGTATAGATTGACATTGAAAATATCACGTAAACAATAACAAGCAAATTTGCAAGATATACAATGTTGCAGTCAGCAAGGTCGTAATACTAATTAAGAATCAAAATGTGTTATTGTTTGCAAAATGTAAATTAGATTCATTTTAGTCAGAAAAGATATAGTTAATAAAATAAGCTTCTACAATGTAGTCGGTAAATATTAGATTGCTTCAAAATATAACACCGCGATACTTATAATTTAATTATGTAAACATAAACACTGTTAACATTAATAGTCATCATGTCAGTATCTATGTAAGTTCTTTCATTTTGTTAGTTATATAATAATTTTTAAATATTAAGTTTGTGAATTAACCTCGTTACCAATATACCGTTATCTATGTCTACATATGTGCTTAGTTCGACGATTTTATCCCTATAATGATCCTACGCTTCCTTAACAGCCGTATTGATAAGGTTATCCCGTGGAAACCTCCCCATATTAGGGAAAGATAACCTTATCCCGATTTGACCCCTCACAATGTATATATATATATATATATATATATATATATATATATATATATATATATATATATATATATATATATATATATATACTGTAATGTATCAACATGACGAATAAATTATTGTGATACAAGTCTTCCAGGTGGGCTTCTTACATGTTGTAAAATAAATAACAGGAAAAAACGAAGTAATAAAACTTACCACTCTTTCTTTTTCCTTGACATATGAAGTGATCAAATCATGCAAAAAGAAGAATGCTTCCGCATCAACTGTTACAAATATATGATCTTCAAATTCAGTAATGAAACTGCACTCTACTATTGGTTTCTCACCTGCAAAAAAAAACAACATAAGTGGTGGTATTAATTGAAAAAAAAAATTCAAGTGATAATAAGGATAACAGTAAGGTTGTGCAAATCTTCTAAATTTTGGATCAACCAACCCTTCAGTTAAAAAATTGTACGTACTAGGCTATGTTACAATAGTTTAAAGTTTGAAACATGTAATTAAAAATAGTTTGAAGTTCTTTGTTGATGCAAGTTTGTATATATTTAAATTTGAAATTGCCGCCAGACATTTGGGGATTGCTTGGTAATTTGTGATAGTTTGCTTGCTCTCTATCATTTCTTTAGGGTCAATGCACAGTGCACAAGCTCCTACAACTTTCTTGTTCCCCTAAAAATATTTTGTTTATCTGTTTTGAGAAGACAAGCCGGCCGACCTCGAATGAAGATCAACCCAAGACTCAGGAATTTTTAATCAGGTTAGTAAATCTCAACTTTGTCTGGTAGGTAACTTTAATAATATCTTGTTAAATATTCTGTACTTATTTTGTATTATCTTGCTTGCAATGACATTTTGGTCCTTTTGAACTGCGCTAATTTTTAATTAGAAACAAACTAGTGGGTGTTACTAACGTGAATTTAAACACACGTTTTTCATGGTTTTTGCTGTTGTTTGAATTAGTGATTATAGTTTCTAGGGGTTTCCTTGAACACGTGTTGTGTTATCGTCAGCAAACTTTAATTGTTCATGTTCAAATTTTATTGTTTGTTATTGAAAGCTCCAAATAATTTGTTTGTGTATTTCCCGCGTATTAGTCAAGTGTCCGCTTATGCTATTTACGGCATTGCCTTATGTACCTACATTTATTGGAACTTGTCCATTGCCTATATTGTAGTTTTTTGTTTTACAATTTGCGATCTGCGATCTTTTACGTTCTTGTTTTGTTCAGTATAGGTGGTGAAATGTGTTCGTTCAACGTGAGACACGTGGTTGTTACATAGTCATCCTATAGAGCAGAGTCTATATCAGTTTTTCCAATTGTTTTTTTTTTTGCTTGGTTTTTGGCGTTTATTATAATGAAAGTGGAAAAACTAATAAATAAATCTAACTCTGTTATGTGTTGGTTGCAAAACCTTTCGTCTTTGCATTAAAGACCAAGGCTGACCCCACCAAAAGGAATGATTTTAGATGTAGGTATGAAAGTCTCTATTATTCTCTAAATTTATTTGATTCTTTACATCTTGACATTGTATCATCGATTCAGGATAAAGATATTCTGGCTTTACAGTCTGATGTTCCGACATACTTCAAGAACTTGCAATACACTACAAAGCCAATTTATTTTGAAATTTGTGTTGAGGTCATTGCTGATGCTGACAATGTAGCTAGATCACTAGAGAATCAGTCTGAGTCTCATAATGGAACAAGTAGCAGGCGTAATGTTCGACTGCCCAAGATCGATATTCCAAAATTTGATGGTGCGATTGATCAGTGGTCATGATTTTTTTTATTTGCTTCGAACTATCATTCATGAGAATGATACCTTCCCAGATGGTGAGCGTTTATAATACCTTCTGGCTTTGTTGATAAAAGAACCCGCTTCCATAGTGCAAAATCTGATCCACATTTTGGACAACTATCAAGTGGCATATAATGCGTTCGTTGCAAGGTATCAAAACAAACCTGTGTTGCTTACAAATTATTGGTTGTCTCTTCTTAATGCGTCGAAGGTTACAAGCAATTCATCTCAGGATTTAAGGAAGTTGCTAACAACATCTGCTGAGAACGTGTGTGCATTTGATCTGTATCAAGAGCAACAGTTTTTTTTTTTCTTTTTGGTCCCTCAGGGCTCGTCCGCGGCCTTGCCGCCCCGATAGCACCGCAACCCTTGGTTGATTGTGCATACCCTTAGTCTTACTCCACCCATTCCAAGATCACTGTGCCTTGAACTAGTCTGCACAGCGATTGGTAGGGTGAAGTTTTATATTGCTCTGTCTCCGGTCTAGAGTGACCGTAGATCAGTTGTCTTTTCCGGTCCAGAGCTATACACTCACACAAGATGTGCTGGGCTGATTCCTCCCCCTCGCCGCAGAGTCTGCATGCGAGGTCCCCTTCGAACCGCCCCATTTTATGCAGGTGTTTCTTGACGGTGTCCCGTCAAGAGACCTGTTGTGTTTCTGAGCTGTCCTCTGCTAAGGTTTAGCAGCTCCATAGCTCTCTTTGAACTGGGTCCATCAATTATTGACTTCCCATGTCTGAGCCCTGGACAGTCCGCCCAGTACACCTTGTGTTGGTTTCTGACCCAGGACTTAATGGCTCCGCTGGCAGTGCTCTTTGACACGCCCAGAGCCGGTTCTGGTCCCATAAATGGTTCTGCTGACCCTCTCTTCGCGAGACTGTCAGCTTCTTCATTGCCTTTAACCCCCGAGTGACCCGGCACCCAGATGAGGGTCACCTCATTCTGCCCAGCCAGGTCGCTCGTCTCGTCTCGGCACTCACTCACCAGCCAGGAATTTACCCGTGGGCTACTTAGTGCCTTAAGGGCTGCCTGGCTGTCTGTGGCTATGAGGATCCGCTTGTTGGTGTAGCCCCTCCTCTTGTTCTCCCGCACACAGTGCAGGATGGCGTACATCTCGGCCTGAAACACCGTTGCATGGGCTCCGAGGGAAATACTATGACTTACCCTCGGTCCTTCCGAGTAAACACCTGCCCCCGTCCCACGCTCCCCGCCAGATCCGTCCGTAAACCAGACGAGCGCGTCCCGTGGCATGCCCGGCGTCTCCTCCCGCCATGCCTCGCGATCAGGGATTTCCACTGTAAAGTTGTTTTCCCTGCACATTCGCGGGCTCGCGAAGTCTGACCTCATTTCAAGCATGGGCTCCTTCACGATCTCCTGAATTTTTCAGTGGCCCCTGAAGCCTGGGTTGATCTTCAGTCTACCATTGCAGGCTAGTCTGTATAGTCCTAGCCTGGCCTCTCCCATAATAACTAAGTGTAGGGGGGGTAGATCCAGCAACACCTCCATGGCGGCTGTTGGGGTTGAAGACATGGCCCCTGTGATGCCTAAGCAAGCCATCCTTTGGATCTTGCCTAGTTTTTGTTTGGCACTGGATTGTGTCACCTTAGGCCACCAGACCAGTGCCGCATATGTTAACGATGGTCTGACCACCCTTGTGTACAGCCAGTGGGCCATACTAGGTCTTAGTCCCCACGTTTTTCCATATAGCCGCCTAGTAACGGCTAAGGTCATGACTGCCTTACGCAGTATCTTTCCAATGTGACCATTCCAGGTTAGCTTAGAGTCCAATACGACCCCAAGATATTTTACCTCCCTGGCCATTGGAACGCTCCTACCGTATAGAGTGAGAGTTCTGTGGCTTTCACACTTCCTCCTCCTCGTAAACGGCATGACGGTTGCCTTGATCAACCGTCCACCCTTCCACCACTTTCAGTGCAGTCTGCATACGCTCCCACACTGCCTGTGTGACCTTTCCTCGGACTATGATGACAATGTCGTCCGCATAGCCCTGTACCTCATACCCCCCTCCCGAGAGGCTCCCAAGCAGGCCGTCCACGACTAGACACCAGAGCAAGGGAGACAGAACGCTCCCCTGCGGGCACCCCGCCGCGACCCCCGCCAGCAGAGTCCCTCCCGCGAGTGAGGTGAACACCGCCCTGTCCCTGAGCATGGAACCGATCCACCTGCAGCAGGTCTCCTCTATTCCACGCTCCCGGGCAGCTGCCAGAACCGATCCGAACGAGGTGTTGCTAAAGGCCCCCTCTATGTCTAGGAAGGCCCCCAGCGCCACCTCCTTGTTCTCCAGCGTATTTTCCAGTTTCAGCACCAGTTGGTGCAGTGCTGTTTCTGTTGAGAATCCTGCTCTGTATGCATATTGTCCGCAGTGTAGAGGATATGCTTCCAGTACACCGCCCCTAATGTGCCGGTCGAGCAGTTTTTCCACTGTTTTCAGCAAGAAGGACATGAGACTTATTGGCCTCAGGGACTTTGCCTGGTCTGTTGGACGCCCAGGTTTAGGAATAAATACAACCCTGGCCAGTCTCCATGCCCTCGGAATGTACCCCAGAGCCAGGCTGGCCCTCATAATGAGGGTAAGCACCGGCGCCAGTATATCTATCCCCTGTTGGAGCATGATGGGCATTATTCCATCAAATCCCGGCGATTTGTATGGCTTAAAGCTGTTAATGGCCCATCTGATTTTGCTCCAGGTAACCACCTCTTTAGCGACTGTCCAGTCTACTCTAGATGCCCGCCTATAAGGCGCCTCTATTTCTGAGTGTTCCCAGTCCGGAGGTGATTGGTTTATTATGTTACAGCCGGGGAAGTGCGTCTGGAGTAAAATTTCCATAGTTTCCTCCCCCGAGCTTGTAAAGCCTCCCGTGGGTGTTCTAAGGGAGCCTATGTTAGTCTGAGGGCCCTTAGACAGGATCTTGTGTAGTCGAGCACTCTCGGACGTGTTTTCCACTTCTTCGCAGTGCCTCCTCCACGACTCCTTCTTGGCGTCCCTCAGTCTTTTGTTATAGGTCGATAGGGCCTGTCTATATTCATCCCATGCTCCCGACCTTTTGGCCGCGTTAAACAGCTTACGAACCTGCGTCCTCCTTTGCCTGAGGTCCTCGTTCCACCACGGGACGTTCCTAGTGGACACCCTCATTTTCAGGGGGCAGTTGGCGTTATAGGCCGAGGTAATTGCGTCTCGCAATTGGACTGCTGCAATCTCGAGGTCTATTGAATTTTTTATGGTACTCTTAACCCCCCGCAGTTCCACAGCCA
This sequence comes from Tillus elongatus, assembly GCA_964006375.1. Lineage (NCBI taxonomy): Eukaryota > Metazoa > Arthropoda > Insecta > Coleoptera > Cleridae > Tillus > Tillus elongatus. Next base: position 27,899,651 of record OZ023270.1, read on the forward strand.
GGTCTGCCCTGTAGGCTTCCCAGTCCGCCTTGCGGGGGTCCCGGTACCATACCGTTTCTCTTTCGACTTTGCCGATTTCAAACCGGATGTATCTGTGGTCTGAGCTACTCACTTCCCCAGACACAGCCCAGCTTTTAACAAAGTCACCCAGAAACTGGGTGGAAACTGTTAGATCTAAAACTTCCTCACGCCGTGTTGTGACGAAGGTCGGTTTATTACCTCTATTCAATATGTCTAAATTAAATTTCATAAAGAATTGTAAAAGTGCCTCACCCCTCCCCTAGAGTTTGTGTCCGAGCTACCCCACAACTCATGGTGCGCATTCGCATCCATGCCGATGATAGTCTGCCATCCACCTGCTCTGCTACCCACCATCAGCTGCTCCAATTCGTTGGGTGGAGGAGGGTCCGTGCTGTCCCCTGGCAGATAGGCTGACGCGACAGTAATGTCCCTCAGCCCATCCGCTCCTCCACATCGGATTTTGATCGTTGCCAGGTCCCTGGAACAGAAATTCATTAGAGGGAGAAACTCTATCCCTTCCCTGACAAAAATGCAGGCCCTCGGGTTCTCGCTGGATCTGCTGTAGATGAGCTTTCCAGTAGCTCCGCCGAGTCCCTTGATCTCTCCTTTATAGGAGTACGGTTCCTGGATGAGGGCCACATCCGTGTTCCTCAGAGCCATTAGTAGTCCGGCCGTGGCTGCCCTACTGTGTTGGAGGTTGACCTGAAGGAACCTAAGTCCCATTAACCCTTAGTTGCTTCCCCAGTGGGCGGAAGCTAACCCTTCCCATGCCCCAGAATGCCTTGAAGGAGGTTCCTTCAAGGGCTCTGTAGGATGTCGGGTCGATCGAGAAGGCGAGCGTCTGTCCTTTCTCCTCTGCCTTCCTGCTTAGAACCGACCAGTGTTGCGTCCCCAGTTCAGGGTTCTGGATCTTAAGTCTGCTGATCACCGTCTCCTGCGGGACGGTGTCAGGGATCCGTACGAGGACCTTGCGTCTCTTTGGGAGTTCCTTGGGCTCGACGGCTGTCAAGTCCGCCCCCTCCCAAATCTGACCGAGGCCCCCGATCGTTTTCCGCAGCCAGTCCCGCGAGTGCGGCCCGGCACAGGTTGTCCAGAGGATGCCCCCCGTCAGGCGCGTCCGGTGGAACTGAGGCGGGCTCTCCCCTTCCTGAAGAGAGTCCACTGCAGCTACCACCGCAGCCTGGATCAGGTCCGCCTTCCCCTGGTCTAGCGTGACCTCAGGATGGTATCTGTCAATCACCGCCATCCCGAGGCCCTCCGCAGCCTCCCTGTAAGAGCCAGTCTGCGCCGGTGTTCCGGCCTTGGTTCCTTTGGGAGGTCTGTCTGTAGTAGGCGTGCTAGAGCCAGAGCGCGGCGTCTTCCGACTCGCACTCTCCTCTTGCGCCTTTACAGGCACCCTGGCCCTTTTGGAACGTCTGTCTGTAGTGGGCGTGCTAGAGTTCGAGCGCGTCCTCTTCTGACCCGCACTCCCCTCTTGCGCCTTTACAGGTTTCTCGACCGTCCAGGTCCCGGCCGCCATTTTTTGCGCCCTCCGGAGCTTCTTTCTTTGCGCCCCGGAAAGACGCTTGGACTGCCGGGGCAGTCCCTCTACTCTAACAGTAGAGTCCTCACTGGTGGAGGAGCCCCCGGAGTCCGCGGAGCTCGCCGCCCTCCGGTGGGACCCAGCCTCCAGCTTGGGTGTCGGGGACAGGTCTCTGGCCGAAGCTGCCCCCTGATCCCCCGTATCTACGCCGGTCGTGGGACCTCCAGAGTCCGCTGCCGCCCCCTGGCTCGTCTCCGTTTCCGGGATAGACTCAAGGCACAAGTCTGTAGCCGGAGCCACTCCTCGAGCCTCATTGGCTTTGGTTTTGTATGTGTTTATTATCTTCATGTTGTTCCCACGAGAATGGGGGAAATACTGTCCACACCATCAGAATCCCCTGTGTGGTGCAAGGCGGGTTACTCTGGAGGGTTGCCTGGTACTCCAGAGGTTCCGTTCACGACACCATCGCCTTGGTGCCATCCATCCATAGGCACGGGTCACGTGACACCGTAGATTGGGGGAGTTTAGTTCGACCTCCTTGTCTAGATCCGTCATGTTTAGTTATTAGCAGGGTCACCTCGTGCAGGATGCGGATTTTTACCGCGCATGACGGTCTTGGGGAAAGCTTCATCGGTAGTTTAAGTTGTTATTTCCACTTCCTCAGCTTGCCCCCTGGAGTCCTTTGGCCCGCGACTCCTTAACCCCAAGAGCAACAGTATGATTTGTAGGATTTTACAAAATGTACTTTCTCGCTACAAAAGTTGGATTCTTTTATCAGAAAACTACTCGAAATACAATTTGCTGACAGTGAGATCCCCACTTACACAGACCTTAGAGAATTATATGCAGAAACTAAGTTTGCTATTAAATATAACACTGAGGTCTCTAAAGACAGGTGTTCTTGTTAAGAGTATCTTATAGAGGATAATTAAAAATTAAAAGTGGATGTAAGAAACAACACGGCACTTATCTGCATTGAGGTTTAAACAATTATTCGAACACCAATCAGAAATATGACCGAGATTTCTTTGCAAACAAATACAATCGTCTCTAGAATCAGTGGAGAAGTAAATCTTGCTAAAAAGCCTTGCTAAAATCAGCCTGTTTAGCCACATTTAAAGCACCTGACAAGTATTGAGTAATACACAGCAGATTTGTGATTGTTGACCTACCACTCATTAGCCCACATTTTCCCCCTTAGGGCTCGTACGCGTCTTTGCCACCCCGATAGCACCGCAGCCTTTGGTTTATTGTGCACGCTCTTTGTTGTTTCTACTCCACCCATTCCAAAATCACAATGCCTTGAACTAGTCTGCACAGAAAGTGGTAGGGAGAAGTTTTATACTGCTCTGTCTCCGGTCTAGGCTGACCGTAGATCAGTTGTCTTTTGCGGTCCAGAGCTTTACGTTCGCACAAGATCTGCTGGGCTGATTAGCACATTAGGATGATTAGCCTACGTTGATTCTCAGAGATAATTTAAATGTAATAGGTTTGGTGATAGAAAATTTAGCCCAGTCAGTGGATCTAGTGTCATCTGAAATGACCAAACAAACGAGAAATGAAGATTATTACGAGGATGTAATATCAAGTTACACTCCAGATGACTTTCACAACCCTTTTAGAATGTCTCTAATAACACTCCATGAATTGAGAATCACAAAGAATGCCGGCAAGAATATACAAATTGAGAACAGTAGGGAGCCACTTAACTAGACATGCTGAGTTGTTCTGCGAGAAATAGTTCCACTTTGAGAAATATGCAACACTTGAGTTTAAGCTGAAACTCAGCAATACTGATAAATGCCTACGTTGATTCAACTATTTAACTGTTGGCATCTGATGAATGCAGTCAATGGATGAGTTCACCAGGTGCCAGCTGCTGTCAGCAGCTGGCACCAGGTGAATTGTTGTGTCAAAAAATGTTGACGTTTGTTGACATTTTTTGGCATAACAATTCAAATGTTGACAGCTGCTGGCGCCTGGTGAACTCGGCCAATGTTAAAAAACAGTACAATGCAGAATCTTCTGCTTTTTCTTAGCGACCTGACATGTTTTTCAATTTTAACAAAAAGACAGAACATTTGATATTTACATTGATGATGAATTTTCCTAAACACAACTTGTTGATAAGAAGAATCTAAAAAAAAAATTAAATTAAATGAAACTCACTTAATGCATCTGGCAGACCCAGTGTCTGTCTATGTTCTGTTTTAAGGTGCAACTGCAGACTCGGCAATGCAAATATGACTTCTCGGTTGTGGTTTGGATCAACAAGCTTCTGATTGCCAGCTGTACTGCCCCTGCCTCGTTCCATAGAACTGTCTCTTTCCCTTTCTAATGATGGGAACCTATCCACCTCATCGATCTGACTACTGGCGAAAGCATAGTGGAACCATTCTTGTAATGTTTTAAATTGCGGTGGGAAAATTACGCTCCTGGATACTTTGCAGACTGTGGCCATAGAAAGGTGAGTTTTGTAGGTGCTAAGGCCTAAGCTGCAAGTAAGCGTTTGGACAACATGAACATATTCAGGTTCAGCTCCATCTAAAACAAAAAATTATGGAGTTTAAAAAATAAGGTTTTAAGTCAAACGAAAAAAAATACTAATGGATATAAATGTTCAGTTTTCAATTAGTCTTTAGCTCAAGCTATTTATATATTTTTACATCACCCCAGATTTAAATTTTGTAGGTACTAGAGATGCTACCTTCTTCAATATTGTGCAACTCGAATTTATCTTTTGACACTCGTTTAAAAAATAAGACAAGGATGAACAATGATATCAGCTAACTATCTGCTTGGCAGATAATCCCACGTTTTAGTCAAAGTCGCATATTTACCCATTATTATTACTTTTTTTAACTTGCCATCCCTGCTGGTATCAGCCGCTGAACCGAAGGTAATAGAATGTATAGGTGCCCGATTGTCTTTCTTTCAATGTTATTTAATTAAAATAATTGTACATAATCAGCAGCTCAGCTAAAACCTGTTCTCTCCAAAATACGTCATACTGAACAAGAGACACTGATTATCATATATAACATAATAATAGTAAAACAATAACAACAACACAAAAACAACAACAACAATAATACAATAATACAAAGTGTTTACAACCAACACACTACAAATAATTGGACTCAAGGAAACATATACAGTTTGTATCCAGGATAGCCTATGCACACACAGCAGCGACACATACAATAGTACCGGCCACGAAAGTGATACACTTATATGTGGGCATCCATATCACTGTGCATATGCATTCGTGAACACCACTAAGCTCACATGTTGAGGCACACCAACGAAAACACTTATTGTAAGTGGCCCATGTAACACTAAAATAAACTAGTCTAAATAACATAGAATAACTAACTACTACTAGTCTAAATAATACAAAATAACAATATAAAAACATCAAAGTAAATAAAACAAGAAACCAAACAACCAACGATACATAAATCAGAAATATTTAAAAAAAAAATACAACATATAAAAGCATCAAATAGTCATTGGCATCAAGAAACAAAAACGTTACGCATATAAAAATCTCCAATACACCTCACATACTCCGGATCAGTAAGCAGGATTAAGATCCTTCTTCAAATACCGTGTTTGAACTCAGGATCCAGGGCTTTAGTTGCCTTGTAAACCTGTTTATATCAGTCAATGATCTTAAACTGCCTGGAAGCGTATTATATAGTCTAATATTGTTGTGGAGAAAATAGGTTTCTCCAATACTTTTCTTAGCTCTATAAGTTCTCCACAAGTTTTCGTAACCTCTAGTGCTGTATGAGTGCTCAATTCTCTGCAGCAAATGTTGGTTTTTCCTAATATTCATTATCAGTGCATAGCTGCGTACCTGCAAAATATCCATCACCCAGGCCTCTAAATAAAGTTGTTCTGTAGGATACATGTTAGGCTTGTGGTAAATCAATTTCAGAAATCTTTTTTCTAGAATCCCTAACTTACATATATGAGTGTGTGCAGTGCCGCCCCAAGCAAGAATGCCATATCACAAGTGAGATACCACCAATGCATAATATAGCACTCTTAGGTGTTTCTAATCTATTAGGCTTTGCATGTCTTTAAAGACATATAGTAAGCATGTCAGTTTTTTCGCTAAACTATATATGTTTCGAAAGGTACTTGGTAATTCTCACCTTTAAAACCTTCTCGGAAATTTTTGCCAGGCTTGTTATCAGTGATATAGGTCCATAGTTAGCCATATTTAGCACATCGCCCCCTTTATAAAGTGGGATGAAGTTAAATGAGCTTGTGAGGAGGGCAAAGGCTATATATATATATATATATATATATATATATATATATATATATATATATATATATATATATATATATATATATATATATATATATTAGAGGTGTGCGAAGCTTCGAAATTTCGAACCGAACCCGAACTCGAACCGAACCTTCGGTTCGAAAATATGTTCGCACTAGCGATGTTGAAGTTGTTCGAAGTTCGAAGTATGTAATTTTCCAAAATAATTCGAAGTTCGTTGCTCAAAAATGCTTCGAAATTTAACTTTACAGGCATTGAATGCTGCCAAAGATAGCGAAGTTGCGGCCCCGTTAACTCGGTAGCGGCGCTTTAAACTCGTTATCGGTCTCATTGAGTGGATAGCATAATTTTAGGAGATTTCACTCATGCATATTTTTGACAGTTGGTGGGCACATTGAGACAGTTAGCAATAACAGAATTATTTTTCTTATATATCCTAGCCTCCCAACACCTTTTTCAGTAACAACATTATGATGGCGGTGTTCGAAAGTGATCGGTAACGTAAATTTTCAGAATTTATGAGGATAATTGCAGATTGACTTTGGAAAACACTGGTTTCAACATAATTTATTTCACCATGAGCCAAAACCATCAGCACCAGAAGGCATTTTCACCCAATCAACCTGCAAATTTGCCGAACTCTTCCTTTTTGTTAAAAGAATGGGAATCTTTCACATATCAAATATTGTATGTTACAATATTCCTAAATTTTGTGTTTAAGGAAATGATATATGAACACTGAAGAATTTTGGGTAGTTCGATGTTCGTTTTTAAATTTCTAAGAAGTTCGACTGTGAACCTTAGACATACTATTTCAGAGGTTCGAAGTTCGAGGCAACATATTTGCTTGGGTTCGTTCATAGTTCGGTTCGAACAAAACATGGGTTCGCACACCTCTAATATATATATATATATATATATATATATATATATATATATATATATATATATATATATATATATATATAGCCTTTGCCCTCCTCACAAGCTCATTTAACTTATTCATGTATGTTCTATATAATCTCATTGATTCGTCACCTTCGTGTAGGGATATTCTATACACCTCCTTCTTTCATTTAGTTGACGTAACAATGCCTGGTGTTATCCAAGACTTCCTTAACCTATTTTGCCCAGTAAAATAAACTCTTTTTGTGCATCTACTTATATATTCTCGTAACAATGTTACAAAGTTTGTTGAAGTTTCGTCTACGTCTTTAGAATGTACCACATCACTCCACGTTTCATTCGCCAGTCCAGCTGTTAACACTCTTCTGTCAATTGCCTGCTCACATTTCCCAACTGCAGGTTTTAGCGTAATATTTCCAGGACATTATATTTGACTTAGGATGGTGTAGTGATCAACTATACAGGAATGAAAAACTCCGACTCCGAACATCTTCAGAAAAGTATCAGTTTTAAAGAAAATATGATCAATATAAGTCTTAGACTATTTTGTTCTTTGGTAAAAACATTTATAGCAGAAAGAAAACCATGCTCACCAAGTATATTCAAATATTCCTGTGTATAAGTGTTGTCATCAGATGCAATGTCTATATTAATATCGCCAATAATTAGGTGTTCCCTAATGTCTTTACTACAACATTGTTCAAGGAATTGGTACAGACAAGATTTAACCAGTTCGGGGCATGTGGATGGTGGTCTGTAAACAGCTGTTATCAGAAGAGGCCTACTAAACAAGTCCAGGTTTATTTTCAAGGCACAGCATTGGCCAACCACTTCATGGATGTACTTATAACTTCCCCTTATAAACACAATACCACCATCATTTTGATTAATTTCACCGCCATTATATAAAGCAGTAAAACCCTGAATACTGAACATGTTTATGTTGGGCACTTGCCATGTTTCTGTCAAAATAATTAAATCTGGCAACTGCTGGAACGCTGACAAGACCACACATAACTCATCAAAGTTCTTTGATATGCTCCTTATATTGATATGTAAAACCTTAAAAGAAGACGGCTTAAAGAAGCCGTTACAATTCCTGCAATCATTCAACACCTGCATGGGCAATACTAAGCAACTGTAATCCCTTATATATATATATATATATATATATATATATATATATATATATATATATATATATATATATATATATATATATATATATCCGTAATGATGGCCACAAAAATTGAATGGGTATACAATAGCCCTGGCAATAATGTATAAATGGTCAATGCACTTGTACGCTAGAATTTAAATGCTGTATCAACAATTCCAATCTCACAGAACACTCAACGCACCATCAAATATCACAATCAAGCCGAATCTCAAAATCAAATCATTACAGATAAAAAATAAATTACAAACATTTAATCCAAAACATCACAAACAAGAATACAGTGATCACACAAATTAAAGTCAGAAATGATGATATATAATTTCATATTTTTTATTTTTGTATTTCAACAACACACCACGGGGGCCTAAATGCTATCGTACCGTGGGTGTCGACAAGAAGGAAAGAGGAAACTTGTTAATTCTGGACTTGAAGGTTTGGAGGTTTCGGAGGAGAAGGAAAAACATGTGCCGGCAAGGAATTCCACAACTTGGAAGTTCTCGGAACAAAAGAGCGGGCATAACAAGATGTTCTATCTCTGGTGACCTGGACAGTAAAAGGGTGCATTCGCTCTGTTCCCCTGGTAGATCTGCTGGGGGCAGCAGGTGGTGGAACTATGGAAGAAAGCTTCTCTGAGCAGTGTCCGTGCAGATATATATATAAAAGAGAGAGAGGTCACCAACAGCACGTCAGTGGGCAAGGGATGGCAGCCTTTGGGTGAGGATAGGGTCACCGATGAGACATATAGTTCTCTTCTGAATGGAGTTCAGGATAGCGAGTGTACAAGCGGCGGCGGCACCCCAGATGTGGGAGCAGTATTCGAGGTTTGGCCTTATTTGTGAAGTATATAAGGTATAGAAATTAGCTCGTGAAAAGTATTTGCGAGCCGGAAGAGGAAACCTAATTTTTTAGCAGCAGCTGCTGCAATTGATTTGATGTTGGTGGCAATTGAGATGTCGATCCACAGAAATGCCAACAAGTGAAAAGGACTCATTACTTTGAATAACTTGGTTGTTCATTGTGATGGGTCTAGGGCTGGTGTATCTCTTATGAGATAGAAAGCAAGACAGATTTGGTTGTACAAGATTTCTACTTCCCCAGTCTATTTTGTTGGAGATCCCTAGAGACAGAACCATCCATGAGTCTGCGATCCTCATCTAATTGGGCTAAAGAGACAGGCTTAGAATATTGTATATTTGAGTGGAGGGTGCTGTCGTCCGCGTAACTGTGGAACTGGGTTGGATGTGCTAGAGATGAGGTCATTGATGTGGAGAAGAAACAATTAGGGGCTAAAGCTGAACCTTGAGGGACTCCTGCATTAATTGGATACAGTTTAGAGGAATGGCCATCCATGACAACCGAAATTCTCTGGTTGAAGAGGAAATTTCCTGTCCCGGTACAGAGTTTTGGTGGTAGGCCATAGGCCGGAAGTTTATTAAGCAGCGCTGCGTGCCAAACCTGGTCAAATGCTTTGGATGTCTAGAGCGACAATCTGGGTTTCACCGTGTAATTCCATAGACTTGTTCCAAAAATGGATGACAAAGGAAAGGAGGTCGGCAGTTGATATGCACTGACAGAATCCATACTGCCTGTCGTAGATTAGACTGTGTTTTTCAAGAAATTTTAGTAATTCAGTGTTTATATACTTTTCCAACCATTTAGAGATGACTGAAAGGAGAGAAATAGGCCTGTAGTTGCTTGGAAGCGCTTTGGATCCTTTCTTGGGGACGGGTTGTACTCGAGCAGTTTTCCAGTTACTAGGGAATATGCCTCTATTGTAAGATGTCTAAAACAGACGAGTCAGGACAGGAGCAAGTTCTGGTGTGCATTTTTTGAGAACAATTGCTGGGATCTCGTCAAGGCCAGAGACTTTCCTGGTATTAAGAGAAGAGAGTATCTTTCGTACCTTTTTAGTTTTGAAAATGGTATCTGTCATTTTATGCGCCACATTGGGGACTGTTGGTGGTTGAACATTTGGAGGTGGGTTGAGAGTAGAATTGCCGGTGAACAACGAGGCAAAAAGTTCAGCCTCGCCCAGGGTGGTAGAAACAATTTCATCCCCTGAAACAAGAGGTGGGAACGTGCTCTTGCAGAAATTACTCGCAATATATTTAGCAAGAGTCCAGAAGGGTTTGCTGCCGTTGGAGCTTGAGAGGATTTTGTTTTTGATGTGGTTATTAAACGAGTTTTTTGCCTCAGAAGAATGCGGACATATTGGTTTCTTGCATTGTTAAATGCTTGACAGTTTTCTTGACTGGGATTGTGTAGAAGCGTTTTGTGAGCTTTGACCTTTCCAAGTCTGGCCTTGTCACAGGATTTAGAGAACCAGGACGTTTGAGTGGCTGAACAGGTTTTCTGTGTATGTGGAATAAATAATTCCATGCCAGCTTGGATGATTTCGGTGACGTTTTGTGAGATATCACAGGGGGGTCAGGATGAGAGAAGCAGACAGACGCCCATGGAAATGAGGAAAAGTAATCCCGCATTTCGTCCCAGTTCGTGGAGTTGTAGTGCCAAACGAAACGTGGGTGTGATAACTGTGTGACTTCGGGTTGCATTGCGCAGGAAGCAGTGACCATGCCGTGGTCTGAGCGACCAAGGGGAGTGGTGACTGATGTCTTATAGCATTCAGGTTTTGTAGTAAGGAGATGCAAGGGATTTGATCTGTGTGTTGGGATGCGAGGAAAATAAGTAGGTTATTGAACCATATTGGCTAAGGAATTGCTGACTGAGAAGGCATCTGCTGCTCTCCCTTGTGGATCGGTTTTTGAAGATCCTAGCGATTCCTTATTATGGACATTGAAGTCACCAAGAATAGTGACATCGGAGGAAGGATATTCAGAAATCAGATATATGTGGAACACAGAACTTGTAGCCAGGCCAGGCTAACAGTGCATTGTCCTATCTGAAAATCGAACTTGTAACCTCTTCCTTGTTAGCCTTACAACTTCAGCCAGAAGAGGGCGCCTCTACATATTACATACAAATATATGAGAGAATAAGCCATTTCTTTACCTGTATCAGCCAGTATCTCCTGTGCCTCAGTGTTAAACGTGATGCACGGCTCTTTCAAGCTAAACAATGCCCACGACTTGCTCTTAAAGTTGATTCCATGGAAACAACCCAGTGATATGTTATTGCCATGCAGTTCCATCGTGCCGCCCAGCACTGTACCGTGTGGTGGTAGTGGCAAGTGCATGGTACTCAATTGTAACCCGGCCACTTGGGCCAATACACGCTGCCAATGACGGTGATGTTTGGCATCCGTAGCATTAGATACCTGCTGTTGTTGCTGCTGTTGCTGTTGGCTATTCGCAGATGGATCACGACCTGTAGAGATAAGGTAAATTAAAGATAAGGTGGTGGTAAAAGTAAATTAAGTTAATCAGAATATATAACATATTCATTGCAAGGGGGAATTTGTTGATATTGTTGTTTATAAGGCATTTTCTGTGTTAAATACATCATGAAAGGCATGATTGTTGTGACACAAAATGACTGTTAACTTGGTTTTTAAATAGCTGGAGATGATATCTTCCTATGAATGTGTTCGCCGGGAAAGCATTTCAAAATTATTATGCTCAAAGAATACATTGTAGCGATGTGTATCTAATTTGTACTAAGAGTGCACGATTTGTCTAAAACAGGTTCACTAATTAAAGGTCGAGAGTATACAAACTAACAAAGTAATTCCTGAAAAGTAACGTCAATAACAGGATTAATATATGTTCATAGAACAGAAAACTATCCAAGAGGGCATACCTAATTGTGAAAATATGTTGAATATTAATTTTATATTATAATATTTCTACGAAAATTCGCTATCATAAATCCAAGTAATATCTTTTATAATGAAGTAGGTCGCATAGAAATTATAATTATTGACCTGGAATTGCTCATATTACAGGTTTATGCAGATAATAAACTTATTGGAGTTGCAGATTGCAACACTAAAGAATGCTGACTATTGATGATGGCGCATTGTTAAGAATGTGGAACAAGCAAGGTTATAAATATTTGTGTTTGTATACATTAGGAGACTTTTTTGAATTTTGCTTTGAAAATGTAGAGATTAATATAAGAGATTTTTTATTAGATTCTTAAAATGTAAAGACGCGAAACTTTTCAATTTAATTATGTACAGATTTGGTTTTAAATTTTATTCTGTTAAGTTAGTTTGTAAAAGTTGTTAATTCTTTTTATTGTTATTAAATTTTATTACAAATTACATCGTTACCATGTCCATATTATCCGTTATAAAACTTAATCCCTAAGTATCCTCCGCTTCCTTAGACAATATAAGAGGCGGAGGGCCCCAACTTTTCTTCTGTGATTGAGACAAGTGAGACTGGCAGTGACAGATGAATCCCTGATAAGGTAAACAGCTTGTTTTTTAATAGAATCTAAAAATGGCAGTGGTTTCTAGACAAGAAAACAATATTTCAATTGTGAACATATTTATGCCTTATACAGGGTGGGCCAAACTCGATGGCGTATATAGTGAACCAAAATAGATGAAAATATAAAATTTGGGTTGTGTTCATAAGTGGTCACGATATTCATTTTGAAAATATTTTTTAAAACTGCAACATTGCCAGATCCATCGTTACTAGATACCAACTTTGTTTTTTCAAATGAAGCAGCCTGTATATTGTGACACTTTAAGATTCCTCGAAACCTTTTAAAAGTTTTTTATATGATGTATATTTCACATGTCTCGGGGAGTTAAGGAGATAAAAATTATTACTTAGGAAATTTAGCAAACTGCATCCATTTATAAAGAAAATATTCTTTCTGCAACCAGCATAGGTGGAGCTCCGAACTTTTGGTTGCTGTTTGTGAATAGTTTAGTCAAAATGTCACAATATATAGGCTGTTTTATTGGAAAAAACAAATTGGTATCTGATATGGATAGATTTGGCAACGTCGTTGTGTCAAAAAAAAATTCAAATTGAAGATCATGACCACATATGAACATAACCCAAATTTCAGATTTCTATCTTTTCTGGTTCACTATATACTTCTAATACACCATTAAGTTTGGCCCATCCTGTATGTAGTAAGAAGATAATGTAGTGAAAACAAATGTTTCATTCAAAAAAGAAATCTGAGTTTCTTAGTTGTAGTCTCTGTAATTTTTTAAAATGCAAATATCTTCTGCAACTTTACAATCATCTAGGCATAGAGTAAATTCGAGGCTGGTAAGTGAATGCCGAGATGAAATAAACAACCTGTCTGGGCAGAATGAGGTGACCCTCATCTGGGTGCCGGGTCACTCGAGGGTCAAAGGCAATGAAGAAGCTGACAGTCTCACGAAGAGAGGATCAGCAGAACCATTTATGGGACCAGAACCGACTCTGGGGGTGACAAAGAGCACTGCCAGGGGATCCATTAAATCCTGGGTCAGAAATGAACACAAGGCATACTCGGCAAACTGTCCAGGGCTCAGACATGGGAAGTCAGCAATTGAGGAACCTAGTTCAAAGAGAGCTGTGGAGCTGCTAAATCTTAGCAGAGGACAGCTCAGGAACATAACAATACACTTGAATAGGGCTGGGAATCGAATATGAATAGTTCGAATATTCGAGTATTCAAATACGAATTATTTGAAGAGTGTATTTGAATATTTGAATATATTCTAATATTCGAATACTTCACGAATATTCGAATACTCCACGAATATTCAAATACTCCACGAATATTGGAATACTCGAATAATTCGAATAGTCGTGAAGCTTTCGGAACGAATATTCGAATACACAAACGGACAAATTCCCAGCACTACTCAAAAGCACTGGCACCAATATTGTCAGTTCTGTCCTGTCTATGTGTAATCGTGCGAATGCTTTTGGGTCTTGGATAAAATGGTTAATAACTCATCAACGCATGATTTTTAAGTATCAATTGTGCTATACCCTTGAACTCGGAAGGAAATATTGCATTCAAATGGGTAACAATATACAGAATGTTCTGTTAAAAAATATAAAATTTATATCGAGAACTGCAGCGAATGGAATGTCGTTATTGGCATCATAAATTACTAATATGTAATATGTACAAAATCTACTATAAATTAGCCATATTTTTCTAACTAAGCACATTATCAGCTTAAAACGCAAATACACGGGATGCAGATTTATTTATTTATTTATATATGTATTTGCAAATAAACTAAAAATGACTAAAAACCTAACTGCTGTTGTGATAAGCACAATGAAACCGACATTATAATCGTCATTAATTTTTCTAAAATAAACAATGAAACATTTCCTGAATTATTTGAAAGTTAAGAATTAAATAGCTAATTTTCTAGGAAACAGAGGCAGATTCAAAAAATGATAACAAGACACATTCATGGGCTTAGGGGAGTGTTTATTACTCTGCGAATATTCGAATACTCCGCGAATATTCGAGTACTCCACGAATATTTGAATACTCCACGAATATTTGAATACTCCACGAATATTTGAATACTCCACGAATATTCGAATCTTCGAATACTCCACAAATATTCGAATACTCGAATAATTCGAATAGTCGTGAAGCTTTCGGAACGAGTATTCGAATACACAAACGGATAAATTCCCAGCACTACACTTGACGGGAGACACGACCGTCAAGAAACACCTGCATGAAATTGGGCGGTTCCAGGGGAACCTGGCATGCAGACTCTGCGGCCAGGGGGAGGAATCAGCCCAGCACATCTTGTGCGAGTGTAAAGCTCTGGACCACAAAAGACAACTGATCTACGGACAGCCTAGATCAGATACAGAGCAATATAAAACTTCACCCTACCAATTATTGTGCAGACTAGTTCAAGGCACAGTGATTTTGGAGTGGGTGGAGTAGAAAAGGCAAAGGGCATGCACAATAAGCCAAAGGCTGCGGTGTTATCGGGGCGGCAAAGACGCGGAGAGCCCTAAGGGAGAAAGAAAAAAAAGAGTCTGTATAGACAACTCGTCCAGGGTAAGATGCAATTTGGCATTTTTGGGGGGCATTGGATTTAACCATATTCGCGCAAGGTCATACTGAAAAACTTCTTACACTGGTTCAAAGAGTTAGTTTATTCAATTCCCACATAAGTAGCTATAGGCAGATACCTGGCGAGACAATGAGAAGATACTGGGAAAAGTGCTATTATGAGTAAGCTGTGAATTAAGATTGTTGGTTGTTGGCAGAAAGTATTTTATTTGCAAAAGAAAAAGAGTGGAAGCCAAAGCCAATTCCTGTGAAACACCTGCGTTAATTTTAAATTCACCCGATCAAACACCATTGACAACCACATGCAGGAAGCGATCCTTTAGAAAATAAAATATCCACAAGCAGAGCTTAGAAGAGGATCCGTATGGTGCAAGTTTTTTTTTTGGTGGTGATTCTCCCACGACAGCCCCAATCAAATGTTTAGAAATAACCAAAGAAATTATTTGACGTTCTCCAAATTTTTCAAGGAAGACAAAAAAAAAGGGTTTGAGGATATCATCTGTGGATTTATTTTGACAACAATTGGCGAACACTTAAGATATTTGCTCAAGTCTATGTTAAACATTTTTCCACAACTTACAACAATACTGTTGAATGGAAATTTGACGATACTTGCCTACCTACGACTTGTCTCCATTTTTATGACATAATTAATTTAAGCTTGTTTCAAGGAAGATGGAATGAGCCTAGGTGGTGCAGGGGTAAGAACGTGTGCCTCTGAACCGAAGGGTACTGGGTTCGATCTCAGGGTACTCCTTTCACTTTTTCAGTACATATTGTAACATTCACATCAACCGAGGTTCTGGCATTGTATTTGAGCAAGTTGAATGTCTGCACGTTCCGCCCTTCGGAGGGGGCCTAAAGCCATCGGTCCCATGTCCATGCGATGTTGGGCACGTTAAAAATCCCTACCCTCTTTACAGAAAGGCAGGGGTTCGGCAAAATTTCCAGGATAATGAGGTGAAACTGCTCCCTGGCGTCGGTGATTGGCCATAGTCGCGGAAATAGGCCGACGTTAAAGAAACAAAACATACACACACTCAACGAAGATGGAAACCTTTCCATTTTATAGGGAATCAGAAAAAGGCAATGTAAGATTGATGCCAGTTTGGGACCATGCATTACAAAAACTAATACTGAAACTCCATCAGTAACCTTATTGATATCTAGATGTATCTAGGTCAAACTTTTAGATGCAGTGCCACATTTTACCATACATTTATTTTAAAAGCTGTAACGATTCACTTTTTACCTGGAATCATTACTGGTTTAAAAACACTTAGAAAGCCCCCAGGTATCTAAATAGTGACCAAAAAACCCTATTGATATTAAACAATTCATGTTTTGATTTCAAAATTATTTTGATGAAAAGTCGCTAAAAATTTTCATATCTTAACACCCGTACTGCATTCCTTTAAATGTATATTAAAGTCAAGGTATCAGAAATGGAATATTTTGGTTAAGGAAAATGAATATCTCTATTGTCCTGGATTTCCAAGTAAATCACTGCCGCTGACGTAATTATGATGAAATCTAAAAAGACAGTTGAATACGGACGCGCGAAATGTCGTATTATGGGGGAGTTCAGGGGACGGCGTACCCAGCTCAAGGTCGGAAGTCTTCAATACAACAGAAATCTTTCGCTATATATCCTTCCAACCTGTGGAGCGAGAATGAAGTCACGGGCGACGGTTGGAAAGAAGGCGCCAAAACCAGCAAGCGAGGTGCGGGGTTCTGCATGCTACGCGAGAGACATGAAGTCACACCTCAACGCACAGCACACTGCCTCGAGGAGTCACAGCCTGGCACTTGTCGAGTAAACACCCTTTAGTTGCGGTGGCTAAAAATTATCTTCAAAAGGGTTGATAAAATCCTTTCTATTATCTACACTACCTCATAAAAATAGTCAGTGATTGTTTAAAGTAATTTGAGCGGTTTTTGAATTTAAATAAACGTCGTGTTTAGTATAAAAACGCGAGTTAAATTGTGGTTCTTTGTTGCTGACCTCATACATTTCTTACGCTGATCAGAAACAGTTCCTGAATGTTACTGAAGTTTGAGTCAGTTGGCAGTGAATTTCACTTGAGCCAATTCACGTTTTAATTGCGATTTGCAAAGTTTCCGTCAAGCGAATTCAGAACATCGACATAGTTGTCAAGTGGTCCTCTAGTATTGGAGCAATAAATCCACCGCCCCAATAACCGCTGGTGGAAGTACCACTCGTTTTCTTCAGCTTCTCCTCTCTTATTGGAGCCTGTGAACCTGTGTCAGGCACTCATAGTTGATCCCACTTGGAAAGCATCTTCGTAGGGTCATCAGGTAACTCAATGCAGGAAGACTGGGTGAGTCTATATAAATCTTTTCCCTGAACCGGCAGAATTTTTCATGCAGCAATCTAATATCTGAAGACTTATAACTTGAACTTTCAAAATAACGTAATCAAATTTGAACTTAAACAGTGTCAGCGAGGTGCTATAAGGATAACTGTAAATTTTCTGTTGAATCTGTAGAGTTTTGTCAAATTTGTGAATTTAAACACATAATTCTTGAAATAGTGATTAGCAAATTTTGTCTGTAAAATATCTAACCTGTACATTCTTTTTAATATTTCTCATTTTCAATAGTCAATGTAGAAATTTCACGTAGATATATATTTTTTTATATTTTTGTTTAAATGGAGCCTCACTCAACGAACTGGCCAGTTAACTAATTGAAAAACCAACCGAACTGATTGACAAACGTAAAATAATTTACCTAATGATTTGTGTTTGCCTTTGAGCTGTAGAATACAGCATTTGATTTTACATATACACACACACACACACACACACACACACACACATATATATATATATATATATATATATATATATATATATATATATATATATATATATATATATATATATATATATATATATATATATATATATATATATATCAAGTAATTAACATTAATATTTTAGTAATATACAACCATTTTTATCTAAATTTTTTTTGTCATATATATGTGAAATGATAATTTCTTTATCTGGAAATTCTTGCCGTTTATTTGATTTTTATTTGTGTATGATTAATGTTTAATTCGAGATTTACCGATCATGTTTAATTAAGTTTGTTTGCTTTTTCAAATTTCAATTTATATGAATAAATTTAAACACTTTGTTACATTAACATATCTGTTTGATTGAAGAGAAATTTCTCCCTAACATCTCCCTTCTTTTGGCGTCAGCTCAAACAATTAATTCTTACTAACGATTATCTAGATATCTAAATTTCCATGTAACCTGGCACTAGTCTGGGGTGCCCACAAATATACGACTCTAGGCAGTACAAAACAAATGAAAAAGAACGTAAGTATCAAACTATATCCAGATCTCTCAACCTCCCAAAAGTATTGCTAATCTTAATAAATATGATAATCTGACAGATAGATATTTTAGGGTAGGGTGTTATAGGCAATCATGAACTCACTATTGAGCAGATCTATATCCACCTGAGGTTGATCACAATATACCACCGTTCTAGTTATTTGTTTGAAGGAGGTAACAAAGCTGGAAATTTATACACTGCTTATAGATATTTTATCAACAAAATATCACTACTTACTTTTCTGTGGTGTGACCCGTGGAGGTCTTGAGGAAGAAAAGCCACTAAAAGCTCTCTTGCTGCTGTTAAACTGCTGCGAAAAGAACTCTTCTAGCTTGTTAAACATCTTTAAAAGGTCTGCTGTTGTGGATTTGGAAATCATCATCTGCAGTTGATCCCAGCTTAGGTCACCGTGCATAAAAATACTGGCAGGTCTAGAAAATAACATTTACCAATTTTATAAAAGAGTTAAAAAACAATTATTGAAATCTAGAGGTGTGCGAAGCTTCGAAATTTCGAACCTAACCCGAACTCGAACTGAACCTTCGGTTCGAAAATATGTTCGCACTAGCGATGTTGAAGTAGTTCGAAGTTCGAAATATGCAATTCTTCAAAATAGTTCGAACTTTGTTGGTCAAAAATACTTCGAAATTTAACTTTAGCGTAATTTCAAGAGATTTCACTTGTGCATATTTTTGATAGTAGGTGGGACACATTGAGACACAACGGAGCCATTTAGCAATCACAGAAATATTTTTCTTATATATTCTAGCCTCCAAACACCTTTTTCAGTAACAACATTATGATGGCAGTGTTCGAAGGCGATCAGTAACGTAAATGTTCAGAATTTGAGGATAATTGCAGATTGCCTTTAGAAAACATTCATTTTAACATGGTTTATTTCACAGTGAGCCAAAATAGTTACATATTCACAATCAGCAGACAGTTCAAACTTGTAAGTGGTTATTTTTAACTGACTTCAAAAAAGGAGGAGGTTCTCAATTCGACTGCATTTTTTTTTTAAATCTGTGTTACCTCAGAACTTTTTTCTAGGTAAACCGATTGTGATTATTCTTTCTTTATTTGAAAGCTGGTGCTTATCATGTGGTACCATATAAATTTGATGAAGAACCGACCAGTAGTTTTTGAGTTATTCTTAATGAAGTCTGTTTCCTATTTTTTTATTGTTATATACCTATCATGCTCACTTTGAACCCCCTCAATTTGTTTGCTAAAACTGCCTAGTCAATACCAAACAATAACATATTTATAATTGAGCTTACCTATAGATCTAGAAATATAAAAAAGTTTAAAATATTTTTTGTTTTTGTGGTTTTGATTTAACATTGACCCATCTCCACAACGATCAGCACCGGAAGGCATTTTCACCCAATCAACCTGCAAATTTGTCGAAGAGTGGGAAGCTTTTACATATCAAATATTGTAGTTACAATATTCCTAAATTTTGTATTTAAGGAAATGATATATGAACACTGAAGAATTTTGGGTAGTTCAATGTTCGATTTTGAATTTCTAATAAGTTCGAAGTTAGACTGTGAACCTTAGACATACTATTTCAGAGGTTCGAAGTTCGAGGCAACATATTTGCTTGGGTTCGTTCATAGTTCGGTTCGAACAAAACATGGGTTCGCACACCTCTATTGAAATCTTAACTTTTTTTGCTCTAATTTGTCTTTCAAATTTTTTTTCCAATATTATTTATATACGAATTCAAAAGAGTACATTTGTACTGGTAACAAGTTCACCCAATTAAAATTTCGGGACGCAGCAAGTGCGTTATAATAGCGAATTTTTATAAGAATTGTACACTATTATTATACGGCATATTAGTAAAGTTAATACTTTAAACTTACACAGACCTTGCAGATCAATTTTAGAGGTCCTAGTTCTTTCGAAAGTGTTACCATCGATATCTCTCTATTATCAAAAAAATCTTGCATTTTAACTCCTTTTGAGATAAATGCCCAAAACTCAATTTTCTATGAAGCTAAAGAACTAAATTTTGCTATATCTGTAGATAGTGTAAGTTTGTTTAAAAGAAACTTGTATTACACAGTTCATTAAAGTTATACAGAAGATTTCCAGAGGGAAACATAATTCATATTTAGAAAAGTATAGTATCTGCCAAATTATTAACGTAGCAGTTATTTTTCCATATTAATCGCCAGTATGATCTCGTTTTAGTCAACCTAATAAAACCGTTTTTTTCAATAACAATTACAACCACAAAATTATAATTTCAGACTCAAAGGTGACAAACTTATTTAGGCGTTTTAAACAAAAATGAGATCTTCTTCACAACGTATGAAATCTGTGCACTATTGTTTCTCCAAATGTTAAAATCAAACATTAAAGAAAACATACATTTATCCAGCTGGATTCGATCGCGTAACCTTCTGCGTGGGATGCGAGCGCGGTATCCGCTGCACTATCTAGCCACATGTTAACAAAGGTTTTATTTGCATCATACTTTAGATCGGTTACATGCCCGGGATATTATATTCAAAGAATACATAACTAATTAATTACAGAATTAGGTAGTAGAATTACCATTGAAACATCCCACAACTGTTTCGGTCTTATATGACATCTTATGTTTAAGTTTAAAGATAAAAGAAATAGAAATAGAAATCAACAATAAACTTTCTTTTCTAAATATACTAGTTATTTAAAATAAAAATAATGGCTCGCTTGAATTCGATGTCTACAGGAAGGAAAGTACCACTATTAGTTATATTCCTAACGACTCACATCATACATTTGCACAAAAAACGGCTAGTTTAAATTTCCTGGTAAACAGATTGATACATTTTCCGCTAAGTAAAAATAGATTTAATATAGAATTTAAGTACATAAAAAACATGGCGAGCTATAACGGATATTCGGATAGTTTAGTTTACAAATTGGTTAACAAAAACAGAACAAAGAAAATGTTATCTGAATGTACGACATTTAAGAAAGATAAAATAGAGAAAAAAATTGTGTGTCTACCTTATGAACCTCGTATCACAAAGGATTTGGTAAGTATTTTTAAGAAAGCCGAATTACATTTGACTTTTTTGACGAAAAGTAATTTAAAAAATTTGTTGGGTAATACGAAAGATAAAGGCAAAGCCACTGAAATGTCGGGTATTTATGAGATAAGTTACAAAGATTGCAATCTTAAATACGTGGGTCAAACCAAGAGAAATATAGCCACCAGATTTCATGAACATCTCGCACATTTACAATATGGTACGATGGACAAATCATGTATGGCACAACATATATGGGATAATAATCACCACATTGACAAAGGAAATTTGAAACTTGTCAAAAATGTTAGACATCAAACTATGCTTGATTCCTTTGAAAGTATTTATATATCAAGGTCGATTAAGAACAAAACTTCATTAAATCGTGCGGCACCTTTAATTTCAAGCCCTTTATTTTCACTTTGCATTTGACCAACTAAACACTCCTAATTTGTCTGGCAGAATAATAAATTATTGTCATTAACTCGACCGGTCTATACAGATACTAAGCTCTACGTTTGGTTATCGACCTAAGGACCCCTTTTTCATTTTCTTTGTATATAAGAAGTCAATATAAATACTTGTTTTTACGTAGAATTAAAAATCAAAATAAACACTTGTTTGCATGTAGAATTTTAGTTGAATTATTTATCGTTTGTTAATGTTAATATTGTGAGCCAAACACTCGGCTTGTTTTAAAAAAAAAAGATGAGCGGCTGTTATTGGTCTGTTCGCTAGATGTGCTTGTCGGCTTTCTTTAGTTGCTCCAATATTCACATAGTGAAATTTCTAGATCAAAAAGAACGTGTAGCTTCCTTAAATATCTCGGTATCTTTCATTTTAAGCCCATTACCTTAGATTAGATAAAAGCTCATAAATTTGTCAACCAGAAGATTGGAGTAGTTCTTCGACCTTGTCCGTTCAATATTGACAAAATAGACAGGCGATGGGTCGCCGACTGCAATTTTTACTTCGGATTAGTTCGTTACCTAGGTGTGATATCAATACACAGTAGCTGTTGATTTTTTTTTAGAATTTTTTAACCTCTGATGACGCTGACGTGGTCAGCGAAACGATCGTAAGGTCTTTGAAATACGTGTTGTGGTGATGTTGGTTCTCCAAGTGTACTTACTTAATAGTTTATTGTCTTATCGTCGATTATAACGACATTTTTTTAATATACCCGCACATAGAGTGTGGATTAAAGTACATTTAGTACATTTTAAACCTAATTCCGTAACAGACTTGCATGTTTTGCAAGCTTTCACTAGAAAAGTTTTACTAACGACCGTATTCTCGCTCACCATCCTTGATAATATGTTGTGCATAGTGATAAACTCTATGACTTCAACAGCTGGCATTTGTGTACTACTACTTTTTGGAAATCCAAGCTGATGCTCATCAAATTTAAATGTTTTAGTCACAAAATCAACTATTCTAGACTTCAAGGCCTTTTCTAATCTTTTTGAATAAATCATAATTAGAGATACAGGTCTTTTATTTCCAGGGTCATGGTAATCTCCTGATTTGTAAATCTGTGTTACCTGCATCTGCTTTAACACTTCTGGATAATCACCACTTTCTAACATTTCATTAATTAATTTAGTAGTGATTGGTAATGTAAATTCTAAAGTACATTTGAAATCTCTTGTAGTAATATTATCTATCCCAAACGAACCCGGTGTGGGTTGATATCTTCAGGGAGTGGTATACACCCGAATTTTAAGCGCCACACTGCGTGCTCTGAAACGTACAAACAACTCGCTTGGGTGATGCTCAGGAGTGGGACTCAGTGGGATATCGCCTTGAGTCTAGCACTGACAGGTGTCGGGCCTAGACAAACCCGGAGGAGAGTTGACATCTCTGGGGGGTGGATTACACCTGGAGGTTGAGGCCTCCACTGTGAGCTACGAAACTGCAAACGACCTTGCTTGGATGCTGCTCGAGAGTGGTATTCAATATGATGCCGCCTCGAGTCAAATTCTGACGGATGTCAGGTCCAGATGAACTCGGAGAGATGTTATCTCTTTGTGAGCTTTGAAACACGCAAGCGACTTCACTCAGATGGGAGTACATCTGTCAAACCAATTTCCACTGAAACTTAAGCAATTATACGTGATCCAAAATAGATCTAAGGTCGTGGTGGAGAGACTAGAATAGAGGGCTCACCTTGAACTTAATCTAAACTAATCTAATGATAAAATTGATAAGTGAGCTAGTTTAACTACATTGAAATGTCCTATGCTCATGATCTGAAAACTGTAAAAAAAACAGGAGCTATGGGGGTGCAAAAATGTGCTGAAGTATCAACAAAAAAGTGGGACACTCTGGCCTAAATCGGGAAGTCTAGCAACTCTATTATAATTGCTCTTATTAATAATGAATTAATAAATAATATGATATTATATTACTTATATGGTAAATTTATTGCAATGTACCTTCTGGTTGGTAGAGTTGAGGAACTTCTGTTCAGTTTCCATTCATCCCTAAGATTCACATTCAAATCACTAACACGACACATCAATACAGATGTGGCCATGTAATCTAACCTTAATTCTAAGGCATGTAAACGTAAACCAACGGTGTGATCTGGTTCTACATCAGGTTCTTCTCTTATATGCACTGAAAATGGAACACAAAAATTATTTAGCGATGCAGTACGCAAATATACCAGTCTAAATTGAATTTGTTAATAAGAAAATGTGTCTTGCAGAAACTCACCAAAAGTGTCAATATTAGCGATCTCTATATTACCACCAACAATACCACCTTTGGCATCCAGTCCGGATCCGCTAAGACCAAGAGCAATGTAAAGGTTTTTATATCCAGTTGATCCAATGCTCAGTCTCCCATCACTTCTAAAATCCTTCGTTAGCCATCTAAGAAACAAAACAAAAAATAATTTTTGAATTTAGCAAGTGTGATCACAAATATATCATATTTCGATATACGTTACTAAGTACTACAGTGGTTATATAAAGACAGTTTGACATATTGTGATGTTCATGTCAACTTTACAAATCATTTACAAAATTTCAACTTTACATACATATTTTTAAATCTCTCGCTTATTATATTTTTAAACTAAGATTGTTATCAAAAATTCTAATTCTAAGTGAGCGGTAAGCTATTAATTACATATTTATTTCAATTAGATTAAGTTTAATCTGACTGTTTTTTAACAAACTTCAAAGCACTTGAAAACGTTGAAACTGATATTTTTTAAATTTCAAAAAAAAAAAGGTTTAAACTACTGATTTTAAATGTCTGAAATTACATAGCTAGTTAAATTAACTTGTTTGTAGTAGTGTTTTTATAGCAATCCCCCCATTTATAAGATTATAATATCTTAATAATAAACAACAAAATTTTGTTTACATTCAAAGTATAATAAATTTATCTATAAAACTCAAATTACACCTTAACTAGTTAAACTTTTTGATCATTTATGCAGTTCAAAACACTGTCTCTTTCATTTACACTTTGTTTGACATAAAACTTGTGCGGAATGTTTTTACTTTGAATGTTTATACATGTGACATTAACCTAGTTTTTTTCACTTTTCTTTAGTGTTCATATTAGAGTGAAATTTTTACAGCTTGTTTAAATTTAGATTACAAGCACATATGCTACTATTATTTATTTGAGAAACACCCTCTTTTATTCCCTTGAACGTCAAATTGTTTTAGTTTCAAATCTGCATTTAGCATTTTATTGATATTTCCTTTTTTCAAGCTTAATTTCTCCTATACATTTGTTTTAATTTTCTTTTTCATTTTGTTTACAGCTTCCCATCATCGTGGATTCAGAACAATGCTGGAACGTGTGCAATTATAATTCAAAACTTAGAAATTTCACTGGATATTTGCTCATCTGCACGTTTGGTAAGTTGTTTTACATTATTTTCACTTTTTCATTATTTTTGAATGTTAGCTTCTGTAAATTAGACGAATGTATGTATATTTTGAGTGTGTATGTATCGTTTTACTCATTTTACCTGTCCCCAACATAAATAACATTGTTTAATTAACTTTTTACATGGTGTTTTAAATTTCCTGTTTCTACGGTTGCCTTAAATTTTATTTTTACTTTTTAGATTTTTCAAGACACTATTGGGAATGCTATTACTCAAAACTGTTCTATGAAACACCTCTTTCCACTGAGTCAGTATTACGCAAGGTACTACCTACCTTTCCAAAGTGTTTGTACTTTGGTTGTACAATGCCTCATAAAATTCAAGATGCTGCCAATTTTTCAACTGATTTGAATTACATGGCTGCGTTAGTGCTGTGTAGCACTTTATTCCCAACCATTTAGTTTTAATTAGCAATATCTTATTTGTAAATTCCTAGTTCTCAAGTTTTAATTTACGTGTAATATTTTTAAATATTAACACAATATATATATATATATATATATATATATATATATATATATATATATATATATATATATATATATATATATATATAATGTGAAACACACTTATGGAATAAAATTCATTATTCAGCAAAAAAAAATAGTTTTTGTGGAAAACGCTAAGACATGTGAAGTTTAATTTGTCGAACATTATCTTATAATCATAGTTAAAAAAATTAAACTCCCACCATTTTACCCCCACCAATTATCTATTTTTTTAAAGTAGCAACCTTACATTTTTTCACCACAATTCGATGGATAACATTTTTCTGAATGCGGAGATACCCCATATGTATGATCTAATATTACAGTTTTCAATATAAGGTGTATTTCTTATTAACTACCAATTTTTGCAGTGTGATAGGTGAAATTTAACAGTTTTGTTTTATTTTGTGGTGTATTGTGTTGAATGCACGGTCTCATAATAAGTTAGTCGTAATTTTGTTCTGATAATTTCAATTAATTTTTGGTCTAATAATGCGATACTTAACCGAAACTGCAAACAGAAATATTAATGTGATTGGGTATGGTGATATGTGTAGAACACAGGCACAAGTTGTTAACCTATTTAATGAAAAACATCCAGATTTGCCCACACTAACCCAGGGAACTGTGTCTAAGATACATTCACAATTTCGTGATTATGGGCATGTTAAACCACTGCCTAGGAGACCCAAGTTTGTTGAAGAAGATGTAAAACTCAATATTTTATTGGCTTTTAAAGAAGAACTAACAACTTCTACCCGTCAAGTTGCACATGAAAATGATGTTAGTCAATCAACAGTTCTAAGGTGTTTCAAAAACGAAAAAATGCATCGGTATAACCTACAACACGTTCAAGAGTTGATTGACGGTGATTCTGATCGATGCAGATGTGAATAACTGCTGGACATGTTACATAGAAATGTTGTTTCTTCTGCTGACATTCTATTTCCTGATGAAGCAACATTTCTTTTGAATGGCGATATAGCAGGCAAAATTGCAGATACTGGGCTGCCGAAAACCCCCACTGGATGCGACAAACACACACCCAGCATCCTCAGAAGTTGAACGTTTGGGCTGGTATCATTGGTGATCATGTAGTTGGACCTGCTTTTATAGAAAATCTAAATGGTCCAAGATATTTAGAAATGCTAAGAGAACAGGTTGTTCCAGTGTTAGCAGAATTGTATCCAAATGTAATGGAACCTAATATTTCCCATGAAAGGATATGGTTTCAACAAGACGGTGCACCGCCCCACTTGCTCTTCGAGTACGGGAGTATTTACACGAAGTCTTTCCACAAAGATGGATTTGATGAAGAGGTTTCGTAGAATGGTCCGCTAGATCACCTGATCTTACACCTCTTGGTTTCTTTTTATGGGGATACCTTAAAAACGGAGTGTATAAAACGCAACCTGCTGATTTAGATGGTTTGAAAATGAAAATAACAACAGAAATTAGGAACGTAACGCCTGACATGTTGAACAGAGTTAGGGAAGAATTGCAGGGCAGATTATTTCATTGTGTGCAAGTGAATGGAGAACATTTTGAACATTTATTATAAGAAAGGGGTGTTTTTATTTTAAGTTTATTTTCGAAATTTGAATTTCAGGGTGAACTGTTTAGTTTTAATATTCCGATATTAAGTTGCCACCCTGTATTCAAAACTGTAATATTAGACCATACATATGGGGTATCTCCGCATTCAGAAAAATGTGATCCATCGAATTGTGATGAAAAAATATTAAAATTCCGACGTGTTCTAGAGGCCCTAATTAGCGCTCATTTTAAAAAAAATCCGAAAGTCTCACCATCATTACCTCTGTATTAGTGAATTTTCTTAAAATTCACTAAGAAACAAAGTACTTACGAGACATTCCCCATGACATTTCCCATGTTCATGTGGACATTTAACTTCTTGAAGTTCACTGCAAAAAGTACCAAAGTTTCCCAGGCTGTTGAACTCTTCTGTTCTGATGGACTAGGTGAGTCACCTTGAGTAGATTCCGCACTAAATGTTCTACCAATATCTTTAACTCTGTTGTGGCGACTTTCGGTATCCAAGCTTAATTTCATTTTATCTTTGTTACTCATCATTGGTGATTTTGGCATTCTGAAAAAATAAACATCAATTTTAATTCACAACAGTCTACATGTTGGTATAAAAACCATGTCTTCATGCCCCATGGTTCTTGTTTAGATCTAAGTGGTTAGAAAATCTTAGGGTTTTATCACAATAACAACCCACTAAGTTCAAAAACACATCTTCAGGATAGAATAATTATAATGTGGTATTTTAATGCGGTAGTAGGCGAACAAATGGAAAGTGCTGCAGCTGAAAACTTTAAACTAGAAGAAACAATTTTTTAAATTAATTAATTTATTTATTAAACTGCTCCATAGGTCCTCTACAAGATATAGAAAACAGTCAACAATTACAATTCGAAAATTACAGGCCTCAACTATACATAAATATCCAAATAAACAAAACACAATAAACACTCAAAATCTATAACAATCCATAAAACAGAAAAAAGAGTTTATCATTGTTGAAATTTAAAATTAAAATCCTCGTCTACAGAATAAAAATATTGCTCCCTACAAAACGATTTTAAAGTATATTTAGATTGTCTGCGGCTGCTCAATTTTTTAATGCCATCAAGGAAATTATTATATAAGCATATTGCAGTGTTGCAAGGCGCCATTTTAATCTGTTCAATCCTGTAAGGGAACACATATAAATTATTAGCCTGTCTTGTTTTGGACACACTAATATTACTGCAGGTAGTAAAGGTTGCGTATTTTTTCTAACATAGCAAAGTGCCTCAAGCAGAGATAAACATGTCACTGCTGGTATCCCGTGTGGGGTTGCTAGTCCTCCATCGGGCGCCTCCCAGTTGGCGGATAGGGGAACGCCTCCTAGATATATGTGGTACCGAGGAAATCAAATACTCGGGGCGGACCAAAACTAGCACTGACCGAACAGTTACCGGTATAAGTAACCAACTCTACTAAGAGATAGGGCACCTTCTTGCCCTTGAGATAAGAAATCCTCTCTAAAGGCGGAGAAACCAATGAATGGTGAACGGCAGGAAGATGCAGAAGGCAACGGGAAACCACTGCAGTAAAGATCCAAATGGATATCCCTAGTTAATCAACATGGCTGAGTTCAAGGCGAAAAACTCCGGAGTTTCTAGTCCCCTATTCGGATCTCCGGGGGGGACAGTTTTGAATGCAGCTAAGAAAAAGGAAAGAAACATAAGGATCGGTACATGGAACATCAAATCCTTGTTCGAAGCAGGTAAAATTCACAACGTACTTCAAGAAATGCAGCGACTCAATGTGAACATAATGGGACTCAGTGAAACTAGATGGCCTAATTCAGGCGAAATGAAGATTAATCAGTTAAAGATTTACTACTCAGGTAACAACGATGCAAATTACCGAAACGGAGTAGCGATTGTGGTGGAAGGTAACTTTTGTCAAGCTATAACTGGCTTCATCCCCATCTCAGATAGAGTGATGATGATAAGAGCAACAACAACAACCCAAAGAATACTTAACATCATTCAAGTATATGCCCCCACTTCCGATAAGAGTGAAGAAGAAATAGAACAATTCTATAATGAAATTCAACAAGCTCTGGATGTGACAAAGAACAGGGACATAACGATAATAATGGGAGACTTCAACGCAAAAGTTGGAAAGGGGAAAGTAGAAGATCTTATTGGTGATTTTGGGTTGGGCACAAGAAATGAAAGGGGGGATAGATTGACAAAGTTCTGTCAAGAGCAAGACAAGGTGATTACAAACACATACTTTAAACTGTCTGATAGGAGGCTTTATACTTGGAAATCACCCGTTGATAACACCAAACACGTAGTTAGGAATCAAATTGATTACGTCTTAATTAATAAAAGGTACCGAAACTCCATAATGTCGGCTAAGGCTTATCCTGGAGCAGATGCAGCAACAGATCATAATCCAGTAATAGTAAGGCTCAGAGTACGACTGAAGAAGCCAAAATCCCAACAAAACAAAAAACATCTACAAACCTTAAACTTTAAAAGCCCAAGAATGAGAGAACAATTGACCAAGCACATTAACAACGAACTAAGTAAGATGAGAGCTGAACCGAATGAAGATCCAAACATAATATGGGATACCATCAAAACCACGATAACGACTTCAGTAAAAGAGTTACTGCAAACAAAGAATACTGTTCAAAAACTTAAACCATGGATAACTGACGAAGTTTTAAAACTAATGGAAGAAAGAAGAACGTACAAAAATATAGACAACAATGCATATAACCATATACATGGTAAGATACGAAAAAGAAAACGTGAATACGTGAAGCCAAAGAAAAGTGGTACAGAGAAAAATGTGCGGAGATAGAAGATTTGACAATGAAACACGATGATCATAACCTCTATAAAAAAAAGGGAGGTGGCTGGTATATAAAGGCAAAACCAAAGCAATGTTTTGCTAGACGGAGATGGCAAAATAATCCCAGACACTGCAAGGAAGCTGGCAAGATGGAAGGAGTAGATCCAGGAACTATTCGACGATGACAGACAACAAGAAATGGTAGAAGAGGACACATAAGGAGATTTGGGCCCAACAATAACAAAGGGAGAGGTAATGCACACGGTAAAAATGTCAAAGTCTAATAAAGCTCCAGGACCCGACGAAATTCCAGCAGAAATAATTAAACTAATCACAGAAGATCAAATGGGCATATTCGTGGAACTATTTAACACAATATACAACACAGGAATCATTCCCCGCGAATGGCTTAGATCGACCTTCATTACATTACCAAAAAAGGTTAATGCAAAAGAATGTAGTGACCACCGAACCATCAGTCTAATGAGTCATGCTCTCAAAATATTCCTAAAGATAATACACCAGAGAATTTTTAGGAAATTAGAACAAGATATTAGCGAAACCCAATTTGGCTTCAGAAATGCAATGGGAACAAGAGAAGCCTTGTTTGCGCTTGATGTATTGACTCAAAGATGCATGGACATCAATCAGCCGATGTATGTCTGTTTCCTTGACTACAACAAAGCATTCGATAGAGTCCGCCACAACCACCTCATTCAGTTACTTAAAAGTAAAAATATAGACATGAAAGATATTAGAATAATAAATAATTTATACTACAGCCAGACGGCTAATATTAAGGTGGACAATGAACTCTCAGAAAAAGTAAAAATACAACGTGGTGTAAGGCAAGGATGTGTACTATCGCCGCTATTATTTAATCTTTACTCAGAAGAAATCATTCAGAGAGCGCTGAAAGAAACAACAATAGGAGTAAAGGTCAATGGAATACCCATTAACAATATCCGGTATGCAGTCGACACCATACTCATTGCCGAAACAATAGAAGATTTACAGAGCTTAGTAGATCAAGTAGCGAGGAGAGCGGACTTACCTTAAATATCAAAAAGACCAAATTTATGACCATTACAAAATCAGTTCAGCAACAGGAAAACCTATGGATCAATGGAGAACTAGTAGAGAAAGTCAGTAAGTACAGGTACCTGGGAACAACTGTCAATGAAAATAATGAGTACGCTGAAGAAATTTAATCAAGAATTGGACAATCCAGAACCATATTTAACAGAATGAGAAGCGTGTTATGCAGTAGAGATCTTAACTTACAACTTAGTCAGGATATTGAGATGCTACGTTTTCTCGGTGTTGCTATATGGGATGGAATCATGGACGCTAAAGAAAGATATAAGTGAGCGACTGGAGGCATTTGAGATGTGGTCATATAGAGGGATCTTGAGGATAAGTTGGGTAGACATGGTAACAAATGAGCAGGTACTGGGAAGAATGAGAAAAGAAAATGAAATATTGAACACAATTAAAATAAGGAAGCTGCAATATCTGGGCCACGTGATGAGAGGAGAGAAATATGTATTGTTGCAGAATATTATGCAGGGAAAGATACAGGGAAAGAGAAGCAGAGGAAGAAGACGCATTTCCTGGCTAGACAATCTGAGAAAATGGTACAACTGTAGTTCCGTTGAGTTATTCAGAGCTGTAGCATCAAAAGTGAGAATAGCCATGATGATAGCCAACCTTCTAAGAGGAGACGGCACTTGAAGAAGAAGCTGGTATGCCATACTCTATAAAAAATGGCCTACAAGAACCCAAAAATGACACGCAAAATATGGTGCGGACAAGTCTTTTCTGCTAACAATTAGATTACACCCCCCATAAATAGTAATTAAATTCAAAAAGTCATCGTTTGAGTAATTGAAGTGTGCCATTATTGTGGAAAATACTCTCTTTTATTAAAATACAATTGACAAATGTCCTTTACAGTACAACCATTAAGTTTACTGTTGGAAGATGACGTTTAAAATTTTCATCTCCTAGGCAACCTGATAAACTGACTGATAATTATTTCTTATCGCAAATATGCCTGGAAGTGAACGTTGCAAATTTCGAACATTTATTGTGAAGTAATAACAGACCAATCTCTTTGTTCCCTAATAATGCTTTACTCTTATGACATTTTGGACGAAACCCTCCATTCGTAGAATTTTTTTAGTAGTATTTTGATCATGTAACGTGTTGATGTGTGTTTATGTGTAAATCTCTTTGCAACCACACGACATCTTCTGTTAATAATTCGATTATACTATTCGTAAATAAAAGTTATATTCAAAAGTCTTCGCATATTTTACTGGTCAGAATATGACATTTAAAATTTTCATCTCATAGGCAACCTGATAAGCTGACAAATAATTATTTCTTATCGCAAATAATGTTTAAATATCTTCAAATCGGTGGGACTTGGATATAGGAAATGCTGATACCAATCGAAAGAACAATAAAAAGTGCATGAACTAACATTATAAAATATAGGGTGTTCTATTTAAAATAAGAGAGTTATTAGGTTTTAAAATTGTCACGATTGACCGGTCTATTTCGGACACCCGGTCTAACTTGTACTAGCTTTAGTAAATTCCAAATATTTTGTGGCATTTTAGAATTTGCATTTTAAAATTTCAACTCTTCAGGTTGAAAAATAAGAGAGATATGGGTGTGTAAATGTGGCAATGTTTTTTAAGAAATTTTTGAAACAACTCAAATATCTCGAAAATGGTTGGGAAAAATGGCATAATATGTTAGTAAAACCTTCCATAAAATTTGACGAGCAATCTAGATCCGTAATAAAAAATACCATCTTCCATTTGAAATAAGAAAGTTGACGTCTACTTCCGGTATAACCGGAAGTCCCATACTAACGTCAATATTTCCAGTGAACTGGAAATTTCAAGAAACACACGTGTGTGAATTTTCAGAATTCAATTGTGAGCCATACTCCAGAAACGGCTAATGGAAGGTCTATATGGGACACCGTGTATAATGACCTAAATGCTAGTAACTCACAACATATAGCAAATCTTTTAGCTTCTCACATATAGACGATTTATAAAGATCTTACAATTCTGACATCATCTTTGGAACCTAAGTCTACAGCTGACAATAACCACATCATTCTTTCTAAGGAGGAAATTCTGTCTGTCTTAGTAAAGTCAAATGTTAATAAATGTGCTGGTCAAGATCAGATATCTTCTTTCCTCTTCAGAGAATGTACTTATGCTCTTGCACTGCCACCGCTTCCTATCTGTATCAGAAGGGAGGCTATGGCATCGCATCTTAGAATGCGAGACTCTGGAAACTGGTGTGGAGAGGGAGGAGTAATAGGGAATGCAAGAGTCGCCAAGGAGGTGGAAAAGGAAATTCCGATTTCCGCCATCAAGTTACGGAATGCCGAGCACGATATTAGGTTGACTAGGCCATATACCCTCAGGATCCCCAGCAGAGATCAGTGGAGAGAAAATGAGGTTGCATTCCAGCCCGCAAGCCTGGTCTGTTTTACCGACGGATCGCGGCCGGAGGATCAACAATCCTCCGGGGCAGGAATATACATCAAGGGGCTGGGGGTGCGCATAGCAAAATTAGAGATTTTTGTAAAATCTTTCCATGCTCTACCATGTCAATCCAAAATACTTGTCTAGGCCTATATTAAGTGCTAGTTAATAGAGTATTTCCCATAATAAAAAAAATCAAACAAGGTAGCTTTAATCACTCTCTGAAAACCGCCCCGCCGCTCGGGCTTTTGACGGTGATTCTGATAGAAGATTGCAATTTTGTGAGTAACTGCTGGACATGTTACATAGAAATGTTTCTTCTGCTGACATTCTATTTTTCGATGAAGCAACATTTCTTTTGAAAGGCGATGTAGCAGGCAAAATTGCAGATACTGGGCTGCCGAAAACCCCCACTGGATGCGACAAACACACACTCAGCGTCCTCAGAAGTTGAACATTTGGGCTGGTATCACGTAGTTGGATCTGTTTTTATAGAAAATCTAAACGGTCCAAGATATTAAGAAATGCTAAGAGAACAGGTTGTCCCAATGTTAGCAGAATTGTATCCATATGTAATGGAACCTAATATTCCCCATTAAAGGATATGATTTCAACAAGACGGTGCACCGCCCCACTTGCTCTTCAAGTACGGGAGTATTTACACGAAGTCTCTCCACAAAGATGGATTGGACGAAGAGGTTTCGTAGAATGGCCCGCTAGATCACCTGATCTTACACCATTTGGTTTCTTTTTATGGGGATACCTTTAAAACGGAGTGTATAAAACGCAACCTGCTGATTTAGATGATTTGAAAATGAAAATAACAACAGAAATTAGGAACGTAACGCCTGACATGTTGAACAGAGTTAGGGAAGAATTCCAGAGCAGATTATTTCGTTGTGTGCAAGTGAATGGAGAACATTTTGAACATTTATTATAAGAAAGGGGCGTTTTTATTTTAAGTTTATTTTCGAAATTTGAATTTCTAAATACCTTAAATGGTAGGTTACAAGATAAAAAAGATTTGAAATCTTTGTTAAGGCGTTTTTCTAGCAGCTCTGCAATTTTCATAAAAACTTAGTAATAAGCATATGTCATGGCACCGGCTTGCTTATTCACAAACCTTCAAAAAGCCCTAGGATTATTATTAATTTAAACCATAGTTCTTATAATAGTTTTAACTCATTATGTCATTGACAAAAATGTAAGTAATCGCTACTTCTACTAAATAACTTATATTGTCTATGAATTTTAATTTTCAGAATGATATTTCTCTTTAGCTCACCAGAAAACCATATGGGAAATATCGGTTTTCTAAATACCTTAAATGGAACACAGAGAGCTCATCGTAGGTTACATGATAGAAAAAAAGATTTGAATTCTTTGTCAAGGCGTTTCTCTAGCAGCTCTGCAATTTTCATAAAAACTTAATAATGAGCGCGTTAAGGCACTGGCTTACTTGTTTTTACTAAAAGGTGGAAATCATTATAAGTTCCTCAATTAGGTAGCGGCAGCCAAGACAAAGCTTAAGCAAAGAGACATCCCAGGGTGGTTCAGGTGGTACCTTTGCTGTCCAAGTTGACCGTTCAAAGTTCCACCCATTGTGTACCTCACCTTTTGTTTGTTTTCTTCTGATCGTCCCCTCTACCAGCGTTGTCTGGCTCCTTTCTTGGGGGTAATTAAGCATCTATGGTAAGCGCTAAATGCTGATGCGACCCCATGCAGCTCTTACTTCGGTCTGCAGGCAATCAACACTTGTGGATCTTCAGGCGAAGGCCTGATATCAGCCTGTGAACCGCTGGAAGTGCCAGTGGACCATATGTGAGTCATTTACAACTTTCTCAAGTGATTTCCTTTTTTTTTAAAGACTTTAAACAGACATGAACTTTTCTATTCCACCAAATTTCTGATTAAATTGCAAGATAAATTTTAACTCAGTCAAAATTTAAAATCCTAATCAGTGAGATTGATCCTTATATACATATCTTTTGTATTTTCTTTGCTGTCAAATGTGTAAATTAGGAAAAACTAGTATGATAATTATTTGATCAACATTTTGCTCACGAATCTTTCAAACTTTCAAATATGTTTTAGAGTAATAAAAAAAATAGCTTATAACCCTTCATTTCAATTATGGTTAACCATTACTTAATTTTACAAAATCTGTCCTTCTCTCACAAACTTTTAAGAAAACACAACAGAGCAGTTAACTAGAAATCATCTAATAAATTAAAATTAAGAGCATTGGCAGATTTAATAACAGAAAAATCTTTAACTTTGCGTTCAATATTTATTTTGCCTCCTTATAATGTACGACTTATATTTGATTTACCAGGAGTCTTGATTATTACGACATTATTAATTGATATCAATAAATATAAATATTTTTGTTTTAATATCTGTTTTAATTAAATAATTAATTCCTCATTTAACCTTTCTCAATTCTGGTGGTGCTGTAACTGGAAATTCTTTATATCTATTATCTAGATCTCTTCAAACTAAGTAACGTAGTGCCGGTGTTTTGACCCAAAGATCTCATAATTATACGACTTTGGGCAGAACAAGGCTAAAGCTGAGTAAGTATTTGATTATCTTTTCATTCGCAAACCAAATAGTGTGTTCTTTATATATATAAATATATATATATATATATATATATATATATATATATATATATATATATATATATATATATATATATATATATATATATAACTCTCAGTTTTATTCAAGATCAGGCACCACCAACTTCAGCCGCGATCAAGTTGCATGATCCATGGTGACATCAGTGCTCAACAGGACAATTATTATAACCCAGTGACCCAATAATATTATCACAAATACACTTGTCGCTCCAAGGTTCCAGTAAAGTAATCAAGAGTAAATAACACAATAATGAACAACCTGAAGGGTTGTCAGTACTATTATTTCAGTAATTATCAAAATATGATCTCAATTAAAATCACACTCCCTTGCAAGATTAAATAATTACAATGTTAACTGGCTATTAAGCATTACTAGTGAAACACTCTGGATGTGAAGCATCAACATAGGGTTAAGTTCCTTATAAAGCAGGTAATAACACAATCGACAGGTGCAGACTGACAGGTTACAAAAATATGAGGTTATATCTCCCTTAAATTATAACAGTTAAATTCAAACTAAACTTGTAAACTTTATTCTGGAGATGGTAACCAAATTCAAACTAATATTCAACACTGGAAATTAAAAGTAACTAGATCCACTTCAACTTAACCTTGCTGGATCAAAATGGTGGCATGGTACAACAAAATTATTGATAAAAGTTAATTTAGAACCACTAATAACCACTGCCTTTAAAATTTTTTCAATACATTTCGAGACTTCAATTTAGCTCCAGAAAAAAATTAAAAAGGAATTACCTGTCATGTCTTCCAGCATTGGGTGATGTATTATGAGAAATATTTAGGCCTTCTTCTTCATTATGTGTTGCAGACATGCTAAGATCACCCAAAAACATCCTTCTGACTATGGAACGTCTGTACCAAGCTTTCGGGAATGCCAATATTTCTGTCAGTCTTCTCATGTCGTATTTAAAAGATGCAGATCCTATATCGATGATCGCTACAAAAAAAAGCAAGCAATTACACAACTGATTATGGAAAACTTTGATTATTAAACTTTCAACACCAATTTCCCCAAGTTGAATTAATTTTTGAAAATCATTATGCAATATCAGGGGCGGCTCCTCAATAAGTGCGCCCGTGCGCGCGCAATGCCGCCTGCCGTGGAAAAAATAATATTTTTGCTATGCTATATTTTAATAAATTTTTATTTACTTTTTTACCTCCTGCATTCAACAAACAAAATTAGTATATCGAGGATCGCAGAGAGTCGGCAGCCATTAATACATAATGCGTATTTTTCGGTGCTCTCCAGGAAATGCGATACTTCAATGCGAAATGATCACCGATCATCGTCGAAAACGACCGAATAAGCAATCTGTTGTGCGCTATAAAATTACACACTTCAGTTTGTAGTGGACTTTTGGTAGAGCGTGTGTACCTACTACCTAGTAATTTTTGTCTTCGCCTCGGATTGATTTTTAATTAGATCATTTCGTTGTTGTTTACATGTTCTAACAAGACAATTATTATTATTATTATTATGGTTACTACTTCGGGTTGCTTAATAAGTGGACAAAATAATTGTGATACTGTGATTAATTCAGTGGATAATATTATAAATTTAAAGGTTAACTTTTTAAGAGACTTTTTAACTACTATAACGTATACCTAACTAGAGGAAAACTTGGTAAGTAGTTAATAATTATTAAGTTTAGTAAGTTTTTTTTTTTAGTGAATTTTTATTTTTAAAAAATCACTAATAGTGAGGTATCGATAATGAGACTTTGCAAACATTTTTTCAAATGAGCGCGAACTAGGACCCCTAGAACCCATATACGGGGTCAGTTTCAATTTATATATATATATATATATATATATATATATATATATATATATATATATATATATATATATATATATATATACATATATATATATATATATATATATATATATATATATATATATATATATATATATATATATATATATATATATATATATATATATATATATATATATATATATATATATATATATATATATATATATATATATATATATATATGTATCCAACCGCTAACTTAAAAAATAATTAACCGATTTTGATGAAACTCGGTAAGTGCCTTTCTTTTATTAATGGCTTGGATGAGTTCGTTAGCCAGGAAAATCGGACAAGGTTTTCCGGGAAAATTTTGAGTTTTCTTTAAAAAAAAAATTCTCCAAAAATTACCAAGTTATTTTAATGAAATTTGGTGGGTAAGTTGCCCTGGTTAAGAGGCTGCTATGCACCAAAATTACACTTTCTAAGTTTATAGAAACTTAAGTTTTTTAGATTTTGAGTTCTTTCGAAGAAAAAAAATTTTCTCAGAAAATTACAAAGTTATTTTAATGAAATTTTGTGGATGTATTGCCTTGATAAAGACCTTACTACATACCAAAATTCAACATTCTAAGTTAATAGAAAACTAAGTTTTTCAAATTTTGAATTTACTTTCGAAAAAATTTTTTTTTCCGAAAATTACAAAGTTATTTTGATGAAGTTTGGTGGATATGTTGCCCTGTGTAAGACCCTACTACACACCAAAATTTAACTTTCTAAGTTCGTAGAAACTTGAGTTATTCAAATTTGAAGCATTTAATAAAAATTCACCACCATAATGTACTTGCTGGGTCCCGAACTTTTTTTTTCTTGCGCACCCCCAATGCATTAAGGCACGAGCCGCTACTGATCAATATTGACTATCTAGTTGGTTTATTAATCAAAAACTTTTTTAATTACACTTATTTCTGATTAATAATTTTTCCTCTTATAAATAACAACTGATAACAAGTGACCTATCATGAAGTATTGTAGCATTTATAATAAATGAAACACAATAGAGGGTCATGCACTGACTCTTGGTGCATACTATTTTGTACACATTATTTTTAGAAGATTACTGTAAGTTAGTGTAAAATGTAGTATAATTAACTAAAGAAAAAGTTCTCACTAATTAAATTTTCAAAGGCTCTTTATTTAAGAAAATGTCATGTTTACAGTAGATTTTCAAAATCAAAGTGATATAATTACATTTTAGGAAACTTTCATCATAAAAATTACCTACAGAAACGTAGCGACTTGAATACTTTATTTTTCTTATATAGTGACCGCCAAAAATTGTACACCAAATTGGAAATATTTCTATTTTTCATTAAAAAAAATGCTATGTCGTTAATTTGTATAGCTGGTCAGCTCTTTAATAGTTTGCTGATGTGATATACTTGCAATATGGTAGGTGGTAGTGGAATTTTCCTTCACGTGATAGTAAAGGATTTTCTTTTCACGCCCAAATAGGTACCACCCCTTACATCAAGGAGTCGGTGAAGTCCCTACAGAAGTTTCCGGTTCTGGTGTATGAGTCGGTTTCCCTTATAAGCAGAAATGATGACGGCTCCTCCTTGTACAAAAGATTCCGGAGGTTATATGCCCCTCCATTCGGATCTCCGGTAGAGGGGTGTACAGGGGGCGCCAGCATCAAGATTTAACATATCCTTCCCGAATATATGTGGTCTAAATTCTAACCTGAACTCCGTCCACCATTTCCTTCAGGCTAATAGGCCCCAACTCCTCTTTCTCACCGAAACCCAAATCAGTGCCAAAACAGCCACTAATCACCTTAATCTCCCGGGGTATGAGCTCCTTACTTCCTTTAGATTGCATGGAGCAGTGTGCACGTACGTCCGTAGCAATCTACCCTGCACCAGACTCACCAATTTAGAAGCTGGAAGAAAAGACATACTATGAATAAAACTCTTTCTCAGGGCTGCAACTAAATTCATGTTGCCAGCCCTTCGACTACCTTTCTGAAAAAACCGACCATCTGATTTCTGAATATCCTTCCTCCGAGGTCACTATTATTGGTGACTTCAATGTCCTGCGCTGCTTAATAAACTACCGGCCTATGGCCTACCACCAAAACTCTGTACGTGGACAGCAAATTTCCTTTCCAACCGGAGCATTTCTGTTGTTGTGGATGGACATTCCTCTAAACTGTATCCAATTAATGCAGGAGTTCCTCAAGGTTCAGCTTCAGCCCCTACTTTGTTTCTTCTCCACATCAATGACCTCCTCTCTAGCACATCCAACCCAGTTCACAGTTATGCAGACCTTAGCACCCTCCACTCAAATATACAATATTCTAAGCCTGCCTCTTTAGCCCAATTAGATGAGGATCGCAGACTCATGGAGGGTTCTGTCTCCGTGGATCTCGAAAAAATATTAGACTGGGGAAGTATAAATCTTGTACAATTCAACCCCACCAAATCACAGTCTTGCTTTCTTTCTCATAAGAGTTACACCAGCCCTAGACCCATCACAATAAACAACCAAGTTATTAAAAGTAAAGACTCCTTTTCACTTGTTGGCATTTCTGTGGATCGAAATCTCAATTAGCACCAACATGTCACATCAATTGCAGAAGCGGCTGCTAAGAAATTAGGTTTCCTCTTCCAGGCTCGCAAATACTTTTCACCAGGTAATCTCTATACCTTATATACTTCACAAATAAGGCCAAACCTCGAATACTGCTCCCACATCTGAGGTGCCGCTGCCACTTCTACATTCGCTATCCTGGACTCCATTCAGAAGAGAGCTATACGTCTCATCGGCGACCCTACCCTCACCCAAAGGCTGCCATCCCTTGCCCACCGACGTGCCGTTGGTGACCTCTCTCTCTCTTTTATAGATATCTGCACGGGCACTGCTCAGAGGAGCTGTCTTCCATAGTTCCTCCACCTGCTGCCCCCAACAGATCTACCAGGGGAACAGAACGAATGCACCCTTTTACTGTCCAGGTCACCAGACATAGAACATCTTGTTATGCCCGCTCTTTTGTCCCGAGGACTTCCAAGTTGTGGAACTCTTTGCCGGCACATGTTTTTCCTTCTCCCCCGAACCTCCAAACCTGCAAGTCCAGAATTAAGAAGTTGCCTCTTTCCTCCTTGTCGACACCCACGGTACGATAGTATTTAGGCTGTAAGCCCTCGTGGTGTGTTCTTGAAATAAAAATAAAAAATAACTTCTTTGAATACCCATTTAACCCCGATCAGATATACCAAGTAATTTTTCCTTAATTAAAAACATACATTTTTTTAAATAGGCAAAATACAAAATTGCTATTTTCTAGAAATCAACAGAAATCCCGTGCTATTTTTTCATGTCTCAGTATTAGCCCACTGAACAATTTCAAGGTGAGAAAACACCTTTCCCGCACATTTTTCAAAAACATTTGAGATTTAAAATTTTGAAAACCAAGACTTACGTCTGAAAGTATTTTTTAGTGTGTGGAAGCTTCAGATTGAAAAACCAAAAATACATTTTTTCCCATTTGGTGCATACTTTTTGGCGGTTACTGTATGAAACGCTTGAATTATTCTGGTTCTTAGAGGGATGAATGAAGGAGCAGTATGGAATAGTATGATATATTTTTAATTCATTCTCAAACAGAACAAATCTGTTTACTCTATGTGTGATGCAAAGCCAAATTGAATGGACATGTCAAAGTTGACAAGCCGATGTTACACTTACTTGAAAATCTGATGACAGCTCTGCTCTGATCTGTACCAACTTTCCCTTTCGAGAATGATTCCTGTTTGAAATTCAACATTCTGGACCTTGAAAGATGTAACTTAAGAAATTCTACATTTATCGAAAGGGAGTCTTTTCTTTCACTGTCTGATAAAGGTGACCATTGTGCTTCTTTCAAAGCTGACTTCTTCCCACCATAAGGATGAAAGATATAGACTGAAAAGTCAGACAGGCAACCTGTCACACTAAGACCCCCTACAGCCGATGCTGCAGTATTTGGTGCTCCATCTCCAAATTCACTGAAACAAATTCACACTTCAAAATTTTTTTCTTGCAAAAATGTACAAATAAAGGTTCAACTTACAAAACAGTACAGACAATTTTCTTAAAACAAATGTGTTGCACATCAAAAGCCATTTTGCAGTTACAGTATTGTGTGAATTAATGTGAACATTTAGAAATTTTGTATTTGAACATTATTATTATACTTGGCAACAATGGGTACTAGTGGTGATTTGGCTGGTGATTTGTTAAAATTGAGAAAATAATATTTAATAGACATTATATTGACAAAATGTGTTCCAAAGGGTGTAACAGTGAGTGATGTATTGAGAGAATATATGACTGGAGAACAGGAGATTTATATGGATTCGGTGGACGTGCAAAAGACCAGGGTATGACTCCTAACCTACAGGTGTGTTTACCTGTCATTCGACTACAAAATGAATTACAAGTTACCCAGGTAAAGTTGAAGTCAACAGAGAGACTTATACAAGAGATGGAAAAGCAAATAAGTGACAAAAATTTAATTATTAAGTTGTTAAATAAGGATAGTTCAAAAAGTGACGTAGACAACTCAAAATGTGGCGTTGCCAATGTGAAAAAGTTGGCGGCGAAAGAAACAAATTTAAAATTTAGTGTGACTGAGAATTTGATGAAGCCTTCTAACAGGGTTAGCATTGACTCAGACACAACCCATAATATAATCCAGCAGAAGAGGCAGGAGATTATTACAGGCGAGTGTGACATTTCGGCGTTTCCAAAAAATGCCTCTTTTAGCAGTGTAGCACGCAGAGCTTGGTTGTATGTGGGCAGGGTGGAGCCAAGTGCCACATCAGAAAATATAAAAAATTATTTACAAGAAAAAATTCCAAATAATAAGTTTTCAGTGAAAATGCTGCCAAAAAAGGAGGAAGCCAACAGTATATTATTTAAGGTGGGTGCAGATCCAGCGCTAATGGAAGTTTTAAACAAACCACAGATGGCCCAGTGGTGTAGTGGTGAAACAGTTTCGCTTTTTTCGATCAAAAAAACAATGAAGGGGACACAATGCGGGTGTGGTTTTCTGATGCTGAGACAGAGAACGACACTGAATATCACTGTGAGACTCTCAGCGTGGATACGCCGCTTAGGATACTTAACATAAACTCTCAAAGTGTCCATAAAAAGATCGACCTTCTGGAGTTCTATTTGTGTTCGTGGAAGTATCCTAGGCTGTTTGTATGACGGAAACCTGGTTGACCAAGGAAGAGGTTAGCGTTCTGAAAGTTGACAATTATAGTGTTTCTAGCTATTTTTGTAGACGCAATATGGTAGGGGGCGGTGTTATTATTTTAGTTAGAAGTGACCTA
This sequence comes from Tillus elongatus, assembly GCA_964006375.1. Classification (NCBI taxonomy): domain Eukaryota; kingdom Metazoa; phylum Arthropoda; class Insecta; order Coleoptera; family Cleridae; genus Tillus; species Tillus elongatus. Next base: position 27,943,076 of record OZ023270.1, read on the forward strand.
GATTTTGTAGAGTTGAATGTAAGGAATGTTTCTCTGAGTGAACAACTGTTTGAGGCAGCCTTCGCAACCATGATATATAATAAAGTTTCGGTAAATGTAGGTTGTGTTTATCGCACTAAACCAAAGTGTGCATCTTCCCTGCCACAATATAAAACATGCTTTTCTGACAGGTTAGAAAAAGTTTTTATCCAATTAAATGACAAGGGAGCTCCTGCTTTTGTCTGTGGTGATTATAATTTACATTTTTTAGATAAATACAGTGCAGATGTTGTGAGGTTGCAAGATTTAATGACTTCTTATGGTTTCTTTGCCTGTTTTAGTCGGATTTCGCGAAGGCAGTTGTTTACAATTTTCCTTAACGATATTGTTTATGATCTCCAGCAATACCACTTAACTTTATATGCAGATGACACCACTGCTGCAACCTAAGGAGAAAGTTTTGAAGAGATTGGTGCTGCAGCTAATGTGTGCGTGTCTCAGGTGTCAGCCTGGTGTTCGCAAAATGGCCTGGTTCTTAACACGCGGAAGACTGAAATGGTTTTTTTTTTTTTTCGGTGGGTGTGCATCCGAATCTGAACCTATATGTGAGATCTGATAATGGTTCAATAAGACAGGGCACGTCTGTAAAGTTTTTGGGGATCCATCTGGATTCTAACTTATCATGGGACGTCCATGTTGACCATGTGGTGGCCTCTCTTGCATCTAGGAATTATGCGTTGCTGCAGCTGAGGGATTCCTTGAGTACTCAGGCGTTCTTGACATGCTACTATGGTAGTGTCAACTGTCTCCTGGCATATGGTTTGCTGTGTTGGGGCGGCTGTGTGCATCTGGGGAGGGTTCTGTTGATGCAGAAGAGAACTGTCCGCACCATGTTTGGCCTGCCGTCTCCCGCATCTTGTAGACCATTATTTATACGGTATGGCATTTTAACAGTGACGTGCCTATATATGCTTGAGGCGCTTTGTTATGTGAGAAAAAATATTGAAATTTTTAGTACCTGCGGTAATATTACAGCGTATGAAACAAGACAGCCTAAAGATTTGTATGTTCCCCTTATAGGATCGGACAGATTAATCGGGCACCTCGCAACACTGCAATACACTTATATAATCATTTACCTGACAGCATCAAAAAATTGAGCAGCCTCAGGCAATTTAAGTGTGCTTAAAATCATTTTTTAGAGAGCATTCTTTTTATTCTGTGGACGAATATTTTAATTTTAAATTTTAGCATTGATAAGCTGTTTTTTGTATTTTGACTATTTCCGATATCTTGTAGATATCTATAGAGCAGTTCTAATAAATAAATAAATAAAAATGGAAACGCTGCTGTGACAATTCTGATAGGTTTCTCGACATATCCCATAACCTGTCATTCTGCATTGAGTTATTATCTATGTCAGTTGTTGTGCCGGTTGTTGTGACAAAGTTACACATGTTTTTCTGGTTTTGGGAGAAATAGCATGTCTTAGTTAATTACTCGTGTTTGTGGCATCATGGACATTATGCCAAGGAAAAGAGAAAGGATACTTACACTTAGAGAGCACATATCCATGACGCAATGAAATATTGCTAGTGAATGTTCCTTGAGCTTGGGAGCTGTAAATAAGATAATTAAACAAAAAAGGGAGACTGGATCAGTTGAAGTTCAGCAGAAGGGGAATGTGGGGAAAAGGGAAGACAACTTCGCAAGATGAAGCGTTTGTTTTGAGAAATAGCAAGCTGAACCTCAGAAAGACAAGCTATGACTTTCAGGAAGACTTGGAAAAGGCTGAAGTGAAAATTCACAACTCTACAATTTGCAGATGCCTTTTAGAGCGAGGAAGAAGAGCTGTGAGACCTCAAAAGACAGCTTCTGACACAGGCCTTGATGGAAAAGACTGATTTGGGTAAAAAATATGCTCATTGCATATAATAACACCGAAGAAATGTCTAGTTCTCAAATGAGACACAGTTTTTGGTGCAGGGGTTGCGATCAAAATTTGTGTGAAAAGGTGTCAACAAAAAGTTAACTGCAGCTCACTTGGTTGAGATAGTAAAACATCCAGTCGAAAAGATGTTTTGGAGATTGTTTCATATATGGGAACAAGTACACTTATATCTATCGAAGGCATGATGAAGAGTGAAAAATATAAAGAGATGTTACAAATGTGTTTGTCCAGAGAACTGGGAAAAGTTCAACCAATCTTCAGTACTGTGTCATGTTCCCAAGAAAATGGTGAAATATATTAAGGACAAAAATATTACCCTTCTAGACTGGCCTGGAAACTCACCGGACATTAATCCAACTGAAAACTTGTGGTTTATATGCAAGGCCAGATTGATAAAAATGGTTGTATAACAAAAAGTAAGATGATTGAGGCGTCATTCGGGTGTGGTTTTGAGATGACAAAATCAGGGAGAAATGTAAAAAATGTATGCTAAAACTAGTTGAAGCTGTAATAAAAGTAAAAGGGGGACATATATCCTACTGCATAATACTAAAAGATTTATAAACTACTAGTGTTTGTATTTTTTACTTACAATACTTAACATAAATCTGCCTGTGTTCACATCAATTTGCACAATCCTGTACATTAGTTATTTAATAGTTACCTGTAAATTAATTCATCTTCTGCTCTCTTTGAGCTGAAAATAATATCTAACGATGGAAGCTGTAATAAACATTCCACTCTGGAAACAGGTAAGCAGCTGAACCTGAATGTACTTGGTTGCATGTGGAAATAAACGATGACATCCACAGGAAAACTTGCATACACATAGGTGCCATAATTAGTAAGGTCTTGTTCTGTTGACAAAAATGATGAATCTGTAGAAAAATCTTTAATAAGAAAAATGAAGACCACAAGGTACCTACTAGTACTCAGAAAATGTATTTATTAATTAATTCATTTGTATTCACAGGTATAATCCTACACAGGGTTGCAAAATTTAAAGGGAGTCATCAAATGTCAAAGATAAGCACCCAACTAGCACTAAAGTGACAGTAACTGAGATCGGAACTTGAAAAGAGTAGTTATTATGTAATAACCACTAATTCCAAGACTCAGTGGGTGAAGTAAACTTTATATCACACATTAATTGTGACAATTATGTAATAATTATAACTACCTTAGATTTACGCAACTTCTCAGCTGCTTTCAAGGTATTAGGAATGTTGTTGTTACTTATAGGATGACTCAAAAGTTCTTAGAACGTGAAGGTAGCAAACGACAGTAGCTAAAACTATCTTACATTACTGAAATGCTAAATCAAAGTTGCAGCCACTTTCAAGTAGCATTATAGTTGCCACAACATTGCCGACCTCTTCATATTACACCTAATGTATGATATGGTCGAATATGCTAATTAAACAACACTATACTTGTAATTAAAGTATATTATATCAACTTACAACTTAGTACTCGGGGTCAACGCCCGTCCATTTCTATCTGAAATCGACGTCTGTTCTGCGTATGATGTGTCCTGTCATCTGTGTCTTCGTGAACTCATAATAAGATAATAGATAAAAGGACACTTACGCATGTTTGTCTATAGATTACATCGACTGCATCATATGCAGAACAGATGGCGCCTACATACATATATTACAGCTAATAGTTGTGGAACCTGTTTTATCATTTTATCATTTACATGAATGATATTAATTTCAGTGGAGATTTTGAATATATAAGTTTGTTTGCTGACGACACATTGATTGCCTGTACTGGAGACAATGTTGCAAATATGGTTACAAGGATGAATGAAGTTCTTGATAGGTTTGCTGCATACCTGCATGTGAACAGACTGGGGTTGAATGCGGACAAAACAAAAGCTATGTTATTGGGTAGTAAGTATAAGCTGAAGAAGATAGATAGTAATAATGTAACTTTGATAATTGAAAACAAGAGGATAGAATTTGTAAAATAAATGAAATATTTGGGTTTTGTTTTGGATGAGGCACTTAGCTTTAAGAGTCACTCTGAGTACATAAGCAAGAAAATAAAGAAAAAAATATTTTTGTTCGGCAGACTCAGTCACAATTTGTCGGTGTATGCTAGTATCATGGTGTATCGCACACTGTTACAACCTCATTTTGATTACTGTGCTACCTTGCTTCACGTGATGGATCTGAACTCTCTAAATGTGTTACAGAAACTGCAGAATCATAAAATGCGAATTGTCTTTAAAGTGAGCAGATATACACCTATAAAATTGATGCTGGCGACTTTGAACTGGCAATGCATTGCAGATAGACTGTAGTATTTAAAGATGATATTTGTTTTTAAACTTGCGAAGAATCTGTTGCCAGCCTATTTCGATTCATTTCTGGTTTTTAACAGAGACATTCACCAATATAATACAAGGGGTGCTGATGGTCTGCACATATATAGAACCTTTTTTTAGTGAATTTTCGTAGAAAAAATTCACTAATGGAGAGATCCCGACTTTTGAATTTTGAAAATTTTTTTGCAAATGAGCGCAAACTAGGACGACTAGAACCCATATCCGGTGTCAGTTTCAATTTTTATATGTTTATATATTTACAAATTACAAATTTGGTAGGTAGGTTTACGATATAAAAAGTAAACTATACATAAAAATTTAGATTTCTATATTACAAGAAAAAAAAGTTATAATAAAATATTTGGTGCCAGATCATTTCTATGAAAATTGACTACCATAACGCACTTGCTGCGTCTTTGAGTTTTTTTACTTCAATAACACACCACGAGGGCTTACAGCCTAAATACTATCGTACCGTGGGTGTCGAAAAGGAGGAACGAGGCAACTTGTTAATTCTGGACTTGAAGGTTTGGAGGTTCGGAGGAGAAGGAAAAACATGTACCAGCAAGGAATTCCACAACTTGGAAGTCCTCGGGACATAAGAGCGGGCATAACAAGATGTTCTATGTATGGTCACCTGGACAGTAAAAGGGTGCATTCGCTCTGCTCCCCTGGTAGATCTGTTTGGGGCAGCAGGTGGAGGGACTATAGAAGAAAGCTCCTCTGAGCACTGCCGGGGAGATATCTATAAAAGAGAGAGAGAGAGAGAGGTCACCAACGGCACGTCAGTGGGCAAGGGATGGCAGCCTTTGGGTAAGGGTAGGGTCACCAATGAAACGTATAGCTCTCTTCTGAATGGAGTCCAGGATAGCGAGTGTAGAAGCGGCTGCGGCACCCCAGATGTGGGAGCAGTATTCGAGGGTTGGCCTTATATGTGAAGTATATAGTGTATAGAGATTAGCTGGTGAAAAGTATTTGCGAGCCCGAAAGAGGAAACCTAATTTCTTAGCAGCCGCTTCTGCAATTGATGTGACATGTTGGTGCCAATTGAGATTTCGATCCACAGAAATGCCAACAAGTGAAAAGGACTCATTACTTTGAATAACTTGGTTGTCCATTGTGATGGTTCTAGGGCTGGTGTATCTTTTATGAGAAAGAAAGCAAGACTGAGATTTGGTGGGGTTGAATTGTACAAGATTTCTACTTCCCCAGTCTAATATTTTTTGGAGATCCACGGAGACAGAACCCTCCATGTGTCTGCGATCCTCATCTAGTTGGGCGAAAGAGACAGGCTTAGAATATTGTATATTTAAGTGGAGGGTGCTGTCGTCCGAATAACTGTGAACTGGGTTGGATGTGCTAGAGGAGGTCATTGATGTGGAGAAGAAACAAGGTAGGGGCTAAAGCTGAACCTTGAGGAACTCCTGCATTAATTGGATATAGTTTAGAGGAATGGCCATCCACAACAACACAAATGCTCCGGTTGGAGACGAAGTTTGCTGTCCAGGTACAGAGTTTTGGAGGTAGGCCATAGGCCGGTAGTTTATTAAGCAGTGCTGCGTGCCAGACCTGGTCGAAGGCTTTGGATATGTCTAGAGCGACAATCTGGGATTCACCGTGTAGCTCCATAGACTTGTTCCAAGAATAGGTGACAAAGGAAAGGAGGTCGGCAGTTGATCTGCGCTGACGGAATCCATACTGCCTATCGTGGATTAGACTGTGTTTTTCAAGAAATTTTAGTAATTTGGTGTTTATATACTTTTCCATCACTTTAGAGATGACTGAAAGGACAGAAATAGGCCTGTAGTTGCTAGGAAGCGCTTTGGATCATGTCTTGGGGACGGGTTGTACTTGAGCAGTTTTCCAGTTACTAGGGAATATGCCTCTATTGTAAGATGTCTGAAACAGACGAGTCAGGATAGGAGCAAGTTCTGGTGCACATTTTTTGAGAACAATTGCTGGGATCTCGTCAAGACCAGAGGCTTTCCTGGTATTAAGAGAAGAGAGCATCTATACAAGTGGAGCAATGAAGGCAGTATTTTTTAGAGGTATCAGCAAGTTTAACAGCTTACTGATGATTTAAGAAATTGTGGTACATTGGGTTTATTTAGGAGGAAACTTTTTCAGTTATTCATGTTGAGAGCACATGTATGATTAAATGTTAATTTGTTTGTATGTATTTTTTTTTGTTCCCTCAGGGCTCGTCCGCGGCCTTGCCGCCCCGATAGCACCGCAACCCTTGGTTGATTGTGCATACCCTTAGTCTTACTCCACCCATTCCAAGATCACTGTGCCTTGAACTAGTCTGCACAGCGATTGGTAGGGTGAAGTTTTATATTGCTCTGTCTCCGGTCTAGAGTGACCGTAGATCAGTTGTCTTTTCCGGTCCAGAGCTATACACTCACACAAGATGTGCTGGGCTGATTCCTCCCCCTCGCCGCAGAGTCTGCATGCGAGGTCCCCTTCGAACCGCCCCATTTTATGCAGGTGTTTCTTGACGGCCATGTGTCCCGTCAAGAGACCTGTTGTGTTTCTGAGCTGTCCTCTGCTAAGGTTTAGCAGCTCCACAGCTCTCTTTGAACTGGGTCCGTCAATTATTGACTTCCCATGTCTGAGCCCTGGACAGTCCGCCCAGTACACCTTGTGTTGGTTTCTGACCCAGGACTTAATGGCTCCCCTGGCAGTGCTCTTTGACACGCCCAGAGCCGGTTCTGGTCCCATAAATGGTTCTGCTGACCCTCTCTTCGCGAGACTGTCAGCTTCTTCATTGCCTTTAACCCCCGAGTGACCCGGCACCCAGATGAGGGTCACCTCATTCTGCCCAGCAAGGTCGCTCGTCTCGTCTCGGCACTCACTCACCAGCCAGGAATTTACCCGTGGGCTACTTAGTGCCTTAAGGGCTGCCTGGCTGTCTGTGGCTATGAGGATCCGCTTGTTGGTGTAGCCCCTCCTCTTGTTCTCCCGCACACAGTGCAGGATGGCGTACATCTCGGCCTGAAACACCGTTGCATGGGCTCCGAGGGAAATACTATGACTTACCCTCGGTCCTTCCGAGTAAACACCTGCCCCCGTCCCACGCTCCCCGCCAGATCCGTCAGTGAAGTTTGTATGTATTAGGATTTCCTATGTTGAAATAAACTTATTATTATTATTACTTCTTTGTGACATATTCTGGTGGCAGTAACGTTTCCGCTACCTGAAGAAGTGAATGTTACTATTTGTAGCTACTATAAGCAATAACCTTTCAAATTCACTATAAAACTATTTTTCACCTTGCAGTCCCACTGATTCATAACAGATGATTGTTCCATGATTACAGCTTGGAATGGGATGTTGTGCAAGTCTAGTAGAGTGTGTAATGTGTGTGATCCAATAATAATGACATATGTCAATAATAATATCATATGTCAATAAAAACAAGTCACTTGATCAACAAACAAAACTTTACAGACATTCTACATTTTACAGGAAGGTGAGAAGTGAAACAGACAAAAACAGCAGTTTAAACGATTATTATGCTCTTGTGTATACACCGTTATTGTCAACAAACATCAGTGAAACATTTACTACAATTGAGGAGGGTTCTTAAACGGAATAGCAAACATGTTTCAATTACTGTAATGAATGTGACTGTGTATGCTGGAGTGTCAGACAAACTGGAAACTCATAGAGGAAGTGATCAACATGATCCTGAAGGGTAAAGAAAAGGAAGATAGAGCAGGCTAAAAAAAGCAATAAAGAAGTAATAGACTGTGGTAAAATTATACTGAGAGGTACTTCTGCTGCGCATCTATGTTCAGTTCAGTATCTCTAAAGTGATGGAAGAGTATATAAACACTGAATTACTACAATTTCTTAAAAAACACAGTCTAATCCACGGCAGGCAGTATGGATTCTGTCAGCGCAGATCAACTGACGACCTCCTTTCCGTTGTCACCCATTCTTGGAAGAAGTCTATGGAACTACACTGTGAATCCCAGACTGTCACTTTAGACATATCCAAAGTATTCGGCCAGGTTTGGCACACAGCGCTGCTTGATAAACTTCCGGCCTATGGCCTACCACCAAAATTCTGTACCGCAAATTTCCTCTCCAACCGGAGCATTTCTGTTGTTGTGGATGGCCATTCCTCTAAACTGTATCCAATTAATGCAGGAGTCCCTCAAGGTTCAGCTTTAGCCCATACTTTGTTTTTTCTCCACATCAATGACCTCCTCTCTAGCACATCCAACCCAGTTCACAGTTACGCGGATGACAGCCCCTCCACTCAAATTTACAATATTCTAAGCCTGTCTCTTTAGCCCAATTAGATGAGGATCGCAGACTCATGGAGGTTTCTGTCTCTGTGGATCTTCAAAAAATATTAGACTGGGGAAGTAGAAATCTTGTACAATTCAACTCCACCAAATCTCAGTCTTGCTTTCTATCTCATAAGAGATACACCAGCCCTAGACCCATCACAATGAACAAACAAGTTATTCAAAGTAATGAGTGCTTTTCACTAAGTGAAGATTGGAACCTGTGATGAGCACTGATAAGTACATTTGGAGAACCCAAATCACCACAACACATTTTAAAAGACCTGACGATCTTTTCACTAACCAAGTTAGCATTCTAAAGAATGTTTCATCTTCTGATGACGCTAACTTGGTTAGTGAAACGATCGTCAGGTCTTTTAAAATGTGTTGTGGTGATTTGGGTTCTCCAAGTGTACTTATGAGTGCTTTTCACTTGTTGGCATTTCTGTGGATCGAAATCTCAATTGGCATCAACATATCACATCAATTGCAGAAGCGGCTGTTAAGAAATTAGGTTTCCTCTTCCGGGCTCGAAAATACTTTTCACCAGCTAATCTCTATACCTTATATACATCACAAATAAAGCCAAACCTCGAATACTGCTCCCACATCTGCGGTGCCAGTACCGCTTCTACACTCGCTATCCTGGACTCCATTCAGAAGAGAGCGATATGTCTCATGGGTGACCCTACCCTCACCCAAAAGCTGCCATCCCTTGCTCACCGACGTGCCGTTGGTGACCTCTCTTTCTTTTATAGATATCTGTACGGGCACTGCTCAGAAGAGCAGTGTTCTTCCATAGTTCCTCCACCTGCTGCTAATATATATATATATATATATATATATATATATATATATATATATATATATATATATATATATATATATATATATATATATATATATATATATATATATAAACATATAAAAATTGAAACTGACCCCGGATATGGGTTCTAGGGGTCCTCAGAGGAGCTTTCTTCCATAGTTCCTCTACCTGCTGCCCCCAACAGATCTACCAGTGGAACAGAGCGAATGCACCCTTTTACTGTCCAGGTCACCAGACATAGAACATCTTGTTATGCCCGCTCTTTTGTCCCGAGGACTTCCAAGTTGTGGAACTCCTTGCCGGCACATGTTTTTCTTTCTCCTCCGAACCTCCAAACCTTCAAGTTCAGAATTAACAAAATGCCTCTTTCCTCCTTGTCGAAACCCATGGTACGATAGTATTTAGGCTGTGAGCCCTTGTGGTGTATTGTTGAAATAAAAAAATCTATGGTTGTGATAGTAGTTTTAGTCAGTAAGAGTCCGGCACACCCTTGGCAGTACCCATTTTGAGTGTACCAAGAGCATTAATCAATGGTAAGTAGAGTTCAATTAAGGCATTTGAAAGGGTTGATTAGGGGTGATGCACCCTTAAAAAAAGAAAAACAAGAATAAGTAAAGAAACATATTTTATCAATCTTACTAAAAATCATCGAAAATTAAATATCTGCCAATAAACTTATGTATAGGACAAATTTGACAAACAGGAAAAAAGTGTGAATAAGCATAATTTATTAGAAAACGGACACCTCAAACAGAAATAAAAAAATTACTATCGGTAAGTTATAGAAATTCTTCAACATGATAATTTCACAGGCATCTATTGAATTTTTGATGATTTTAAGTAACATTAATAATATATGTCTTTAGTTATTCGGGTTTTTCTTGAAAACGGCAAAAGTTTTTTGAAAAATAACAAGAGTAAAAAAGTTTTATAATTTACTTCCGCATAAAATGAAATAATAATTTTTTAGATCCGCCAATAGGTTAAGAAATTCTGTCGCATTTAATGGGTGCATCACCACTGTTCAACCCTTTGAAATGCTTTAATTGAACTCTACACACCAATGATTAATGCTCTTGGTACACCCAAAACGTGTACCAAATTTGGTTTTTCTAAGTTGAAGTATTACTAAGATATTGATTTTTTTTTTCGAAATTTAAAACTCCACTTTGAACGCCTGTAACTTCTCAAGGATGCACCTTAGTATAGGAGTAAGTTGCGTTCAATTACCATATTTTAGGTTCCCCTACATGCCCCTTCTCTGTGTCATTTCTTATGCGAAACACCCTGTATATATTTTTTAATAACGCAATGTTCCCATGAGTATATGTATGAACATTTTGAGAAGATTCATCGAATGTTCGTGGAAGATTTTCAGAAGATACTAGGAGCTCCTAAGAATATTATAAATAACATTCTAGGAACCTTATTAGTATGACAGAATCTGTCCCATTCTCATGTTCATAGAATGTTCTATGAATATATATATATATATATATATATATATATATATATATATATATATATATATATATATATATATTGTACCTTGTGAGAATGTTCTGGGGATGTTTGAATATTCTTTTGAAACATTCCTGGTATATTCTCAGAATGTATCTGTGCTGTCTGGGAAATAAAGGTGATGGTTTAGAAGGTGGGAAATAGAAGAACAAAAAGAATTTACATTTGGTATGTCAAAATTTGAAGTTTACTGAATTTCGTGTAGGACTGTCACACTATTTAGGATTAAACCTTCTAAATTGTGTTATAATACAGCACAAGTCAAAGGCTTCTTGTATTAACATATTGTATAATTTTTGCCAATAAACAACAATAAACATTAAAAAAAAGGCTTTCACTAATCTACATGTATGTAATATTTTATGGTGAAATACATACCTGTGGTGCTAAAAGTGGTTTTAGCAGGTATGGGTTCCAGAGTATGTTCAAGAAACTCCAATATATGCGGGCTAATTATGGTTTCTTCGGGGACACTTTGTAAAGTCATCCAAGCGAACAAGGAAGCTTTCTTGATACCAGGTTTTCGATAAGATACATTTGCTGAACCTCCAGGTCTCATAGTTTCTTGAGGTAAGCTCATATTAAACTGCAAATTATCAAGGCTTGTTCTGCTAGAAGTCGGACTGTGTCCATAATTGGGATTTGTTATACCATGTAAGGATGATGACGTTTTAATATCGATGTTTGTGAATTCATTGTTACTGTAAGACTTTACAGTATCAGATTGTTGGCTTTCTTGTCTCTTGAATGCCCTGTCTATGCGTGATTCTTCAGATTCATCATATGCCCTATGCTTTGAATCGCTGTATTGTTTATTTCCGAAAGCTTTATCAAAATCGGGGCTTTGTTCGTTTACTTGGCCTGGAGTCGAAGTGTCAGAATTCAAAAGTGTGTCTTCATTTACAACCTGGAAGTAATAATAATAATAATAATAATAATAATACTTTACTTGTCAAAAATGTGTATATAAAATGTACTCACATATGATACATCAACAATAAATAAAATATATACACATTTTATATATATATATATATATATATATATATATATATATATATATATATATATATACAGCCCTGTAAATTGTAGAAATGGGCCAGGGCTGACAATTTACTAAATTGTTAGTTGGTTGTATACAGTCTCTATTTTTTAACACTTTGTGATATTTGGAGCTGGCGTGACAACATACTACTTGATTCCGCAACTAGGAGGCGGCACGTCCACCACTCACTTAGTGTTGAAAGGCTGGCTACTATAGCCGTATTACTTTATAGGTGTATTTTCGCCGCAATTAGTATGCCGTACTGAAGAGCTCTAATGAGAGCGAAACCGGCCTACGGTTCTAATTGTTGTGAGAATGCATCTAGCCTTACATACTTTGTCCCTATATTAGGGTAGAAATGGGCCAGGGCTGACAATTTACTAAATTGTTAGTTGGTTGTATACAGTCTCTATTTTTTAAGACTTTGTGTTATTTGGGGCTGGCGTGACAACATAATACTTGGTTCCGTAACTAGGTGGCGGCACATCCACCACTCACTTGCTGTTGAAAGGCTGGCTACTATAGCTGTATTACTCTATAGTGTATTTTCGCTGCAATTAATATGTCGTACTGAAGAGCTCTAATGAGAGCAAAACCAGTCTACGGTTCTAATTGTTGCGAGAATGCATCTAGCCTTACATACTTTGTCCCTATATTAGGGTAGAAATGGGCCATGGCTGACAATTTACTAAATTGTTAGTTGGTTGTATACAGTCTCAATTTTTTAACACTTTGTGTTATTTGGAGCTGGCGTGACAACATACTACTTGGTGCCGCAACTAGGTGGCGACACGTCCACCACTCACTTAGTGTTGAAAGGCTGGCTACTATAGCCGTATTACTTTATAAGTGTATTTTCGCTGCAATTAGTATGCCGTACTGAAGAGCTCTAATGAGAGCGAAACCGATCTACGGTTCTAATTGTTGTGAGAATGCATCTAGCCTTACATACTTTGTCCCTATATTAGGGTAGAAATGGGCCAGGGCTGACAATTTACTAAATTGTTAGTTGGTTGTATACAGTCTCTTTTTTTTAACACTTTGTGTTATTTGGAGCTGGTGTGACAACATACTACTTGGTTCTGCAACTAGGTGGCGGCATGTCCACCACTCACTTCTTTAAGGTTGAGTAGAAGTTTATAACACTTAGAAACAATAACTTTAGTACACTTCTTGAGATCACCACCCCTATAAAGCTGCTGTGTATGTATTAACCAGTCATGCCATAATACGACAAATTTGTTTTATACAGGTTTTATAAGATCCAAAATGGTACCCGAACCAAGCTTACTTTTACTTTTTAGGAGCTTTTTGGACAACTGTATAAACGTTAACAGAACGTTGCAGAGAAGATAGTATTGTGGTATTAACGTTGAGATAAACAGTACTTATACAGTAAAATTGTTGTATCAATTTGTGCCCATTTTGGACATAAAGGGGTTGTATTACTATTGGGAACACGTTTTTGAAGTCTAATTATAAAACTTTAATACTTATTAAAAAACTGAGTAACGGTTCTCACAGCTTTTATAAAAGCAATTTTGTTGGTTGGGAGGTGTGTATTCTGTTTAATACATATCCGGATATGTCTATCAATCAATCAACAGTGAGTCGAACAGATAAGAAATTTCGAGAGACGTCTAACGTGGAAAATTTGTCAAAAACAGGCCGTCAGTCTATAAGTGAAGAAGTGAAATTAAACATCTTATTGGCAGTGGAAGATAGTCCCCACAGTATTGTTAGGCAAATTGGCTGAGACAATGCAATTCCATGTCAAGACGGCGCATAAAGTATTCAAACTAGAAAAGCTTCATCCTTATAAAATACAGCTTTTGCTGGAGTTATCCGATGACCATCCAGACCAGAGGATACAGTTTTGTACAACGATATCTACAATTTTTATAGCAATATCACATTCCAACGTTATTGAACTTATTTCCTGATGGACACAATGCTGGTATGGTAAATCATATATTGTGCTATCAACAGGATGGTGCCACTGCGCATTATGAGGTTAATGTTCGACAGTATCAGGATCAACAATTTCCCAACAAATGGATTGGCAGGCGCGGTGCAATTGAGTGGCCAACAGCAAGTAGAAAGCCAGGAAAAATGCAATCACCAGAAAAGAAGTGTGATACCCTGGTCAGAGGAAACATTAGACTCGAAGATAGCCCTTTCGTAAGAATTAGGGTTCCCACATTTGATGGCTCAGTCCCATGTGGTATTTATCTACGCCAGTTCGAAGCCGCTGCCACAGCAAATGGTTGAGGTGAGAGAGAGAAAGCGACCTCGTTAATTGTAGCTCTCATAGGAGATGCCCTAGATGTGCTTCAAAGAATTCCCAGGGAAGAACAGTTCAGTTTTGACAGCATTCGACATCGATTAGAGATGAGGTTTGGCGACCAGCATTTACAACAGCTTTACCGAATCCAGTTGTAAAATCGTTGTCAGAAATCAGGCGATAGTCTGCAGCAATTCGAAGCCAACGTTGCCAGACTAACATGATCAGCTTACCCCACAGCCCTGCTGGAATTTTGAATCAGCTGTCACTGCAAACATTCATTGACAGCATCAGGGATACAGACACTCAACAGGCGCTGAGGATGGCTAGACATAAAAACTTGAATGATGCTTTACCAGATTCACCGAAGCGCCTCCGTGGCCGTGCGGGAAAGTCGATTCAGACTTTCCAATGCGGACTTGGGGGACGACGGTTCGAGACTCACCGGCGGTGGATGATTTTTAAAATCACTGTCGTCATTGAGATCGAGCTCAAGGTGGAGGGTAAGTTAGTTTAGATGCGCAAAAATGGTCAGCAATGGCCTAATTGTCAGTAAGCATCTTACCTTTACCTTTTTTTACCACATTCACTAGAGTTTGAAGCAGCAAAGCAAGCGTCAGAAAGCAGTGTAACAGTTCGCGGTCTCCAAGTACGAAAAGAAAATAAAACAGATTTATGCAAGATCATGCAGCTACTAGAGAATACAGTAGAACATATACGGCCTACGTCTCATGGGAAACCAATAAGAGCTCACCATGCAAATGCCTTGTGTTGCTGGAACTGCGGCAAGGTGGGACATATAAGGGGCGAATGTTGGGCTCTAAGATCACGAGCAAGGGAGAAAGTTAAGCTAAGGCCGTTAACTGTTTCTCAGGTTAGCGATTCTGGCAGCGCTCTCATCGTAGATAGATATGTAAGCGGTAATAAGACCCAGATGGTCGTCAACACAGGCGCACCTAGGACGATTATTCGCCGTGACATGGTTCCAAGATGGCGAACAAGGGAGTCAGATAGAGTGTATAGAGTAAATGCAGCCAGTGGTGATCGGATACAGGGTAAAAGTGTCGTTGCAGTGAAGAGAGCTGTGAGAGGAATAGACGACCCAGTTACTCAGCCAGAAGCAAGTGGAGAAGAAAGTATTAGAGAAATACAAGACGAAGGGTGTATAGACCATGTAAATGTGAAGCCAACCCAGAAAAAGGTGAGTGAACACATTTGTTGGAGCATAGCTGATGTCAACAGGAAGAATAGAGCCTGCAAGAATATTTGTGTAAATGAAAACACCAGAATAAGAGCAATTGTGCGAAAGAACCAGTGCAACGTAAGAATTTCACTTGATCAGAGCTCTGACATATTGACAAAAAGGAAACCCATCCATTCTGCTGTCCGAATGCACATACGAGTAGAAGGCGACGGCATGAACACCCGTTATCACGTGCAGGCTAATACGGCTGATTTTAGAGAAGATCCGGTATGATTTTACAATCCAGTACAACACAAGGGGCAGTCACCGAAGCTACAGAAATTATGGGAAGGTCCGCATAAGGTGGTCAAAAGGATCAATGACGTTGTTGATCGCATTCAAAGGGGCCCAAAGAGCAAGATGAAGGTGGTCCATATGCACAGGCTTAAGACATACCAAGAAATGTCAGAATTCGACCGGGTCGATCGAATGTAAGAGGGGCGAATTGTCACACCCGTCTCTATGAGAATTAAGTTTATGAACTTTGTCACTTCTATGCTCACAGGCATTTTGTAAAGTGTGTTGGTAACAGCAAACACTCTGGAATTATATTTCTAGACGGGACCAGAAGTGACAAGTGTAGAACAGTGTAGAAGGTCTAGAATCTCTATGGACAGTACATATAGGCGAGCCGCAGATAGAGTCACTCAGTATTAAGTGAATCAGTGTAGTGTGAATTAATTAGAGGCGAGAATAAACTATAGACATTTGGTAATAGAGATAAATATTTTAGTTGATACTGTTGGAAAATAGTTGGTTATAATAAATTAGCAGTTTGAAAAGATGTGTTTTGTTAGTCAACAAATCGAGAACCCCGAAAAACATAACAATATTATACTATGTATATATGATCAAGTTCTTATATGGCATACACTTACAGTTTTAGGATCTTTAAAATCGTAGAAATGGCCGAAAAGGGTTCTAAAAAGCTGACAATTGTTCCCGTGGGGTGAGAATCAAATGGAGAGCTGACATGGACAAATTTGCATACAAGAAAATTTGAGCCCCAAAAAATTTTGGGGAAAAAAGAGGAAATAGATAACCGCAAACAGAAAGAGGATGAAACTGATGCCGATTTTGAAGACAATGATGCATAGAGTTGGATTTAATATGTTTTTAGTATTTTTTTTATTAATGTATTATTGACCATTCAGTTTTTGTTAACCAGTTTGTTTGTTAAGCTATTTATATAAATATATTACCATATAAGAATGTTCCTATGTTGCAGTTTATATATATATATATATATATATATATATATATATATATATATATATATATATATATATATATATATATATATATATATACACAAAAAAATGCTATATATTTTATAAATATCCCAACGAAAGCATTTTGATGCAAAGAAATAATTTTGTACTATACTTGTTTTCTAAGTGTTCTTATTATTGCGTATTATCGACCATTAAGTTTTTGTTAACCAGTTTGTTTGTTTAGCTATTTATATAAATATATACTTCTCACTTGTGGAGTCCCATCTAAGGCATGGCATTTGTTACTGGGGCTCTTGTGCAGGTTATCTTTTAAATTCTGTATTTATTCTGCAGAAAAGAGCCATCAGATATTTGTGTGGGGTTAGTGTCCGTGACTCTTGTAGACCTTTATTTGTTTCTGAGCGGATATTGACCCTACTGTCTCGTGTTTGTTTTGGAGACTGCATGCCTTATACATGAAAAATATAAAGATGAAATCAGGTCAGTGTCTTCTCGTGATACAAGACAAAAGAACTGCATTCCTCTTCCTATACTGTCCACATCATTATTAAAGAGGTCATTGATATATAATAGTAAAAAGATATTTAACCATATACCACTAAACTTGAGGAGGATTGGTGACATTGAAATTTTTAGGAAAGAGCTTAAGGAATTTTTAATTGAAAAATGTTATTATTCAATAGATGAATTTTGTAATGATGCACTACTGTGACAGATTCGATTGGTTGTTTTCATTTGAGCTGCTTTCTATATATTGTGTGTTTTTATTATATTGTTAGTCAGCTGTGTATTTATGTTTATATTGTTTTCTATATTGTTATTTATATATAGTTATACTAGTTACATATGCACTTATATTACTATTTGTTGTGAACTTATATTTTTGTGTTTTTATCTTTTGACAACTTTTACTTTTATATGTTAACACTTTGCTTGTCAATAAGACTTTTATCTTTGGACAATAAAGCACCTATCTATCTATCTATCTATCTATTACTTTATAAGAAAGTTCCTATGTTGCAGTTATATATATATATATATATATATATATATATATATATATATATATATATATATATATATATATATATATGTATATATATATATATATATATATATATATATATATATATATATATATATATATATATATTACACACACACACACATAAATACAAAAAAAATGCTATATGTTTTATAAATATCCCAACGAAAGCATTTTGATGCAAAGAAATAATTTTGTACTATACTTTTCTAAGTGTTCTATTAGAGTAGTGTTTCATGCAACCATATTTTTTTTTAACACTTGCGTTCAAGTAGTGTATTCTCTTTGCAGCAATATTATATCGTATAGAATATTAATAAAACAGTTTTATGTCATATTATACATTGCTAAAGAATAGTTTTATAAATTTTACTGTTTGGAAGATCGTTGTTATAAAGCCATTACTAAGCATTTTTGTTCTGTAAGCTAAAATATTCTATCACAACTCTTGTATCTCTCTAATCTCTGAAATGTTTTATAATTTTCCTCTAAGAACATTCTTAGAATAAATTTAAAAAGCATTTTGTTGCAAGAAGCTGAATACTTACTATAGCAGTCTTAATAGAACAAAACTGCCTTTGAACAGGAGTAATATCACAGTAACAAAACAAATCTGCACTATTATTTGAAAATTATAAAATATTTTTGTTAGTTGGTGTAATAACTTGGAAAAGATTTTTTAACACAAATACTTACCTTTGAACTATATCTAAGCTTGACATCCATACCAGGTACGTGAAATATCGTGAGATCGACTAAAGTTGTGTGTGGAGTCTGTCTTAACCTGTTTGAACTGGTATTTGCACTTAATTTGTCTTTATTTCTCCTTCCAGTATCTGGACTACCAGAAGCTGATGGAAATTCTAAAAGACCTGCAGAGCAACTACGGTCTTTTCTCATTCGATTCCTACAAATTAAAAAATAATATGACATATAGAGGCTGTACCTTAACTAATCTAAAATATTTAAGAGGGTCATTTCTCTGTTATTTTTATTAAGAAAAGTTCATGACATATTTCCAAAAATGTCAACTTTCCTCAATACAAGACGATGAAGTTTTCTGTTTTTGTTTGTTTAATTATCTTAAAAACGGAATGTTTCCTTATTTTTAAAGTTTAAGTAATTACACTGCTAAGTATAGGGCGTGTTTTAACGTAAAAAAAGTCTGGATGCAGCAAGTGTCTTTCTTACAGGCGAATACCTCAGTTTGTGAGGTGAGTAACCTCTAGAATCGGTCTAGGAGGTCGCAGGTTCAAGTCCCGTATTCAGACAGTCTGTTTGTTTCACTTGAATGTGAAAAGGTCGGCTTCTGATGAGTTATGGCTGGTGTCCTTTGTCTATCTCTGTATGTAAGCTGTCCCCGCACAAGTCTAAGACTTGTGGGTGTGGAGTTTGTCTACTATGATGTTATTATTATTATTTAACATACTAATTAACAGTCAGTTTAGAACGTGGAAATCCCACTGTCTAATTAGTAGTAGTAGCCGTGACGGGGAGGCTAGCATCAGGCAAGTAGGCCATAATGAGCCCTTTTTGCAACCCCGGCACCCAGCAACCATGCCCTACTCCTCCTCCGTTCGGTCACCAAACCTCCTTGGCCTCAAAATAAAGGCCATAACAGTCTTCATTGGACAAAACTTATATGGATCCTCTGTAGAGTCCTCGAACCAAATAGCTCTGTTCGGAGACTCCAAAAAGCCTCGCATTCACACAGGTAGTGATAAGACGTTTCCTCAGTCTCGCCGCATTCCTGGCAAATGGGATCTTTCTCGACACCAATGTAAGGTGTATTCTAAGAGTACAGTCGCCTGTTAGCAACCCAATGATGCGGCGAAGCGCAGAACGACTCCTACCAAGCAACCAGACAGTCTTGTTTCTATCTGGCCTCTCCATGACTCATTATTTGTAGGTGACTTCAATCTTCCTGAATATGTTGACTCTTTCAATGCTGCTCCTAACAATCGTATTTCTATGTTAATGAGTTTTGGTGATATACTTCTTATCAAACAATTTAATTTTGTTAGAAATATCAATAACAGAATACTTCATTTGGTTCTTTCCTCTCGTTCTTGTCAAGTTGAGACTGCAAGTGAATTTCCTGTTACTGTTGACGGTTATCATCCTGTATTGTTTGTTACTGTTGATATTGAGATCTCTAAAGTTTCATTTGGCGGGAATACTGATCATTTGTCTTACAACTTTAGGCAATGTAATTTTATTGCCTTATATTCTCATCTGGAGGAGGTGTCATGGGACGAGCTCAATGACTTCACAGATATAAACTCAATGATGGAATGTTTTTACTCAAAACTTTATAATATATTTGACCTGTTTGTTCCTAAGACAACTGACCTGACCTGACCTGACCTGACCTGTTTGTTCCTAAGACAACTCTGGGAGCTGGAGATCGATTCCCTGTGTGGTTTTCTAAGGAAACAAAACGTAACATTAGACAAAAAAAAACTATTGGTGTAAATTCAAAAAATATGGCAACTGAATATTTTGAGAAATTCAAAGATTTACGAATTAAAATCAAGAGGGATATTCAGGCTTCTTATCATAATTTTGTGAGGAAAATCGAGCAGGATCTTAAGCTTAACCCCAATAAGCTGTGGAGTTATTTCTCACAATTAAATAGTAAATCTTGCTTTCCAAACAATCTTTCTGGAAAGGAACTAGTGGATGGTTTCGCCTCCCATTTTAGGAACAACTTTTCTCCTAGTGGCTCCCAATGTTTTGTTTCAAGCACGAATAATAATGTCAATACTTTTTTTATCAACAGATTGGATGATATTGATATCTTAAGGGCAGCTAAAAAAATCAAGGCTAATTTTTCATCTGGTCCTGACTTGGTACCTGCTTTTCTTGTTAAAGACTGGGTATTTTTCTAGCTCCGCTTACAAAAATTTTAACCTTATACTTGAATCATCTGCTTTCCCTGAAGTTTGGAAATTATCACTTGGTTTTCCGATATTTAAGGCAGGTGAAAGGACTATTTTTTCCAATTATTGTATGGTGTCAATTTGTTGTGTCTCCTGTAACATTTTTGAAGCTGCTTTATATGAACATATATCCTTTAACATAAAGGATAGATTATCTGTTTTTCAACATGGCTTCATGGCAGGTCGTTCTACAGTCACGAATTTAGTCACAATGACACAGTTTATTGATGCAGCTCTTGAGGATCATAGCCAAGTCGATTTTATATATACAGACCTTTCGAAGGCTTTTGACCCCCTTAACCATGCTGTCATTATTAACAGGCTGCACTGTCTTGGTTTCTCAGGGAATCTGATCGAGTTATTTAAATCGTATATGAGCGAACGAAAGCAATTTATTGAAGTTAAGGGCTTTAAATCCGATAGCTTTGAAATATGTTCTGGAGTGCCACAGGGTTCCGTCCCTGGTCCAGTTCTGTTTAATATTTGTGTTGATGGTATATCAAACATCTTGGAAGTGCCTTACTTAATATATGCAGACGATAAAAAGATTTACTTGCCTGTAAATCATCCTGATGACTGTATTAAGTTACAGAGTAGTTTAAATCTATTCGATAGTTGGTGTGGTGGCAATGGACTTTCTCTTAATGTCGGTAAATGTTGTGTCATGTCTTTTTCACGCAAGAAGTGCCCCATCCTATTTGATTACAACGTAAATAGTCAGCTACTAGAAAGGCCATCTGCTGTTAAAGATCTTGGTGTTGTGTTTGACCCTGTTCTCTCATTCAGGTAACATTTGCAGCATGCTAGTGGTTCAGCTTACAGGAGAATGGGCTTTTTGATTAGAAATAGTAGGTATGTATCAAATACATTTATTTTGTTCTACTGCTCTCTGGTAAGGTCATCTCTGGAGTATGCATCAGTGGTATGGGCTCCTTTTATGTTACACACATTGGTAATCTCGAAAATATTCAAACAAAGTTTCTCAAGTATACTTGTTTTCGTTTGGATGGTCAGTACCCTTGTATTGGCTTTCCACACAGTGATTTATTACTACGTTTTGACTTGCAGACTTTGGAGAATAGGAGGAAGTGTAGCTCTTGGATATTTTTGTATAAATTAATTAATTGTCAAGTTGACTGTCCGCCTCTGCTGGAAGAGATTAATTTTAATATACCACGTTTAGGATCACGTCATCCATTGACTTTTTATCTACTAACGGTTCATACGCAGCGTATGTGGTCTTCGCCTGTTTATAACATGTGTAATATATATTCAACCTTGGATAACAGCCTAGATGTTTTCAATTGTTCTGTGTTTGAAATAAAACGTTTATGCGAACTTTGTTAACTAGAATGTTCATATTAATGTATTGTTCCTTTTTGTTTCTATTAATGTTATTTCACTATTATTATATATATATATATATATATATATATATATATATATATATATATATATATAGTGTTTTTTTTTCCATCCTCAATATGGCAATGTTGCTGTTGGATGGTGTACCTAAATAAATAAATAAAAAATGAAGTGCCTCGCCTATCTACAGCCACTGACCTCCAGTGGTTTACCATGGCTTCCTCAGTTCATTTATCTAGGGCGTCGGAGACCACCGTCCTACTTACGCCTATAGCAGGTTCCAGGCCACAGAACGGCCGCCGGGAAGCAAGTCTTGCGAGGGCATTTGCCACTTCATTCCCCGCCACGCCACAGTATCCCGGAACCCACATAAGTTGTACCTCCTTTGTCCTGGACAGTCCCGCGTCAAAGCACTCCTGAACCAGCATTTGCCTAATTCTGGGCGCGCAGACTGCTCAAAGGGCCGCCTGACTATCCGGGAAAATGTTTGCACATTCGTCAGGGCTCATCCACACATCCTGTCGAGTAGCTACAGAGAGAATAGCGTATACCTCCATTTCAAATGCGGTTGTATATGCGCCCAGAGAATAAAACAATTTTATCTTAAAAAATATCTTATTTTCTCTTCCCGTTTGGTTTAATAAAGAGTTAAAAGAGTCTATTAATTACAGTAAGAAATGTGCTAATAAAAAATCTAAAAACTTTAATAGTTTATCAGATCTCCAGAACTTAAGGTTTCTTCCAGATAAATGTTAGTTACATAGGCCAGATAGAATCTAATACTGTCCATGGTCCATCTGCATTTTGAAAATTTCATAGATCAACCACTAACGTTAAGAGTCTTTCATCTTTTATGATCTATAATGACTCATCTGCTAGTAACACACAAGATATAGCAAACCTTTTTGGTTCTTAGATTTATAAAGCTCCTACAATTCTACCATCACCATTGGAACTTGAATCTACAGTTGAGATTACCTGCATCATTCTTTCTGAGGAGAAAATTCTGTCTGCGTTAGTAAACTTAAATGTTAATAAAGGTGCTGGTCCAGATCAGATACCCCCTGTTCTCTTCAGAGAATGTTCTTATGCTCTTGCAAGACCTCTCAGTCTCATCTTCAATCTTCCACTTTATTCTGACATTTTTCCAGAGACCTTTAAGATCTCTGTTGCTATTCCTGTCAGGTAGTCGATCACATGTCATAAATTATAGGCATGTTTGTATCAGTTCTGTCTTATCAAAAGTATTTGAGATGACTGTCATGCCGGTTCTCAAATTTTTTAAACATGTCATTGTTGAACAACAGCATTTTCTCTACGGGTAGGTCAACTACAACAAACTTGTTTTATTTTACTAATTACATAATTAGAAAGTGGTGAAGTATACTCAGCGTATACTGATTTCCGCAGAGCTCTCGATTCTGTAACCGATTCTCTGTTAATTAAGAAATTATATGCATATGGCATAAGAGATCCGCTGCTGGCATGACTTCATTCGTATCTTCAAGGTAGAACCATCCAAGTTAAAGTTAGCGGGCGTTACTCTGGTTTTATGTATGTTACTTCTGGGGTTCCACAAGGTTCACACCTTTGGCCACTTCTATTCAAGATTTTCATCAATGATTGGAGTATCCTTTAGGTCACCTCACTTACTGTGAGCATATGAATTAAAAATTTCCATTTCTGTCTATACAGCTGCCGAAATGTCAGCCCTTGACATGACTTGGAGTGCTTGTCCTCATGGTGCCATACAAATGGTCTTCTTTTAATATAAATAGGTGTTTTATGATGAAGTTTTGCCGTAGAGATACCTCTCAGAATACCACTGAAGATTCTGATTATCTCATAAATGACATCTTCTTAAGGTCACATGGGATTCACAGCTTAGGATGTCACTTCACATTGAAGCCGTTACTTCAAAGGCTGCAAAAATGTTGGGTTTGATAACTAGAATCACAAATTTTACTTCCACATTGTCAATACTTGTGAAGTATGACATCGACAGGGGTCGAGGAGTTGTGGGCCAAAGGACTCCAGGGGGCAAGCTGAGGAAGTTGAAACAACAACATAAGCTTTCGATGAAGCTTTCCCCAAGACCATCATGCACGGTGAAAAGCCGCATCCTGCACGAGGTGACCCTGCTGATAACTAAACATGACGGATGTAGACAAGGAAGTCGCAATAGGTGCCTAGGTATGGATGGCACCAGGGTGATAGTGTCGTGAACGAAACCTCTGGAGTACCGGGCAACCCTCTGTGGACAGTATTTCCCACATCTCGTGGGAACAACATGAAGATGATAAATATATATGGAACCAAAACCAATGAGGCTCGAGGAGTGGCTCCGGCTACAGACTTGTGCCTTGAGTCTATTCTGGAAACGGAGACGAGCCAGGGGGCGGCAACGCTCGCGGACTCTGGAGGTCTCACGACCGACGTACATACGGGGGATCAGGGAGTAGTTTCGGCCACATACTTGTCACCGACACTCAAGCTGGAGGCTGGGTCCCACCGGAGGGCAGCGAGTTCCGCGGACTCTGGGGGCCCCTCCACCAGTGAGGACCCTACTGTAGGGGTAGAGAGACTGCCCAGCAGTCCAAGCGTCTTTCCAGGGCGCAAAGAAAGAAGCTCCAGAGGGCGCAGAAAATGGCGACCGGGACGTGGACGGTCGAGAAACCTGTAAAGGCGCAAGCGGGGAGTACGAGTCAGAAGAGGACGCGCTCGGACTCTAGCACACCTACTACAGACAGACGTCCCAAAAGGGCCAGGGCACCAGTAAAGGCGCAAGAGGAGAGTGCGAGTCAGAAGACGCCGCACTCGGGCTCTAACACGCCTACTACAGACAGACGTCCCTGCAATTGTAGACTGAAGATCAACTCAGGCTTGAGGGGCCACTACAAAATTCAGGAGATCGTGAAGGAGCCCATGCTTGAAATGAGGTCAGACTTCGTGAGCCCGCGAATCCGCAGGGAAAACAACTTTACAGTGGGAATCCCAGCCGCGAGTCATGGCCGGAGGAGACGCCGGGCATACCACGGGACGCGCTAGTCTGGTTCACTGATGGATCCGGCAGGGAGCGTGGGACGGGGGCAGGTGTTTATTCGGAAGGACCGAGGGTAAGTTATAGTATTTCCCTCAGAGCCCATGCAACGGTTTTTCAGGCCGAAATGTACGCCATCCTGCATTGTGTGCGGGAGAACAAGAGGAGGGGCTACAACAACAAGCGGATCCTCATAGCCACAGACAGCCAGGCAGCCCTTAAGGCCCTAAGTAGCCCAAGAGAGCTGTGGAGCTGCAGTTTATTGCTTTCTTATTTTGTTCTACATTCCCTTTACACTAGGTGTATTCTCTTCACCCTATGTCTTGTTTACAAAGTACTCAATGGGCTTGTAAAAAGCCTAACTAATATTATTATTATTAAAATTTCTGGCTGGTGAGTGAGTGCCGAGACGTGACGAGCGACCTGGCTGGGCAGAATGAGGTCACCCTCATCTGGGTGCCGGGTCACTCGGGGGTCAAAGGCAATGAAGAAGCTGACAGTCTCGCGAAGAGAGGATCAGCAGAACCATTTATGGGACCAGAACCGGCTCTGAGCGTGACAAAGAGCACTGCCAGGGGAGCCATTAAGTCCTGGGTCAGAAACCAACACAAGGTGTACTGGGCAGACTGTCCAGGGCTCAGACATGGGAAGTCAATAATTGACGAACACAGTTCAAAGAGAGCTGTGGAGCTGCAGTTTATTGCTTTCTTATTCTGTTCTACATTCCCTTTACACTAGGTGTATTCTCTTCACCTTGTTTTGTTTACAAAGTACTCAATGGGCTTGTAAAAAGTCTAACAAATATTATTATTATTAAAATTCCTCTAAACAGGTGAAAATATACAAATTTTTCACACAACAAAAAAAAATCTTAAATTTTTCTGTGCTTGCATTAGCATCGGTGAAACATTTGCTAAAAAAATCTTTTAAGAAATATGAAATATTTTGTATAAAAATTTTCTAAGAAAATTAGTAGTAAATTTAAAATTTTGTCTAAAAAGCATATAAATCAATGAAAATATACTTACAGTTTGGCATCTTCATCTCTGGTAGGATCTTTAGTATGGAGGACACACTTTCCACTGTTAATGAAAACTTTAACATCTAATTCCAAGTCCACATTGGGTTCTTGACTACGTTGTGAAACTTGCGGCTGTGATGTGTTGGTACTGGCATTTGCAGTATGACAAGGACTTGAACTTAACGGCTGTTCCATTGTGAATGATTCACCCAGAGATCTATTAAAATAATTAGAAAAAAAAAATTAGAGATTTTCTTATTTTCATTGTCTGCATTCATGAAAAATAAAAGCTTTGGTCTTACAAAGAGTCACCTTAAAGTTAAAAATGTGGAAGATAATATCAAATCTTGTGTCTGGTATGAACTGGCTAAAATCATGAATACACCCTGACAGAGGTTACTGCAGTGTAGATTCTTTGACGCCAGATATTTATTTATTTATTCAGATTATTTACAAAGGCAGTCTATATTGTAACATAGAGCGTTTGTACAGTGCAACAGTTCCCCACACCGGTCCCAAGTAAGTATCCAGCCGATTCTTGAAGCTTCCCATACTCGGGGTAGCTTCAATGTCCTCCGGCAGGTTGTTCCATGCATCTAAAGACTTATTGGCAAAGAAGCTCTGCCTATAGGAGGTACAGAACAGTTTCAGCTTAAACCGATGTCCTCGAAGTCATGGCTCACTGTTGCCTGCTTTCTTTAAAAAAAAGACATATTTGTTATTAAAAACATTTAAATGAAAATTCACTACCATAACGCACTTGCTGCGTCCAGGCTTTTTTTGTTTGTTTTTATATTTAGTGCTTCAAATATTCAGGTTTAATGTTTTCATACCAGTTATATCAAAATCAAACTTTTGATTATTAATAATAACCTACTTTGGTGTGTTATAGCCAGCTTTATTGGTGTTAAACAAAACTAGATGTATTTTTTCTTTATTTGGTATCAATTTATGTTTCGAAGACCAGCTATAAGCATTTAAGAAAGGAAACCAGATCTCTAACTGTTGAAGGTAAAGTGGGGACGTTATAAAATGGTTCATATCATTTGTGTAATTAACCATGAAACTATAACTATCCTCTGTTATTGCAGTCATATAATTTATATAATTTATAAAGATGAAAGAGCTGATTAAGCTTAATCGTTGAGTGTCCACATTATTAACTAATATATTACGCTTTACTTTATTATTTGTCAACACCTTTTGTTTTCTAGCTTACAAATATGATTCGAACAATTACAAAACATTTCCAGTAATTAAAATTTATTAAGCTTGAATAGTAGACTATCGTCAATGCAATCATGTGCCTTGAAAAGGTCAAATGCATAAGTACCATTATCCAGAGGCTGCAAAACATTCCATATGAAACCGAACACTGCTATTTGAGTAGATCTTCTCAAATATGCATGTTCGCTGAGCTCAATGGACCAAATGTTTAAAGCAAAAACAGTGGCGGAGCTGAGTTCAAACAAACTTTGTTGTTCTAGGGGTCCTAGTTCACGTTCATTTGAAAAAAATTTTGCAAAGTCTCACCATCGATACCTCTCTATTAATGAATTTTTAAAAATAAAAATTCACTAAAAATGGGGATTGTCAAAGCATAAAAAAGAACCTAAAAATGAACTTTCAAATTATCGACCAATAACTTTGGTATCAAATATTAGTAAAATAATTGAAAAGTTTCTTAAGTTGAGGTTGGTATCCTTGTGTTTTGTCGCAGTGTCAATATGATTTTTGGGAAAATAAATCCACGGAAGATGAAAATCATGATTTAACATCACACGTCTAGGACGCACTTGATAACAGTGCCCCTGCTTTGTGCATTTTTGTCGATCTGGCAAAGGCTTTTGACACTGTGTGCCACTACATTTTGTTGAGGAAACTTGAAAAATATGGCTTGAGAGGCAAAACTCATGATTTGTTGAGGAGTTATTTGTCAGAGCATCAGCAGGTAGTGATGGTAGGAGATATCAATAGCAGACCTCTCTCTATTAACTGCGGTGTTCCTCAGGGCTCTGTGCTTGGTCCACTGTTGTTCACGGTGTATATTAATGACTTTTTGGAACTTAATACTGATGCACATATTGTGAGTTTTGCTGACTACACAGCAGTTTTTTATACTTCTCACACCTGCACAGAGCTGAAGACAAAGGTGGAGCGAGCCTTTGTGTTCGTGGATACATGTTTAGAAGCCAATAAATTAACAGTAAATCAAGAAAAAGCCAGGTACTTGTCTTTCACATCTTATTTTAATACACAGCCAAGTATGGGTCAACTTTTAATTAGTAGAACGTGTGTGATTCCCGAAGCGAAGCAGACTACTTAGTTGGGAATTGTAATGCATAGGAATTTACGGTGGAACTGTCAGGTTAAGCTTCTCACAAATAAACCGAGAGCACTTGTATCCTGATTTCGAATTACAGAATCCACAGAACTGCTCTATTGCGAGACAGAGATAATGGATCTCCGACAGCTTTAAAGCCTTTGTTTGCTTATAAATATTTCGAAGGAAAAAATAAAATTGGAATCTAGTAGGCATCTACAGGGCTTTCATTAATTCCCGAACCCCACGTGACTGCTTAAGTTAGGCAACCCGGCATAGACGGTTGTACAACCTGAATAAATGGAATCCCTAAGTTGCCAGTGTCATCTCATATTTCCTTTGGGGTTTTATAAAAAATATAATAACTATAATAAGTTGAAACAGTAAATGTCTTAAATGTATTTATTATTTAGTATTTTTAACAGAAAGTCTGTTCATGTATGGTTTACTGTTATTGATTGTTAAAAAATAAATTAAAAACATAATAAAATATGAATTTGATGTTCTCTGAAAGTTTCTTCTCAGCTGCATGGCTTGCTGATGTTTGTGCTGTTTGCTCTCACTCCTGTTGTTGTCTTCAGCTTAAACTTAAATTTTGGAGAATTTTTTAAGCTTTATGAGTTTTAGTATTAGACATATTGTAATTTTTTGAAGATCTAGAGACAAATTAGCTTTTCTTGTGTTTCAATTTGACTTGTAGTTGTTTTTCATTTTTTATTGCATGTAGTACTTAGTGACTGTATACTTGTGTTCTTATAGCTTTGTAGCTTGACATTTTAACCATTAACCTTTTTGACTTAGTGTTGGGGTTAGCTGTTGTTACCTCATTTTATCTTATATTCCTGCGTTGTACCCTCGCAGAAGTAGCCTACCGGAAAACTCCGTTTTTCTGACAAGCCTTTTATAAATTATAGATTCCCCTGAGGATGACCTGTTAGGTAAGGTCGAAACGCGTCGGGACAAGGAATAAAGTATTTGTTTGGAAAGAAAAGGCCTTTTATTCATCGCCCAAAGATGTCAACCCCAAACATTTTGACGTTTAGGAACAGTATAATAAAATATTACTTTTATTTTGTATAGATATCAAAATTTTGTAATGTACGTAAACAAATTGAGGTCCGATTATTTAAACTTCTAATTTACGGTTTTAGGAATGTGTATTGTGTAACATGTAACAAATATGTACCTGTTTGGGCAGATTACCGACGAACAGATTTGGTAGGCTGCGTTCCATGCGGTGTCGAATATCGTCAACAACATAACCTTAAGATACCTACACTTTTAACTTACGTAAAAACGCAATGAAAATGTTAAGTTTTGATAAAAAAACAGATGGAAAATTATTTGAAGAAGGTAAACACTGGTCGAACTTGGAAAATGCACAATATACATACAAAATAACCGTCAAAAGGGAATTGAGCGCCAATGGACTGAACTGTCAATTGTCAATTGATTTAGTAACTTTAGGGTCCTTAGTCTAGCGGTTTTTTGGTTACTTTTTGACTGCAAACTCATAAAATCATCTTCCACTAGAGAGAGAGACAGAATCCGGTCACGTGGGGTTCGGGAATTAATGAAAGCCCTATATATCATACGCGATGCAGAGAGAACAGCTGCATGGTTCCGCCTAAGTTCAAAAGTATTGGTCAGAGTTCTCCGCAATATTTGGCCCTGAAGCAATACAATATTTTGCCTGGCGAAATGAAACAATAATTGTTTTAAAATTATTTAAAAAATTAGCTAAAGGGTGGATAATCAAAACTGGCAGAAAAATATTTAATGATATATTCAAGAATATGCAGAACATTTGTAGGTTGATGGTTAATGATCTACGGTATGCCAAATACTATGATCAGTCTATATTGTGTGTGATGCATTACTGATAGTGAGTAGGCATATATATATATATATATATATATATATATATATATATATATATATATATATATATATATATATATATATATATATCATACGCGGTACAGAGCCAGCAGCTGTATGGTTCTGTGTAAGTTAAAGAGCATCTGCCAGAGGTATCTGCAATATTTGTCCCCGAAGAGAATTTACCTGGACGGGACGTATTACCTGGACTGGACATTTTACCTGCCTGCACATTTTACTTTTTACCAGTAACTAAGTGATGATTGGAACCTGTGATGAGCACTGATAAGTACACTTGGAGAACCCAAATCACCACAATACATCTTTTTAAAGACCCGACGATTGTTTCACTAACAAAGTTCGCGTCATCCGAGGATGAAACATTATATTTTCAGAATTTTGCATGGAAAAGTATTCATGACACATGATGCTCAAGGCGCTGCGTTTCTGGACCCAAACCAACATGGATTAATAAATAATACAGAATGTAACAACACTTGGTAATAACATGGGCATCAATAAAACAGAACTTCTCAAAAACCTTACTAGCTCTTACGAAAATAGCAAAAAGGCTATTATCAAGGGCAGCCACTACGGGTAGCTGTGAAAGAAATTTTAAATTACATTCTAATATTAAAATGGTAAAGAAAAATAGACTGATAGTTTCTACTATAGAAAAGGTTGTTTTCATAAAACATAATTTACAGTTCTTTGCTGATGAAAGAGCAATAAATAATTTAAATTTAAAATTAACAAACGAGACTAATAGAATAAGCGATATTGAACCTGCTGCCTCAATAGAATGAAAAAATGAAAGCTCTGAAGATAAACTAAGTGAAGAAGTTATCTTTAACATAAGACATGAACAACATGAAGATGAAATAAATGCATTTAACCAAGAAACCAATAAATAATGGAATTACGAGTATCAGAACAAGAAATGATTAATGAAAACCCAGATAATACATCCAAACCAGTTCAAGAAATAAATAATACCATTGTTGTAGGTTCGGTTCCTAAGTTACAATTTTTAATAAAAGATGGAAGAAAGATATCAATCTTAAATAAGTTTAAAGAAATAGGTAAATTAAAAGGTTTCTTTATATGCCAATAAAACTTTTATTTTTGTTTTGTTAAAAAAAAATCTTAATTCGTGTCTTTTGTTTTTTCCGTTTGCAATTATTTTTTATGGGCAATGGTAGTCAGAAGTGTTGATTTAATTTTGTCTGTAGTTTGTTAACTTTTTTTTTTCATATTTTATAAGTCAGAACTGCAATACTATTT
Source organism: Tillus elongatus (assembly GCA_964006375.1). NCBI lineage: Eukaryota > Metazoa > Arthropoda > Insecta > Coleoptera > Cleridae > Tillus > Tillus elongatus. Next base: position 27,974,697 of record OZ023270.1, read on the forward strand.
TTAGTATCTTTTACCTTTCAATGTTTGAAAAAATCTCGGGACGCAGCAAGTGCGTTATGGTAGTGAATTTTCATAAAAATGTTTTTGTTGCAAATATGTGTGTTTTCTTTTTAAGAAAGCAGACATCAATTTTGGTTACCAGTATAACCTATATAGAAAAAGCAGGCATCAAATTTGATTACCAGTATAACATATATAGTAAAAACAATGTGCCATGTTTCATCAAAATAACTTGATTGTTTGAAAACGTACAGAAATTTCCAAAAGTAAACCAAAAGTGTTACTGAAATAATCCGTTTCTTGGTCAACCTTATAGGTTAATAGCAAATTGAGCTTTTCAAATATGAAGCATTTAATCAAAATTCGCAACCATAACGCCCTTGCTGCCTCCAGAATTTCTTAACTTACAAACATGCATTATATTTCGATGGAAAATGCAAAAAATAAGGCGTTTTCGACAAAAAAAAATTATTTGTATCACCAACGACTTATGGGCCACCCTGTGATTGTCGCAATAATTTTTTAAGATGTAGCTCAAAACACCGTATAATTAATGTATACAATATTTTTTCATATCTTGTATAATAACGAATATATTGAACTTTATTGATTTTTTACGAAAATTCGACAAAAATTATATACCATTAAACAATAAACTCTATAGCTAAGGCTACTGCCAAGCATCAGAGAAAGGGTCTATTAGAAATGAATTTTCTGGAAATATTTTAGTAAAATGAACGACAATGACGGTTGAAACTAAGAGTTCGGTGTATGTAAAACATTCTTCTTGAGACATTTTCTTTCCATAGCCCGTATTAGATTCAAGTTACTTGCCTAAATGTTGCGAATTTTGACGTTTTCAATTGTCACTTTGACGTTTTGAGGAAACCCCCAATTTATTTATCGTTAAATGCCCATAACTTTTTTGTCTTTTGACCTACAGAGCTAAATTTTGGTAGGTGGCACACCTATAACGATATAAACCAGCCTACCAAATTTGGTTGCCCTTTGTTAATTTTGGAGATATAAATATTTTGCGAAAGAAAACACAAATTTTTCCGGGAAAACCTCGGCGGATTTTCCTGGCTAACAAAATTATCCAAGCGACTTGCGAAAGGAATGTACTCACCAATTTTGACGTTTAAAATCGCAATTTTGACGTTTTGAGGAAAATCCAAATTTATTTTTCTTTGAATGCCTGTAACTTTTTTATCCTTTAACCTACGGAGCTAAATTGGTAGATGACTTGCCTATAATGATATAAATCCGCATATGAAATTTGGTTGCCCTTACTTTGTTAATTCCGGAGATATAATTTTTTTTCGAAAGAAAACACAAAATTTTCCGGGAAAACCTGGACCGATTTTCCTGGCTAACGAACTTATCCAAGCCATTTGCAAAAGGAATTTATTCACCAAATTTAATCAAAATCGGCCCATTATTTTTTGAGTTATCGGTGTGATACATATATATAAACATATAAAAATTTAAACCGAGCCCGGATATGTGTTCTGGGGGGCCTAATTAGCGCTCATTTGAAGAAATTTTTTCAAAATTCAAAAGTCGGGATCTCCTCATTAGTGAATTTTTTTTAAGAAAATTCACTAAAAAGGTAATGTGTTATGTATATATATATATATATATATATATATATATATATATATATATATATATATATATATATATATATATATATATATATACGGGGTATTTATTTTGAATAAGAACCGACCACGTATATGGGTTTTAGGGTTCTAGTTCGCACTCATTTGAAGAAGTCTTTGCAAGATCAATTAGTCGCGTTCTTCTTAATAACGAATTTTTTTCTACGAAAATTTGCTAAAATTATAGACTATTAAACCATAAACTCTATAGCTGAAACTACCTCCAAAGCATCAGAAAGGGGGCCTATTTGAAATGGATTTTCAGACAATATTTTAGTTAAATGAAGGACAATGATGGTTGAAGCTGTAACTTAAGGCTTTCAAAAACACAATTATTATGACATTTCTTCTTACATAACCCGTATTTGTTTTAGGTTCTCCGCCTAAAAATTGCAAATTTTGACGTTTAAAATGGTGACTTTATTTTAAGAAGAAAAACTATAAGATTTTCAAAGTAATTTTTCTGTCATTTCTTGACCTTTTAGTGTCAAGAAAATTTAATGTTTGTCAGCAATATACAATAGGTTTTGTTATCCACACAAAATACTTTGGTTTTGTGCATTTCTCTGGTCCACAGTGGCACTCCAATTTTGTTTTTAAATCTCTATTTTCTTTTCCTTTCAACTTAGAGATCTAAGTTTTGGCATGTAGGGTAAGTTTAACAGTGTAAACGTAGGTACCAAATTTGGTTGCCATAGCCTTATTATTTTTGGAGACACTAGTCCGATTTTCCTGGCTAACGAATTAATCCAAAAAGAAGGTACCTACCAAAATGTATCAAAATCGCCCGTTATTTTTTGGGTTATCGGTACGATATATATATATATATATATATATATATATATATATATATATATATATATATATATATATATATATATATATATATATATATATATATATGTATATATATATATATATATATATATATATATATATATATATATATATATATATATATATATATATATATATATATATATATCTTGTGGAATGTTGCATTACACCGTAATCACTTTTAAATATACAGTTTATTTGTTTGCTGTACTTTCAGTGATTTGTCATTTGGTTATGTGGACTGCAGTTTCGAACTGTCCCGATTCATCATTTGCACGCTACTGACTTTGAACGCTCCCGTGTGGTCCACGTCTAAACCAAGAAATACAACTAGAAAACAAATTTCACACAAAAAACTCCATAGAACTAGTGCATAAATTAGAAAACATAAACAAAAACACAAGACTCGCCTCATTCGACAACAAATAAGTACACCAATATACCAATTAACGAAACCACAAATATCATCGAAAATAACATGCAAAAAAAAAAAAAAACAAATCAACGAAATATTAAACATCATATTAAAACAAAATTACTTTGAGTTCAACAGAGAATACTACATCCAAGAAGACAGACTACCAATGGGATCTCCACTATCTAGCATCGCGGCAGAAATATACATACAACAGTTAGAAGATAAAATCAACACCATCATAAAAGAAACAGACCCAAACATCAAATGGATAAGATACGTCGATGATATATTAATAATATATGACAATGAAAAAACCAACATAGACAATATCCTCGAAAAAATAAACCAAATCAACAACATAAAATTTATAATAGAAAAAGAATCAAACAACACCATAGAAAAGAAAACCAGATTGAATACAAAATATACAGAAAACCTACACAAACAGACATCACTATACCTAAACACTCAATACACCCACACACACATAAAATGGCCGCATACAGATACTTAATAAACAGAATGCTAAATGTGCCACTCCATAATGACGAACGAGAAAAGGAGTACAACACCATAATACAGATAGCACAAAGAAATGGATACGTCAAGAAAACAATAGAAAAGCTAGTAAAACAAATCGAAAACAAACAAATCAACAAAACCGAAAACAAAACACCAGAAACAAACACAAAATACACAACATTCACTTATAACCACCACATCAAAAAAAAAAGACAAACACTCAAACAATATGACTTAAAAATGAGCTACAAAACCAATAACAAAATAATAAACAAGATAAATTAAACAAAATATTTTATTATAACTTTTTTTTCTTGTAACATAGAAATATAAATTTTTGTGTATAGTTTACTTTTTATATCGTAAACCTACCTACCAAATTTGGTTATCATAGCTTTTTTATTTTTTAAGATAAAAAATTTTTTCGAATGAAAATTCGAAATTTTCCCGGAAAATATTGTCCGATTTTCCTGACTAACGAACTTATCCAAGCCACTTACAAAAGGAAGGTACATTACAAATTTTATCAAAATCGGCCCATTATTTTTTGGGTTATATATATATATATATATATATATATATATATATATATATATATATATATATATATATATATATATATAAATGTCCGTTAAAGCTGATTTACGAATAGTACAATGAAGACATGTCTCAAGTTTCGTTCAAATCAGTTGAGTATTTTTAGTTATTGCTCAGCTATATATATATATATATATATATATATATATATATATATATATATATATATATATATATATATATATATATATATATATATATATATATATATATATATAAACATATAAAATTGAAACTGATACCGGATATGGGTTCTAGGGGTCCTAGTTCGCGCTCATTTGCAAAATTTTTTTCAAAATTCAAATGTCGGGATCTCCCCATTAGTGAATTTTTTCTACGAAAATTCACTAAAATTGAATCTTGCCGTTTTTTGTGTAAAAGTATGATGTCAGGTATTTGGAATGTAACTTAGAGTCGTGGTTTTCTTCCCGTGGACATCGAATTCAAGAGAGTCATTATTTTTAATAGCTAATACTTGTAACCTTCTTCTTAAGCCTTTGTTATAAGGTTATCACAAGAAGGTTACAAGTTGCAAATCCAAAAGTCCCCCAAAAATATTTGTCCCCAAAAATTCATAAACTGGGAAAATTGATGAGACCTGTTATTTCAACTATATATATTCCTACAGATAATTTAGTGGAGTGGTTGACAAATGAGATTAAAGGCTTTCTGTCAAGCAAAAAAGATTCACTTCCATTTATTAATAAAGTTAAATATGAATTGATTTAATACGAAGTTTTGATTTCATTTGATGTAGTCTCATTGTTTTCTATCAGGCTCACGAAACAAACAAATTGTTGAAAATGAACAACATAAGTGAAGAGGTCTGCAAAGAATGTTTAACTTTAACAAATCCTCGTATGAAACAAAATATCAGAGAATTAGAGTTCATTAAAAACGTGGCTAAAAATAAAGAATACTCGGTTTGCTTCATGGAGAAATTAATCAGTAGACACAGAATTAAGAAATGTTAGCAGACAATATAAAGTAGACAAAAAGTTTGTCCCCTTACCATTTGGACAGTGAATCTTGAGCGCATTTTTAAGAAAACTGATTTGCAGCTAACTTTTTCGACAAAAAATAATTTAAAAAATTTGTTAGGTAATACAAAAGAAAAAGATAAAGCCACAGAAATATCAGGTATCTATGAAATGAGTTGTAAATATTGTAATCTTAAATACGTTGGGCAAACTAAAAGAACCATTGAGACAAGATTTAAGAAACATCTGGCACAGCTGCGATACGGTACTTTAGAAAACCTCAAGCTTATGAAAAATGTTAGACAACCGGTGAAATTAGATGCCTAAGGGAGTATTTATACATCTAACGCATAAACAACGAAGTTTGTTTTAACCGAGCTCCACTATTGCTTAGTAATTCACTGCTTGCACTCTCTTGACGACTAAGGGATGCCAAAACTGAGTAGGAACAAACATAACTGAATTTTCAAAGGGACTTCCGGTAATTAAAATATAAACGTAGAAAGTTTGTTTGTGATTCTTCTCTCTGGGGTGTCGATCTGTTACGTAACACTTCACTTAGTAAACAGTATACTTAAGAAATACCATACAAGTAATAGCATCATACCAATTTCCGCCCTCTGAATATAAGATCATTTATTTAAATTACTTTACATGCCACTAATGTTAAAAATCTACAATACATAAGATGCAGATCTAATTATCTCAAAATAGTTGCATTTAGTTGGAACATTACACATAAAATTATATTTACTGACCTTACAAAATACTGAAATTAAAATGAGAGATAAGATCTGTGGGTAATAATGCAGAACTCTAACAGCATTTTAATGCGCAGAGCATTAAGCATGGGTCACCATATAGTTAAACTCATCATAATTCTGGTTCTAGTGAGTATCTTTTTAACTATCTTAGAAATAGACACTTTAGGAGTAAGAATTTAAAATTTCGGGACGCAGCAAGTGAATTTTCGTAAGAATTGTCCACTATTATTATACAGCATATTACTACAATTAATACTTTAAACTTGCATAGACCTTGAAGATCGATTTTAGAGGTTTTAGGACGTGCACATTTGAAGAATTGTTTCGAAAATGTTACCATCGATATCTCTCTATTAACAAAAAAGGTTCAGGATGCAACAAGTGCGTTATAGTAGTGAATTTTCATTAAGAATTGTACATTATTAGTAAGATATATTATTAAAACTAATTCTTTAAATTTAAATGGACCTTGGAGATCGGTTTTAGAGTCCCAGTTAACGATTATTTGAAAAACATTATATTATATATGGAGCTAAAAAATAAAAATTTGGTCGTAGATATAATATGTAAGTACTGCATCGATTAACACAGAAATATTTTAATTTTCCTGTTTTTTCCGATAAGGCTCTGTACAAAAAATGAGGAAACATTGCGGCCAAGAACGCATGGCCACACTGGCTTTATATAGCCACTAAACGTCAAAATTGGTGTTTTCTAAACAAATATCCTAGACCAATGATGGGTTTTGGATAATAAGCATTGCAAGAAGTGTGCTTCACAGGGCCTTATATTTCTGTTTCAATAGCTGTTGTTCTTCAGTTGACTAAAATATTTGCAGAAAATGATTTTATATAGACCCTTGCTGCGATTTTATAGCAGCAGTTTAAATTATATAGAGATTGCATTGTTATCATTTTTTATTCATCAAAATAAACTTGAATTCCTCTTTTTAGCCAATAAATCAATAAACGGACAAACTATTATACACGAATGATGGTGATAGATCGGATGCAGCAAGTGCGTTATGGTAATGCATTTTCATTGACCTTTTTTTCAAATTTTAATAAACTAATTTTCTCTCAATCACTAGAATCCAGCTTTGGCATATAACAAAACCTTATAAAGGCAACATGCGTATGGAATTTTATCAAACCACATTTATTGTTTTCAGAGATACAATTTTTGTTTTACTTTTCGAAAAATTTCTACATTTAAAAGATTTTTATGAAAATTCGCTACTATAACGCACTAGTTGCGTTCAAACTTTCTATAAAGCTGCTGTTGTATTATAATAAGCAAAACCACACTTATAAAGTGTATGAAATTCTCTTTGATATAAAATTCATAATTCGATGAAAAGTTACTTGTGAAGAAAATGCACTTAGCTGGGTTACCATTAATTTTACTTCCATATCGTCAGAACGTGTGGAAGTAAGGCATCGGTGACAAAAATTTCAAAAATTTTTTTTCGCCTAAACGTCGAAAGAAGTGTCAAAACATATAGAAAACATGATTTGGGAACGTAAATGTTTTTTCTGTGTCGGTTTCTCTGTTTGTAGCCACGATAACTTTAGAACGAATTGAGATATCATGTTCAAATTTTGTATACAGTTAGCACCCAACAAACAAACCGTTCGGGTTGTTTTTGTGTAAAATTAATTTGCCACATATTAGTTGGTTTTGTGAAGATGATTTTATGGTGCCTCATTGTGGACAGAATACATGTGCTGAGATTGTGACTGACTCAATGTACTTCCTGGAAATGGAACAAATTAATGATGTGCAGAATACTAATGATAAAATCCTAGATCTAGTCTTTTCTGAGTTCCACAAAGTCACAGTTGAAGAGAGTACAAATCCTCTATCTCGAGTTGATCTGCATCATCCTCCTTTGGCAGTGACAGTTAGTTTTCCCTCACTCAGGAGTGAAACTTAAGTTGAAACATTTGATTTTGACAGAGCTGACTATGCTTGTGTGAATCAGTGTTTCTTGGATTATGACTGGTCTTTTATTGATAAAGCAAGTGATCTTGATCTGTTAACACATCAGTTTTACAATGTGCTGTACAAGGCTATTAGCCAAATTGTTCCATCTAAAACAGTAAAAAGTTCTAAATATCCTCGGTGGTTTGATTCGGAAGTTCGTAAACTCATCACTGAGAAAAATAAAAGTTACCGTAAATTTAAAAGAACTGGTCTTGAATCTGATTATATGAAATATTCTAATCTTAGACGTGACACTAAGTATCGCATTGACTACAATTATTTACAGTTTGTGACTAGCACATAGCAGATCATTCAGTCTGATCTCAGACAATTCTGGTCTTTCATTAATTCATTGAGGGAGAACTCTGGGGTTCCGAATAGAATGAGTTTTAATAATGTAATATATAATAATGAGTCTGATATAGCAGACGCCTTTGCTGCACATTTTCAATCCTGTTATTCTGACCATGGTTCCATTGATGTTGACTTTGTGATGTATCTAATATACGGTCTGCACATAACCTTTCTATGCATATTTTTACAATTGAGGAAATCAAGGATAAAATTGACTCACTAGATGGCAAAAAACGAGCTGGTTTGGATGGTATTTCTTCTTAATTTTTGAAAAATTGTCGACACTTTTTGAGCGGTCCTTTGTATAGTATCTTTCAAAGGTTTTTCAATACCGGTTTTTGCCCCTCACTCTGGAAGTTGTCTACTCTGATCCCCATTCACAAATCAGGTGATAAGACACAAGTTGTCAATTATAGAGGTGTTTCAATTGAACCTGTAATACCGAAAGTATTTGAATATATCATTGGGGATAAGATTTGCAATCTTACCTGTCTGACAGAAAGCAATTTGTTAGCATTGGTGGTGCTCTATCAGATGAGGTCCTCGTCTTGTCTGGAGTACCACAGGGATCACATATAGATCCCAGCCTCTTCAATCTTTTTATTAATGATGTTGTAAGTTGTTTTGAGTCATCGAAATGTTTATTGTATGCAGATGACGAAGTTTTTTTCGGAAGTTGTCTATGGTGTCAACACTTTGCAACATGATCTCGACAACTTGACTCGCTGGTGCAGTTTAAACTTGTCACTTAATGTGGGTAAATGTGAGGTTGTGAGCTATTTTAGGGGTCAGAATCCTATTGTTCATAGCTATACCATTTATAACACGGTGTTGGACGTTGTCACTTCAGTTGCAGATCTTGGTGTAAATTTCAAAAATCATTTGACATTTAATCTGCATATTGATGCTGTGGTTGTGAAATGTTGCAGACTTTTGGGGTTTGTTAAAAGACACACTAAACATATCACTGACACAAGGGCAATCACTAGTTTGTATACATCCTTGGTTCGAAGTAATATTGAGTATTGTTGTGTTGTATGGTTTCCATCCTATGCTTGCCATATTAATTGTATTGAAAGGGTACAAAACAAATTTGTTAAGTACCTTCTTCACAAGAATCACTTTCCTTGCCAAGATATTGGGTATGATGTCAGATTGCTTCTTTGTGGTTGTTACACCTGCCTTACGCGAAAGATTAGAAGGAGGAAACAGAGACAAATATAGACAACAGGAGAATAGTGAAACAGTGAGATAGTGTAGTGTCAACGAAAATGCAATCAAAGTGAACAGTAGTGTACATAAGACAGGGCGAAAGGGAAGATACAAAAGGAAAGGGGTGAATCAAAGGAAAATATTCAAACGGAAGGAAAGTGAAGGGGAAAAAAAAACCTAAAATGTTTTAATTGAGATGAGCACATGTGCCTAAGTTTTAATTATTTAAGTTTACTGACCTCTTGGAGGGTTTTCGTTCCTTTTTGTGGCGCTACAATATCAAAACTAATCTTTCTTGGTTGGATGACTTTTCTTCACACGGCCAAAGTAACAAATCCCATGAAGGCTTGGTTTTCTCACAAAAATAGTGTACTACCACAAGAGAAAAACCATTTGCTTACGTAGAATGAGTTCAAAATATCCTTAAAATGAAGAGATTGACCAAAAATTTTCAGAACAGCATCTACCATCTTTGGCCATGCGATGAAAAAGTGAAGTTCCTTATCTGTTCTTTTTCAAAATTACAAATTCCACAATTGTTCAAAGAGAAAATGAATATATCAGAAAAGGATATATTGACAATTGATTAATTGGTCAGATGTCAACCAAATACCCTAAAGCAAAATGTAAACAACAATTTAATGATAAGAGAGTGATTGTTTGGTTATAAATTTTTGTTTTGAATTTTGTGTGAGTTTTATAATGTAACATGGTATCGTCAGTCTCAATGCGCGACATGAGTATCTTTCATTGATGTTTATATATAAGTTAATTAATGGTCCCATTGACTGTAATGATCTGCTCGAGTTGGTCCTTTTCCATGTTCCACCACGCTCAACTCGCCAACAGCAACTTTTTTTTGAGTGAACACACAGGACCAATTATGGATGTAACAGTTTCACGGACATATTGTTGCATAATTATAATGCTAATTTTTCTAATTGTGATCTTTTATATTGCTATGTCTAGGATGAAAACTGTCTTAAGACAGTGATTTTGTTACTTTGAGTTATATTTTTTATTTTATTTTTAAGTACCATTTGGAATCGTTTAATTCTGTAGGTGCAAATTTGAATAAATAAATAAAATGGCTCCAAGGGGTAGGGCATGAATTGAGGGTGATTTGGTGAATAGTGACATTTTTTCGTTAAAACTGGAGTAACATAACGTTTTAGGGTTTGTTTATCAGAAAACTTTCATTTCATCAAACATTTGCTATTCTGTGCTGAAATTAAATTAAAGGTTGAATGTGAGGGGGTTGGAAAATCGGGGACAGAAATTTCGATTTTTTTTTGCTAAAACGGCGTAAAGTCTCAAAACATATAGAAAACTTTATTCTGGAAATAATTTTTTTTAATCTGTTGGTCAGTCAGTCTGTTCGCCTGTACGTTTGTCTGTTAGTAGGCGCAATAACTTTGGAACGAATTGAGATATCATCTTAAAATTTGGTATCCAGTTAGCACCCAACAAACGAACGCTTCGAATTGTTTTTGGATAAGGTTGCTTCATTGGGGTAGGGGATAAATAAGTGGTTATTTGGTGAAAATTGACTAATATTTTCCTTGTGGTCAAGTCATGGGGTCAAAATTCATTTCATTAGAATGTCTGAAGAGAGTAGATTATCATAGATATGTGGAAGTTATGATTCAATTTGCGGCACTATTTTATGTCACATATTTTAATCACAATCTCATTTTTATCCCAACCATTATTAAATTATCCATATTTTTTCAATTATAAGAATGATGTTTTTTCAATTATATAAATGATATATATTTATAGCCAATTGTCTTTTCAGGTAGCCAAAGGTGAATCAATATCCTTGACCAAGCTTGAAGTGTGCAACAAAACTGCAAAATATCCAATTAAAGTTAAATGCAGTCTCAAAAAAATTGATGATGAACAGTATCTGAATATGTCCATCATTAACAGTGTGAATTTGGGGTTGCAACAACATGTACGTTTTATTCATTCCAACATACAAGGGTTATTTCAATAAAAATGCACAGTAAATAAATACATATGTATACACTTCTTCTCTGGCTTAACAATGCTTGTTTTCTTCTATGCAACCAGTTTTGCTTCTTAAGGCATCGTCAGTCAGGAAGAAGAAAATTAAATTTATTTATACGCATCCACCACAACTTTAAATTAAAATCTGTTGCTACGTGAGGGTATTTTGATCAAAAAATTATTTAAAGAATAAAACAGTTGTGATTTCAAATCGTACATGTCTGTGGTCAAGGCCAGATGGTTCCTTTAACACCCCTCAGAATGGTGTCACTTTTAAGTATTCATGGTTTTTTTTTCATGCGTCTGTGACGTTGCATGCTTCGGGGTATGTCAGATTCCTACCTGCTAAAACTACCTCCCACAATGCGAAGCAGGTCTGGAACCACCTCTTGGTATTACTTCAGACCAACATCTCCCTTTTTCTTTTGTCTGTCTCGATGTCTTTCTTAGTATCCATCTATCCCTCTTCGTCCTCTTTGCTTTTCAATATCTTTGTGATTGTTCAATGAGTTTTCACTTTATGTTATGTTCTTGATGGTAAGTTCTTCTCATCTATTACCGTTCTGCTAACGACATTCTATTTACTGCCCCTCAACACAGTATGCTCTGGAGTGTCTCATTCCCGGCAGTAAACACAGTCTTCACTGTTGAAAATTTTAATGCGATGCAGGAAAGCTTTGAAGCGCCCATGTCCTGATAAAAATTGGGTAAGATGATACCCTCTCCATCCATGTCCCCTCGTTATCCAAGGATTTATATCCGGGATTAGTTGTTTAGTCAACTGGGCTGTCCCTGTTTCTGAAGCCCCCTCTTCTTCCTATCTCACGATCCCCTGTTGGCATGCCCTTTCTCTCGGTGCTCTTTTATTACTCTTTTTTATATGATCGTTCTTCAACTAAGATGCGTCTGGGAATGGATCCTGATATGACCCGAATTGTTTTCGTCGAGATGGTTCAGTAGCCACTCGCAATTCTTCACTCTGCAGTTTTTCTAAGACTGCCCTGTAAGTTCAGTAGCCACTCGCAATTCTTCACTCTGCACTTTTTATAAAACTGTCCCGTAAATTGGTTTTTGCAGTCCATTTCTTCCATAGAGGTGATCCATAAAGTATCATAGAAATCACCACACTGGACAGAATTAGCTTCTTGCCTTCTTTTGGACTCTCGATGTTTAGCATTAGTCGGCTCAATACCACAGGCATCTTTTCCGCCTTCTTAGCGGCATGTTTAATATACATTGCCAAATTCATATTGTGTCCCAGTAGTACCCCGAGATATATGATACTTAATAAAGACGTAATGTCTAAATCCCCACTCTAACACTAACTCTTGTTAGAGTTGGTCTCCCTACTAGCACAACAGAATCTGTCTTATGGGTAATTAACTTTAAGCCTCTAGTACCCATCCAGTTCCCGACTGTTCTGATTGCACAAGAGATGTAGTGTTCGATTTCCCCTTTGCTTGATCCAGAAACCAGTATCGCCAAGTCATCGGCATACCCGATTGTCGTTGCAAGCAAGACAATACAACATAATATCAAAATAATTAACAAGATATTATACAAGTTAGCTACCAGACAAAGTTGAGATTTACTAACCTTTTTTTTAAATTTCGGGACGTTGCCGGTGAGCTCGCCGGAGCAAGTGGAACCCCTGAAACTGCAGATAGTGGTCTGGAATTCATTGTTTATGCTTCTGTTTATGTTACCATTTACCTACATCCCCTTTCCCCACTGTGATCTTTGTGAGATCAGGGGTTCAGTAATGGTTATATTTGGACTCGTTCCCAAGTCTCTCTGTTTGGCCTCTTCCTCTTTTGTCTCTATTATCTCTCTAATTGTGGTATATACACTATTCCATGCTTCCTGTGACAACAATAGTTGTGACATCATGCTCTCTGCCGTGAACAATGGCTTCGTTGTCACTGTAAATTTCTGTCGAACAGCTTCCCATCGCTTGCAATTAAATAGCGTGTGCATCGCATCATCTATCTCTTCACAGTAGCTGCAATGCTCTGTGTCGGCCCAGCGGAATCTATAGAGGTATGCTCGGAAGCAGCCGTGTCCTGAAAGTGCTTGTGTTAGGTAGTAATCCACCTCACCGTGTGTTCTCTCCACCCAGTGCCTTAAAATTGGAATCAGGCTTCTAGTCCAGCTGCCTTTCGTTGAAGACTCCCATTTTATCTGCCATTTCTCCATGAGTTTTTCTTTGGCCTCTGATTTCGCTATTCCCTCATACCTTTCTTTTCTCTCTTCCACCAGGAGTTCTATTGGATCGAGTCCCGCAATGACTGACGCTGCCTCTGCGGAGATTCTATATGCACTGGATATTCTCATGCTCGCTTTTCTTTGCAGCCGTGTCAGCTTATCTCTCAATTTCTTGTTGTTGGTGGCTCTATGCCAAACGGGGGCAGCATAAAAGATTTATAGCACGCTCACTAATATTTTTCGTTTTGATGACCGGGGACCACCTATGCTTGGCATCAAACTATTGAGTGCTGTTATTGTTATTTCCGCTTTGAGTGAAGATTTACTAACCTGTTGAGTGGACTGTATATTCACGTTGATTGATGATACCTTGGTCTTGGGGTTTTCTACATTGGAGGCCGGCTGGCTGTGTCTTCTCAAAACAGTCAAACAAAACAAAATATTTATAAATAATACTGATGGTGAAGAAGTGGTAGAGAGCAAGCAAGCAAACTATTACAAATTACAAATTTCTCTCCCACCCCTCGCTGTAATAGTGTCAACCAAACCAGCAGATCCCAAATGTCTGACTTCAAATTGAAATATGTACAAGCTTGCATCAACACCATAATGGTATGTAGTTGTTTTTGTGAACCGTTTTAATATACGTTCCACAAAGGGGGTCCAAGGATTGACCCCTATGCCCCACTACATGTTATATCAATAGACATGCTTTCCCAACCACTATTCTGTATTCCAAGTAGCTACAAATTAATCTCACTAGATATGGTGTTATTGTTCTTAGACTTAACTAACTAATTATGACAGCCCACAGTGCTGAGTTAAATGTGTTTTTCACATCTAACGACGTCACGACCACAAATCTTTTTTAAAAAGCGATGGCTTCTGCAATGTTGTCAATCATCTGTATGGCATCTATAGTAGATTTTCCTTTTCTAACTCGAAACTGAGCAGAGGCAAAAGCACCGTTCTTCTCAATTTCTTTCTACGAGTCGCCGATTTATTATTTGCTTCAGTAACTTAGCTAGTTGCATATAGCAAACATATCGGTCTGTATATCTTTTCCTCACCGGGTTTGCTGGGTTTTTCTATAAGAATTAGCTGAGCTATTTTCCATTCTATAGGAAAGATGCCCTCTAAAACTATTCTGTTGAAGATTATCTCAAGCACTTTAGGAGTTTGTTCGGTTATTGCCTTAACTACTGCGGTGATTTCATCTGGTCCTGCCACTTTCGCAGTTTTTATTTTATGACCCGTTTCCATTATCTCCTATTGTGTGGTTGGCGCGCGTACTGCGGGGAAGTTAACTCCTTGCCGGACGCAGCCAGGCTGGTAAGGGTACTCAAACAGGAGTCAGGTAGTACTATAGGATCCTTAAGGAAACCGGACGGGAGCTGGACCAACACCGGCGCCATCTCGCCGAAGTTCATCTTGCGGGCGGTGGAGCCGTCACGGGGGCTGCGCACCAGGGCCGGCGGTCGGTACGGAATGCGGACTGGCAGCTGGCGGAGGGGGTGGTCACGGATGGCTCTATAACCTGGGCGGTGAACGAGTTTGCTCCATTTAAGTTCGCAGGCTATTATGGGATCTTTCTGGCCCTGGACATGGACTGCATCCCAACATAAGGGAGGTTCTCCGGGCCAGTCTGAAGTGGGGTTATGTCCCAAAGGCCTGGCGCCAAGTTAGGGGGTCTTCATTCCTAAACTGGGAAGGGAGACTACACGCTGGCCAAGGCATACCGGCTAATCAGTTTTACATCCTTCCTGCTTAAGGCATTGGAAAATATAGTAGATAGGTTTGTGTTGGGAGGGATCCTCAGGGATCACCCCTTTCATAAAAATCAGCACGCGTACCAGAGGGGAAAATCGACGGAGACAGCGCTCCACGCTGTGACGCGAAAGGTGGAAAGGGCCATACACTACGGGGATAGCACATTAGCTGCGTTATTCGATGTGGAGGAGGCATTTGATAGGGCAAGGACGGATACGGTCTGTGCCGCCCTACAGGAAAGGGGATCGCCTAGGTCCCTAATATGTTGGGTGGATGCTGGAGGACAGGAGAGTCTCGCTGACCTTGAGAGGCCGGGGGCTGGACGTGAGGTGACGGGCGGCTGTCCTCAGGGCAGCTGCCTTCCGCCTCATCTATGGTGTCTGGTCATGGACGGCCTCATGGGGCGGCTCTCCGAGACTGGCTCCTACGCCCAGGCGTATGCTGATGATGGCCTGATATTAGTCACCGGCAAAGTCCTCGGCGTAGTCTGTGGGTGCCTGCAAGCTGCCTGTAGCATAATTGAAAGGTGGTGTGGTGAGCTGGGACTCTCCGTAAACCCAGCGAAGACGGAGATGATCCTATTCACCAAGAAGATAAATATGGAGTGGTTCAGGGCGCCCGAGATGTTTGAAAAACCTTTAGCTTTAGAGCGGGAGGTCAAATATGTGGGGGTGGTCCTGGACTCCAAACTAACAAGGGGGTCGCAAATAGAACGAGTAGCAAGGAAGGGAGTAGCGACCCTCTGGCAACTGCGTCAAGTGATAGGGAGGACCTGGGGGCTCAATCCTCGGATCCTTCATCGGATTTACACTGCGATCGTCAGGCCGAGAATCCTCTATGGGGCGTAGGTCTGGTGGTGTGGTGTTAACCAAACTACTACCAAGAAGCTGGCCAAACTCCAAAGGCTGGCAATCCTGGGTATCACAGGCGCTATGAGAACGACACCCTCAGCCACGCTAGAGGTCTTGCTGATGCTGCCACCGCTTCCCATCTGTATCAGAAGGGAGGCTATGGCGTCGCATCTTAGAATGCGAGACTCTGGAAGCTGGTGCGGAGAGAGAGAGAGAGAGCAGTTGACTAGGCCATACACCCTCAGAATCCCCAGTAGGGATCAGTGGAGGGAAAATGAGGTTGCATTCCAGCCCGCAAGCCTGGCCTGTTTTACCGACGGATCGCGGCTGGAGGATCAACAATCCTCCGGCGCAGGAATATACATCGACAGCCTGGGGGTGCGCGAGAATTATGCTCTGGGCGCATATACCACGGCATTCGAAACGGAGGTGTATGCTATCCTGTCTGTAGCCAATCGACAGGATGTGAGAATGAGCCCCGAGAAATGTGTATACATTTGCTCAGATAGCCAGGCGGTCCTCCGGGCAGTCTGCGCGGCCAGAATTAGGTCAACACTGGTTCAGGAGTGCGCTGACGCCCTTAAAGGACTAGCCAGGACAAAGGAGTTCCGGGACACTGCGGCGTAGCGGGGAATGAGGTGGCGAATTATCTCGCAAGACGGCCGTTCTGTGCCCCGGAGTCTGCGATAGGCATAAGTAGGAAGGCGGTCTCTGTCGCCTTAGACAGATGGACTGAGGAGGTCATGGAGAGGCACTGGGGTTCGGCCGGTGGCTGTAGGCAAGCTTAGTGGAGGGGCCGGACATAGATAAGACAGTCCGGCTACTCGGTAGGAGTCGAACTGCGCTTCGCCGCATCCTTGAGGTACATTGATAGGTGTCGAGAGGGATCCCATTTGCCAGGATTGCGGCGAGAATGAACAGACCTCTTACCACTACCCGTGTGAATGCGAGGCTTTTGGGAGTCTTCGAACAGAATTGTTCGGATCGAGGACTCTGTAGAGGAATCAGCTAAGTACCGTCCAATTGAAGACCGTCACGGCCTTCATTTCGAGGTTGAGGCGATTTGGCGATGGAACCGAGGAAGTATAAACCATGGTTTCTGGGTTGCCAAAAAGGGCCCATTGTGGCCTACTTGCCTGGCGTTAGCCTCCCCACCACTGCTACTACTACTACTACATCTCCTATTGTGTAATCCATGGTATATAACCTGATTCTACTGCCATTATGAGCCAAATTACAGGTGTGTTCGATGGGAATAAACGTGTAACAATTTGCAATTGTTCTACGTTGGCCGATACCACCGACATTAGCAATACAATTTTTCCTGTTGTTACGATTTTTTTGTATTCTGTAGCCCATAACGGCGTCAACTTCAGAGCACATTGATGCACATGCAAGCGTTTTTGCTAGTTTTATGGTTTCTTTAGAAGTACTTCTAGGTTAGGTCAAGGACCTCCCTACGTGCTGAAGTGACAAAAGTTGGGTTTGCTTCTATAGCGGGCTCGTCTCAGTTCCATCGGAAAAGCCCCACTTATTAGAGTCCTTTGTCCCCTTTGCTTTATCAACTCCAGAGGTCCACTTTTTACCTTTCTGTTGTCTTGTGTTTAAGTAGGGTTTTTGGGCTGTGGCTGTTCCTCATCTCTTCCGTTTTCCTCCCCCGGGCCTAGCCCAAAATGTTATTTTCCCTACTCCTAAGTAACGCCTCCATTGTAATTTTTCTACCTCGTCCATCATATGTTGTCCATGAACCAGAATTGACCCTCTCACCTGATGTGTTTTAGTAATAATAATGTAATGACAGAATTTAGTGAACAGTAGCCGAAGTCCGAACCCAGAAGTCTTACGCATCTCATCATAGGCCAGTCTTTCGACATTTGAGTGAACAAAAAACCCATTGTCTGAATACGGAACTCGAACTCTCGACCTCACAGTCCAAATTCTAGACGTTACTCGCCTCGTGAACTAGGCTCAAGATAAAGCATGGAATAGACCTAAAAACAATACCCAAATGCTTCTTGCAGAAAAGATAGGGTTGAAAAAATTTGTTTTAATGATGGATTCGAATAAAAATGAAACTGGTCTATGAAACATGGTAACTGATGAAAGTATTGATAAGATTTGTGTTGTTTGTTTCGAAGTTCTTATACTTCTATTGTTTGTGTCACTGTGTCTATTTCAGGTGATGAAATAACTTATTTTGCCATACTGCAACCAGATGGTATAACTGTGTTCACCTCACTGTTCAATTAACTTTTAATCACTGTTGAACTATTATGTTCTATTTTTTAGGTAGTATTACCAGTGGATTATGCCAAAGACAGCGTTCACTATATTCGTGTGCTGACAGTCAAAAGACCAGTGTGTGACTTCTTCAACAAAGATTTGGGAGAATTTTGGTATGATATACAGAAAGCGGCAGCAGTACTAGAAAAGTCATGTCCAATTCAACCAGTAAGTTGTCTTTGTACAAGATGTTTGATATGATTCCATTAATCCAATATATTTATTCAATATATACTGGGGTATTTAAGATAAGAAGCATAACAACATATTGGAGAGCTCTAGATATGATCTATACTGAAGTGTTAAAAATTGACTTTTTCCTTATCACAAAAAGAGGGGCCTTTTAAACGATCGACTATAGTTTTTGCCTATTCACTTACTCGAAACTTTGTCTTGGAGAAATTTGAGGTAACCAAACAAACTGCACCGCGAATCTCATAGGTTTATGAAAATATTCAAATGCCTTCTACCATATGGTTTGACCTACCTTTTGTCAAATTTATGGCCTATCGAATTTCCTTTCAAGTTGCATTCTCTACAAATGACTTTGTAGATAAGATGTGATCTTATCTATTCTTCATTAGTGAAACACACTGCCTTCTGCCTCACAGCGCTTACACCAACTGGTTAACATTTTTAGTGAATTGTCTTTAAAAAAAATCACTAATGAAATAACGACTTTTCAATTTTGAAAAACTTTCTTCAAACGTGTGCCTATCTATGCCCCTAGAACACATCCGGGGTCAATTTCAATTTATGTAGTGTGTGTGCACGTGCGTACGTGTGTATCACACCAATAACTCAAAAAATAATGGGCCGATTTTGATCAAAGTCAATAAATACGTTCCTTCTGCAAGTAGCTTGGATAAGTTCGTTATTCGGGAAAATCGGCCCCGTTTTTTCCGAAAAATTTTGTGTTTTCATATCTCCAAAAATAACAAAGGTATAGCAATCAACTTTGGTTTATATCCTTAAAAGTAAACTATGTACCAAAATTTAGATATGTAAGTTTAAAGACAAAAAAGTTATAGGCATTTAAAAAGAATTGGGATTTGCCTCTTAAAACGTCGTCGCGATTTGAAACGTCAAAATTAGCAACATTTAGGCAAAGAACCTGAAACGAATATGGGTTATGTGGAGAAAATGTCGCAAGAAGAGTGTTTTTCAAACCCTCAAGTTTCAGCTTCAACCATCATTGTTCTTCATTTTTCTAAAATATTTCCAGAAAATCCATTTCAAATAGACCCTTTCTCTGAGGCTTTGGCTGTAGGTTTTGTTAAGCTGATGCTTTGGCTGTAGATTTAGTTAAGTTTATGGTCTAACGGTCTATAATTTTTAGCAAATTTTCGTTAAAAAAAATTCGTTAATGAGGAGACTTTTTAATTTTAAAAAGATTTCTTCAAATGAGCGCAAACTAGCCCTCTAGAATCCATATCCGAGTTTACTTTCAGTTTTTAGCAGTTTGCATGTATACAAGGTGACACATTTCTACAGTCAAGCTCAATATAATTGTTATTATACAAGATACGAGAAAAAATTGTATACGTTAATTATATATATATATATATATATATATATATATATATATATATATATATATATATATATATATATATATATATATATATATATATATATATATATATATATAGGGTGTCTTAAGCTGCGTCTTATAAAAATATTTTTACAATCACAGGGTGGTCCATAAGTCGTTGGTGATCCCTACAATTGCTTCTTTAAACACTCTTACATTATTGCATTTTTGCATTGTTTTATCGAAATTCGATGCATATTTTTGAGAAAAAATCGAGACGCAGTAAGTGCGTTTTGGTAGCGAATTTTCATTAAATCCTTCAAATTTCAATAACTCAATTTGCTATTAACCTAAAGTTTGTTGGCTAGGAAACCAGTTTTCTCGGAAATATTTTCAGATTATTTTCGGAAAATTTTTGTACATTTTCAAACAATAAATAATTTTCATCAAATATGGTACATTTTTTTTACTATATAGGCTATACCAGTAACCAGATTGATGCTGGCTTTCATTAGAGATACGTATTTGCTGTTAAAAACATTTTTATGAAAATTCACTTCCATAACGCACTTGCTGCGTCCAGAGTTTTTTTCATTATACCTGACACTACATCTCAATCTGAATTTAACATTTTTTTGTTTTACAGTATAGTTTTTGATAAGTCATTGTACAATTTTTATAGAACACCTTTCTATTCATTTTGAACAAATATAAGATACAGGTTTCATAATTTTCCTTTTATAAAAATTATGTGGCGGCCAAGTTATATCTCTTGAGACAACTTTATTTTATTAAGGGTAGATATACAGTGTCTCCCGAACTGGATGGGAATGTATTGCTATCTCCGTTATTATTAGAGATAGGGAGATGGTTAAATTAGCAATGTTTTGTACAATTTCATGCTCGTTCTAAATATGACTTGTATTTTGCGCTGCCTCTTTTCGCTTTCGAGTTATTTTGAAGAAAACAAAATTTGTCAATTTCTTTTTTCTTCAATATCTAAGTAGGCGTTGATCTGACATGTCTAAGACTTGCACATTATCAGGACACTTTTTACAGAGTAATCTTTTTGTGCTATTCTCAACTTTGGATTGTCATTTGTTTTTGAGCTACATGTATCAACGTTTGTTTTTATTATGGCAGCCATATTGGATTTTTTGCTCATATGATAGCCTGTGAAAAGAGCGTACAACATGCTTGAGAAATCTTGTAATTACACTGATAATTTTGAGAAAAACCGTTTTGAGGATAGTAGGCTATGAAATCCAATACCAGAAAACAAATGACAAAAAAAAGTGTTCAAAAAGCAGTAGGCCTTGGAGTCTAACAATAGACTTCTACTTTTAACATAATTTTCCGTAACGATTCATGATAAAAAAAATTGGAATTTTGAGCACACCAATGAATCGGCCCATTATTACAAATGATATTTTACATTACAACATTATCCTAAGAGGTTGTTATAATTTAATTAACTAGGTAAACCTAGTAAATAACTAAATTTACTAACATAACTCAATAACAAGCAGATTAATGATTTACGAAGATGCTTTTGAAAATTGTTTGATTTTTAAAGGTAAGTCAACTGAAAAACAACAGAAGAAAGGTTGCTATGGATATAACACTATCGCGACAATTAAGAATACTGTCATTCTTAATTATCTGAACAATTTGAGGTGTATTTAACTCGTTGCTTAAAATTTTGTACTAAATAGTTCGTTTCCTGTATATTTTAAATATTATTCAACAATATGTTCAGGAATGAAGAATATTTTGACATGTTGGAATGTTATATTCGTTCTAACCGAAATACTGAGGCAGCTGCAAATTCATATCAAAACAACTACCGAGAAAGACGACAACTAAACACCAAAATATTTCGCAGGATAGTGACCAATCTATTGAACGGCGGTAGCTTCCATGCAAAGGAACTACCAATGCCTAGAAATGAAGAAAGAAATAATGCCATCTTACAGGTTTCAAAAGAAAACCCTCCGCAACCTGTTCGGATTTATGGTGAACAAATTGACGCTCCAAAAAGTACGGTACACCGTGTATTAAAACAAAGTCATTACCATCCATACAAACCTACAATCGTACAAGGCTTAAATGTTGACGATTACCCTAAGCGACTTCAATTCTGCAGATGGTATCAAGGACAATGTCAGTAAGATGAAAATTTTCATTTGAAAATAATATGGACTGATGAATCCAGAATTACAAATTGTGGTGTGTATAATCGCCAAAATAGGCATTATTGGGCAAATGAAGATCCCCATCTAAAGGAATAAAGACGATTGCAAGACAAATTTGGTATTAATGTTTGGTGGGGCTTATTAGGTTTTAAGCTTTTATTTTTTTATTTGTATATTAGACAATCAATTTAAAAAAACATCAGGTAACTTCATTGTTGGTCTGTTCTTTTTTGAAAATAATTAAACTGAGAAAAGGTATCCTAATCTATTGAGAAATGATATCTTACCAACAATTAGAAGAGTTCATGATAATTTAGACAAGATTTGGTACCAACAAGACAGTTGTCCAGCTCACAATGCTAGGATCATCAAAGCATTTTTGTACCAAAATGTTAATAATCGTGTCATTTGTAACAATGGGCCGGTTCATTGGTGTGCTCGAAGTCCTGATATAACACCAATGGATTTTTATTTTTGAGGTACTCTGAAGAATGATGTGTATACATGCGATCCACCACAAAATATCATAGAATTACGAAACAGAATCACGGAAGCTATAAATCATATTAACCAAAACACCTTCACCAGAGTTTGCAGGCATGTTTCAAAAAGGTGTATAAAGTGCATTGAACAAAACGGTGGCCATATTGAATAATTTTCTATTTAGTGTATTTTTAAGTTTTTATTTTATTATTTGTTGAGTTCCGTTTCTAATTGTGTTGTTTTGTGGAGTTTAAGTTTCTATTTGTTATTGTCGGGTTTCGTTATTAAACTGTTTCACATAATATTACTTAGCATTATTACATAATTAAGTAGTGTAAATTAAATCACAATATTTTTTTATCGTGAATCATTACGGAAAATTATGTTAAAAGTAGAAGTCTATTGTTAAGACTCCATGGCACACAGCTTTTTGAACACTTTTTTTGGTCATTTGTTTTCTGGTATTGGATTTCATAGCCTACTATCCTCAAAACGGTTTTTCCCAAAATTGTTAGTGCAATTACAAGATATCTCAAGTATGTTGTACATCATTGGAAAGCTCTATTCACAGGCTATCACATGAGCAAAAAATCCAATATGGCTGCCATAATAAAAACAAACGTTGATACCTGTAGCTCAAAAATAAATGACAATCCAAAGTTGAGAATAGCACAAAAAGATTACTCTGTAAAAAGTGTCCTGATAATGTGCAAGTCTTAGACATGTCAGATCAACGCCTACTTAGATATTGAAGAAATCGACAAATTTTGGTTTTTAAAAATAACTCGAAAACTAAAAGAGGCAGGGCAAAATACAAGTCATATTTGGAACGAGCATGAAATTCTACAAAATATTGCTAATTTAACTGTCTTCCTATCTCTAATAATAACGGAGATAGCAATACATTCCCATCCAGTTTGGGACACACTATATACTGCCACTATCACAATTAAACTTTTTTATGACAACACAAGAAGTTTCCAAAGATATTGTAACAAATAATCAGCAGCTCATTGAAAGACTTATCAGTGTGTGGCAATGTTGAATGTTTCTAATAATTTGGCCACCCACTGTACTCACGATGTAAAACTTCTACTTGCTGCTTAATTAAGAATCCAAGATCAAAATACCAATATACACTTACTAAATCTAAAACAGTGAATAAAAAAGTTCCGGAATGTAAATCTTTTTGTGAATCACCCTGTATATTGTAGTTATATGCCTATTGTGAATCTAATTCAGGAAAACATTGCATAACTAATTCACTATATAGTAAAAATAATGTTAAACTATAGGTCTCTTAATATAAATTGTGTACTAATATTTTTTTCTTTATTTTAGGGAAGATACATGGTAAAAAACTACAAGCTGCCATTCAAAGCCATGTCACTGAGACAACTAATGTACGGCCAGGTTAGACTTAAGTTCCAGATCTTTGAAGATAAAACAAACAGAGAAATAATGTGCCTGGATGTGGAGACTGATGGTACTTAAATCAGCTCATATTATGATTATATTGCATACCTTATTTGTGTATGTGCTTCGTAACAGATGTAATCCATTTTTGCTTTTAACTAATAAAGTAGATATGACAAAATATAGCTTTTTTTATGTATGTAGGAGATAAGTGTCAAAATTTCCCAGCCTGGATATGAACAAAACGGTATAGACTCACAATTAATCCTCCTAACATCAATGCATTTATTACATTGTTTCAGCAACAATTTCTTGTCTGCCATTTGGCATTTGTCACCAAAGTCTTTGATCTATTATTGTGATGCTAACTCTAGCTGAAAGCAGTGACTGCTTTAGGGTGGGGCGACCCGGGCGGTCGCCCAGGGCACCGGGGCTCAGGGGCGCCGCGCGCGCAAACGCATGTGTCAACGAACCCTCACAAGAGTTGCGCATCTCCTTTGTTACCGCACCACAACATTCTTGTTAACAAATTATGATAAACTCATTTGACAGCCATCTCCTAATGACCTACTAAAACAATAGAAACCACCTGCCGTTCATTCGGGGAATCCCCATGTAGAGTGAATCGAAATAATATTTCATTTTAGTAGGTACACTTCTTTATAAACATTGGCTAGAGCGGCTTAATACATATTGAGTGTTGAATATTATTGTAACTGGTTAGAAGAAATCATAGTGTAAAGTGAATAGTGACTGAAACGAGTGTCGTGACTGTAACAATTATATAGGTTAGTTTTTTTTTGGTAAGTCCGAACAAACAACATTTTTAACTTTTAGTTAATTTTTTTTCTATCTAATTAAGTCTAAACATACATTTTCTTTATTTTGTTCTAGATGTAATATTAATACAGACAATAACCGCAATAATTTACGAGATTATTAAATCATGGCAGAAAAGAAAGAAATAATTTTAAAAAAAGCATTCTGGTTCAGAAAATCGGAAAAGAAAGGCGGAAAAAGTTTTTGAAGAAACTAAAAAACATATGAATATCCAAAAATACTCCAAAGGAAATTCTAAAGCGAGTACTTCTCAGATATTGAATCAGATGTCCATGTATCAGTATCAGCCAATATTTCTTTAGATTCTGAATATTTGGACACTCAAAATATACAGTCATCTATTCAAGGTGATGAAATTGAACAGCCCATGCAGTATTTGCATGACCGCTTTGAGATTTCTCCAAGTCAAAGTCAAAATATAACTTCAGTGGTTGATGAAAGTATCAACATAGGTGAAATAAAAAAACACAAAGTTTCTGATATAGCTACGTGGCCAAAAGTACTTAATGCAAGAGACATAGATCACATTATACTATGTGGACCTTCACAAATTCATCTAAGTAATTTTCCAAAAGATGAAAATGGGTGTCATTTTTCTTCAAAACATTACACAAGAAAACTATCAAACGAAGAAACTATAAAACGACGGTGGCTAGTTTATTCAGAATCAAACGATAGTGTCTTTTGCTTTTGTTGTCGACTGTTTGACTTAAAGTCACTTGCTAATTTGACCAGTACTAAAGGTTTCAAAAATTGCAAACATTTAAGTGAAGCTTTGAAAATGCATGAAAATAGTCCTGCACACAAAAAAAGCATTTGCCCAATGGACTGAAGCTGAAATCAGGTTTAAAGCTGTATTAATTATTGACAAGGAAGAACACAAGCTAATATCTAAAGAAAGTTTACGATGGAACAATGTGCTTCAAAGATTAATGCACATAACCTTGTATTTGGCTGAAAATAACATGGCATTCAGAGGGTCATTAGATAAATTATTTACTCCAAATAATGAAAAATTCTTAGGCCTTGTACAGTTATTGGCAAAGTTTGATCCCGTAGTGGAAGAGCATGTCAGATTGGCAGTGAATGCTGAATTGGCTGATAATTATTGCGGAAAAAATGTACAAAATGAGTTAATAGAACTAATGGCATCAAAAGTTACGTCTACAATAGTATCTCGCATAAAAGCCTCAAAGTATTATGCAATCATAGCTGATTGTACTCCCAATATAAGCCATAAAGCGCAACTTTCAATAACTTTAAGATGCGCTGACATTACGGAGGAAGGCGTAAGTGTATAAGAATATTTTATTTCATTCTTGGAAATAGATGATACAACCGGTGCTGGTCTCACAGAAAGCATTTTAAAAACATTGAGTGATATAGACCTTAACATTAATGACTGCAGAGGACAGGGTTATGATAATGGCGTGAACATGAAGGGGAAGAATAAAGGCGTTCAGAAAAGAATTACTAACTTAAATCCGCTAGCTTTTTTCGTACCATGTGGATGCCATAGTTATAATTTGATACTATGTGATGCGGCAAAATCATCAGTCAAGTCCATGACCCTGTTCGGAATGTTACAAAAAAATGTTTAATTTATTTGCCGGATCGGTAAATAGATGGAACATTTTGACCGACCACTTGAAAATATACACCCTGAAAAACGTAAGTGACACACGCTGGGAAGCTAGAATTGAAAGCGTCAAAGCGGTTCGCTATCAATTATGTGAAATGCATGATGCTTTCGTTTCCTTGGCCGATGTTACTAAACAAAGCGATGCTGCAACATCACACGAAGCGACAGCTCTAGGAGGACAAATGAAAGACTTCAGCTTCATTGTTCCTCTCGAGACGTGGTATGATGTTCTTTTTCAAATTAATGTCAAGTCAGTCACCTACAATCAACTTTGTCGAATTTATGGAAGTCTTAAATAAACGTTGCTCTTATTTGGAAACATATAGACAAACAGGTTTCGAGCGAGCTATTGTAACAGCAAACGAATTAGCGTCGGGTCTCGACACACAGACATTATTTAATCCACAAACGCGACTTAGACGTATCAAACGTAGACCGGGTAAAGAGGCTGATGATGAAGAAATAATTCACCCAAAAAAAATTTGAAGTAGAATTTTTTAATGCTCTTTTGGATACCATGCTTATATCTATGAAAGAAAGATTTGAACAGATGCAAGATTTTTCTATGACGTGGAGTTTCTTGTTTAACATGAAACAGGGTCAAAATAAAGAACAATTATTGAAACATTTTGCTAAATTACAGGAAAAGTTAACTGTCAACTTTAAATCAGATATCGATGGCAATTTGTTGTGCGATGAAATTTTAGGCCTGCAGCATTATCTTGAAGACAATGAAACAACGCCTATTGAAGCCTTAAACTTTATCAAGAAGCATAACCTTCAAGAATTATATCCCAACACCTGGATATCGTTGCGTATTCTTTTAACAATACCTGTGACTGTTGCAAATGGTGAACACAGTTTTTCCAAACTGAAATTGATAAAAACCTACTTGCGGTCTACAATGTCTCAAACCAGATTGACCAGTTTGGCCTCACTGTCCATTGAAAATCAAGTTGCAGAAAACCTAGATTTTGCTTGTCTTATTAGAGAATTTGCTGACAAGAAAGCTAGAAAAGTAAAGTTTTAACATGTTTCGATTTCAACCAACTGCCATACAAGCTTAGAGTTATATTAAATTTAAAATAAATGTGCTACCCAATTAACTTCTTTTATTATTTTAATATATAATTATACATGAGTATTATATCATTATCATATAATAAAGGGCGCCAAATGATTGGCTCGTCCGGGGCGCCTGGGTGATTAGGGCCGGCGCTGGCTAGAAGCATATGAGTAAGAAGATAAAAATATGTTGCTTCAATAGTTTTAGGATAACTTAGAATTTTTTTTTTTTTTTTTTTTTTTATTTATTCAACGGATTAACCATTTACAATAATAATAAGAACATCTAAAACTACATTAGTCTTAAATAATCACAATATGAGAACATAAAAAAAAAAGCAAAACATAACCTGTACACCATATGTATGACAATTCAATCAATAACACCTCTCAAAATTCCTCTAATTACACGGTCAGAATCATTAAACATGTCCAAGAGCTCCGAATACTCATTTGCAGTTCTCGCCACTCTCGACATCGGACTGAAAAAGCCATAATTGGTTCGATGGAAGGGAACCACAAAAACCTCCCTCGCTCTCGTGCAGTTCGGAATCCTTAGAGAGACTAACTCAAGCAAAGAAGGACTATCAATTTTATTCACTAATAATTTGTGCAAAAAACAAACATCACTAACAATCCTTCTACCTCTCAGTGACTGCAAGTGCAGCCGATTCCGCAAATAAGAAAGGTTAAGATCATTTCTCTGCAAGCCCATTCTGTAAGCACAAATTCTTAAGAATCTATTTTGTACGGCCTCAATCTGATTGATATAAATATTGTAATTCGGGCTCCAGACTACAGAAGAGCATTCCAACAAAGAGCGAACCAGAGCACAATACAGCCTTCTAAAGCTATTGCATGAAAAATCCAGAGTTGATCTATGAATAAATCCCAACATTTTATATGCCTTAGATACTATGTACTCCAATTTATCAGAAATCGAAAATAATTTCGATTTCCAGACTTAGCATTACTTTGTTACGAAGACCTCTGCTTTACTGAACCAATTTACGGAAGTGGAAGAAATATAACCGCTGACAATTGGTGTATAAGTCTGAAGCCTGGAAAAGTTTTAGAAAATAAGAAATTGTCCTATGTTGGCACCGTTCGTAAGAATAGGAGAGAATTACTTGTCAATTTCACATCACCAAACAACAGCGCAACTAATGACAATGTGTTCGGATACCCTTAAAAGGAAACTCTTGTTCCTTGCGTACCTAAAATGGTAGGACGGTTGTTTTGTTATCCAGTCTCCATACATCAAGCCAGGAAGTTTCAGAAGATAGGGAGAAAAAACCCGAAATAATCACTTTTTATAACGAAACTAAATCGGGAGTTGACGTGGTAGAGAAATTATGTACCACATACAGTGTAGCCAGGCCAACTCGCAGATGCCGGACAATCTTTAAATTATGCTAAGAACATATAAGTCTGAAATTCCTACACCTGAAATTGAACCCGGAATAAGCACTGAAATAGGGAAACGAAAACGCTGCGAGCCTTGCTACAAACAAAATATAAAACAAGCGAAAACAAAATACGTTTGTGAAAAGTGTAATGTTTATTTATGTTTGAATATGCATGCCAAAACAGTATGTGAAAAAGGTTTAGGTAGTAAAAACAATGAAGCAACGGCTACCGATTCAGAATAAAATCTTTTCTATTTCTTGCTTTTTTTTTAGTTTGTAGGTAGGTATTTTACAAAATTTAGTGAGAAAAATGAACAGTTATATTTTGTAGTTCATAACTTGATTATTTTTCTTTTTTTAGCGGCCACGAAGGGGGTGTGGTCCCTTAGCTTGGTCGTGCGTTGATTGTTCTCTTGATCGATCAGCGCGTGACTTAGCTACTGGACTCCTAGAGACTGGCTTCACGTGCCACCCCTGGCGTGACTGTAGGCAATGGGAATAACGCCCAGGGCCGATGGTCTACTAAAGTCTCAAACCTTCACACACACATCATACACACGCATACAAACACAGACACGAGACACATAGATCAGGTTGGGCTTTTCGGCCTTCGGCGCGGACTCCGAGGAGGGGCTCCGAGCGGAGCCTGCTCTGGACTGGCAGCGCTGTGCAAACCAGGGCTGGCACACCTGGCGCCGTATGGACAGTACAGGGGCCCACCCTTGCCTTGGCCGGTGTAGGGGGCTGCCCTATCATCCATTCGAAAAATGCTCGATCGTGCCAGCAGCAACGGGTAGCTCCGGAACAGGGGGTTAGCTGCACGTTTCGGGTCGCCACGGCGTGGCCGCAGAGCTGCTCTTAACGGAATCAAGTCTCATCATGGATGAAGCGCCGGGAGGCGGTGGGGTGACCTCCCGTATCTATACGCTCACCAAACCATAAGCACACTATCACACAAAACTTTTTCTAGCAACCATTAACGAGGACAAAGAAGATAAAGGTAACGTGCCAAAAATAAGCGAGGAAGTAGAAGGTAGAGAGATCCCTGCCTCTCCAAGCAGTTCCAGCAGGGAACTGGAAGAAACGATCCTCCGCTCTCCTGGCGGGGTGTCCGGGGTGGAGCCGTACGGGTCCGTCGGGGACGTTGCTGCCGGGGGGAGCGACGGGGGGCGAACTTCGTCGGCTGCGAGTCTGGCCGGGCCCATGGACGTGTTCATGGGAGGGGCCGAGGAGTCGCGAAGGAAGCGGAAGAGAGGAAGGAAAAGGAAGTGGAGAGCCCAGAAATGGAGGCGAGAGAGGGAGGAGCTGAGGCAGCAGCGTCATCAGGGGCGTGTTGGTCCTCCAGAGGCGCCGGCTGCGCCGGCTGCTTCGGCAGCGGCGACCCTGCAAGGCGGGGGGGAAGGAAGCGGCTAATGTGTCCCCACACCTTCGGGGGCGGGGCGCGGCCGCGACCCCGGCTGCTGGGGCGGGCCCTGGCCCCTCGGGAACGTCAGGTCCGGCGGGTAGGAGGGAAATGCAGATAGTCATCACCTCCAACAGGGGGGATGGCGTAGTCCTGACGGAAGAGGCGGAGCTAATAAGGAGTTTGCTGGCGGGGATGTTGGACACCATGACGGTATCCGACAGGGCGTTGCAGCTCCGCTTCCGCAACTCTGGGATAGTCGATCCGGGGTGGTTCTTGGTGACCGCCGAGGATGACGAGTCCCTGAGTTGGCTTCTCAACGGCTGGTCCGGGACGACGGTGGGGGAGATCGCCTTCAGCGCCGTAAGGGCAGGGGGCGCCCCATGGCCGGTCCGGATCGGCTTTTGGCTCAGAAGTCAAGAGGTGGACCTAGAGGATGTTGTCAGGATGCTTGCGCTCCAGAACCGCTCGCTCAATGTTGGGCAGTGGCGGCACCTGGAGACGGCAGGAGGACCTGGGGCCCGGGGTGGCTCGCGAGCTGGACGGGCAAGGCTGGCGGCTGTACTTCGAGTTGGTGACTCTGAGTGTAACCAGAGTTCCGACATGTAGTGCGGTCGCCTCCGCCCGGCCTGCGCCGGGCGAACGGACGGGCTCCGACCAGGGGAGGCCTCCGCCCGAGCGGCGTCGCGATTAAATTCGCGGGGCTGCTGCGGGTGGGCCAGATCAACCTTCAGCATAGCCGGGATGCCACTGGGGAGCTAGCAAAGCTCCTCGCAGGCGGTCCAGGCGGCGTAGTGTTGATTCAAGAGCCTTATGTGTTTAGGAAGCAAGTTAGAGGGCTTAGAGGAATTGGCGTCAACATCCTCATCCGTGGTGAAGCACAGGAAGAACAACCAAGGACATGCATACTGGCGTCGAGGGATCTGGATGTAATGTTTCTGCCGCAGCTCGGGTCCAGGGACGTAACAGCAGGCTGTCCTGGAGTATAAGGTGAGTAATATTAGGCTTAAGGTTCTGATGTGCAGCCTTTATGTTCCCTACGATCGGCGAGGGCTTCCTCCGTCGGAGGAATTGGTGCGTATCATCGATTTCACGAGGGAGCATGGGCTACAACTGATAATAGGCTGCGATGCCAATTCTCACCACAGATTGTGGGGCAGCACGGATACCAACCCACGCAGTGAGGCTCTATTAGAGTACTTGGCTACAACGAACCTAGAGGTATTAAATAGAGGCACAGCTCCAACGTTTGTCAATCGTATCCGACAGGAGGTGATTGACATTACGTTAGCGAGCAGAGGAATAACAGAGGATATATCTAACTGGAGGGTGACGGAACACATATCAATGTCTGATCATCGTATGATCAGCTTTGAATTGGATGTGGACCGTGAGAGTCCTCCCCCCAGGAGAAATCCAAGGAAGACCGACTGGGATGCCTATCTAATAGGCCTCGGTGGGTCGCCAAGGAGCCCAGAGGGGAGTAGATTCTCTATAGAGGCATTAGATAGCGAGGTGAGGTCGAGGCCCTAGAAGGGAAAATAATGGCAGCCTACGAGGCCGCGTCACCACTTAGGGGGGAACCGTCCATCAAAGTTAGATGGTGGAACAAGGATCTCGCCGTACTACGCGGGCGGACTCGGAGGGTCTTAAACCGAGCCGTCCGAGAATCGGGTGAAGCGGCCTGGGACGAGTTTAGGACTGCCAGAAGGGAGTTTAAGAAGGAATTACGCCGGAGTAAGCGAGCTGGTTGGCGCGCGTACTGCGGGGAAGTCAATTCCTTGCCTGACGCAGCCAGGCTGGTAAGAGTACTCAAACAGGAGTTGGGTAGTAATGTAGGATCTTTAAGGAAACAGGACGGGAGCTGGACAAGCACCGGTGAGGAGACCCTGCGTCATCTCGCCGAAGTTCACCTTGAGGGCGGTGGAGCCGTCACAGAGGCTGCCGAACCGGGCCGGTGGACAGTCCCGAATGCGGACTGGCAGCTGGCGGAGGAGGTGGTCACAGATAGCTCTATAACCTGGGCGTTGAGCGAGTTCACTTCATTCAAATCCGCAGGCTGCGATGGGATTTTTCCGGCCCTGCTCCAGAGGTGCCTGGATATATTGCTTCCCAACATAAGGGAGGTTTTTCGGGACAGCCTGGCGTGGGGCTACGTCCCAAAGGCCTGGCGCCGGGTTAGGGGGGTCTTCATTCCCAAACCGGGAAGGGAGGACTACACGCTGGCCAAGGCGTACAGGGTAATCAGCCCAACATCCTTCCTACTTAAGGCATTGGAAAAGTTAGTAGATAGGTTTATGTTGGGAGGGATCCTCAGGGATCATCCCTTCCACAAAGGTCAGCACGCGTACCAGCGGGGGAAATCGACGGAGACGGCGCTCCACGCTATGACGCGGAAGGTGGAAAGGGCCCTACACTACGAGGAGAGCACATTAGCTGTGTTCTTCGATGTGGAGGGGGCCTTTGATAAGGACAAGGACGACGGATACGGTCTGTAACGCCCTACAGAAGAGGGGATCGCCTTGGTCCCTAATAAGTTGGGTGGCGAGGATGCTGGAGGACAGGAGTCTCGCTGACCTTGAGAGCCCGGGGGCTGGACGTTTAAGTAAAGGTGGTGTGGTGAGCAGGGACTCTCCGTAAACCCGGCGAAGACGGAGATGATCCTATTTACCAAGAAGAGGAAGGTAGAGGGGTTCAGGGCGTCCGTGATGTTTGGAAAACCTTTAGCTTTAGTGCGGGAGGTCAAATATCTGGGGGTGATCCTGGAGCCGAAACTAACATGGGGGTCGCAAATAGAACGAGTTGTGAGGAAGGGAGTAGCGACCCTCTGGCAGCTGCTTTGTGTGATAGGGAGGACCTGGAGACTTAATCCTCGGATCCTTCATTGGATCTACACTGCGATCGTCAGGCCAAGAATCCTCTATGGGGCGTTGGTCTGGTGGTGTGGTGTGAACCAAACAACCAGCAGGAAGCTGGCCAAACTCCATTGGCTGGCTATCCTGGGTATCACAGGCGCTATGAGGACGACACCCTCAGCCATGCTAGAGGTCCTATTGATGCTGCCACCGCTTCCCATCTGTATAAGAAGGGAGGCTATGGCATCGCATCTTAGAATCCGGGACTCAGGTAACTGGTGCGGAGAGGGAGCAGTAATAGGGCATGCAAGAGTCGCCAAGGAGGTGGAAATGGAAATTCCGA
This sequence comes from Tillus elongatus, assembly GCA_964006375.1. Lineage (NCBI taxonomy): Eukaryota > Metazoa > Arthropoda > Insecta > Coleoptera > Cleridae > Tillus > Tillus elongatus. The sequence continues at coordinate 28,008,337 of OZ023270.1, forward strand.
TTTCCGCCATAAAGGTGAGGGATGCCGAGGACGATATTAGGTTGACTAGGCCATACACCCTCAGGATCCCCAGTAGGGATCAGTGGAGGGAAAATGAGGTTGCATTCCAGCCCGCAAGCCTGGTCTGTTTCACCGACGGATCGCGGCTGGAGGACCAACAATCCTCCGGGGCAGGAATATACATCGAGGGCCTGGGGGTGCGCGAGAGCTATGCTCTTGGCGCATACACCACGGCATTTGAAACAGAGGCGTATGCTATCCTATCTGTGGCCAATAGACAGGATGTGAAGATGAGTCCCGAGAAATGTGTGTGCATCTGCTCGGATAGCCAGGCGGTCCTCCGGGCAGTCTGCGTAGCCAGAATCAGGTCACCCCTGGTTCAGGAGTGCGCTGACGCCCTCAGAGGGCTAGCCAGGACGAAGGAGGTGCAACTGGTGTGCGTTCCGGGACACTGTGGCGTAGCGGGGAATGAGGTGGCGAATAATCTCGCAAAATTCGGTTCCCGGCGGCCGTTCTGTGGCCCGGAGCCTGCGATAGGCATAAGTAGGAAGACAGTCTGTCGCCTTAGACAGGTGGACCGAGGAAGCAATGGAGAGGCACTGGGGGTCGGTTGGTGGCTGCAGGCAGGCGAGGGACTTCGTGGAGGGGCCGGACAGAGATAAAGCTGTCTGGCTACTCGGAAGGAGTCGACCTACGCTTCGTCGCACCCTCGGGGTGCTGACAGGCCACTGCGCCCTTAGAAGACACCTCACATTGATAGGCGTAGAGAGGGATCCCATTTGCCAGGAATGCGGCGAGGATGAAGAAACGTCCTACCACTACCTGTGTGAATGCGAGGCTTTTGGGAGTGTTCGAGCAGAATTGTTCGGATCAAGGACTCTGCAGAGGAATCAGATAAGTACCGTCCAATTGAAGACAGTCACCGCCTTTATCTCGAGGTCGAGGCAGTTTGGCGACGGAACCGAGGAAGAGTAGAGCATGGTTGCTGGGGTTGGCAAAAAGGGCCCATTGTGGCCTACTTGCTTGGCGTTGGCCTCCCCACCACTGCTACTACTACTACTAGCGGCCACGAATAAAACTAGCATACTTTGATAGTACCTCATACAACATATGTAACACTGGTAAATAGAGATTTCAAAAGTGCATCAGAGCAAAGATATACAGGGTGATTCATTAGGTGAGTGATATTCATATTCAGTAACTATGGCAACTAGAGCTTCGGGGAAAAAACTACAATTCAGATGATATTTTCTTATTTTGTTATTCTTGCCACCAGATGGCGCTTTTTCGGATGAAACTTTTTAAAGGCTATTATCTCAAAATATTCCTATTACAATGCTATCTTGTTTTACTTTTCCTGAAACCGTGAGTCTTGTTCTATATTAATTACGAACCTCTTATACAGGGTGTTCACGGGAATCGTTTAGAATAGCTATCTCCGTCGTGATTGGAGGTACAATGTGATTCAAGTATGGAAAATTGTTCAGCTTTTCACGAGCATCTCGATTCTGACAACAACAAAAATTTAAAAAATTGCACATCGAATTGCTGAGAGTTTATTTTTCTAAGTGGAACGCTAAGTATTTTCCCGGCTAGTTAAACAGCAAATTCGATTGTCCATTTTATGATGCTAACACGTTCTAGTCGATTTTGCATACTTCCAGGGATACCTAGATCTGGATATGCTTGTTCACGGGAATCGTTTACAATAGTCATCTCTGTTACTTTTGGAGCTACAATGTTGTTCTATTGGGGAAAGTTGATTCTTTTCACGTGTATCTCGATTCTGACGTCAAAAAAGCATTTCACAGAAAAATCTCGAAGGCGTATGGTCATTTTACATCTGGCTTTGGGATGATCACTTTTTTAGTAGCCACAAATAAAACTAGTATGCCTTGATAGTACCTCACACAACATATGTAATAGCAGTAAACAAATATTTGAAAAGTGCATCGCAGCCGTGATATACAGAGTGATTCATTAGGTGAGCGACATTCATATCTCGGTAACTATGGCAACAAGAGCTTCGGGAAAAAAGATTCGAAGGATTTTTGTCCGAATTTCTCATTTTAGTAACAAGTCCATTATAAAATGAACTCTGAGAACCATTATACATAATTTTCTCAAAAGTAATGATAATAATAACAATCACAACTTACCCCTCAACAGATTCACAAGAGGTTGGCAGTTTTTTTCTCAGCTCAACCTTCTCACCATCAATGTTTAAATGGTCAACCCAGTTGATTTCAGTTTCGGGCAGACTTATTTCTGAACTTGCACTTGGTAATGATCCTTGCCTGTAATAAAAATTATTTAGAGAACATAATAATTTAAAAACAGTTTCTCAGAACGTTATTTTTTTTAATTTTGTTACTTTTTTTATCAAATAGTTTACGAAAGGGAAAGCGTATGTGTCTGTAAGGCATAATAATATAAATATTTGGAAATATTTTTGACATTTTTCTTGGATATTTACATTAAAACTTGTATCTTTTACATGTCGTATAGATCATCCGGATTCCGTTGCTTTTATGGGGTATCTCAGTTATGAGTAGAGATAGAAGGTTGCGATTTTATAAGACTGTTTTACTTTTATGTGAAACTAACGATGCCAAAATAAAAACTGACATGGCACTCTTTGTTTTGAAGTTACAGGATGCTTTTGAAAATGTGTTATTTTTAGGCACCCTGTATCTTGGCGTGATATAATAAAACTGTGGTAACTACCTCTAATAGATTTTTTTACATATAATTCAATGATACAAGTAGTTTTAGTGAATTTTCGTAGAAAAAATTCACTAATGGGGAGATCCCGACTTGAATTTTGAAAAAATTTTTGCAAATGAGCGCGATCTAGAACCCCTAGAACCCATATCCGGGGTCAGTTTCAATTTTTATATGTTTATATATATATATATATATATATATATATATATATATATATATATATATATATATATATTTATATATTTATATATATATATATATATATATATATATATATATATATATATATATATATATATATATATATATATGTGTATCACACCGATAACTCAAAAAATAATAGGCCGATTTTGATAAAATTTGGCATGTACCTTTCTTTTGTAAATGGCTTGGGTAAGTTCGTTAGTCAGGAAAATCGGATGAGGTTTTCCGGGAAAATTTTGAGTTTTCATTCGAAAAAAATTCTTATCTCAAAAAGTAATGAGCCGATTTTAATAAAATTTGGCATGTACCTTCCTTTTGTAAATCACTTTGACAAGTTCGTTAGTCAAAAAAATCGGATGAGGTTTTCCGGGAAAATTTTGAGTTTTCATTCGAAAAAAATTCTTATCTCAAAAAGTAATAAGTCGATTTAAATAAAATTTGGCATGTACCTTCCTTTTGTGAATGGCTTTGACAAGTTTGTTAGTCAGAAAAATCGGACGAGGTTTTCCGGGAAAATTTTAAGTTTTCATTCGAAAAAAAATTTTAACTCAAAGAATAATGGGCAGATTTTGATATAATTTGCCATGTACCTTCCTTTTGTAAATGGCTTTGATAAGTTCGTTAATCAGAAAAATCGGACGAGGTTTTCCGGAAAAATTTTTAGTTTTCATTTGAAAAAAAATTTTATCCTAAAAAATAAAAAATCTATGATAACCAAATTTGGTAGGTAGGTTTACGATATAAAAAGTAAACTATACACCAAAATTTAGATTTCTATGTTACAAGAAAAAAAGTTATAATAAAATATTTTGTGCCAGATCATTTCTATGAAAATTCACTACCATAACGCACTTGCTGCGTCCAGGCTTTTTTCTAATAAGCACAGATTTTGTGATACAAACCAGATGCATGGTTGTGTACTTTTATCTCATTGGATCTGGTTCATTGAGAGCTTTTTAAATACAAAGTCCTTCCCAGTCCGACCTCTTGATGGGTCCATAACTTATTTGCTCAAGCCCTGTTAGGTACTGGGCCTTAAAAAATATGCCAAACTAAAAAATATTGATTCAATCTATTTTATCTTAAGCAAATGGACAAACCAATATCTTGAAGAAAAAAGACACCACACTTAAACAAGCCATAATAATTAGCGAGTAATTGCGGACATTTATTCTTCGACTTTGTGTTTTCATTTATTTAATATCACAGAAACCAATGCAAATGGACTTGCCACAAAAAAAGACTATAACGATACATTAGAAGATGCACGTTATAATATTAGGTTTATAAATATTATAACGGAGGAAAATTTTATAATTCGAACATTTGGATTTCTCGCCACTTAGAAAAATTTAGAGACGGGAATGTTACGAACATTTCTTGACAAGTGGCAGATGAGTAGTGCCAAATTGGTATATATTTCAAAGTTTTGTATTATAGGTTTATCCTTTTGTTCAGATTATTTATTATCTAGCTTATCTTTTGTTTTCAGGAAATTTCAGTTTTGTTTTAACTTAACGTACCTACCATAGTAAGCGACTGGACTATTTCAATGTAAAAGACACCAAATTTAATACAGGTAAATAAAACAGGATTTCAACTGTTAACTAAGAAAGTTTACATAAAAGAACTGACAGATCTGTATACATAAATATTTAGGTACTACAGAGATAAGGAACCAGAGTCAATGATAAAAAGTCGTGCTGTCACAGTAACTACAAATGAAACCAGCGCAATAGTGACGACGGCAAAAGGTTGTCATCAAGGAGGAGTGCTATCACCTCTGCTGTGGTCGCTCATTGTTGATAAACCTATGGCTAGATTGAGTGGCGCAGGACTTATAGTCCAGTGATATGTAGATGCTTTGTCATTACAGTAGACGTCAAGTATAATGCTGTAAAATCAAGCCCAATGCAAATAGCTCTAAATATAGTAAGGAGCTGGTGTGAGACATAGGGGCTTAATGTCAATCCTCATAAGAGAGTTCTTCTTCCATTTACGAACAGGAGAAAACTAAATTTAAAGCTTCCACTCTAAATGAAACGTAGATACAATTTTCCAATGACGTTAAATATTAAGAAATCTACATACAGACTTGGAGACTACTTCTCTGAAGCCAGAGAAGTAGTCTCCAAGTCTGTATGTAGTATGGATAAGTTTCACCAAGTAAGGGCAACAACAATCAATGAATTAAGGAATCTTCTTTATTATTATTTAAATATAATTACAATTTAACTTTGTCTCCCTCAAAATAATTCCTTTGGGAGGCCACACAGCGTTGGAGATGGTTTTTATACTCCTGATGGCAGTGTTGGAACGCAGATACTGGAATAGCCTTAAGCTGGTCGGTTACAGCCATTTGAATGTTTTTGAGTGTCCCAAAATGCTGTCCCTTGAGATGAATTTTTAATCTTGGGAAGAGGAAATAGTCACAAGGACTCAAGTTAGGTGAGTAAGGAGGTTGAGGAGCCACAGTAATGTTTTTACTAACCAAAAACTCATTTATAGATATTGCTGTGTGACAAGGCGCATTGCCATGATGCAAAATCCAATTGTTCTTGATGTTTGGCCTCACATGCATGACCCTTTTTCAGTGTCTTCCGAGAACCGCTCGGTAAAAATGTTGATTCACTGTCTGCCCGTGAGGCACAAACTCTTTGTGGATGATTCCCTGGATATCAAAAAACAAATAAGCATCCTATTGGTCTTTGATTTGCTCATACTTGCTTTTTTGGGCTTTGGAGAGCCTAAAGTGTGCCACTCCATGCTCTGGCTGTTGGTTTCCGGGTTATACTCAAAACACACAACTTCATCACTATTAATGACACATCTCAAAACATTTTCATTATTTTCCATCGATTCTAAAAAGTTAAGATATCTTTCCCTCCTAATGTCCTTTTGTTCCTGTGAAAGGTTTTTTGAATCCATTTTCGAGCAGATCTTTCTCATTTCTAATTCATTGGTGATTCCCGATCATTCTGACCATCAACCAACGATCTGAACGGATAAGATGGAGGGACATTTTGATCGGTTCTTGCAGTTGAAGACCATCCGCTGTGTGGTTCATCTCTGATCGACTCTCTTCCTTCTGAAAATGTCTGAAAACATAAAAAAACCTGGGCTCTTGACAAAGCACTGTCTCCGTAGGCCTGCTGAAGTTTTGAAAAAGTTTCTGTTGCACTTTTCCCACGTCTGAAGCAAAACCTAATAGCACACCATTCGTCGAAATTAATGTCACTCATTTTTAAAACACACTACAAAAACAGGTTTCACGGGAACAACTACAATGGACAACCAAATGATTCGACCGAGTTCAAACTCGTACTCAACGTTTAGCACATGTCAACCTGTCGCCTCTCCATGCCTAGTGCTTCCAGTGTTGCCACATCAAACGCTGCGTTGTCAGTCTCATTACTTAATTAACAGACCTTGTGTATGGTTACATATACATATTCTTTTAAATGGCTGAGTAAATTGCACTTTTTGTATTTCCATATGTGTCTATAGACTTTATGGACAGTGTTTTTTAAAACAATAGCACAAGTAAAGTAGCTTTTTTAATGGCACATTCTTTAATTTCTACTAACTTTATTCATATCATTGGGAGCTTTTTAAAGATATATCGCACTTGTTATTTCTTCAAAGAGAACCCAAAATGAAAATTCTTACAAGTAATCTTAGTTTTCATAGCAGGCAATGGAAAGTAAAATAAAAAATGAAATAAATACCCTTCACTGGTTTACCTGTCAAAATGTTATACATACCTAAGAGTCATCAGGTCCTTTTCGTTTATTGTGATTTTCAATTTAATTAAGGTGATATGGCCGCAAATACAACTTTCATTAATTATAATGGAATAGGATATGTTAAGTTGTTTTGTGGAATGCAATAGAGGTGTGCGAACCCATGTTTTGTTTTTTAACCGACCCAAGCAAATATGTTGCTTCGAACTTCTAACCTCTGAAATATTATGTCTAAGGTCCACAGTAGAACTTCAAACTATTTAAAATCGAACATCGAACTAACCAAAATTCGTCAATGTTCACATATGACTCTCCTTTGAAAGGAGACAGTTGCGAGTCATGGTATCCCAAGGGGACTTTCCAGGGAGTCCATGGATCATACATCGAAGGTCGTATCCGAGATGATTTTACAAATTTGATGCGGACCATCCCGCTTGGGGTAAAACTTAGAGGTCAGGCTCTGCCTAATACCTAGACAATAGCAAAGCTTTTGCATAACGGCAGATATGAATTGAATGCCGTCGTCTGAAATAATTATATAGTGGGCATATCGACAATGACCTGACATAGCTCACACAGTTCTTGAGTCGTGTGTTCATATGATGGACGACTCAGCATATCGGCCACTACATTTTCTCGGCCACAGACATATTGTATCTGAAGGTTACAACCTTGGATCAACAGAGCCCATCGTGCCAACCTTCCACTGGGCGATTTGAGCGAGCGCAGCCATTTTAATGGCTGATGATCCGTGATCACGATGACAGAAATGTTATCCAGGTAACCTTGGAACTTGTTAAGTGCCCATATTACAGCCAAAGCTTCTTTCTCCATCGTACTATAGTTGCGTTCACTGACGGTGAGTAGTCTACTGGCATACTTCACAACATAGTCGTCAGGACCGTCACCTTGCAAAAGTACAGATCTTAGGGCGTAGGCTGACACGCCTATTTGTAACTTGTAGGATCCTGAAGGGTCGCTCTGTCGAAGTATTGGTGGTACTGAACTAGGTGCATGGGAACTAGTATCGATGTGGTCTTCTGCATAGGGTGTTGGCCCTCCCTCTAGAGCAAAGCAGTCCAGATTTGCTCCAAGCACCAGATTTACTATTTCACGTTGGTCATCATCCAGCATTATGCCTTCTTCCTGTCGAAGTAAATTTAAGGATATGACTTCAACATGCAGTGACGCTACCTTTTCTTCAAACAATATGTCGAACTTTCTCATGGGATCATCAGCAGAATACCACCTCAGAGTTCCACAGTCAAGTGCGATTCCAGATTTATTTACAAAATCAATACCTAGTAAGGTTAACGAAGCACCTGGTATACCTAGGTACGTGATTGGAATCTGTCTTCCTTCTAGGCTTTTTTTTTTGTTCCCTCAAGGGCTCGTCCGCGGCCTTGCCGCCCCGATAGCACCGCAACCCTTGGTTGATTGTGCCTACCCTTAGTCTTACTCCACCCATTCCAAGATCACTGTGCCTTGAACTAGTCTGCACAGCGATTCGTAGGGTGAAGTTTTATATTGCTCTGTCTCCGGTCTAGAGTGACCGTAGATCAGTTGTCTTTTCCGGTCCAGAGCTATACACTCACACAAGATGTGCTGGGCTGATTCCTCCCCCTCGCCGCAGAGTCTGCATGCGAGGTCCCCTTCGAACCGCCCCATTTTATGCAGGTGTTTCTTGACGGCCATGTGTCCCGTCAAGAGACCTGTTGTGTTTCTGAGCTGTCCTCTGCTAAGGTTTAGCAGCTCCACAGCTCTCTTTGAACTGGGTCCGTCAATTATTGACTTCCCATGTCTGAGCCCTGGACAGTCCGCCCAGGCCTTCTAGGCTTACACTTACGTTAGTTACGAGGGTATCTATAAACTTCTGTGACCCGCCAGCAAGTTTGATTCGCGTTTTGTAACATGAGAACGGGCATCCCTTATTTTGCAATACTTTCATCAGGGACTTGCTCGCCACACTCAATTTGGCAGCTGTATCAATGATCGCCGTTCCATTAGCCCCAAGTATGCCAAGTCGAAGCATCAGTCTTGGTTGCGGAGACACTATTGGATTATCTAAGTCCACACTTGCAGATGCAACTCAACATTTTGGGCAATTTTATTTGATGTAGCCAACTGCACCACAACCATAACACCTCAAAATCGAAATTATTGAAGCTTGAGGCTTAGGAGAAGTAGGATTTGCCTCTGTAGTTGCAATATTCGAGGTGCTCTCACTTCAATTTTATTTTTTGACATTCGTCAATAGAATGCCCATAATACTTGCAAAACCAACACCTGGGTCATTTGGGTTCGTTGGAGGTGTTTTCTGATTACGTAGGCTTCTTTTCTGATGTCTCTGTGAAAGCGTCATCCACGAGTCTCTCGGATACGTCTATGCAACAGTCCATAAATCATATCGACTTGGACATCTTCACTTAAAGTCTTTGGCGGCAAACACGCGAGAATTGAGCGCGTTTTGCATATGAACACGTCACAAGGGGTTTTAGAGTTCTTACGCAAAAAGCTCGCGGTATACTTTGTACGCAGGTTTCTTAGGTCCAAATGTCAACCTTAATAAACTTAAAGCATCGTCCCATGTTTCAACCCCCTCTTTAACACCGAACCACCATGTCGCGGCGAAGTCGTCGAGAAGCATTGATAGTCCACGAAGTGTGGTGACTGATGTCTTATAGCATTCAGGTTTTGTAGTAAGAAGGAGATCCAAGGGATTTGAGCTGTGTGTTGGGATGCGAGGAAAGTAAGTAGGTTGCTCAACCATATTGGCTAAAGGATTGCTGACTGCAAAGGCCTCCACTGCTCTCCCTTGTGGATCGGTTTTTGAAGATCCTAGCCATTCCTTATTATGGACATCGAAGTGGATTCTCTTTGGTCACGTTTGAACACTCTTTAAAAGTCTCGATAGCATCAATCAACGTGTTAACATCACTGTCCTTTGACCCATTAAATCGTGATGAACATGTTGCGAAACTACCATGATTTACACTTGGAATCCCTATTTTACTTAAAAGTTCTTGAAATTGTTCAGCAGATAACGTGACAGTCATGTTGGAACCAATAAAGTCAGATTCAACACAACTTTGAAATTTGTCAGGATTACCAGTATTTGTATTGTTCTGAGCACTCGTACAACTGGCACTGGTACTTCTCAGATTATAGCAACTTTTAATCCGACGCATAAAAATATAATCAATTCATTACACGAAGTAAAGTAAATAAACAAAGTACTGACGTTTGTTTTTGTGTAGTTTTACCGACGGTGTTTATATCAGAGGGGTCAGGATGAGAAAAGCAGACAGACGCCCATGGAAATGACCAAACGATATGTGGGTGTGATGACTGTGTGACCTCGGGTTGTATTGCACAGGAAGCAGTGACCACGCCGTGGTCTGAGGGACCAAGGGGGGCGGTGACTGATGTCTTATAGCATTAAGGTTTTGTAATAAGAAGGAGATCCAAGGGATTTAAGCTGTGTGTTGGGATGCGAGGAAAGTAAGTAGGTTGCTGAACCATATTGGCTGACTGCAAAGGTCTCTGCTGCTCTCCCTTGTGGATCGGTTTTTGAAGATCCTAGCCATTTATTGAGGACATTGACGTCACCAAGAATAGTGACCTCGGAGGAAGGAAATTCAGAAATCAGATGGTCGGTTTTTTCAGAAAGGTAGTCGAAGAGCTGGACAAAGTTGTTGTCAGAAGGTGACCGGTAAATGCAACAGATGAATTTAGTTGCAGCCCTGAGAGAGAGTTTCATCCAAAGTATGTCTTTTCTTTCAGCTTCTAAATTGGGGAGTCTGGTGCAGGGTAGATTGCTACGGACGTATGCGCACACGCTTCCATGCAATCTAAAGGAAGTAAGGAAGTCATACCCCGGGAAATTGACAAAATTTAAACAGACCTCGGATATGGGTTCCAGGGACCCTAATTCGTGCTCATTTCAAAACAAATTCCACCTCTATTAGTGAATTTTCTTAATGAAAATTCACTAAAATAGATATATTTAAAAAGCTCCCAATGAGCCGGATCCAAAGGCATAAAAATATACAAGTATTCCATTTTAAAAATCATATGTTTGGTTTGGATCACAAAATCTGTACCTAATTGTTATGTTTACTATTATATATATTTATTGTGTATTCTGTCATATGTCCATAGTAACACATTAATTAAAGGATTTATAAAACTATCAGGTTCATGTTAGAGTGCCAGCTCACAAGCCACACGTGGCATCTGTTCGCTGTCATTCCATTTGTCTACATGTCAGACAGCCAGATGACAGACGGACCAGAATGCAGAACCATAGAGCACAACTCATAACATCTTCCCTTTATATATTAAAATTAAAATAAACAATAGTTCTACTTACAACTTAAAAATTTAACTTGACAATAAAAATAAAATTATCAATAAAAAAATACAAATCAATACATTAATTCTTTATAAATTATAAATGATTATTTATAAATACAGCTTTGTAGGTTTTTTAATTGTTCATGCTCGTTGTTCTGTCACTTTTAAATTCAAATGTCGCGCGCTACACTGACATAGAGTAAGTGTTACTAATGGTTTCCGCCAGAAGACCAGAGGGGGGGAAGAAGAATGAGAGAAGGGAGAGAAGCTTGCATCCCTCTGCCACTTGTTTTTGAGTCTTTGAAGAGGCAAGAGGTCTCGAGAAAGCGAATTGCTTTCAACCCCTTGAAGAGACACGAGGTCTCTAAATATCCAGTTTGTTTGTAAGTCCTTTGGGAGACACGAGGTCCCTAGAGGTGTTGTGTGTGAATACAGAAAAACGAAGCTTATTGTAAATACCACGTGTATTTATTTTATAATGAATAACAAAAAAAACAGAACAAATAGGGCACTGACAATAAGCAAAGTTACCTACCTTTATTCTCCAATAATGCAGGAACATAAGCTTCGTTTTTCTGTATTCACACACAACACCTCTAGGGACCTCGTGTCTCCCAAAGGACTTACAACCAAAATGGATATTTAGAGACCTCGTGTCTCTTCAAGGGGTTGAAAACAATTCGCTTTCTCGAGACCTCTTGCCTCTTCAAGGACTCAAAAACAAGTGGCAGAGGGATGCAAGCTTCTCTCCCTTCTCTCATTCTTCTTCCCCCTCTCTGGTCTTCTGGCGGAAACCATTAGTAACACTTACTCTATGTCAGTGTAGCGCGCGACATTTGAATTTAAAAGTGACAGAACAACGAGCATGAACATTCCGCCCACCAAAATAAGGATTTATTTTCACAATTATATTGTTTCTCAAATAAACAAACAAAACAAAAATTTACAATAAGCACAAAAAACAAAAAACTGAAGCTATTGGATTTATAATTAACTGTACAAAAAATTTCAAGGCAGACGTATTACTGCGATGGCAACAGACATAACTTCGTCAGAGGCCTATCAAAAGTGCCACTACTAGTGCGAACTTGAGCTACCCGAGCTATACCATCACGGCCTGGGTATAGTTGCATAATGCGTCCGAGCTTCCAAACAAGAGGTGACGAAGTCTCATCTTTAATCACAACTAAAGCTCCGATCGGGGGGGACGTTTGCACAGTATCCCACTTACCACGCTGCTGCAGTGTATGCAGGTATTCGTTCTTCCAGCGGCGCCAAAAGTCCTGGTGGATCCTTTGCACCAGCTGCCAGCGTGACAAGCGATTCATACTTAACAAAGTCAAATCAGCATCAGGAGGAGCACCTAACGGTTCCATTGTAAGAAAATGTCCTGGGGATAGGGCTAACAGATCATTTGGATCAGTACTCGCACTACACAATGGTCGAGAATTCAAAACTGATTCCACTTGAGCAAGCAACGTGGACATTTCCTCAAAGGTCAGAATCTGCAAACCGATCACCCTTCGCAAATGAGTCTTGACTGAGCGCACTCCTGCCTCCCACAGACCTCCAAAATGCGGAGCTGATGGGGGGTTGAAATGCCACTTAATGGTACAAGCATCTGCTGCCCCCTTTGCATAGTTTAAGAGCTGCTTATTTGAGCCGACGAAGTTGGTACCTCTATCGCTATACAAATTGTCACATCTTCCTCTGCGAGCCACAAACCTCCGAAGAGCTGCCAAGAAGGCTTCAGCTGAAAGATCAGACACTACTTCCAAATGGAGGGCCTTCGTTGCCATGCACACAAACAAACAAATATATGCTTTCACCTTTCGGACACCTCGATATCTGCCCTGTGTCACAAAAACTGGACCTGCAAAATCAACTCCGCTGTGTGAAAACGGCTTCAACTGAGAAACCCTGGCAACTGGCAAATCAGACATCATCGGTGCCATGGGAGTAGGATTCACTCGAAAGCAACGATAGCACCTTGACAAAACATGATGAATAGCTCTCCGAGGGGACAAAATCCAAAACTGTTGCGAAAGCAAATGAAGCAATGTGCGAGGACCAGGATGAAGATTGACATGGTGTGTGTGTGCAATGATTAACTCGGTGAGACGATGTGAGCGGGGCAACAATATAGGGTGTTTCACTTCAACTGGAACATCAGCTTGACGAAGGCGACCGCCCACCCTGAGGATACCCTCTGTATCCAGAAAGGGGGCTAACTTATTTATTGCCCTCGCACACCTCTCACCTTTAACCAAGGATGCTATTTCCCTTTGAAATACTTCACCTTGAGCACATTTGATAAGCATATGAAGCGCCTCCTGTAATTCGGTGGCTGTCAGAGATGCAGTAGTTCGGTCAGATGGAGACACCCTACAATTTCGCACAAACCGCTGACAATATACAATAACACCCTGAATTTTCCGTAGATGCGAAAAGCGATTCAAAAGTTTACTGAGCCACTCCTCATTTGCCAAAGTAACTAGTACGGGGAGAGTTCGTTGCTCCGCCAGGCACTCTTCTGGCGGCTCAAAACGCAACGACTTGGGCCAATTTTCTCTTGCCAATTTTAGCCAGGCGGGTCCCGCCCACCATAGTGGATGCTCACAAAACCCAGAAGGTAACATGCCTCTCGATGCACAATCAGCTGGGTTTTCTTGTCCACTTACGTGATGCCATGACTCTGGAGGAATCTTCTCTTGTATGCTTGCTACTCGATTACCAATAAAGGTCTTCCACCTATTGGAAGATGATTTTATCCAGGCAAGTGCCACCATAGAGTCTGACCAAGCATACATAGAGTTAAACTCAAAACGACCTTCATACACCCGACACACAAATTCCAGAAGCTTTGCCAACAATAAACACCCACACAATTCGAGACGTGGAATCGATATTCTTTTTAAAGGTGATACCTTGGACTTGGCACACAGAAAATTGATCCAAACTTGACCCTCCTCTGATACTTGTCTTAAGTAAACAACTGCAGCATACCCTCGCTCCGATGCATCACAGAACCCATGGAGTTCTGTACTGATGATATTATCGTGTTTTACGCCTCTGGGAATTGATAAACCTGCTAGCGCACTGAGTTGTGATTTATACTGAGACCACTGACCAACAATATCCTTTGAGGGCTTATCATCCCATCCCACTTTTTGCTCCCACAAGCACTGCATAAGATATTTTGCCAACAGGGTAACAGGAGACAAAAAACCCAGGGGGTCATAAATTCTTGCCAATTCCGAAAGAAGATTTCGTTTTGTGCACGGACGATCAATAGGTTCAACATTAAAAGAGAATGTATCACCTATGGGACACCACTGCAATCCTAAAATTTTCAACACTGATGGATCATTTAAATCTAACTATCGAGGTTGCTGACTATCAGCTGATACTGTGGACAACAGTTTCGAATTATTGCTGGCCCACTTCTTCAATTCAAAACCCCCCTTAGCAAACAACCCAATCAATTGCCGTTGCAACTCAAAAGCCTCTGACAATGAGTCGACTCCACTGACTACATCATCCACATAGAGATCGGACCGAACTAGCTTTGCTGCCAATGGAAAAGATGATTCCTCATCATCACAAAGCTGCATCATTGTTCGGATTGCCATGTGTGGGCTTGAGGAGACCCCATATGTGACAGTATTAAGGCGATATTTCTGTACAGGTTCCCCCTTTGAGAACCTCCAGAGAATTCTTTGATAATCCCTATGATTATCTACAACCAAAATTTGTCGATACATTTGCCGAATGTCAGCAGTAAATGCAATTTTGTTTGAGCGAAATTTCAACAACACAGTGGCAATATCTGTCTGCAACTTCGCTCCCACTAACAACGTATCGTTCAGAGATACACCATTCGTACTTTTGGAACTAGCATCAAATACCACCCGCAGTTTGGTCGAAAGGCTGTGAGGACGCAACACACAATGATGGGGAATATAGTATGCATCAGATGGTTCCACAGCTACATCTGATACCAGAGACATATGGCCAGACTCATAATAATCCCTGATAAACTCCGAATAGGACTTGTGCAACGCTGGATCCCTACTAAGACGTGCTTCCAGGGAGTAAAACCGCCTCAATGCAACACTGAAAGATTCTCCCAAACACGGAGTACCCTCACGAAAGGGCATATTTAAAATATATCTCCCAGCACTATTTCGGTGCTGAGTCTTCTTGAAGATTTCCTCACATTTTTTATCTTCCGGAGACATAACTAAACCTTGTGGTACCTGTTCCAAGCTCCAAAACTGTTTCAAGGTATGATCCAAGTCGACCAACGTGCATAAACTATTCACAACAGAATGAGACTTTGACTGTTCTACACTGCCCATAAGCACCCAACCAAAAACAGTATTGATGGCCACTGGTGCACCTCGAGGCCCTCTCTTTATTCCAGGTCTAACCACATGAGCATAAACGTCAGTACCCAACAAAATTTCAATGTCCCCTGGTATACCAAACTCTGAATCTGCCAACTCTAAGTTCTGAATATGTTGCCAGTGGCACTGCTCAATTTCAGCAGAAGGGATCTTGGAACAAATGTTCGGAATCACAATCATGTCCAACTCTAACTTTGTTGGCTCATAAATGGACTCTACTCGACATTTGAGAGTGCCTTGGCTAGCAAGCGAGCTCATTTGGTTCAAGCCTTGAACCATCACTGAACGAGATGAGGTGTTGAGCCCCAATTTTTCAACACACTGCTGCGAAATGAAATTAGCCTCACTCGCACAATCCAGGAGAGCTCGACATCTCCTAACCTTTCCATTTTTATCTCGTACTAATAGCATTATAGTTGCCAGTAACACGGACTGTTCCCTTTTTACCACACTTGCCAACACACGCAATTGCTCTGCACCTTGTGGCTCTTCCACAGGTGGCTTGTTTGAGTCACTCTCATCTCCCGATGCCGGTGCTTTTGGGAAGTGCAATAATGTATGATGGTGTTTATTACATACACGACAACTTGATGACTTGCACTCCCTGCTGGCATGCGAGTTTGATAAACAGTTAAAACAAAGATTATTCTTTTTTGCGAACGTATACCGTTTATGAGAGGATAAAGATAGAAATCCATCACACTTGAGCATGGGGTGCTCCTCCTTACAATAAGCACATACAAGCTTTGTGCTGGTAACAAAGGACGAAGCGGGCCTAGCAGTGGTTGCTGAAACATGCTGCCTTCTATTAGTCACATAATTGGAAGTTAAGGCAGTTGTCTCCATTGCTTTACACTGCTTTTCCAAGAATCTACATAAACTACTAAAACTGGGAATGTCCGATTCGCAAAACTCAAGCTCAAATTTTTGCTTAAGACTCATATCCACCTTTTGCAGCAACATGTTGAATTTAGTGAAATCCCACATGTCATGTTCAAACTGCTTCAACGCTTCCAAATTTTCACTGAATACAGACAACAACGTTCGTAGGGAAGAAGCAGATTCACTATTTGCTTTGGGGGCCTGTACAATACCCTGCCAATAATTGGTCAACAAAACCCGGGTATTGTGATACCTTGAGACCAGAGACTTGAATGCAATCCCATAATTGCTTCCCGTTAGCGGTAAATTCTTGATTAGGCCAGCTGCATCCTTCACTAACGAAGCACTCAAATATTGGAACTTTTCAATATCTGACAATGATTCGTTCTCATGAATCATTGTTTTAAACAGATCATAAAAGGTTGGCCAGTTTTTCCAATTTCCATCGAATTTTGGCATTTCGATTTTCGGTAACCTCAAATGTCTGTTTAAATTTGAAGTTGACATAATCGCGTTTGCGTTCGTTACTTCCTTTTCACTGAGAGATCGAGCGTTCGATGATTTGACAGAACACCGCGACTTACTCGATGCTCGACTCGATTTCGAACTACCGTGAAAAACGGATCGAGCTTGATTCTCAGCGGCTTTATTTGCATAACCTCTCAGTTCTCGATAGATAGTTTTTATAGAGTATTGCAGTTCATCGAATTTGTTCTGCATTTCATGCTCGCTCTCCAACTCTGATCGATCAACTACCGACACGATGTCCAAATGCAATGAATCAAATAGATTGACCAACTCATTCAACGCCTCAAAACGAACCTCAAATCTATTCAACCTATCTAAATCCACTACTGCGTCTATTTTGACCTGTTGAGCCACGTGCAATATGGCTTCTACTCGTCTATAAATGCTTTCGCGCTTATTTTTTAGCTGAATCAACTCCATTGTTCAACGCAAAAAAAATTCCTAAACGCGATTTAAACAATATGCAAACGTGATTTCAACAATATGCAATTCGAGTATGTACCTAGTTATATACAAGCAATAACGTCACCTCGAAATTAAATGACTCAACACGGCAATAAACAATTACAAATTTACTAGACTAAAGGAAACAAGTAAAATTACTTCAAAAAATGGACTGTATCAACTAATAACAAAACAAAACAACTATAAAAATCCGGTCGATGGGCCAAATGTAAATACCACGTGTATTTATTTTATAATGAATAACAAAAAAAACAGAACAAATAGGGCACTGACAATAAGCAAAGTTACCTACCTTTATTCTCCAATAATGCAGGAACATAAGCTTCGTTTTTCTGTATTCACACACAACACCTCTAGGGACCTCGTGTCTCCCAAAGGACTTACAACCAAAATGGATATTTAGAGACCTCGTGTCTCTTCAAGGGGTTGAAAACAATTCGCTTTCTCGAGACCTCTTGCCTCTTCAAGGACTCAAAAACAAGTGGCAGAGGGATGCAAGCTTCTCTCCCTTCTCTCATTCTTCTTCCCCCTCTCTGGTCTTCTGGCGGAAACCATTAGTAACACTTACTCTATGTCAGTGTAGCGCGCGACATTTGAATTTAAAAGTGACAGAACAACGAGCATGAACACTTATGTTCCTGCATTATTGGAGAATAAAGGTAGGTAACTTTGCTTATTGTCAGTGCCCTATTTGTTCTGTTTTTTTTTGTTATTCATTATAAAATAAATACACGTGGTATTTACATTTGGCCCATCGACCGGATTTTTATAGTTGTTTTGTTTTGTTATTAGTTGATACAGTCCATTTTTTGAAGTAATTTTACTTGTTTCCTTTAGTCTAGTAAATTTGTAATTGTTTATTGCCGTGTTGAGTCATTTAATTTCAAGGTGACGTTATTGCTTGTATATAACTAGGTACATACTCGAATTGCATATTGTTGAAATCACGTTTGCATATTGTTTAAATCGCGTTTAGGAATTTTTTTTGCGTTGAACAATGGAGTTGACTCAGCTAAAAAATAAGCGCGAAAGCGTTTATACACGAGTAGAAGCCATATTGCACGTGGCTCAACAGGTCAAAATAGACGCAGTAGTGGATTTAGATAGGTTGAATAGATTTGAGGTTCGTTTTGAGGCGTTGAATGAGTTGGTCAATCTATTTGATTCATTGCATTTGGACATCGTGTCGGTAGTTGATCGATCAGAGTTGGAGAGCGAGCATGAAATGCAGAACAAATTCGATGAACTGCAATACTCTATAAAAACTATCTATCGAGAACTGAGAGGTTATGCAAATAAAGCCGCTGAGAATCAAGCTCGATCCGTTTTTCACGGTAGTTCGAAATCGAGTCGAGCATCGAGTAAGTCGCGGTGTTCTGTCAAATCATCGAACGCTCGATCTCTCAGTGAAAAGGAAGTAACGAACGCAAACGCGATTATGTCAACTTCAAATTTGAACAGACATTTGAGGTTACCGAAAATCGAAATGCCAAAATTCGATGGAAATTGGAAAAACTGGCCAACCTTTTATGATCTGTTTAAAACAATGATTCATGAGAACGAATCATTGTCAGATATTGAAAAGTTCCAATATTTGAGTGCTTCGTTAGTGAAGGATGCAGCTGGCCTAATCAAGAATTTACCGCTAACGGGAAGCAATTATGGGATTGCATTCAAGTCTCTGGTCTCAAGGTATCACAATACCCGGGTTTTGTTGACCAATTATTGGCAGGGTATTGTACAGGCCCCCAAAGCAAATAGTGAATCTGCTTCTTCCCTACGAACGTTGTTGTCTGTATTCAGTGAAAATTTGGAAGCGTTGAAGCAGTTTGAACATGACATGTGGGATTTCACTAAATTCAACATGTTGCTGCAAAAGGTGGATATGTCTTAAGCAAAAATTTGAGCTTGAGTTTTGCGAATCGGACATTCCCAGTTTTAGTAGTTTATGTAGATTCTTGGAAAAGCAGTGTAAAGCAATGGAGACAACTGCCTTAACTTCCAATTATGTGACTAATAGAAGGCAGCATGTTTCAGCAACCACTGCTAGGCCCGCTTCGTCCTTTGTTACCAGCACAAAGCTTGTATGTGCTTATTGTAAGGAGGAGCACCCCATGCTCAAGTGTGATGGATTTCTATCTTTATCCTCTCATAAACGGTATACGTTCGCAAAAAAAAATAATCTTTGTTTTAACTGTTTATCAAACTCGCATGCCAGCAGGGAGTGCAAGTCATCAAGTTGTCGTGTATGTAATAAACACCATCATACATTATTGCACTTCCCAAAAGCACCGGCATCGGGAGATGAGAGTGACTCAAACAAGCCACCTGTGGAAGAGCCACAAGGTGCAGAGCAATTGCGTGTGTTGGCAAGTGTGGTAAAAAGGGAACAGTCCGTGTTACTGGCAACTATAATGCTATTAGTACGAGATAAAAATGGAAAGGTTAGGAGATGTCGAGCTCTCCTGGATTGTGCGAGTGAGGCTAATTTCATTTCGCAGCAGTGTGTTGAAAAATTGGGGCTCAACACCTCATCTCGTTCAGTGATGGTTCAAGGCTTGAACCAAATGAGCTCGCTTGCTAGCCAAGGCACTCTCAAATGTCGAGTAGAGTCCATTTATGAGCCAACAAAGTTAGAGTTGGACATGATTGTGATTCCGAACATTTGTTCCAAGATCCCTTCTGCTAAAATTGAGCAGTGCCACTGGCAACATATTCAGAACTTAGAGTTGGCAGATTCAGAGTTTGGTATACCAGGGGACATTGAAATTTTGTTGGGTACTGACGTTTATGCTCATGTGGTTAGACCTGGAATAAAGAGAGGGCCTCGAGGTGCACCAGTGGCCATCAATACTGTTTTTGGTTGGGTGCTTATGGGCAGTGCAGAACAGTCAAAGTCTCATTCTGTTGTGAATAGTTTATGCACGTTGGTCGACTTGGATCATACCTTGAAACAGTTTTGGAGCTTGGAACAGGTACCACAAGGTTTAGTTATGTCTCCGGAAGATAAAAAATGTGAGGAAATCTTCAAGAAGACTCAGCACCGAAATAGTGCTGGGAGATATATTTTAAATATGCCCTTTCGTGAGGGTACTCCGTGTTTGGGAGAATCTTTCAGTGTTGCATTGAGGCGGTTTTACTCCCTGGAAGCACGTCTTAGTAGGGATCCAGCGTTGCACAAGTCCTATTCGGAGTTTATCAGGGATTATTATGAGTCTGGCCATATGTCTCTGGTATCAGATGTAGCTGTGGAACCATCTGATGCATACTATATTCCCCATCATTGTGTGTTGCGTCCTCACAGCCTTTCGACCAAACTGCGGGTGGTATTTGATGCTAGTTCCAAAAGTACGAATGGTGTATCTCTGAACGATACGTTGTTAGTGGGAGCGAAGTTGCAGACAGATATTGCCACTGTGTTGTTGAAATTTCGCTCAAACAAAATTGCATTTACTGCTGACATTCGGCAAATGTACCGACAAATTTTGGTTGTAGATAATCATAGGGATTATCAAAGAATTCTCTGGAGGTTCTCAAAGGGGGAACCTGTACAGAAATATCGCCTTAATACTGTCACATATGGGGTCTCCTCAAGCCCACACATGGCAATCCGAACAATGATGCAGCTTTGTGATGATGAGGAATCATCTTTTCCATTGGCAGCAAAGCTAGTTCGGTCCGATCTCTATGTGGATGATGTAGTCAGTGGAGTCGACTCATTGTCAGAGGCTTTTGAGTTGCAACGGCAATTGATTGGGTTGTTTGCTAAGGGGGGTTTTGAATTGAAGAAGTGGGCCAGCAATAATTCGAAACTGTTGTCCACAGTATCAGCTGATAGTCAGCAACCTCGATCGTTAGATTTAAATGATCCATCAGTGTTGAAAATTTTAGGATTGCAGTGGTGTCCCATAGGTGATACATTCTCTTTTAATGTTGAACCTATTGATCGTCCGTGCACAAAACGAAATCTTCTTTCGGAATTGGCAAGAATTTATGACCCCCTGGGTTTTTTGTCTCCTGTTACCCTGTTGGCAAAATATCTTATGCAGTGCTTGTGGGAGCAAAAAGTGGGATGGGATGATAAGCCCTCAAAGGATATTGTTGGTCAGTGGTCTCAGTATAAATCACAACTCAGTGCGCTAGCAGGTTTATCAATTCCCAGAGGCGTAAAACACGATAATATCATCAGTACAGAACTCCATGGGTTCTGTGATGCATCGGAGCGAGGGTATGCTGCAGTTGTTTACTTAAGACAAGTATCAGAGGAGGGTCAAGTTTGGATCAATTTTCTGTGTGCCAAGTCCAAGGTATCACCTTTAAAAAGAATATCGATTCCACGTCTCGAATTGTGTGGGTGTTTATTGTTGGCAAAGCTTCTGGAATTTGTGTGTCGGGTGTATGAAGGTCGTTTTGAGTTTAACTCTATGTATGCTTGGTCAGACTCTATGGTGGCACTTGCCTGGATAAAATCATCTTCCAATAGGTGGAAGACCTTTATTGGGAATCGAGTAGCAAGCATACAAGAGAAGATTCCTCCAGAGTCATGGCATCACGTAAGTGGACAAGAAAACCCAGCTGATTGTGCATCGAGAGGCATGTTACCTTCTGGGTTTTGTGAGCATCCACTATGGTGGGCGGGACCCGCCTGGCTAAAATTGGCAAGAGAAAATTGGCCCAAGTCGTTGCGTTTTGAGCCGCCAGAAGAGTGCCTGGCGGAGCAACGAACTCTCCCCGTACTAGTTACTTTGGCAAATGAGGAGTGGCTCAGTAAACTTTTGAATCGCTTTTCGCATCTACGGAAAATTCAGGGTGTTGTTGTATATTGTCAGCGGTTTGTGCGAAATTGTAGGGTGTCTCCATCTGACCGAACTACTGCATCTCTGACAGCCACCGAATTACAGGAGGCGCTTCATATGCTTATCAAATGTGCTCAAGGTGAAGTATTTCAAAGAGAAATAGCATCCTTGGTTAAAGGTGAGAGGTGTGCGAGGGCAATAAATAAGTTAGCCCCCTTTCTGGATACAGAGGGTATCCTCAGGGTGGGCGGTCGCCTTCGTCAAGCTGATGTTCCAGTTGAAGTGAAACACCCTATATTGTTGCCCCGCTCACATCGTCTCACCGAGTTAATCATTGCACACACACACCATGTCAATCTTCATCCTGGTCCTCGCACATTGCTTCATTTGCTTTCGCAACAGTTTTGGATTTTGTCCCCTCGGAGAGCTATTCATCATGTTTTGTCAAGGTGCTATCGTTGCTTTCGAGTGAATCCTACTCCCATGGCACCGATGATGTCTGATTTGCCAGTTGCCAGGGTTTCTCAGTTGAAGCCGTTTTCACACAGCGGAGTTGATTTTGCAGGTCCAGTTTTTGTGACACAGGGCAGATATCGAGGTGTCCGAAAGGTGAAAGCATATATTTGTTTGTTTGTGTGCATGGCAACGAAGGCCCTCCATTTGGAAGTAGTGTCTGATCTTTCAGCTGAAGCCTTCTTGGCAGCTCTTCGGAGGTTTGTGGCTCGCAGAGGAAGATGTGACAATTTGTATAGCGATAGAGGTACCAACTTCGTCGGCTCAAATAAGCAGCTCTTAAACTATGCAAAGGGGGCAGCAGATGCTTGTACCATTAAGTGGCATTTCAACCCCCCATCAGCTCCGCATTTTGGAGGTCTGTGGGAGGCAGGAGTGCGCTCAGTCAAGACTCATTTGCGAAGGGTGATCGGTTTGCAGATTCTGACCTTTGAGGAAATGTCCAC
Organism: Tillus elongatus; assembly: GCA_964006375.1. Lineage (NCBI taxonomy): Eukaryota > Metazoa > Arthropoda > Insecta > Coleoptera > Cleridae > Tillus > Tillus elongatus. The sequence continues at coordinate 28,031,406 of OZ023270.1, forward strand.
GTTGCTTGCTCAAGTGGAATCAGTTTTGAATTCTCGACCATTGTGTAGTGCGAGTACTGATCCAAATGATCTGTTAGCCCTATCCCCAGGACATTTTCTTACAATGGAACCGTTAGGTGCTCCTCCTGATGCTGATTTGACTTTGTTAAGTATGAATCGCTTGTCACGCTGGCAGCTGGTGCAAAGGATCCACCAGGACTTTTGGCGCCGCTGGAAGAACGAATACCTGCATACACTGCAGCAGCGTGGTAAGTGGGATACTGTGCAAACGTCCCCCCCGATCGGAGCTTTAGTTGTGATTAAAGATGAGACTTCGTCACCTCTTGTTTGGAAGCTCGGACGCATTATGCAACTATACCCAGGCCGTGATGGTATAGCTCGGGTAGCTCAAGTTCGCACTAGTAGTGGCACTTTTGATAGGCCTCTGACGAAGTTATGTCTGTTGCCATCGCAGTAATACGTCCGCCTTGAAATTTTTTTGTACAGTTAATTATAAATCCAATAGCTTCAGTTTTTTGTTTTTTGTGCTTATTGTAAATTTTTGTTTCGTTTGTTTATTTGAGAAACAATATAATTGTGAAAATAAATCCTTATTTTGGTGGGCGGAATGTTCATGCTGGTTGTTCTGTCACTTTTAAATTCAAATGTCGCGCGCTACACTGACATAGAGTAAGTGTTACTAATGGTTTCCGCCAGAAGACCAGAGGGGGGGAAGAAGAATGAGAGAAGGGAGAGAAGCTTGCATCCCTCTGCCACTTGTTTTTGAGTCCTTGAAGAGGCAAGAGGTCTCGAGAAAGCGAATTGCTTTCAACCCCTTGAAGAGACACGAGGTCTCTAAATATCCAGTTTGTTTGTAAGTCCTTTGGGAGACACGAGGTCCCTAGAGGTGTTGTGTGTGAATACAGAAAAACGAAGCTTATGTTCCTGCATTATTGGAGAATAAAGGTAGGTAACTTTGCTTATTGTCAGTGCCCTATTTGTTCTGTTTTTTTTTTGTTATTCATTATAAAATAAATACACGTGGTATTTACATAAGGAGTCTAAAGAGAAGCTCTAGAAGATTTAAGATTTCTCATCTAATGAATAATGGTAACAATATTGTTACTTGAAACTTATTTCAAGATCAGATATTAAAAATATTAATAGATTTAGTTCAAAACTATACGACACGTTGTAAAAGTTTTATCTATAATAGTCCCTCGGTAATTCCAAAACAATGGTTTTTACTTTACTGCACCTATGAGAAATTATATTTATAATTTGTGCATTTGTAGTTTATATATTTATATCATGAGGTACATTCATTGTGACTCGCATTACCTATGTAGTTTAATGTACTGCTTATGCTTATTTAACTTAATGTTATTTCGTAGTATCATTTCCAAACAATTACCTATATATTATTATAATTATAAGTGATATCAAATAGTAATTAAAACAATTACAAATTTTATAAATATCTTTATATAACATGTTTTCCAAAGCTTTTTTGATGTCTCAGGTAATTTACATAAAAAAGATCTGATAATTTATGAAAAGTCGCGGTCTCCTAAAAAGGGATTTTTTTCTATGAAAATTCGCTAAAAATTAAATATAAAGTGTTAACTTTACGTACACTAATTAGTTATGACGGCGGGTTTCAGTATCGAATACACGAGTATTCAGTTTTCATTCTATCCATTCCCATTCTAAATAGAAATATAAATAGATTCGTAAAGATCAGACGACACACGTGAAATTATGAAATTAACAGTAAAATATTCACTACACTACCCACTACTCATACTCTCACTCTCATACTCACAAAGGATTCAATCTATAGGTCTCGGATTCAGTACCCACTACCCACAAAAGGATTCGATCTTTAAAAGGATTCGAGACCCAAGGATTCGATCCTCAAAAGGATTCGATCTTTCCCATCACTAAATATCACTCTGCCCTAACCTATTTTGACCACGAACTTCAAATTTTTCACTTTCACTATTTCCTTCGTCCATTTCTTCATTTCCAACTTGATTCTTCTCTTCCCGCCTTTTATCATTTCTTTTGTGATCTTTTCTCAACCCAATTGGATTTCTCCTGTAAATATTCCCGCTATCAGTCTGGACTATATATGACCTAGGAGTATTTGCTTCTTTGATCACAGATGCCTTTTCCCAATCTGTATTATTGGTGTTTTGCACATAGATTCTTTAATTTCGCTCATACGTTTTTTCCTCATGAGCTGTTCTATCATAATATGACTTTGCTTTATTTTGAATTGTTTCAAACTGTTCTTTAATACCTAGTGGGATTCTAGGTTTTAGCTTGCTTTCTGTTATAGGTAATTTTGTTCTCAATTTTCTATTCTTCAGTAATTCTGCAGGTGATACATTTGTGCCAGAGATTGGAGTGTTTCGATACTCTAGAAGAGCTGAGTTAAAATCAATACATGATTCTTCAGTTTTCTTAATTAAATTTTTAGCTATTCCTACATACTTTTCTGCTAATCCATTTGATTTTGGGTAATGTGGGCTCACCGTTTTTAAATCAAACCCCCATTGTTCTGAGAACTCTTTCATAATATAGCTATTGAATGGCATATTACCAGATATTATAATTTTTGGAATACCAAAACAAGAAAAAATGTTTTTGAGAATTAAAACCACTTCTTCTGCAGTTTTGTTTTTCATCTGACATACTTCTAACCACTTGGAATAATAGTCAGCAACTACCAAGTAGCTTTTACCCTTAAACTCCATGATGTATGTGCCAACTTTTTCAAAAGGCAAACTTGGAATTTCATTGCACTTTAATGTTTGTTTAGCATTTGACTTAGTATACTTTTGACATATTTGACAATTTTGAATTTAGTCTTCTATTTCTACACACATGTTGGGCCAGAACATTAGTTCTTTAGCTCTCTTTTTAGTTTTTTCAAATCCTAAATGTGGCTCATGCAAACATTTCTTCATTTCCACCCGTAAAGCTTTTGGTACCACTACCCTATCTCTATAAAAAATCAAGCCTTCGCTCACAGTAATTTCATCTTTAATTTTCCAATAAAATTTCAACTCCTCTTTCAAATCCCTGAACTGTTCCTCCCAGCTATCATTCAAATGCAAGTCTTTCACTTTCTTCAGTACTATATCTTTGTCAACTTCTTCTATAAACTGTCGTTTCCTTTTGTCACTAAATGTAATTGATGTCATACAATGAACAATGTCATCAGATATGAAATCTTCCCCTTTATACTTCAAAGAGGATTGTGATAACTGATCAGCCACAACAAGTTTCTTGCCAGGTAAGTATGTTAATTCAATCTCATATTTCAACAACCTCAATTTGAGTCTTTGTAACCTTGCTGTTACCTTGCATAAATCTTTATTGATTATGCTAACAAGAGGCTTGTGATCTGTTTCTATGACTATTTTACGACTGTAAATAAATTCGTGAAATTTCTCAACTGCAAACAGATCGCGAGCATTTCTTTTTCTATCTGGGAATAATTTGTCTCCATTTTTGTTAAAGTTCTAGATGCAAACCCATTAGGTTTACCTATTTTGAAACAAACAGGCACCTAAGCCATATTGAGAAGCATCACATTGTATAATAATTGGAAGCTTGTAATGTGGGTGCTTCAACAATTTTCTGTAATATTAACTTAAAGCAAGTTTCCTGTTCTGGTCCCCAGACCCACTCAATATTATCCTTTATTGATAATCTCAGTGGAGCTGTAATGGATGATAAGTTTGGAATGAATTTCATTAGAAAGTTTGCCATGCCCAAAAATCTTAATAGTTCTTTCTTATTAAGAGGTCTATCCATTTCACTAATGGCTTTTAATCTGGTCTGATCAGGTCTTACGCCTTCTCTCCTATAAGTCATGCCCAAAAATTTTACCTCGGATGACCTAAACTGTAGTTTATCTACATTAAACTTAACATTGAACTGCATAGCTCCATTGACAACTTTTTGCAATGTTTCATCATGCTCTTTAACATCTCTACCACAAATTATTACATCAAAATAAATTCCCACGTTAGGAATTTCTCCAAACATTTTTGTGTTGACTCTCTGAAATACTTCTGGTGACAATGACAAGCCAAATGGTAGCCTATTCGACCTATATTTTCCAAAAGGAGTAATGAAGCTGCACAAGTCACTACTAGACTTATCAAGCTTTATTTGTAAGAACCCATCTTTCATGTCTAACACGCTAAATACCGACTTTCCGCTAAGCATTGAGTTAATTTCATCGTTAGTGGGTATTGGAAACTGCTCTTTCCTTATTGCATTATTCAAATGTCTCGGATCAAGGCACACCCTGATCTGACCATTGGGCTTTTCTACTATCACCATATTGTTCACCCATTCAGTTGGATATTCTACTCTACTTATAATGTTTCTACTTTCTAGATCTTGCAAGGTTTGTTTTAGCTTCTGTTTTATTGTTTCAGGTACCCTTCTGCATGGACTAATAACTGGTTGTGCATTGCCTTTCATAATTATTTTGTATTTAAACGGTATAGATTCTATCTGGCCGAAAATCTTCATATTTTTGTTAATAAAGTCATTAGCATCTGTATATATATTATTTTTTTCAATAACTTCAACCCCAGATTGAATTTCCTCCAATCGCTTCAACAAATTTAGTTGGACACATGCATTTAATCACAAAATGGGTGGCCCTTGAACCTTCAAAACAAGAAACTTATGTTGTACAACCCATCTTTAACCCTACAATTTAATATTACATGGCCTTCAGACTTAATTGTATTATTCCCATAGGTAATAATGACTGTTTTCTGATCTGAAGTACTGACAATCATATCTTTCTTAATTTTCTCTAGTATGTGATATGGAAGTACATTGCAATCAGCACCTGTGTCAAGCTTAAACCTAATTGTCTGTTTTGCGATATCAATATTTTCATACCAAACATTAGATCTCTTAGGAAAAATATTGTTATAACTCACTTTTCACCTAATGGAATCAATACATGAATCTTCTACTGCTTCTACATCACCATCTTCATAGATTACTTCGTGTAGTTTGGTTGATTCAGACCTTCGGTTCGCTTTGCAAATTGAATTGAAGTGTCCCATTTCCCCACACTTGTGGCAACGTTTTCCGAATGCTGGTCAGCTTCTTGCACCATGTTTGAAACCACACTTCTTACAGTCATATGGTCTTGCTTGATTACCACCATGTTGTGTTGTATTACTCTGGGTCTTCTTGAGCTGATTCACAGAGACAGCCACCTCTGGTCGCATCTTCTATGCCTGAATTTTTGCTTGCTCTGCTGCTCGATATGCACAGACAACATTGTCCAACGATGTTTCTCCATCTCTCAAAAGTCTTTCTTGTAGAACTAAATCCCTAATTCCCACTATGATTCGGTGCCTCAGTAAAGATTCTTCTTGATCTCCAAACTCGCAAGTTTGTATCAGCTTGTTAAGATCAAGTAAGAACAGATCGAAAGGCTCCTCTGGTTTTTCATTTCTATTGAAAAACACGTACCTTTCGTACACCACATTCTTCTTTGCAGATAACCGTTTTTCAAATTGATCTAAAACTGTCTCGAGCTCACTTGTCTCATAATTCAGTCCAAATGTGTTAAATAAATTTAGAGCATCTTCATCAATGCAGTTTAACAACAGAGCCACCTTTTCAATCTCCGTCTTTGCAGCTTTACCTGAGGCTATAAGATAAATGTGAAATCTCTGTTTGAATAATTTCCAATTGGCTGCAGCATTTTCTCTTATGTTCAACTCTTTGGGTGCTGAAGCTTCCACGCTCTTGCTTCTATTACACCCTTCGCCCTCTTACGCGGGTCCACTATTCTGACACCATGTTATGTTTACTATTATATATATTTATTGTGTATTCTGTCATATGTCCATAATAACACATTAATTAAAGGATTTATAAAACTATCAGGTTCATGTTAGAGTGCCAGCTCACAAGCCACATGTGGCATCTGTTTGCTGTCATTCCATTTGTCTACATGTTAGACAGCCAGATGACAGACGGACCAGAATGCAGAACCATAGAGCACAACTCATCATAACAAAACTATCCGCAACATTGAATTCTACGTAGAAAATCTATTAGAATTAGTTTTCACGGTTTTATTATCTCATCACATAAAAGAGATACAGGGATGCCTAAAAACAATAAATTTTCAAAATCACCCTGTAGCTGAAAAACAAAGAGTGCCATGTCAGTCTTAATTTCGACATTGTTAGTTTCGCAAAAATGTAGAACAGAGTTATTGTGAAAACCACAATCTATCTCTACTCATAACAGAGATAAACCACAAAAGCAAGGAGATCCAGACACCTATGTATGATACGTTGTATGATTTATGTTCATAAAATAAAATAACATTATCCAATATCAAGGAAACTCATAAGATAATAACACCTGGACCAGCTGGAAAAGCAGGTCTTTCCACATCCAAGTGGAAAAAAAAACAGACTCTGAATACGGGACTCGAACCCGCAACCTCCTAGTCCGATTCTAGAGGTTAGTTGCCTCATGAACTGAGCTATTCGGTCTGTTAAAAAATTAAAGTTCAACTGGAAACACATTTCAAATTGTTTAAACATGTCACAAATGAAAATTTTAAAAGGGTAGTAGAAGTAATCTTCAATTATATTCGTGTAATTAAAGGTAGACAGTAGACACACATACCTGCATATATTCTGGGTATCACTGAACATGACCTTTGGACCGTCTCCTTTCCTTACACGCAACGAAGCTGACCTGGAAGGTCCAGATTTTGGTGAACTTTCAAAGCTGGCAGTGTTGGTACCAATAGGGCCATTTTCCATACTACAAACATTATTAAATTACAGTAATAAAATAAAAACACAGAAAGGCTAACTGTTCTAACATACCTATCACAACGTTCTGGCATAGGACTAGGAACCACAAAGGATTTAGAGCGGAAATTCGATGTAGTTTTGGATCCTAATCCAAATTTACCTTTGATTGATGATGCTCGAATACTCTGTCTTCTGAATTTTTGTATCATGTCTCTATAAATGAAAAACAATAAAATTAACATCGCTTAATACATAATAAATATTGAATACAGCTACCTTCTGAAATCCTTATAAACCATAGTCTCCAGCTCGTGCAGTCTCTTCAGCTCTAATTCGATAGTTCCGTGACTGGCACCCAGCGACCTCAAATCATTAATAATTTTGGCCTGTTCGTTCATCTCTTTTTCAATCAACTTAGACCTGCTTCTGTTGTCCAGAGTTGGATCAAACATAAATGCAGGTAGAATACTTTCTTGTGATGCTCTGGTACCGTCGGTTGGTTCATTATCATCACTGTCATAGTCTACGGGAAACGGTGGGTCTTCTGCACCAGTGAGCATAGTCAGAGTGTGTCCCAAAGCAGACAGTTGTTTGCCAACATTCGTGTCCAAGTGGATGTCTACACCTTCCATCTGCCACTGGACATTCAGGAACCATTTAGCATTTTCTGAAAGTACGATAATTGAATGTCAAACTCATATAGGACAGGTATCAAGCAAATGTTTTAGTTTTTTTTTTTAATATTTCAACAACACACCACGAGGGCTTACAGCCTAAATACTATCGTACCATGGGTGTCGACAAGGAGGAAAGAGGCAACTTGTTAATTCTGGACTTGAAGGTTTGGAGGTTCGGAGGAGAAGGAAAAACAGGTGCCGGCAACCTGGACAGTAAAACGGTGCATTCGCTCTGTTCCCCTGGTAGATCTGTTGGGGGCAGCAGGTGGAGGAACTATGGAAGAAACCTCATCTGAGCAGTGCCCGTGCAGATATCTGTAAAAGAGAGAGAGGTCACCAACGGCACGTCGGTAAGCAAGGGATGGCAGCCTTTGGGTGAGGGTAGGGTCACCAATGAGACTTATAGCTCTTTTCTGTATGGAGTCCAGGCTAGCAAGTGTAGAAGCGGCAGCGGCACCCCAGATGTGGGAGCAGTATTCGAGGTTTGGCCTTATTTGTGAAGTATATAAGGTATAGAGATTAGCTGATGACAAGTATTTGCGAGCCCGGAAGAGGAAACCTAATTTTTTAGCAGCCGCTTTTGCAATTGATGTGACAAGTTCGTGACAATTGTGATTACGATCCACAGAAATGCCAACAAGTGAAAAGGACTCCTTACTTTGAATAACTTGGATGTTCATTGTGATGGGTCTAGGGCTGGTGTATCTCTTATGAGATAGAAAGCAAGACTGCGATTTTGTGGAGTTGAATTGTACAAGATTTCTACTTCCCCAGTCTAATATTTCTTGGAGATCCACGGAGACAGAACCCTCCACGAGTCTGCAAGTCTCATCAAATTGGGCTAAAGAGACGGGCTTACAATATTATATATTTGAGTGGAGAGTGCTGTCGTCCGCGTAATTGTGAACTGGGTTGGATGTGCTAGAGAGGAGGTCATTTGGAGAAGAAGCAAAGTAAGGGCTAAAGCTGGGGTTAAGGAGTCGCGGACCAAAGGACTCCAGGGGGCAAGCTGAGGAAGTGGAAATAACAACATAAACTCCCGATGAAGCTTTCCCCAAGACCGTCATGCGCGGTAAAAATCCGCATCCTGCACGAGGTGACCCTGCTAATAACTAAACATGACGGATCTAGACAAGGAGGTCGAACTAAACTCCCCCAATCTACGGTGTCACGTGACCCGTGCCTATGGATGGATGGCACCAGGGCGATGGTGTCGTGAACGGAACCTCTGGAGTACCAGGCAACCCTCCAGAGTAACCCGCCTTGCACCACACAGGGGGTTCTGATGGTGTGGACAGTATTTCCCCCATTCTCGTGGGAACAACATGAAGATAATAAACACATATAAAACCAAAACCAATGAGGCTCGAGGAGTGGCTCCGGCTACAGACTTGTGCCTTGAGTCTATCCCGAAAACGGAGACGAGCCAGGGGGCGGCAGCGGACTCTGGAGGTCCCACGACCGGCGTAGATACGGGGGATCAGGGGGTAGCTTCGGCCAGAGACCTGTCCCCGACACCCAAGCTGGAGGCTGGGTCCCACCGGAGGGCGGCGAGCTCCGCGGACCAGTGAGGACTCTACTGTTAGAGTAGAGGGACTGCCCCGGCAGTCCAAGCGTCTTTCCGGGGCGCAAAGAAAGAAGCTCCGGAGGGCGCAAAAAAATGGCGGCCGGGACCTGGACGGTCGAGAAACCTGTAAAGGCGCAGGAGGGGAGTGCGGGTCAGAAGAGGACGCGCTCGAACTCTAGCACGCCCACTACAGACAGACGTTCCAAAAGGACCAGGGTGCCTGTAAAGGCGCAAGAGGAGAGTGCGAGTCGGAAGACGCCGCGCTCTGGCTCTAGCACGCCTACTACAGACAGACCTCCCAAAGGAACTAAGGCCGGAACACCGGCGCAGACTGGCTCTTACAGGGAGGCTGCGGAGGGCCTCGGGATGGCGGTGATTGACAGACGCCATCCTGAGGTCACGCTAGACCAGGGGAAGGCGGACCTGATCCAGGCTGCGGTGGTAGCTGCAGTGGACTCTCTTCAGGAAGGGGAGAGCCCGCCTCAGTTCCACCGGACGCGCCTGACGGGGGGCATCCTCTGGACAACCTGTGCCGGCCCGCAGTCGCGGGACTGGCTGCGGAAAACGATCGGGGGCCTCGGTCAGATTTGGGAGGGGGCGGACTTGATAGCCGTCGAGCCCAAGGAACTCCCAAAGAGACGCAAGGTCCTCGTACGGATCCCTGACACCGTCCCGCAGGAGACGGTGATCAGCAGACTTAAGATCCAGAACCCTGAACTGGGGACGCAACACTGGTCGGTTCTAAGCAGGAAGGCAGAGGAGAAAGGACAGACGCTCGCCTTCTCGATCGACCCGACATCTTACAGAGCCCTTGAAGGAACCTCCTTCAAGGCATTCTGGGGCATGGGAAGGGTTAGCTTCCGCCCACTGGGAAAGCAACTAAGGGTTAATGGGACTTAGGTTCCTTCAGGTCAACCTCCAACACAGTAGGGCAGCCACGGCCGGACTACTAATGGCTCTGAGGAACACGGATGTGGCCCTCATCCAGGAACCGTACTCCTATAAAGGAGAGATCAAGGGACTCGGCGGAGCTACTGGAAAGCTCATCTACAGCAGATCCAGCGAGAACCCGAGGGCCTGCATTTTTGTCAGGGAAGGGATAGAGTTTCTCCCTCCAACGAATTTCTGTTCCAGGGACCTGACAACGATCAAAATCCGATGTGGAGGAGCGGATGGGCTGAGGGACATTACTGTCGCGTCAGCCTATCTGCCAGGGGACAGCACGAACCCTCCTCCACCCAACGAATTGGAGCAGCTGATGGTGGGTAGCAGAGCAGGTGGATGGCAGACCATCATCGGCATGGATGCGAATGCGCACCATGAGTTGTGGGGTAGCTCGGACACAAACTCTAGGGGTGAGGCACTTTTACAATTCTTTATGAAATTTAATTTAGACATATTGAATAGAGGTAATAAACCGACCTTCGTCACAACACGGCGTGAGGAAGTTTTAGATCTAACAGTTTCCACCCAGTTTCTGGGTGACTTTGTTAAAAGCTGGGCTGTGTCTGGGGAAGTGAGTAGCTCAGACCACAGATACATCCGGTTTGAAATCGCCAAAGTCGAAAGAGAAACGGTATGGTACCGGGACCCCCTCAAGGCGGACTGTGAAGCCTACAGGGCAGACCTGGCTGTGGAACTGCGGGGGGTTAAGAGTACCATAAAAAATTCAATAGACCTCGAGATTGCAGCAGTCCAATTGCGAGACGCAATTACCTCGGCCTATAACGCCAACTGCCCCCTGAAAATGAGGGTGTCCACCAGGAACGTCCCGTGGTGGAACGAGGACCTCAGGCAAAGGAGGACGCAGGTTCGTAAGCTGTTTAACGCGGCCAAAAGGTCGGGAGCATGGGATGAATATAGACAGGCCCTATCGACCTATAACAAAAGACTGAGGGACGCCAAGAAGGAGTCGTGGAGGAGGCACTGCGAAGAAGTGGAAAACACGTCCGAGAGTGCTCGACTACACAAGATCCTGTCTAAGGGCCCTCAGACTAACATAGGCTCCCTTAGAACACCCACGGGAGGCTTTACAAGCTCGGGGGAGGAAACTATGGAAATTTTACTCCAGACGCACTTCCCCGGCTGTAACATAATAAACCAATCACCTCCGGACTGGGAACACTCAGAAATAGAGGCGCCTTATAGGCGGGCATCTAGAGTAGACTGGACAGTCGCTAAAGAGGTGGTTACCTGGAGCAAAATCAGATGGGCCATTAACAGCTTTAAGCCATACAAATCGCCGGGATTTGATGGAATAATGCCCATCATGCTCCAACAGGGGATAGATATACTGGCGCCGGTGCTTACCCTCATTATGAGGGCCAGCCTGGCTCTGGGGTACATTCCGAGGGCATGGAGACTGGCCAGGGTTGTATTTATTCCTAAACCTGGACGTCCAACAGACCAGGCAAAGTCCCTGAGGCCAATAAGTCTCATGTCCTTCTTGCTGAAAACAGTGGAAAAACTGCTCGACCGGCACATTAGGGGCGGTGTAGTGGAAGCATATCCTCTACACTGCGGACAATATGCATACAGAGCAGGATTCTCAACAGAAACAGCACTGCACCAACTGGTGCTGAAACTGGAGAATACACTGGAGAACAAGGAGGTGGCGCTGGGGGCCTTCCTAGACATAGAGGGGGCCTTTAGCAACACCTCGTTCGGATCGGTTCTGGCAGCTGCCCGGGAGCGTGGAATAGAGGAGACCTGCTGCAGGTGGATCGGTTCCATGCTCAGGGACAGGGCGGTGTTCACCTCACTCGCGGGAGGGACTCTGCTGGCGGGGGTCGCGGCGGGGTGTCCGCAGGGGAGCGTTCTGTCTCCCTTGCTCTGGTGTCTAGTCGTGGACGGCCTGCTGGGGAGGCTCTCGGGAGGGGGGTATGAGGTACAGGGCTATGCGGACGACATTGTCATCATAGTCCGAGGAAAGGTCACACAGGCAGTGTGGGAGCGTATGCAGACTGCACTGAAAGTGGTGGAAGGGTGGACGGTTGATCAAGGGCTCGGGGTGAGCCCCGAGAAAGCAACCGTCGTGCCGTTTACGAGGAGGAGGAAGTGTGAAAGCCACAGAACTCTCACTCTATACGGTAGGAGCGTTCCAATGGCCAGGGAGGTAAAATATCTTGGGGTCGTATTGGACTCTAAGCTAACCTGGAATGGTCACATTGGAAAAATACTGCGTAAGGCAGTCATGACCTTAGCCGTCACTAGGCGGCTATATGGAAAAACGTGGGGACTAAGACCTAGTATGGCCCACTGGCTGTACACAAGGGTGGTCAGACCATCGTTAACATATGCGGCACTGGTCTGGTGGCCTAAGGTGACACAATCCAGTGCCAAACAAAAACTAGGCAAGATCCAAAGGATGGCTTGCCTAGGCATCACAGGGGCCATGACTTCAACCCCAACAGCCGCCATGGAGGTGTTGCTGGATCTACCCCCCCTACACTTAGTTATTATGGGAGAGGCCAGGCTAGGACTATACAGACTAGCCTGCAATGGTAGACTGAAGATCAACCCAGGCTTCAGGGGCCACTGCAAAATTCAGGAGATCGTGAAGGAGCCCATGCTTGAAATGAGGTCAGACTTCGCGAGCCCGCGAATGTGCAGGGAAAACAACTTCACAGTGGAAATCCCTGATCGCGAGGCATGGCGGGAGGAGACGCCGGGCATACCACGGGACGCGCTCGTCTGGTTCACGGACGGATCTGGCGGGGAGCGTGGGACGGGGGCAGGTGTTTACTCGGAAGGACCGAGGGTAAGTCATAGTATTTCCCTCGGAGCCCATGCAACGGTGTTTCAGGCCGAGATGTACGCCATCCTGCACTGTGTGCGGGAGAACAAGAGGAGGGGCTACACCAACAAGCGGATCCTCATAGCCACAGACAGCCAGGCAGCCCTTAAGGCACTAAGTAGCCCACGGGTAAATTCCTGGCTGGTGAGTGAGTGCCGAGACGAGACGAGCGACCTGGCTGGGCAGAATGAGGTGACCCTCATCTGGGTGCCGGGTCACTCGGGGGTCAAAGGCAATGAAGAAGCTGACAGTCTCGCGAAGAGAGGGTCAGCAGAACCATTTATGGGACCAGAACCAGCTCTGGGCGTGTCAAAGAGCACTGCCAGGGGAGCCATTAAGTCCTGGGTCAGAAACCAACACAAGGTGTACTGGGCGGACTGTCCAGGGCTCAGACATGGGAAGTCAATAATTGACGGACCCAGTTCAAAGAGAGCTGTGGAGCTGCTAAACCTTAGCAGAGGACAGCTCAGAAACACAACAGGTCTCTTGACGGGACACATGGCCGTCAAGAAACACCTACATAAAATGGGGCGGTTCGAAGGGGACCTCGCATGCAGACTCTGCGGCGAGGGGGAGGAATCAGCCCAGCACATCTTGTGCGAGTGTATAGCTCTGGACCGGAAAAGACAACTGATCTACGGTCACTCTAGACCGGAGACAGAGCAATATAAAACTTCACCCTACCAATCGCTGTGCAGACTAGTTCAAGGCACAGTGATTTTGGAATGGGTGGAGTAAGACTAGGGGTATGCACAATCAACCAAGGGTTGCGGTGCTATCGGGGCGGCAAGGCCGCGGACGAGCCCTGAGGGAACAAAAAAAAAAAAAAAGGGCTAAAGCTGAACCTTGAGCGACTCCTGCATTAATTGGAACAGTTTAGAGGAATGGCCATCCACGACAACAGAAATGCTCCGGTTGGAGAGGAAATTTGCTGCCCAGGTACAGAGTTTTGGTGGTAGGCAATAGGGCGGAAGTTTATTAAGTAGTGCTGCGTGCCAGACCTGGTCGAATGCTTTAGATATGTCTAGAGCGACAATCTGGGATTCACTGTGTAGTTCCATAGACTTGTTCCAAGAATGGGTGACAAAGGAAAGGAGGTCGGCAGTCGATCTGCGCTGACGGAATCCATACTATCTGTCAAGGATTAGACTGTGTTTGTCAAGAAATTTTAGTAATTCGGTGTTTATATACTTTTCCATTACTTTAGAGACGACTGAAAGGAGAGAAATAGGCCTGTAGTTGCTAGGAAGCGATTTGAATCCTTTCTTGGAGACGGGTTGTACTCGAGCAGTTTTCCAGTTATTAGGGAATATGCCTCTATTGTAAGATGTCTGAAACAGACGAGTCAGGACAGCAGCAAGTTCTGGTGCGCATTTTTTGAGAACACTTGCTGTGATCTCATCAAGGCCAGAGGCTTTCCTGGTATTAAGAGAAGAGAGCATCTTTCGTACCTTTTTAGTTTTGAAAATGATATCCTTCATTTTAGGCGCAACATTGGGGATTGTTGGTGGTTGAACATTTGGAGGTGCGTTGAGAGTAGAATTGCCGGCGGAAAACGAGGAAAAAAGTTCAGCCTTGCCCAGGGCTGTAGAAACAATTTCTTCCTCTGAAACAAGGGGTGGGAACATGCTCTTACAGAAATTAATCCCAATAGATTTAGCAAGAGTCCAGAAGGGTTTTCTGCAATTGGAACTTGAGAGGACTTTGTTTTTGATGTGGTTATTAAACGAGTTTTTGCCTCAGAAGGAGTGCGGACATAGCGGTTTCTTGCGTCGTTAAATGCCTGACGGTTTTCTTAACTAGGATTGTGTAGAAGCGTTTGTGAGCTTTGACCTTTTCAAGTCTGGCCTTGAGTGGCTGAAGAGGTTTTCTGTGTACGTGGAATAAATAATTCCATGCCAGCTTGGATAATTTCAGTGACGTTTTGTGAGATATCAGAGGGGTCAGGGTGAGAGAAGCAGACAGACACCCAAGGAAATGAGGAAAAGTAATCCCGCATTTCTTCCCAGTCCGCAGAGTTGTAGTGCCAAACGATACGTGGGTGGGATGATTGTGTGACCTCGGGTTGCATTGTGCAGGAAGCAGTAACCACGCCGTGGTCTGAGCAACCAAGGGGGGCGGTGACTGATGTCTTATAGCATTCAGGATTGTAGTAAGAATGAGTTCCAAGGGATTTGAGCTGTGTGTTGGGATGCGAGGAAAGTAAGTAGGTTGCTGAACCATATTGGCTAAAGAATTGCTGACTGAAAACGCCTCCGCTGCTCTCCCTTGTGGATTGGTTTTTGAAGATCCTAGCCATTCCTTATTATGAACATTGAAGTCACCAAGAATAGTGACCTCGGAGGAAGGATATTCAGAAATCAGATGGTCGGTTTTTTCAGAAAAGCAGTCAAAGAGCTGGACAAAGTTGTTGTCAGAAGGTGACCGGTAAATTCAACAGATGAATTTAGTTGCAGCCCTGAGAGAGAGTTTTATCCCTAGTATGTCTTTTCTTCCAGCTTCTAAATTGGGAGTCTGATGCAGGGTAGATTGCTACGGACGTATGCGCACACACCTCCATGCAATCTAAAGGAAGTAAGGAGCTCATACAGCGGGAAATTATTAAGGTGATTAGTGGCTGTTTTGGCACTGAATTGGGTGTCAGTGAGGAAGAGGAGGTGGAGCCTATTAGCCTGGAGGAAATGGTGGACAGAGTTCAGGTTAGAATTTAGGTCACGTATATTCGGGAAGGATATGTTAAATCTTGTGGCCGGCTTTCTTTAAACTATCGTACATAATGCTTTGTGATATTAAAGTTTTCTTTCATGGTTTACAATATAAATACCCATATACAAATGTCCAATATTTTCACTCCACCTTTAACTGTATGTTACATGATCTTTTTTTTATACTTTAACGTCGGCCTATTTCTGCAACTATGGCCAATCACCGATGCCAGGGAGCAGTTTCACCTATCCTGGAAATTTTGCCAAAACCGCTGCCTTTGTGTAAGGAAGGTAGGGATCTTTAACGTGCCCAACATCACAAAGCTCTGCACTGCTAATAACTAGAACGAATTTTTCATTTTATGCAACAAGGAAGAACATTCCAACTGAAATGAACGAATGAGACATGTTAGAGGTAGATAAAGAATACGCTATATTTATATCAGGGTATGATGTGACATGTGCTGCGTTCATTGATGGTTTTTACTAACATACCAAACAACAGCTGTAGGAAAAAATATATATCTAGAAAATTCATACATATATATATATATATATATATATATATATATATATATATATATATATATATATATACATATATATATATATACATATATATATATATATATATATATATATATATATATATATATATATATATATATATATATATATATATATATATATATATATATATGTGAAACTAAAATATAAATTAATCTACTAGTGACGGAATTTTACAAATAAAATTATTATTTCTCTAGGTCTACTGAATTATTTCCATGACATATGAGTAAAATCACAAATTTCGCTGACATTTTAGGGGGTATTTCAAATTCGCTGATTTTTCCAGTTTTCCAGGTCGCCAGTTTCTGGTCGCTGGGTACCCTGTTAATATTCAGTATGTTAATACACAAACTTACCATTTGGTTGTTTGGCAGCAATCGTTCTACTGCACACTTCATAGGTTCCATCACTGACAACACACAGATTCATGATAGAAGAATCTGTCATATCTGGCTTCCAATCGTCTAATGAGTTTTCGAAGTCATCAGCAAAACGTAAACAGAGATTTGAGAATTTACCTTTGCTGACAAGTGATCCAGAACTACATGCTGGAAAAAATTAATAAATTATAAATCCACCACAGGGGCTCCATTTCAAGAACACTTCATTTAGATTGAAGCTTTTGTATAAGTGAGCTGAATCTTCACACACATGTCATCAACTTTATTATCATTATAATCATTATTATGATTATTATTATGATTTTTGTTATGATTGTTGTTGTTATGATTATTGTTGTTATGATTGTTGTTGTTGTGATTGTTGTTGTTGTTGTTGTGATTGTTGTTGTTGTTGTGATTGTTGTTGTTGTGATTGTTGTTGTTGTTCTGGTTGTTGTTCTGGTTGTTGTTCTGGTTGTTGTTCTGGTTGTTGTTGTTCTGGTTGTTGTTGTTCTGGTTGTTGTTCTGGTTGTTGTTGTTGTTCTGGTTGTTGCTGTTGTTGTTCTGGTTGTTGTTGTTGTTCTGGTTGTTGTTGTTGTTCTGGTTGTTGTTGTTCTGGTTGTTGTTGTTGTTCTGGTTGTTGTTGTTGTTCTGGTTGTTGTTGTTTTGGTTGTTGTTGTTGTTGTTCTGGTTGTTGTTGTTGTTCTGGTTGTTGTTGTTCTGGTTGTTGTTGTTCTGGTTGTTGTTGTTCTGGTTGTCGTTGTTCTGGTTCAATCGTTGTTCTGGTTGTTGTTGTCGTTGTTCTGGTTGTTGTCATGGTTCTGGTTGTTGTTGTCGTTGTTCTGGTTCTTGTTATCGTTGTCGTTGTGCTGGTTGTTGTTGTCGTCGTTGTTGTTTTGATTGTTGTTGTCGTCGTTGTTGTTGTCGTCGTTGTTGTTGTTGTCGTTTTTATCGTCGTCGTTGTTGTCGTCGTCGTTGTTGTTGTCGTCGTCGTTGTTGTTGTCGTCGTCGTTGTGGTCGTCGTCGTTGTTGTTTTTATTATTATTATTATAATAATCATTATTATAATTATAATTCTTAAGCGACTTAACACCCTGGGAGGATATGATAGTTTCTGGGAGCGACTTCCAGCTGGCGAAGACTCGATTGGAGAAAAACGTACTTTAAAAGGATGCTTGGAAGGACTTTTGTGAGTTTTAAAGTGTGACCCTGTAGCTGAAAGTTGGAGTTTAGCTGAAACAGGTGGGAGATATTAGAGGTTAGGAACCCACGGAGAACCTTGAAGGTGAATATCCGGTCTCCTCTGGCGTGCTGCTGTTCAATAGTTGTCAAGTGGGAGAGCCTAAGCCTGTCTTTATAGTTGGGACGGGTGGGACCGTAAAGGAGACGGGCGGCTCTTTGTTGAACAGAATCCAACAGAGGAGCATCTATGACGAGAACAGGACTCTATGCAACACCAGCGCATGTTGAGAGTAGTGAAAGTCTCTAGGGAGAAACCCCTTAATGCGTTATTCCCTATTTACAGTTGTAGTGAATGTTCATTTTTAATTCAGTTACTTAAAACCATACCCAATTATTCTTGTTAAATTAAGGAAGTTTGCAGAAAAAAATTAAATGTTCGCAGTTGACTTCATTCCCTGGAACGCTCTAAACTGTGTGAATGAGTCACTATGTATTATTTACCATAGAGACTATAATTGTAAAGAAAAAAAATTGACTATACAAATCAACAACCTCATGCCAATTGAACCTACTTTCAAGTGGGATGAAACTCTTACACCTTCGTCATTTTTTTTAAATTCATTTTTGTTAGTTTTTCAAAATTTCTCATTTTATTTCTTTTAGGGCTAATAAAAAAACAATAGAAAACTTTCTATAGCAAACTGTGTGATTTTAGTACCAATTTTTGTTGTCCAAATCTGGAATTTGATTTGGAAAATGACTCTAAAACCTTTTTTGAATGAGATTTAGCTGAATTATAAAATCATGTATGATTGAGGTCAATAAACAGGATAATATTATTATTATTTTTAGTAGAAAGTGATAGATTGTATAGTTTTCAATTCTATTCATAAAATAATGCTCGACGACAAGTGCGTAAAGATTTGCCAACTCAACTGTATAAACATATAATAATAACTATCTGCTACATTACCAGATATACTAGTATTCTCCAGCGTAACCACAACTGCTCCCCTACTATCTTCATACACCCCTCTCTGGCTCCAAGTTATAGGAAGGGGGTTCAATGGCAAACAAATACCCATATCCTCAACTGTAAGCTGTAGAAATAGCATTCCAAGATGTGGAGCACTCAATTGACTGGTGAGCTGTCCGAACTGGAACTTCTCATACAGCTGTTGGGTAGCTGTCAACACCTCTTTGTTTAAGTTGGCCCTCTTTTCATTCCAATAATCATAGGCATTCTTGTAGTTCAACCACACCAGGATGGCCTTGTCCACCGCTGCAGGCTGAATGTATATTAGAGGCCTTTTCAGGGTTATAAGGACAACTTCCTTATCTTCACCTTCTATGATTTCATCCTGGGGAAGAAATAATCGTTAATAAAACAATTTACATATCTGAAACGTTGATGCAAATATCTACTGAAGAACATGATTCAGAGAATGTAAATCTTCGTAATCAAAAAAGCCTCATGTCTGTTCTGGTCCGGGTTCATGTCACAGGCTGAGCAATATTTCTTCAGTTTAAGAAGAAATAATAATATTTATTACATACACAGGACAAATGGACATGTTCAGTGAACTGTTTTTCAATATATCTAGCTACAGACAAAATTTTAAAACAGGGTAATAATAAGTTCATGTGTCCCAGCTAATAGACTGTTCCAGAGCATACTTTACAGCTGTTACTGAAAAGGAAGCTATACCTTTTCTTTACAGATAATTGAATTAGGTAAGATATTAAGTAACAAAAGGATCTTTTAAAACTTGCAGCTCTATGTTTGGGAACAGTCAAGTAACTCGTGCCTTGCAGGAGTCTGTCATGTACATCAGTTCGAAGGCTGATACAGTCATAGAGGTAATCAGGTTTCCTTTCCCGAACAACTTTGATTACTAAGGTGGCATAGTGAAAACAAGTCTCCTTTCCTGCATGCTCAGCCAGTCCAGCGATCGCATGTACGATGTAACATGAGCAAAACGTGGTACGTAAAGAACAAATCTCACACACCAATTCTGCACCTTCTGGATACAGTACTTGTCCAGACGCGTCAGGCAAGGACCATACACACAATCGCCATATGTGAACAGTGATAGGATTAGCGAGTTCCACAAAAGTTTGTGTGCATCCTGAGGAAGGCAATCACGGTACTGATACAGGTGTCGCAGTCTATAGAATGCAGACCGGCAGAGATGGTCCACATGTCTGGGGAACTGCAAGTTCCCATCCAGTATCAATCCCAAATTTCTACGATTATCCGAATGGGACAAGGAATGCGACCCAAATAACACAAACAATCGAAGATTGTGGACCTGTTGAACATTGTAAGAAGTGCCAAGAACGAGAAAATTGCACTTGTCAGGATTGAAGCTGAGGTTGTTGCTCCACACCTATGTCTGAATACTCTGCAGGTCTCCATTCAACCGCCCAATCTGTTCATCATCATTAGATATACTAAGAGGAATATATAATTGCATATCGTCTGCAAAACAGTGAAGAGTCGACAGTAGAGGAATGTTATTCACATCAGCGGTAAACAAGTTGAACAGACGCGGACCAAGTATTGATCCATGTGGCACCCCCACCGATACTGGGCGGAGCTCACAGCAAACTCCATCATCAAGTCTCACCATTTGCGATCGACCAAAGTAGCTAGCAAACCATTGTAAAGGGCGACCAGAAACTCCATAACTCAACAATTTAGCAAGTAAAAGAGAATGATTAACAGAATCAAAGGCCTTCGTCATATCCAGCATAACCAGGCCAGTAACATAGCCCTGATTCTGATGAGTGAGAATATCATTAACTACAGAAAGTAGGGCAGTTGATGAGCTATGACCGCGTTTGAAGGCAGACTGTTCAGAAAGGATAATGCTTTCAGCAAATTCTGACAACTGTTTGTTAATCACACTTTCAGCAATTTTAGAAGGCACAGATTGCAGTTTATATTACGAAAGTCACTTAGTGACTTCAGAGAATTATTCTTCGGGATCGGTGTACCCACTGAGACTTTCCACAAGTCAGGAAACATACCACACTCCACAGAGTAATTTATAATATGTGTCAAAGGAGCAGCATAGAAATCAACAGTTAACTGCAACATCCTTCCACTGATACCATCAAACCCAATGCATGACTTCTGCTTGATGATGAGGTCTCTCACCACCTCATAGGAGACAGGAGAAAACGTTATACAATCATCAGTAACATCGTCTGTAAGACATTGATAGTCTGTTACCAACAGTGAGTGAAGGCGCTTAGACAGAAAAGTAAAGTAGTTATTGAAAGCATCCGCAGAAAAAATGTCAGAAGGGATAGATTGTGTGGAGTTGGCAGCCACACCCCACTTTAGCAAAAAAGAGCAAACTTTCTTTAGAGTTTCCTGCCCTCTCATCTAAAGACTGTCTGAAGTAACACTTTCTCTCCTCCCATATGACAAAGTTACAATAATTTCTCATCTGACAATAGTAATCTCTGAGTGAGGTATTTCCAGAAGCAAGGAATTTCATATGAGCCTTTTGCTTCATTTGTTTCAATAACCTAAGAGTCTCTGTATACCAGGGCTTTTGTCTATGAGGTTTAATGAGTCGATATTAGGCACACTATTGAAGTATCTAATAGTTATCTTTTTCACCATTAGATTTGTTACAAGACTAAAGTTACATGGCAAGTAGTAAGGCAGGTGACTGGATGCTCAGGAGGCCAGAGATATGACCTAAAAAATTTGACTATAGATGGGGATACGGATCAGGAGCGGTTAAATTACATAAATAAATATCTAATCTATGTGTGTAAAAAGATCAACACCAAAAATGCTCCAGCAACAGATAAAATTAAATATGTTAATGAAACAATATTTTTTACCCCACCCATGAAAGTGAAGTCTACAATACAATTTTTGAACTTAGAACCACCAATTCAGTAAGTTTTGACGAGATTACAGTAAGGCTGCTGAAGGAATGTGCTGGTGTTTTAGTCAAGCCATTAGCACATATCATTAACTTATGTCTGGCTCAGGGATTATTTCCAGATGACCTAAAAAACTCACTAGTGATTTTGATACATAAGAGTGGGGACATATCTCTACTTACTAATTATAGACCAATCACACACTTGAACATAGCAAAAATAATAGAAAAAATTCTATGTAAGTGAATAGTGGCTCTTTTAGAGAAACACAACATATTTACTGAGAATCAAAATGGCATTATTAAGAAAAGGTCAACTAACAGGGCAATATTTCAAGTTATCAAGGAAATTACAGAGGGACTAAATAAGCGTGAAAGCACAATGTGTATGATGCTGGATTTATCTAAATCTTTTGATAGCGTGTCCCACGACACTGTTAGTTAAGTTGGAATTGCTGGGTTTTAGGGGTCTCGCTGAATTTAATGAAGTCATACCTATTAGGTAGGAAACAATGTGTGCCTTTTAATGATCGTAGGACAGGAGTATTTCTGGCATCTGAGTGTAAGGTTATAAAACGGGGTGTGCCTCAGGGCTCAATTCTTGGGCCCGTCTTGTTCTTACTTTATATTAACGAACTGTCTGGAGTGTTGCCCCATAACACAACCCTGTTTGCTGACGATACATCTTTGGTTTTACGAGCTCCTTCAGATAGTGATCTAATTTATGAGGCATCACAATCACTAAGAATTCTGGAACAGTTGTGCAATGGAATGAACTTACAATTGAATGTGACTAAAACAAACTTGATCTCATTTAACTATTTTAGGTGTAACCAGTTATCGTTGAAATTTAACTCAGAATTACTGAGCACGCAGGATGATGTTATGTTTTTGGGCTTGAAGCTTGATTCTCAGTTGAACTGGAGGGCTCATGTTGGCTATCTAGCAGGTAAACTATCAGCTTTTAGTTATGCTTTACGTGTTCTGTCCGATTCTAGTAGTAAAAGTGCTGGCCTCGAGGTGTACTATGCATATCTCAAGGCTTCAATATGGAATAATATTCTGGGTGACTTCCATAGAAGCCGGTAGAATCTTTAGGCTTTAAAAGGCTTGTATTCATGTAGGAAAACAATTCCTTGAGAACAGAATCCTTACCTTGCCCAGTTTGTATATATTAGAGTGTGTGTGTGTTTTGTTTCAGAAGATCAGTTTGTTGTCAGATTGTGAACAACAGCATCAATACAGCACTAGAGCACGTTTAAAAGATCAGTTAATTGCTCCACAAACTACTAAAAGTATTGTTTACGATAGTGCTGTGGTGCAGTCCCTAAAGGTGTACAATAAACTGACGGTGCAGATAAAGGAGCTTCCACCTGCAAAGATGAGAAAAACACTGAATAATATTCTGGCGGCCAGGGCCTATTATAATATTGAGGATTTTTTAGCTGATAAGTTGTAGCTGTTTGTAATCAATATCGTGATTGTATAGTTTTTTGAATTGTAATTCCTGTGTTTTTATGTTTTTTTAAACGTTGACGTGTTCCACCCATTTTTTTATGTATTGATGGTGCGAATAAATATATATTATAGTATATTATTATTTCCAGTGTGATTCTCTACCGCTTGAGGTAGTCCTGCTGTAGCAGCATCTGATCAGAATTTAATCTGATGTTTCCTTAATACAACCTTGATGGGTCTTTTGTTAGCACTAGCACTTCCAATATGTGACACAGCTGTAATATTATCTGCACTTGTCAGCAGCTACAGCAATTCACTTATACTATCCCTAACAGAGTCCCTGGCAACACGAACATCTGAAGAAGTGCTCTCAGCAATGTTAAACAAGATCACAGTTCGTTTGTCGGGGTTTGCAATCCTCATATTCAGAGAAAACCTCCTCATAATTATTAGCAGAAGATGGGGAGAAGCTGGCTTTATTCTCCATTTTCAACTCATTGACTTTCCTTCTTAATGCATCATTTATATAAACGTATCACAAAAGAAAAATATTTACCTCTTTCAGGTCCAGTGCACGTTTTCCCGTAACTTTAACACCAGCACATCTATCATAATGAAAGTCTTGACCGCAGTCAACTAACATAATCTTCACTTGGCAAATTCACATTTTGATCACATTTAACACAAATTTTAGACGCCATGACCTCACATTTGATAATTTTGAATAATCTTTGTTGCCATCCGGTTTAGGCAAGGTTCTTTATTCACACAATAAAGGGACCCATACTACACAACAAAACTTACAATTTGGCAGCAAAAAAAAAAAAACATGGGCTAACAAAAATTAACCAACGTGTGCATCTCTAACCTCTCTTATTTACAAATTTGTACAACAAATTATGTTAACTAAATAAAATTTTGTTTTAAAACATTATTACGTTTTCTATTGTAGAACAAGTACTTTTTAATACCTTCTCGTATTAGTATTTTGATTACATTTGCATTCACTCTGTTTCAAAATCAAGTAAATTCATAATAGGAAACCTCACAAAAGAATACCTGGAAAGCATTTCTTAATCCAATCCTTGTATTAAAGAAAGCTACTGGTTGATATTCAATGTCTGCTTCTTCAAAAACTGTATTTCTAATTAGCTGCCCAAGTGATAAATTCAGATCAACTTGAGCTTTTCCAAATAACCGAGCCGTGGTACTGCTTTGTGTGGAACCAGATACATTCTGCACTCTGTTGGATAATTCTAAGACCACCGCCCCTGAAAATTGTAAAAAAAATATATAGCACAAAATTCTACCTATAAAAATTACATAAAAAATGTAAATAATTCTAATTCATACAAACTTGAAGACTACTTCTCTGGCTTCACTGTTGGGTTTCATTTCTGTAGGTGAAGGACGTAGCCAGTGCGTATCATGTACTGTTTCGCTAGTGTGGGCCGTATGAGTGACAACCAAACTCTGATCCGATTGCTGCAGCTTGCACGGGCGCGCCCACCCTTGGCTGCCCGTGTACTTGTACAATATACTTCAAATCGCATGTTTGTACACCTATTTACGAAACTACAACAGTCAGCTAACAGACGGTGACATTTTTAAATCCGCAAGGTAAGATGTAATCATATATTTGTATGTAAAATCTGAAAACAGTTTGTTCAGATAATAATATACGAGTAGCATAAATTTCATCACTTTTTGTTTCTTAAAATGATTTGATTGTAAGGTATGTTTGTTTGGGTGATGTATTGATGCTGGCTCTGTTGTTTTGTTACAGCAGCAAAATGACGACCAAAAAAACGCAAAGTCGATTCTGAGTGTCGAGTTTTAAAAAAAAGAGTGGTCATGAAAATATTTTTTCACAGAATATAAAGACAAACCAGTTTGCCTCATTTGTAATGAAACAGTTGCAGTGTTTAAAGATTTTAACTTATCTCGACACTTCTCAAAAAAACATTCAAATGAGAAATATTCATCTATGACAGAGGCAGAAAGAAAGTCTTTTGTTGAAACGCAAAAAGAGAAGTTACATGGACAGCAGAACATGTTCATTAAGCAAACTGATACTCGAAAGGCTGCAACACTGGCATGCTTACAAAATTGCTAAAACTAACAAAACATTATCAGATGGTGAATTTGTAAAAGATTGTATGGTGGCTGTAACCAACATCATTTGTCCAGAAAAAAGTAAAGAGTTTCAATCTTAAGCTTTATCACGGACAACAATAACTGATCGAATTGACGCCATCGCTGAACAATAACTGATCAAATTGACGCCATCGCTGAACAATTGTCGTCACAGCTGGAAAAGAATTGTAATGAATTTAAATACTTTTCTCTAACCATGGATGAGAGCACAGACGTGAGCGATACTGCCCAATTGCTGATTTTTGTCAGAGGAATTGATTCAGAGTTCAACATAACCGAAGAATTAGCTAGTTTACAATCCTTGAAAGGAAAAACCACTGGAAAAATTATATACGATTCTTGTTTTGTGGGTATTTCAAAGTTCAACTTGCCTATGGACAAATTATGTAACATAACCACGGATGAAGCACCCAATATGGTGGGCAGCAATTTGGGGTTTATGGGTATATTTTGCAAAGAAAACCCCAATAATACTATGTTATTTTTGCACTGTTTAATACACCAGGATGTGTTGTGTAAAGCAGCTATTGACATTAAACCCGTTTTGAGTGTGGTTGTTAAACTTATCAACACAATACGTTTACGGGGTTTGATGCATCGAGAATTCCAAGAATTTCTAAAATCCACTGAAAGCGAGTTCTCTGATCTCCTCTACCATACTAAAGTGAGATGGTTAAGCTGTGGTAATGCATTTGAGAGAGTGTGGAACTTAAGAAAGGAGATTCAAGACTTTCTGATGGTGCAAAGAAAGTGGGATGACTTTAAGATCCTGTCTGACGAAAATTGGCTTCCTGATTTTGCAATTTTCACCGATTTGCTGTCACACCTAAATAAATTAAATACGAAGCTTCAGGGCAAGAATCAATTCTTAGATGAGCTTTGGGGACATTTAAAAGCCTTCAAATTGCAGCTTAAATTATTTTGCAGTTGTGTAGAGAAAAATGAACTTACACATTTTCCCAAACTGTCTCAGACGACAACTTAAATAGGTTCGCTCAACAACCGAAGAAACTGCAAGAGGAATTTGACAAGAGATTTCAAGATTTTAAGGGAATTGAGTAGTCACTAAATATTTTTTCGATGCCTTTTAATGTCAACGTCGATGAAGCACCCGCTAACATCCAACTTGAACTAATTGAGATGCAATGCAATACCCATTTGAAGCAACTATTTCTTAACACCAGCAAATTGGAATTTTATAAGTCCTTATCTACGACATAATACCCAAATATAGTTGCCCACGCCCAAAAAATAATGTCTATGTTTGGTACAAGCTATTTGTGCGAACAAATGTTTTCAACAATAAAACTAAGAAAAAATTGTCTTTGTAATAGGCTTTCGGATGACCAGCTTTTTTCACTGTTAAAAATTTCAGCATCACAAATGGAGCCGGCTTATGATGAAATCATGCAGAAACAAAAGCAGTTCCACATGTCACATTCACATGTCCCCACAAATACTAGAGCTCCTCAACCTTCTACTTCACAGCAAACTGAAAAGTTTAATTGTAATTAGATAAGTTATTTTGTAATATTGCACAATAAATTAGTGGTTCAAAAAATACATATCAATATTTTTATTTCAGTATATAATATAATATAGCCAAAAATTCAACAACTTGGCCCGCCATATATTTCGTTAGTAAATATTGGCACGCAAAGGAAAAAGTTTCCCTGTTCTTCAACGTTTATGTTAAAGCTAACAAATTTCTAAATAGATCTTCTAGGATGATTTTCAACGTTTCTGTTCTGTCAAACATCCTAGAACATCTAGAATTCAGAAGGGCCACTTGCTTCAGTTAGCTTACATGCTGGCTACATCCTGCACCTACAGAAACGAAACCCAACAGTGAAGCCAGAGTAGTAGTCTCCAAGTCTGTATGTAGTATGGACCAGTTTCACCAAGTAAGGGCAACAACAATCAATGAATTCTAATTCACCTGTTTCTAGTCGAACTGCAGAACTTCCAGCAGTTGTTGCAGTTAGTTGGATCCTCTGTATGCGAATGACTAGAGAAAACAGTAGTCTATTCATTGTGGAGGGTTCTTCAGTATCTTCCAACCAAATAGGAACCGGTCTTTCACCACCATAAACTTTTTGTACCACTTCATTCACTTCCTGTAAACAAAAAAACATTTATTGCACATATTTAGACAGTACTGGATTATTAAACAAAAATGAAAATTAATCTAACTCTTGATGAATCATACTCAAAGTCAAATGACAAAAACAAGTGGTGATCACCAAAATAAAATAATATTTTAATTTATGAAAGTGGCAGTTTCACAGTTTTACATATGGTGTAATTTAATTTTTTTTTTCAAGAAAAACGCTTGGACAGGTTAATTTTATTTTTTCAATTGTCAACTTATGACGTAAAAATTACATTTATGACGTCACCTATTTCTGAATGATGACGTCGGCATACATTTTTTTAATGACAACCATATTTTTTTTGCTGTTTTTCCATAGACTTGCTTACTACTTAAATGATGATGAAAAACAATTGGTACCTTACATAACAATTTTTGAGATAAGAAGTATTTCTCACTGTTTTTATTTAGGACCACTTCTCTTTATTATTTCTAAACGTCAGCACGTCTGGGTTTGACATGATTAAAGGAATTTGGAGTTTTCTTTAGAGTAATGAGGTTTTCCTTCACTTTCATAAAGTAATGAAGGCTTGATTTTATTATTTTTGATATGTTGTCATGTAACTATTTGACAGGTGGAACTCATTGTGACAATTTATTGATTATTTGCTGTTATCAGTATGTAGTTATCGGACTTTTATCGCAGTATGGATTTGAATTTCAGTGAATAAAGCCAATAATGTTAAATCGTAAATTAATTTCTATTATTACCTGCCATTTTAATTAATTAATTAATTAAGTCTTAGTGGTAAAAGTGTAAAAGTGCTAAAAGTAATCAATTAATTGTAATTAGAATTTATGAAAAATGGCATGTTTAACTAAAAAGGAAAGAATAGAGATATTAATGATGATTGAATATGGTGAGAGAAGGAAATCTTACAGCAGGTTATGTTAGGTTAGGTTAGATTGTGAGTGGTCCATATCGGTCCCTCCACCGCGACCATAAGGTCTATTGTGGCTCACGCCTAATGTCTATATTTCGCCCAACAAATCCAGCCTCCTACAGAGGTCGATAACCTTTGCGGGCGAAAGTTGATCCAGATCCTCTGGAGCAAGCTTTACCTTGCCAAAGAGCAGGTGTCTAGTCCTATCAGCTGCCGGACAGGAACACAGCACGTGCTCTGCTGTTTCGTCATTCTCCATACACAGCCGGCACTCGGTCTCCTGACCAATCCCAATACGGTGCATGTGATGCCGCAAGCGACAGTGTCCTGTATACAGGCCGACTAGAGTACTCAGTTGTTGTCTGTTCAACTCTAGAAGTTTCTTAGCCCTTGACTCAGACAGGCCATTTATGAAGGCCTTAGAGTGAGCTAATCCTGGAAGATTTTGCCAATATTGAATTGTCCTTCTATCTGTCAAGGTCTTTAAGGTGCGTTTTGCTGTGCAAGATGTTATTCCCAGCACCGGTTCTGGTCCGACAAAGTCACATTGGGCACCACTCCTGGCAAGCGCGTCTGCCGCAACGTTGCCATCATGGTCCGAGTGACCCGGTATCCAGACCAGCGACACCTCATTACAGCTGCCCAATTCGTTAAGGGCAGATTTACAACTCCATACCGTCTTTGAATTGCACCGGTATGAACCAAGAGCCTTTATTGCAGCTTGGCTATCTGCATATAGCTTTATCGACTTGTTTGTGCATAGGTCTTTTAAGCTTTCCCTTGCACACATCTCGATGGCATAAACTTCTGCCTGGTGTATGGTTGCGTACTTGCCGAGGCTAGCTGATAGTCTAGCATCGGTGCTGCCCCCATATGCGCCGGCTCCTACTCCCATATTGGTTTTGGAGCCGTCAGAGTACCAGCAGAGGTCCGCTCTCAACAGGGTCGATTGGTTCCGGTCCCAGTCCTCCCTTTCCGGGAGGACGGTCTTGAAAGACAGATCTCTGCTGATTTTTGTAGGCATCAAGTCCGAGACCATTCCCAGAATCCTGTGACAATCACTGTCATCAAGGAGTCCGGACCCCCTCAGACTGACTTTCCTCGGCATGTTATCTGCCGTTTGTATTAGTCTGTACGTTGTCCACCTCGCCACCCTCTCCAACCATATGTGAAGTGGGGGAATACTGAGGAGGACCTCCAGAGCGACTGATGATGCGGTGCTTATCGCTCCCGTTATCATCAGACATGCTTGTCTCTGTAGATGAGCCAGTTTGGCCCTCGCGGTACCACGAAGTACCTTAGGCCACCAAACTATGGCTCCATATGTTATCATAGGTCTGATAACCACTACATAGAGCCAGTACATCTGTTGGGGGTTTGTTCCCCAGTTGTCCCCACAGATTCTCCGGCAGGTCCACAGGGACATCTTAGCCCTGCGGATAACATTTTCTAACTGTCTGTCCCAGTTGAGCTTCTTATCTAGGATAACTCCCAGATATTTTGCTTGGTCCGAAAATGGAATGTTTTCCCCCATAAGATTAGGTGGTTTTAATTTGTCCAACCTTCTTCTTCTGGTGAACGGGACAATGATCGTTTTGCGAGGGTTCACAGACATCTGTTCCCTACGGCACCAATCATTGACTACATTTAGTGCTTCTTGAAGAGTACTAGACAGTTCCTCCTCAGATTTGCCTCTAACCATTATGACGAGATCATCCGCATACGCCTGGACCTCAACCTCCCAGAGTCCGAGGATAGCCAGCAGGTCGTCCACAAAGAGGGACCACAACAGGGGGGATAGAACGCCCCCCTGAGGACACCCTCTCGCAGCCCTAACGCTGACCACCTCTCCCCGTAATGAGGCAATAATGGTCCGATTGTGCAGCATGTTTCCGATCCAGCCACAGATGGTAGGTTCCACCCCCCTAGCGATAGTGGCCTCGTAGAGGGAGATCGGTAATGCATTATTAAATGATCCTTCTATGTCGAGAAATGCCGCCACCGCAACCTCTCCATTTTCCAGAGAGTGTGTGATCTTCTCGACGAGGTTAGTGAGCGCTAACTCAGTTGATTTGCCAGTTTGATAGGCATACTGGTGGGTATTTAGGGGGTTCTTGGGTAAGATGTTCCCCCTAATGTGTCCGTCCAGTATTTTTTCCAATCCCTTCAGGAGGAATGATGTAATACTGAGAGGTCTCAGTGAAGTAGGTAGGAGGTCATTACGTCCCAATTTGGGAATGTAAACCCCCCTAACCACCGTCCAGCTGGAAGGAATATAGTTCCAGGCCAGACTGGCCCTGAACAATCTGATAAGGAAGGGTAGGAGAATCTCCAGTCCCTTTTGTAGTAGAACCGGTACCACCCCATCCTCCCCTGGCGACGTGAATGGCTGGAAATGATTCATGGCACACTCCACTGCCGAGGCTGTAACTATTCTCCGAGCAACTAGCCAGTCCTCCCTTTGGGGGCGTTTAGATCGTCCCTCAGCTGGTAGGACCTCACCGTTGCTCAGGATCAGACAATCTGGGAAGTGTGTGTATATTTTGTGTCTTACAGCCACATGATACCTAAATTTCTTGTGATTTGATTTAGTGCCAGCTCTGGCAGTAATTTTTCCAAATAATCACAAGGCAGATGTGCCACATCAAGATATTTGGTTTTAGCACTTTTTCGCTTTGGTGTGGAATTCCGTCAATATCCAGATGCCACCATGTTGCCCAGACTTGACACCCTTGGATTTTTTTCTGTGGAGTTATTGGAAATCGAAAGTTAACTTCAACAGACCAAATAATGTAGAGGCACTACAGCAAAGAATTCGCGCTGAAGTGGAGCAAATTAGTCCTGGCATTTTTGAGCGCAGTGTACAAAGTGTTTACACTTGTATCAGTCAATGCGAAATGGTAGATCCAGAACAATTTAAACATTTGCGCTAAATTTGGTTTGTTTTCCTTGGTTCAACAATTTTTTCCATTAAGCTTACGTTTCCATGTTTTAAGCAGTGCTATTTTTTCAACAACAAAAAATTGTTCTTGCAGTTACCAATTTTTTTTTCATCATAATTTAAGTAGTAAGCAGGCCTATGGAAAAACAGCAAAAAAAATATCGTTGTCATGTAAAAAAACTTATTATAGCGTCACCATTCATAGGTGACGTCATAAATGTAATTTTTACGTCATAAGTTGGCAATTGAAATGATAAAATTAACCTGTTTCTTGAAAAAATTAAATAACGCATATATGAATTATGTTCCAAACTTTATCATCACTTCATTGCATCCGCAACCTCGGCCAGCTGGCGGCAAGGAATACCGTCAAGATAATCTGGGTACCTACGTACGCCAATATAAAGGGCAATGAGGTAGCAGACCAGCTCGCAAAAGAAGGGCGAGCAAGGCCTCTAAACGGGGCAAAACCATACTGTGGGGTTTCATACGAAACCGCAAGACATGAAATCGAGACGATGTTGAAACGGTGACATCTGGAATATTGGAACAAATATCCTGAACAGAGGCAGGCAAAGCCCTCATCAGGGAACCATCCAGCCAAAGAGCAAAAGATCTGCTCAAGTTGAACAGGGAAGAACTAAAACCTTGGACAGAACTGATAACAGGTCACTGTCATATGAAGAAACACCTCTCTACACTGGTGATTGAATCAGACCCAATGTGCAGAGGATGGGGAGAAAAGGAAGAAACTCCACTACATATAATGTGTCACTGCGAGGCATTTATAGAAGCGCGGCGAAGGTTACTAGGGAACGAAAAGGTTAATTTTCTTAATGAAAATTCACTAAAACAACGAACATTAAGCTCGAACTTATGGCTGAAGCAGGGCATGCAGCTACTTCCCACTAAATAATATATCTGACCAGGTCATATATGTAACAACTTTCAATATAAAAGTTATTTTAGAGCTATATTGAGAATCATAATAGCTGATTTATTGTCAATATTGACAATCTGACAGTTCTATCATATGTTATATATTAACCACTTAATAAAAACTATTATTATGTTTTACTCGTGATTATTATTGATATAAACCTCCTTGTCAGTGTCTTCTGAGTTCATCAGCCGTGTGAATAAGCTAAATAGTTATTGTGAACACCTAGATATCGAACTAGTACAGTTATCTATCTATCTAGTGTCAGAATTTTATAATAAGGGTCTAATAAAGATGACCTCTTCAATTCATTGATTGTTGTTACCCTTACTTGGTGAAACTGGTCCATACTACATACAGACTTGGAGACTACTTCTCTGGCTTCACTGTTGGGTTTCGTTTCTGTACGTGCAGGACGTAGCCAGCACGTAAGCTAACTGGAGCAAGTGGCCCTTCTGAATTCTAGATGTTCCTCAACGTTTCTGTAAGTAGTTTCACTGCTTGACAGCATCCTCACACAGATAAAAATTGAATCAATTCGAAATCATGACAACTACAAATAAAGATATGTGGCTATGTTATGTTTTGATCAAAACATTCATCAAAATTGAAAATAAAATGAAACACAGATGACAGATGAGACTTTCAAAATGTCTACGTGATGTATGTCAATATTTATCATAAAATAGAACTAGCCTATAACAGTAATAAGTATAATAACAGTTACAACAATAAAATCACTAAACAACAACAGTAATACAGCAAACTCTATACAATGAAAGTATCGACATACATCAACTCATTATCTTATTACAACTTTTTTGAAAAAATATAGTTAAACTTATTTTCTTTTACTTATTTAATGAGGCAGAAGAACACTCAAGAAAGGGGAATTCATTAAATCAGTTTGCTCATTTAAAACAAGGCAGCTATTGTCGTGTGTGTGCTTTTTGACTTCTAAAGCTTCACAAAGTCTAGTTTACGTTTGTCATTACAAAAATGTAGTGGTTGTATGCGGTTATTTATTGTAGGTCTATACTTGGTATGAATAACATGTTTTGCAAATGTAGATTTGTCAGCATGGTTATTTCTAAATGCAGAAATATGTTCTTTGTATCGGTTGTTCAAATTTCTGGAAGTTTGATCCATGTAGATTGCGCTACAGTGTGTACAAGCTAAACTCCAGCTTTTGTCAAGAAACAAGATTTTTCTTTCACGTTAAATAACAAACAGGCGTCGTGTTGTAAGATTTAAAAGCTACCTTTGTATTTGTACAGGAATTTAAAAGTTTTGCAATGTTTTCTGAAATGGTTCCAAAATAAGTTATCGAAACATACCTGTTGTTACATACAGACTTGGAGACTACTTCTCTGGCTTCACTGTTGTCTTTTTGGTCTCTAATATTTGGATAAATTAAATTTATTACTAATTTGTATTCTTTCCTCTCGTTCATTTTATCTATTATTTTAGCAGAGTAGCCATTAATAAATGTTATTTGCTTAATTATTGAAATTTTATTTTCAAAATTGTTTTGGGACATAGGTATCGAAAATGCACGATCTATCATAGAATGATAGACTGACAACTTCTGTGACATGAGTTATGGTATGGTGGTGTCAGTGTAAGTTGATTTCCTATATATTGAAAAGTCAAATGAATTATTTTCTAACTTTCTAATCGTTAAGTCTCAAAAATATATACAACTATTAGCTTCTTCTCAAGTAAACTTAATATGTGTGTGAAGGTTATTAATACAATTTAAAAATTCATTTAGTTCTGTATAGCTACCTTGAAAACATGCTAAAATATCATCTACATACGTGTACCGAAAGACAATATTATTAGCTACCTATGTCCAAAAACAATTTTGAAAATGAAATTTCAATAATTAAGCAAATAGCATTTAATAATGGCTACTCTGTTAATATAATAATTAAACTATCGAAAGACAAGAATACAAATTAGCGATTAATTTAATTTATCCCAAAATTAGAGACAAAAAAGACAACAGGTATGTTTCGATAACTTACTTTGGAACCATTTCAGAAATCAAATCAAAAATTTTAAATACCTGTACAAATACAAAGGTAGCTTTTAAATATTACAATACAACACGTGATTTGTTATTTAACAAGAAAGAAAAATCTTGTTTCTTGACAAAAGCTGGAGTTTATAAATTAGCTTGTACACACTGTAACGCAATCTACATAGGTCAAACTTCTAGAAATTTTAACACCCGATACAAAGAACGCATTTCTGCATTTAGAAATAATCACGCTAACAAATCTACATTTGCAAAACATATTATTGATACCGAATATAGACCTACAGTAAATAACCGCATACAAACACAACATTTTTGTAGTGACAAGCGTAAACTAGACTTTTTTGAAACTTTAGAAGTGAAAAAGCACACACATGACAATAGCTAACTTGTTTTAAATGAGCAAACTGGTGTAATGACTTCTCCTTTCTTGGATATTCTTCTTCATAATTAAATGAATCAAAGAAAATAAATCTAACTATTTTTTTTTTCAAACAGTTATAAGATATTGAGTTGATGTATGTCGATATTTTCATTGTATAAAGTCTGCTTTATTACTGTTATTGTTTAGTTATTTTATTATTGAAACTGTTATTATAGGTTAGTTCTATTTTTATGTTAAATATTGACATACATCACATAGACATTTTGAAAGCCTCATCCATCATCTGTGTTTCATTTGATTTTCAATTTTGAAGAATTTTTGGATCAAAACATCATAACATAGCAACAGATCGTTATTTGTAGTTGTCATTATTGATTCAATTTTTATCTGACTGAGGATGCTGTCAAGCAGCGAAACTAGTTACAGAAACGTTGAAGAACATCCTAGAACATCTATAATTGAGAAGGGCCACTTGCTCCAGTTAGGTTACACGCTGGCTACGTCCTTTACTTACAGAAACAAAACCCAACAGTGAAGCCAGAGAAGTAGTCTCCAAGTTTGTATACTAATAAATATGAGCTTTTGGTCAAAATCAAGCCAGAAAGAGTAAGTATTCATTTTAATTCAACTTTTAATATTTCCATTTGATCAACATTATTGTTTTAACTAATTAAGTAACAAAAATAACATCAGCCACAAATCTACAATTTGTGGCTGATGAGAAACAGTCTCAATGCCAACAACAATACCACACACACACACACACACACACACACAACATCAGGAAAAACCGCCATGAAATATTTTTTTAAAATACACAATTTTAACCTTAATATTAAATTATGAGCCTAATTAATAAATAGGTTTTTCTTTGAGTAATTTATTTATTCAGAAGAACGGGATAACCCCACTTATAAAAACAAGTACAATATTAGCAAGTGATAGTCACAAGCAGGTATAAGTAAAACAACAATGAAAGAATCAACTGGTCATATTACAAAACAATATTAAACATTACACAGTCACATTACACAACAATCAAATAAAATACATGCTAGGTATATGCTAGGTGTGGGCAACAGATGCAAGAGACCGCCTGAAAGCAGAAAACAAGCAACCGAAAAAAGGCAACAACTCAGCATTTGCATTAGCAAACTTCAACATTCTATTCAGGGGACTGGATATATCATAATTTGTAGAGTGATGAAACATCTGAAACAGTTTACACGATCGGGTTCTATAACTTGAAACCCTAAACCCTATCAATGACAGAATAATACCAGAGTCAATATGAGAGTTGAAAACTTTAAATAAGAAGCACATGTCGGCATTCTATCTATAAGACTCCTATTATGTCAAATCTAATTCATGCATCAGCTGCACATAATCATGACCTCCCCTGGAAAAATACCATCCTCCTTGAACAAAACCGAAGGAACTTTCTCTGCACACGTTCAAGAGACTCAATATGAACAGCATAGTATGGCTGCCATATGATGGAAGCATACTCCAAAATTGGTCTGACTAAAGCACAATAAAGAGCCCTAATGGCCACCACAGAAAATTCTCCAGCCATCCGACACACAAATCCAAGCATTCTCAGACTTCTAGAAACAACAGACTCACAGTGCCCAACGAACGTCAGCTTTGCATCAAAGGTAACCCCCAAATCACAAACCTCCTCTACTCTTCGCAATGTAACACCATCAGTATCATAATCAAATGACTGAGTCGGACGAAGTCTGGAGAACGTGACAGTCACACACCTTTCTAAATTCAAATAAAGGTGGTCAGAAGCACACCAGGCAGACAATCGATTAATATCACAATAATTAGGGAAGCCTTATCTGGAGAGTTCACCGTCAAGAATAGCTTGAGATCATCAGCAAAAAGTAAAAGTTCACAATTCAGTAAAACTTCTGAGATGTCATTTATAAAAAGGTTAAAAAGCAGCGGGCCACAATGTGACCACTGAGGCACACCAGATGTTACCGCAACAGGATTAGAAACATTATCACCAATCTTCACATATTGACGACATGTCAAAAAACTCTCAACCCATTTCAACATAACGCCATGGAAACCCAAAACAGAGATCTTGGCAATCAATAACTTGTACTCAACCCT
Source organism: Tillus elongatus (assembly GCA_964006375.1). Taxonomy (NCBI): domain Eukaryota; kingdom Metazoa; phylum Arthropoda; class Insecta; order Coleoptera; family Cleridae; genus Tillus; species Tillus elongatus. The sequence continues at coordinate 28,068,091 of OZ023270.1, forward strand.
GTCAAACGCCTTGGAGAAATCCGTATAAACAGAGTCAACCTAAAGAGAATTCTCAAAAGCATCAATGATATACTGCTGGTTATGAACAAATTAGTACCAACTGATCTTCCACTCAAGAATCCATGCTGCTGTTCAATCATTAGGCCCCTGCAAAGAGGTGAAATCCGATCAAACACAAGGCTGTCAAAAATGTTTGGAATCTCTGAGGGGAAAATAAACACCTCTGTAATTCTTGACATCACTCCTCAAACCACCCTTATGCACAGGGTTCAGGTAACCACTCTTCCACACCCCAGGAAAGATACCAGCAGCCAGTGACAAATTAAAAAGATAGTGCAAGTGCTGAGTAACACTTCCTCAATAAACAAAAATTTTAACAAAATGGAAAACCGCCTTCACAAAAAAATATTCTAAAACAAAAAATGCACTAAAAAGTAAAAAATAATTACGTTTTCTTCTGTCTACAACTAACAATCAACTTATTTTTTCCACTCAATGTACGATCAATGCATTTACCACGCAAGAATGTAGGTACCCACTTAAACTTAACCTCTAATTCAACACATACCTATGACTAACAAACAATTATCAAAACATTTATTTAGAGTTCACCTAAGCAGAAAGTTTTAAATATATGTTTAGACTGCTTAAAAGACAATCAAATTATTAGGATCATATAATGTAAAATTATTGTTATTTTTGGAGTCGGTGTCCACCTCCAGGGCCATTTCAAAAGAGACTTGTGAAGAGCGCAAAAATAGACTTTCGAAAATGCAGGCTTACATGAAAAAAGTTTTGAACAAGGAAAATTTCCAAATACGTAGTCACCGTCTCGGCTTGACCCACGACCGTCAATCCAATGAGACAGAAGCGCAACGTGCCCACCGCCTCGGCGTGATCCACAATCGTCTATCCAATGAGACGGAAGCGCAACGTGCCCACCGCCTCGGCGTGATCCACAATCGTCTATTCAATGAGACGGAAGCGCAACGTGCCCACCGCCTCGGTGTGATCAACAATCATCATCAATGTAATTGAAGTCAATTAAATACGCATTATTAGGGATAACTCAAACACTACTTGTCAGATCTTGATCACATTTATATGAGACCACACGAGAAGCACCAGCTCTCAAATAAAAGGAGAATCATCAAAATCGGTTCAACTAGAAAAAAGTTCTGAGATAACACACAAGAACATCATCAATGTAGTCGAAGTCAATTAAATACGCATTATTAAGGATAACACAAAAACTACTGGTCAGATCCTGATCACATTTATATGGGACCACACGACAAGCACCAGCTTTCAAATAAAAAAAACTCTGGACGCTGCAAGTGCGTTATGGTAGTGAATTTTTATTAAAATGTTTTTAATAGGATATTTTTTTAAGAAAGCTTGCCTAAAATTTGGTTACCAGTATAACCTATATAGTAGGAACAATGTACCATATTTTATCTAAATAATTATTTGAAAATGTACAAACATTTTCCGAAAATAAACTTTAAATGTTTCCGAAAGAAACTGGTCTCCTAGCCAATGACCCTTAGGTTAATAGCCAATTGAGTTATTGAAATTTGAAACATTTATTGAAAATTCGCAAACAAAACGCTCTTTCTGCGTTCATACAACAATTTTCCGAAAATAAAGTTAAATGTTGGTTTCCTAACCAACAAAACTTACGTTAATAGCAAATTGAGTTATTGAAATTTGAAGGATTTAATGACAATTTGCTACCAAAACGCACTTGCTGCGTCCAGATTTTTTTCTTACAAACATGCATAATATTTCGATAAAAAATGCTAAAATGCAATAACGAATTTTTTCTACGAAAATTAGCTAAAAATTATAGACCGTTTAACCATAAACTTCACTAAACCTACAGCGAAAGCATCAACTTAACTAAACCGACAGCCAAAGCATCGGAGAAAGGGTCTACTTGAAATGAATTTTCTGTAAATATTTTAGTAAAATGAAGGGCAATGACAGTTGTAGCTGAAACTTAAGGGTTCGCAGAACACTCTTCTTGCATCATTTTCTTTTCACAATCCGTATTTGTTTCACGTTCTTTGCGTAAACATTGCCAATTTTGACGTTTTAAATTGCGAGTTTGACGTTTTGAGGAAAACTCCAAAATTTGTTTCTTCAGCTGCCCGTAACTTTTTTGTCCTTAATTAGAGACCTAAATTTTTGTACATGGTTCACTCTTTATAATACAAATAAGCGTACCAAATTTGGTTACACTCACTTAGTTATTTCCGGAGATATGAATTTTTTTAGAAAGAAAACACAAAATTTGCCGGGAAAACCTTGTCTGATTTTCCTGGCTAACGAACATATCCAACCCACTTGCAAAAGGAAGGTACTCACCAAATTTGATCAAAATCGTCTATTATTTTTTGAGTTGTCGGTACGATATATATATATATATATATATATATATATATATATATATATATATATATATATATATATATGTATATATATATATATATATATATATATATATATATATATATATATATATATATATATATATATATATATATATATATATATATATATATATATATATATATATATATATATATATATACGGATCTCCCCATTAGTGAATTTTTTAAAGAAAATTCCCTAACAAAGAAAATTTGAATCACCAACGACTTATGGGCCACCTGTAATTGTAGAAATATTTTTTTAAGTAGCTGAAGACACCCTATAATTAATGTATACAATTTTTTTCCGTATCTTGCATAATAACGGATATATTGGTCTTTGAAGATTTTTTACAAAAATTCGACAAAGTGTTATACCATTAACGGATAAACTCTATAGCCAACACTACTGCCAAAGTATCAGAGAAAGGGTCTACTTGAAATGAATTTTCTGGGAATATTTTAGTAAAATGAAGGACAATGACGATTGAAACTAAGACCTCAGGCTTTGTAAAACATTGTTCTTGAGACATTTTCCTTCCATAGCTTATATTATTTTTAGGTTCATTGCCTAAATATTACCACTTTTGACGTTTAAAATAGCGACTTTGACGTTTTGAGGAAAATCCAAATTTATTTTTCTTGAAATACCTGTAACTTTTTTGTCCTTTAACTTACAGAGATAAATGTTGGTAAGTAACTTACCTATAATTATATAAACGCGCTTATAAAATTTGGTTGCCCTCACTTTGTTAATTCCGGAGATATAACTTTTTTTCGATTTTTTTTGAAAGAAAACACAAAATTTTTCGTGAAAACCTCGGCGGATTTTCCTGACTAACGAACTTATCCAAGCCACTCGCGAAAGGAAGGTAGTCACCTAGTTTTATCAAAATCGGTCTATTATTTTTTTAGTTATAGGTGTGATGCATAAATATATATATATATATATATATATATATATATATATATATATATATATATATATATATATATATATATATATATATATATATATATATATATATATATATATATATATATATATATATATATATATATATATATATATATATATATATATATATATATATATATATATATATATATATATATATATATATATATATATATATATATATACACACACACACACACACCGACCTCGGATTTGGGTTCCAGGGGTCCTAAATAGCGCTCATTTGAAGAAATTTTTTCAAAATTCAAAAGTCGAGATCTCTTCATTGGTGTATTTTTTTTAAAGAAAATTCACTAAAAGAATCATCAAAATGGGTTCACCTAGAAAAAAGTTCTGAGGTAACACACATAAAAAAACATACAGGCGAATTGAGAACCTCCTTCTTGTTTGAAGTCTGTTAAAAAAAGCAAATAAAAGGTATTTGGGCTTGTCCGGGATTTAAACCTGGGAGCTCCCGCACTCTAAGCGGAAATCATACCTCTAGACCAACGAGTCAGTTGTTGGAACTTTGTTTTAATGTCGTATTCTAGCGGGCGTTGTAATCATTTTAGTCTTAATTAATGTTTAATCATTTATTTATATAAAAATTATAAATTAATACATAGTTATTAAATTAAATACTGAAATCTCGAATAAGTTTCGTTTCCGCGGAAACACTATTTCTTTCTCAACAGAATGACTGGTTGTGATCCACAATCATCATCAATGTAGTCGAAGTCAATTAAATATGCATTATTAAGGATAATTATAAAACTACTAGTCAGATCCTGATCACATTTATATGGAACCACACGACAAGCACCAGCTTTCAAATAAAAAAAAGAATCATCAAAATCGGTTCACCTAGAAAAATGTTCTGAGGTAACACACATTAAAAAAAAAAACAAAAAAAAACAGGCGAATTGAGAACCTCCTCCTTTTTTTGAAGTCGGTTAAAAAATAAGCAGGAATACCATCCGGTCCTGAGCACATTCTAGGCTTGATTGACATAATCTTATCATATACATTTTCCACACTTATTTTGCACATACCAATATCAACTGTCCTACTAAAACTATACGATGGAACATAAACATCTGAATTATTAGTGTAAACAGTAGAAAAATAACTAGCAAAAAGTTCAACACAGTCTGCTCCACCTTTGCCCTCCACACCATCCAAATTCATCCTTGATGGAAACGTGTTACCACCTCTGCAGTCACTGACGAATTTCCAAAATCGCCTGGGTTCAGTTCAATTAATCTTGATACTGCTTTAAAAGGGTGGTTGGGGGCAACTGTTTATAATCCTGCGATGCTAGGTAGTAAATTTCACCCAACTAACTATGGCAACTACAGCCATCTCAACAGAATAGTTAATAGTAGCAACATCTTTTGTTCGGAGTTTGATATGTTTGGCATGTCATATAGCCAATTTAGGTCAAATGCACATAGAGTTTTAAATCTGTGAAGTATTGTATTATTATCATTGTTTTTGCTTGTCTAAATTTGTAAATTTTTTCTTTGTATATTATGTAAAATTCCAAATGTGTTAATAGTAATAATAATTATTATCATTATATGATTGGTATATTGCTTGATTTTCACGCAAGTAAACTCCATTCCCATCGGAAGATCCATGGGATAATTTCAACATCTTTTATGGGTCTCTTATGATGGCCAAAATGATCTAACAAAACGCTTTTTCGTCATTTCACAATTTCATTGCATCAAATTGTAAGGTTTTACACGTTTTGAAACTCGCCCATTTTAGTGAATTTTCGTAGAAAAAATTCACTAATGGGGAGATCCCGACTTTTAAATTTTGAAAAAATTTTTGCAAATGAGCGCGATATAGGACCCCTAGAACCCATATCCGGGGTCAGTTTCAATTTTTATATGTTTATATATATATATATATATATATATATATATATATATATATATATATATATATATATATATATATATATATATATATATATATATATATATATATATATATATATATATATATATATATATATATATATATATATATATATATATATATATATATATATATATATATATATATATGTATCACACCGATAACTCAAAAAATAATTGGCCGATTTTGATAAAATTTGGCACGTACCTTTCTTTTGTAAATGGCTTGGATAAGTTCGTTAGTCAAGAAAATCGGATGAGGTTTTCCGGGAAAATTTTGAGTTTTCATTCGAAAAAAATTCTTATCTCAAAAAGTAATAAGCCGATTTTAATAAAATTTGGCATGTACCTTCCTTTTGTAAATGGCTTTGACAAGTTTGTTAGTCAGAAAAATCGGATGAGGTTTTCCGGGAAAATTTTGAGTATTCATTCGAAAAAAATTCTTATCTCAAAAAGTAATAAGCCGATTTTAATAAAATTTGGCATGTACCTTCCTTTTGTAAATGTATTTGACAAGTTTGTTAGTCAAGAAAATCGGACGAGGTTTTCCGGGAAAATTTTAACTTTTCATTTGAAAAAAAATATTATCTCAAAGAATAATGGGCAGATTTTGATATAATTTGGCATGTACCTTCCTTTTGTAAATGTCTTTGACAAGTTTGTTAATCAGAAAAATCTGACGAGGTTTTCCGAAAAAATTTTGAGTTTTCAATTGAAAAAAATTTTTATCTTAAAAAATAAAAAATCTATGATAACCAAATTTGGTAGGTAGGTTTACGATATAAAAAGTAAACTATACACCAAAATTTAGATTTCCATGTTACAAGAAAAAAAAGTTATAATAAAATATTTTGTGCCAGATCATTTCTATGAAAATTCACTACCATAACGCACTTGCTGCGTCCCGAGTTTTTATACTAACAATTATTCTTATCTTTTAATTTATTAGTCAAGGAACTCTGCCCACATAAGCTGACGTCATCACATTCGTCCATAGACTTATGTTTATTCCGGGTCAAAACTATCTGCACAAGGACGGTTGAAATCCTAACAGTTGGCTATACTGCCTGCTTGTTGATAAGAAGGCATATATAAACACCAGAAACTTGCTAATATTCCTCTTTTGCATCAATATTTTCAATAATAGTTAGACAATGCAGAGCTAAATGTTACATCTGTTTCGTTCAGTTATCCCGTTTTGCTGTTGTGCCGTTTTATGGCTAACGTTTAGCCCTGGTTCATCAGGTTAATATGATTTGGTGTGGTTTTACCACTTAGTCTCGAATTGCAATGGTTTTTTGCTGATTGCCCTGGCGTTACAACGCTTCACTAGTTCCCGTCGATGTAGAACCCTGAATTTGAAGCGTGTTATTCTGGTTCACTGTTAAGTGGAGCCAGCATCATGACGTAACTGGACCCACACCAGTTATGGGGGCACAATTACCCAATTTTAGAAGAGTTTCGTCAGCTTTGAATGACTACCAATGCTATAATAGAAGCCCTAGACCTGCTAGAAGATTTGAAACAAGCCCTGCTGCAAATACACGTTAAGTAACTTTGTTTAATCTGTATACATTATTCTAAATTTTGCTTTATAATTAATGATTTAAACTTCATTTTTAAAAATTGCTACAAACTGTCATTGTATTTTTATTGTTAAACTTTTAATAATAATAACATATATAGGGTGGTCCTCCGGGAGGTCCCGCGATCGATTGCTGGAAAACTATCAATAGGAAAAACCTTAAAATTGCATATTACACTAAAGTCGTTGGGGGCCACAGGTTAAAAATATTTTCAAGATGGCGGCACTTCCGGTTATACCGGAAGTAGATGTCGATTCACTTATTTTAAATGGAACACCCTATATTTTATTGCAGTTTCGATTTCAACAATAAATTCTGAACACTTTTTGTAAATAATGTTCTATACCTATCATCAACCGTCTGTTTATCTGAGCGCCTCCATGGCCGTGCAGGAAAGTCGATTCAGACTTTCCAATACGGACTCGGGGGGTCGACGGTTCGAGACTCCCTGGCGGCGGATGATTTTTCAAATCACTGTCGTCGTTGAGATCGAGCTCAAGGTGGAGGGTAGGTTAGTTTAGATGAGCAAAAAGGGTCAGCAATGGCCTAATTGCCAGTAAGCATCTTACCTTTACCTTTTTACTGTTTATCTGGATATCTATCAGCAAATGTATCACACGTTCGTGAAATTACTTTATTACATTGTCCATAAATAGTAAATAAAATTTAAATAATCTTCGTGTGTGTAATTTAACTATGCCATTATTAGCTAGTTAATCAACAAACTGTCAAAGTTTCCATAGAAACACACTCGGCAATTTATTGTCCATGGCTAACGCTTATGGTAGTAAATTTATCAAAATATCAGGCTTTGAAATGAGTTTTTTCAGAATAAAATGAAAACCGTTTGATTTAGGTGTATAGGTAATTACATACAAAGTATCAGTGATTTTTTTAGCTTAACACGATAGTGCTATAAAAAAAGGGGGTTCTAATTTGAAAATCGCGAGATTTTTGCAAATTCTCATTGCAAATTTAAAGAATTTTTTTTGGACACTCTGTATACTCGTTAGTGTCGATGTGGAAATAGATGAAGTGAAATATCTTTCAAAATAATTCTAAAAATCGTAACGAAATATGTTCTTATTATAAAAATATCGGTATCTTTATGACTGGCCGTAAATGTCAAATTTTATCTTAAAGTCTAAATATCTTCTGACGGTTGATGATACGTATAGAACATTAATTATAAAAAGTGTTCATAATTTATTGTGGAATCCGAAACTGTACTAAAATACAGGGTGTTCCATTTAAAATAAGTGAATCGACATCTACTTCCGGTATAACCGGAAGTGCCATCTTGAAAATATTTTTAACCTGTGGCCCCCAACGACTTTAGTGTAATATCCAATTTTCAGGTTTTTCCTATTGATAGTTTTCCCGCAATCAATCGCGGGACCTCCCGGATAACCACCCTGTATATATATATATATATATATATATATATATATATATATATATATATATATATATATATATATATATATATATATATATATATATATATATATATATATATATATATATATATATATATATATTAAAACGATAATGCTTAATTTAGAGATACGGTTTGATTAATTGTCATACTGGTTATATTGATAATCTTTTAATTGTTTTTAGATCTGCCTAGCTATTGACTCCATACTTTTTTATAAACTTCCTCAAATAATAACACTGCTTTTAATTCTATTTATGTTGATTTAATTCTTAAAAATTTTGTATGTATAAAAGTTTAACAAATCATATGACAAAAATATAACACCCCTACTTATTCAGTAAATTACAAAAGTTGTTCGAGTTATTTTATTTTTATTTTATTTTTTTATTATCAAAGGAAAATTTGTTTGCGCTTTTTCAAAACTGCTGAATTTAAAAATATGAATGAATTTCTTATTTATATTATTATCTAAATTAAAGGTTAATGTACATTTATTGGTACCAATTATCATTCACATATTCTGTGTTTGAATTTATTATTTCGATTTATTCTTTCAAAAATTTGAAATGCAATGACATTTCAGGCCTGTCTAGGTAATGTAGAATTCGGTACCTTAAAACTTCTAAATGCTTCCCTTGACGACCGCTGATTCTCTGGTTGAAATGGCTGGTTACTATGCAGCCATCTTGTAAGATTCTGATTTGAAAATTTGGCGTCCTTTGCGTCGACAATTATATTTTATATTCTTCTTGTAGCACTGATTTTTAAACTACCTTTCTACTTAAAAGGTACACTATTTATTACTTTAAACTTCCCACACATTTAAAACTATACTTTGCCGATGAAAATACTTATTTTCATTTAATGTCTTTGCTGAACTGCTCTAACATCCTCTTCTTACAATGACCCAAATTATAGAGAGCGAATCAATTATTTCTGTAATTTCAGAATAAATTTGCATTCAATGTCAATGTCAAATTCACTGATTCCCACTTTCATTTTACATGACATAACTAATTTTCAATCTTTAAATAGGGGCGTTTGGATATAATAACATTTTAACAGGTTAATATAAACTTTAATATTTCTATAAATACATATAACCAACAAAAACACTTTTTAATTTTTATTTGTTTATTAGTTCCTCTTGATTTCACGCTACATTTCACAAAATTTTAAATGTCTCATTGTAGCTTAATCCAAAGTCATTTAAATTTAATTAGATTGGAGTGTTTATCTGTTTCAGTACATTTTAACTGTGCTTATGGTTGATCTACGAATTATTTGCTCTGTTTATTACTTGAGGATTATGTTTTTGAATTCGTATCTTATTTCATTTATTAATTTTAGAATGTTGTAATTTTAGATTGACATGCTGTTAATAATGCAGATCCTTATTCGGACATGCCTATTTGACAAAAGATGCTTCCTTGGATATATGAAAACACCCGCACCTTAAGTATTTTGTAAGTAGCTGATATATATATATATATATATATATATATATATATATATATATATATATATATATATATATATATATATATATATATATATATATATATATATATATATATATATATATATATATATATATATATATAAATAAACCTAGTTTCTCTTTTTATTGCCTTCCTCAATAGCATATGCATAAGTAAAGGCGACGACCCACGCCTTGATTTTATTTTGTGAGTCAATATGTCCCCTGTTTTGCTAACCAATTGTTTTGAAGGTGTCGAAATAATGTAAATTCTTTCGATGCACTTTCATTTCACAAGGCTCACACAACGCAATTAGTTACACTGTATCCACAACGTGGGGCACCAACGCAATTAGTTACAAAATTACAAGGCAATACAAGTAACAGTGTCGTAACATTCTAAACAGGTTTAAAAAATATAGGACAGAACTAAGTTTTTAATTTTACTTACCTTCATAAATACTTTCTGCACAAACACTAAATGATTTAAGAGATCTGTAGTAAGACTGTGTTCAAACACACCAATGTCAGCGTGGGCGTTCAGATAGCCACCTTGTCGAAAGACGACACCTTCGGCTGTTTTATGGTTATCATTCTTTAAGGTGCTTGCAACATTCTCAGGGACATATTCGGCAGCAACATGTACAGCTGGCAAAGCAATACTGGCTTCCGAAGGCAAGTTAGCTTCCTTTTCATTATGACGATTGTAGCCCTGTAAAAAATAGTTATTGATTCTGTTTGCAACTTACATGTTTCATATATTATATTGTACTTTATTGAAATGGGCTCTTGGCCGGAACTAAATAAAAATAGGATGGCTACTTGAACAAGAAACAGGCATGTTTTAGGGCACTTATCGTGATTTTTCTGGAATGAATGTTTGGCTGAAATGTTGTTTAAGACAGGTATATTTTACTTTCAAGCGGGAAAACTTTTAGACTTATTGACAATATCGCAATACCAACCCTCAGCGGTTGTGCGATCCACTCCTAAAATCTTAAATAACAAGTGGGTCAAGTAGTAGTCACTTTAGAGCTGGTGTAAATTTCTTTTCAACGGAAGCAGTGTGTCCTGAGAAATTCACTTCTCTAAAGGTGACTAATTAATTTATCAAAAACTTACATGTCAGTTTACCAAATGTTCAAAATTTCGACCACGAGCCTCTATACAATAGTCCAAAATTTGTTCAAAATGTCAGCGCACATTCTGTAACATTTCTGAAGTGATATAGTGGCATTCGTTTACGATACGATAGCGTAAATCTTGTAAGGAGTCAAGCTGAGTAACACCAATTTTACTTTATATGTGACCCCACAAAAAGAAATCTAGGGGTAATAAATCTGGCGATTGTGCGGGCCATTCTATGAAACCTCTTCTCCCAACCCGATTTGAAAATCTATGGTTGAAAAATTGTTGAACAGGCAAAACGTAGTGTGGAGAGCTCCATCCTGCTGAATTACCCACTAGTCTTCAAGATAATGATCATGATTCTCAATGACATTGGATCAATGGTGTTTTCCAACAACTCCAAGTACATTTCTGGTTTATGACAAAAATTAAAGGTAAAAACTTCACCACCAGCTCCTATCCTCCCCTGGCTTCAAATAAGGAAGTACTTGCTGTATCTTCAGAAGAAAAGGCAGATCTATTCGCCCATGTATTTGCTTCTTCCAATTCCACGTTTGTTTCGCAGTGAAAGAGCCCACTATTCCAGCTGTACAGTTAAAAATGTGAGAAATATTTTCAGGCATAGTACTGTTAACATATTTGAAAATGTAGACATCAAAAAGGTACCAAGACCCGATGGAATCCCACCAATAGTTCTTAAAATGTGTGCTCCTGAACTGACTCCAATTTTATGTCGCCTCTTTTCAAAGTCTTATAAAATGGAGGAGTTCAATCTTCCTGGAAACAAGCTCGAGTTCATCCTACCCCTAAAGAGGGAGAAAAATCCGATGTACGGAGCTATCGTTCAATTTCCATCCATCAGTTTGTGATGGCTAATACAAATTTTGTCAAAACCGGTCTACTGGCGATATTCTGACACACCTCACTCTTCTTAATATAATAGAATTCTCTGAAAGTAACAGTACATGTTGTCAGGATACACACAAAAGAATTACACATAGTCATTAAGTAGATATGTTTAATAAAGGATAGCTATTGATATCTAGCTGGTCGTTTGTAATAATCCCGATTGCTTATATTTGTTAATTTCCAGTACTTCTAAAAAGTTTAATTTCTTGCCTTTATTTTCAATATGTAAAATTTCAAAGATATCATTAAAGTGATGGTTTTCCGATACAACATGCGGTCCATAATTTGAATTGATATTATGATGTTGGGCTACCCTTTTAGAGAATGCCCTACCTATTTGGCCAATGTAAATTTTTGGACAAGTGCCACAAGTTAATTTATAAACACCCGATTTGCAATCTTTATCTATTTTTGATTTATTGTTTTTTATGTGTTTACCTAATGAGTTGGAAGTTTTGAACGCAATGTTTAAATTTTGTTTTCTTAGAAGTTTTGAGACTCTTCTCATGGATTTACTGATATATATTAATGTGTTATATTTATTATTCTTAGGGGTATTTGTTAGAAAAACTTCGTTAACCACCTTGTTAAACTGTTTTTTTCTTTAAAATATTATCTACAATTTTCATGTCATAATTATTATTAACTGTAATTTGTTTAATGATATTCAGTTCTTTAGAGAAGTTTAAGCAGTTCACCTTACAATGATATACAGATCAGAAAGAAAACCAATATAGCAGTCAAAATCAGACGAATAGAACACTTATGACTCACAAAATACCAAAAACACATATGTCTCCAAAATTCAAGCACAATTCCCAATTGTATTAAAGTAACTACCAAAAGATAACACAAACTTATTTAAACCTGTTTATCGCTCTCTTCTATAGATAGACTTTGGTGTATTTGTCCGAACACCCCCGGTCACCTCATCACACATCACTTTGCTTATGAGGTTATAATACCATCTGGTAAGAATATTAATGAAGCAACGAATTTATTTTATGAGCGTGTCTATTCAGCAATAAGCAGGTATGTCCCAGTAAAGGTATTTAGAACATTAACTTTTCCCAAATGGTTTAATGCAGAATTGAGATCTGACTTTACAGAAGAAAAGAACACACATGAAATACTCTTTTCATCGAACGCAAGGAAATTACGATGAGTTCTCTCGATTAAGAGAAAAATGCAAAGGGTTATCAGGAATTTTGAGGGCAGAGTACTTACTGCATGCTGAAGCTAGGCTTACTGATGACCCAAGGTTTTTTTGGATATACATTAACGAGAAGAGGCGCCAATATAACTTGCCTAATGTGATGTATTACTCTGATCAGGCAGCAGAGAATGGAAAAGATATTGCTGACCTCTTCATGTCTTATTTTGAATCTATATATGTCAGTATCTGTCAGCCGACTCATGAATCTAGAGATGTTCATGTCGGAGGTCTTCAATGGGATATCAAATTTGCCAAAAAGTTATGCAGTCAGTCCTGACGGTATACCTAGTAACTTATTAAAAGAGCGCATGTGTTCTTTTGCTACTCCCTTACACATATTGTTTAATATATCTCTACAGTAGTCTGTCTTTCCAGACATATGGAAAAATGGATATTTGATTCCAATTCACAAAAGCGGTGAAAGCGATTTAGTACTGAATTACAGAAGTGTGTGCAATCAGTCGACTATCCTAAAATTACTAGATCAATTACTTTACAATTAACTGTCATGGGCATGTAAGGGGTTGGTTTCTGAGAGTCAACATGGATTCTGTCCTAATAGATCTGCTGTGTCCAACTTAGTCATATACCAAACAAAAATACTAAACACATTAGAGTCGGGAAAACAGATAGATGCTGTATACACAGATTTTTGTAGGGCGTTCGACACAGTGGATCATCACCATATACTCTTGAATAAGTTACATTTAGTTGGATTTAGACCACAGTTGGTGAAATGGTTCCAGAGCTTCCTGGAAGATCAAAACTTATTTGTGAAAGTGGATAGCTATTTATCAGAGGCCATATTAGTTTCTTCAGGAGTTCCACAGGGTGGCCACTGCTTTCCATTGTTATTTAACCTTTTTATAATCGATATTACAGAATGTTTTGAAAAGTGTAATTGCCTAATGTTTGAGAACGATATGAAGCACTTCAGGACTATAGAAAGAACAGCAGATCAGGATTTAGTTCAGCAAGACTTGGATTGGCTTGCTTTATGGTGTAACATGAACAAACTAAAGCTTAATATAGACAAGTGTTGTTTTATAGGTTTTTGTTGGAAAAATGATCGAATAGAAACTTCATATACTATTACTGATCAACTGTTATCACAAATGTCGAAAGTTAGAGACCTGGGAGAAATATTGAACGAAAAGATGTCATTTAGTGACCATATCATTTTAGCTTCGGTAAGAGCTTCTAAATTGTTGGGTTTTGTCATACGGAACTACAATCAATTCTGTGTAGAGGCAGTTAAAGGTATATACTGCTCAATGGTTAGGTATGTGTTAGAGTATGGATACACCTTAAAAAAAGTGCAACACAAGTTCTTAAGGTTTTGTGCTTCTAAAATGAATTAGAGGGTATCTGATCACAATTATACAGATCTAGAACATAGTCTCTCTTTGTGTACACTTAGTGAGCGGCAAGACAAAGAGGGTGTGTGCTTTGTATTCAAGATTGTTAATTGAATTGTTGACTGTAGGGAACTCTTAGAACTAGTTTTGATTAATGTGTTATCAAGGAACTTGAGATACTATAAGGTGTTTAGTGTACCTTTTCACAGAAGTAATTACGGAGTGAGGTGTCCGATTGATCGTTATTTAAAGGTTAGGAATGATTATTCTATGAAGGTTTTCGGAATATCACTACCTAAGTTTAAAAGATCCCCGAGTGGTGTTTCATTGTTCATTGGTTTTCGTTTAAGACTGATTGTTATATTTAAATTTGTCTTTATTTTATTGTTAATTTCTTACATAATTTCATGTTTAAGTTTATACCTTGTATCAGTATTATAATCGTATGTCATTTTGTAACATCTCATGGTGTATTCCCGGAAATAGATAAATAAATAAATAAATCTGTCTCTTCTCCTTGCACATGCACTCAAACTCACTATTATAATCATCTACTTAGATAATGTCATCCTCTCCTTCACTTTTATTGATAAAGTCAACAAGGTCTCCAATATCCTACATATTATAAACATAGTCTTGCACTTCTTGAGGTGTGAGATATTTTCTTGACGTTTTTTTTGTTGTTGTCTTAAAACTGAACAAATCTTTGTGATAAAAACAGGAGCTATGCCTGTGTTCTAATTAGAAATTTTATATAGTTCATATAATATGTTGGTTCATATGATTACAGAAGCCACCATTACTTTTGTGGTTATTTCCATTCAATAACAAAGTAAATATTGAAACTTAAGCTTTGTATGTTGTTTCTAAACTTCACTAACTAAGATCACTAAGATAAGAGTCATTAAATTTATACAAAACAGCGAATAAATGTCTAAAGTAGAAATATGCTGACTACCAAAATTACTTACATGACCAGTGGTGTTGCGGACAGGAGTACCGCGGCTATACCGTTCTGACTTTAACTCATAAAATACAACTGATGCAACATTTAAAATACCACAAGAGTCACGTCATGCACTTTCTGTAAGAGCCAACGAAAGATCCCTAGAAGTCAACTGCCATAAACATAATAAGAAGAGATATACGAATAAATAAACAGAAAAGCTGCAGAAACTGCTGCTCCGCTCTCGCCGGATGGTTAAGTGATTTTCAAAAAAATCAAGATAAGTGTCCTAATATACACCAATTTCATTTTTACGTGGCCAGCCTATATATGTCTTTTGGTATCACATACAGGAAAGGAGGCGAGCAAGTAACATTCCAAGTACTGTGTCTGATGAAAATGGCATAGTTTATAATAAGCCTCAAACAATGGTTAACTATTTTGAAAACTATTTTAAAAGTGTGTACTGTCCTCAATACATCACTGAACCAGTGGATATCTCCGGACCATCGCATATGGCAGTCAGTGTGGCAGTGATTGGTGATAAGAAAATTCTTAAAGCCATCAAGAAACGCAAAAACAAGTTTACTGCAGGACCAGATTTAGTGCCATCCTTTTTTATTAAGGACTGTGCGCATGCTCTTCTCAAACCCCTTAGAACCCTAATTAACTTGTCACTGTGCACACATTGCTTCCCTGAGGTTTGGAAGGTTGCTTGGATGTCCTGTTTTCAAGTCTGGGGACCGTTCGAGGATCAGCAACTACAGGCCTATAGCTATCCTATGTAATTTTGCTAAGATTTTTAAGGCAGTTGTGTATAGTCGTATTTATGCTGCCGTGAAGTATTGTTTGTCACAATACCAGTATGGGTTTATGGAGGGGCGCTCAACACTGACGAATTTATCCCCGTTCACACAGCATGTGAGTGAAGCTTTGGAGAGACGGGGTCAGGTCAGGTCAGGACGGGGTCAGGTGGATGTCATTTATACAGACTTCTCCAAAGCATTCGATCGTGTTGACCACTCAACACTTCTGTACAAGCTGCATTTGCCGGGCCTTGATGGACGGCTGATAGCATTCTTTTGATCCTACTTGACCAACCGTGTGCAATATGTTTTTTATAATGGATTTAGGTCTGTACCCTTCACTGCTAGTTTCAGCATTCCACAGGGTTCCAATCTTGGCCCACTCCTATTTTTGTTATTTATCACCGACATAAGGTCTGTAATTTCTGGTAATCATCTATTATTTGCTGATGATCTCAAATTATACTCCAGTGTTCACGATATTGGTGACTCCAGGTGGACCTTGACAACTTACAGCTGTGGTGTGTTGAGAACAGACTTGAATTAAATGTCTCGAAGTGCAAAGTGATGACACAGACTAGAAAAACCAGCCGTATAGCTTTTCCCTACAAAGTGGGTGGTGTACCATTAGCTAGCACTGAAACACACAAGGATCCTGGCATTGTATATGATGAACATTTAAGTTTCACTGGACATATTCAAACAATTACGGCATCATGTTTGAAGTTGATGGGTTTCATTATGAGGTGTGGCAGATCATTTTTCAATTTGGATAGCTTGAAAACTCTCTATTTTGTTTACATTCGATCAAGGCTTGAACAGTGTAACTTGGTTTTTGATCCCTTTTATTGTATTCAGATTGGTGCTCTAGAAGATGTTCAGCGTAAGTTTTTAAGACACCTTATATATAGGGAATCTGGTACCTACTCACAGAGAGGATGCTATCATGCACAATTGCTGATGCAAGCTGGCGTACACAGTTTGTATTCGCGTAGAAAAGTTGCATCTGTAATGTTCCTGCGTAACTAGTTTCATGGTAAAGTTGAGTATCTAGACTTATTAATGCAATTAAAATTTTCAGTTTCACGGGCTGCATCTTGAGTGGGGAGAGTGTTTAAGCCTCCAATATCAAGGACTAACTTGTATATGAAATCACCTCGGTATACAATGAGCTCTGACATTAATGACATTACAAACTTGTGCGACTTCTATTCGGATAAAGCTGCGGTTATTCGTAGGGTGGCTATATCTTACTTTGTCGGTTATTAGGACCATTATATGTACTGTTTTGTGGAATTTCTGCCTTGTGATGTTTTGCACAGTATTTTAGTTTTGTTTTTGGAAGTATTTTTTGTTCATATTGTTACATATTGTTCTTGTTGTTTGGTGCCCTATTAATGGGATTATCCTGTTGGGCATGTATTCAATAAATAAATAAATGTGGCTTACCTGCAACTTGGTAGTAAAACTCAAGGAATGATGTGGCAAATCAATAGTGAATTTAGCTTTGCTACCAGTAAAACCTGTGCTATTAACTTGATCCATTTTATATTGAGCTTGCAACGATGGCAATAAAGCTGCGGTAATACTTAGGCTCTGAAAAAGAACGATACACAACATAAAAATCAATGATCTGCTCAAAAGTATAATAATTGTATATTTACCTGTAATATAACAGAAAACTGCATCACCAAGGGCTGCAGCAGTCCTTTTTCGTTAACATTAACCTTAGCAAACGAAGAAGTCATCACTGGGATGTTTTTAGTTTGATGATTAGGAGAACTTTGTTGCTCGTCTTCAGGTTGGACACCTCTCGACATTCTACTCGAAGTCCTGGTCACACGCAACTCCTGAAGTGTAGAGCTCAGCTGTTTGCTACTTCTGGTTACCATTCCATGCAATGCAACTGGATGTTGAGGTATGTCAATGTTCACAGCACCTATTGTCAACAATCCTGAATTCTTATCTTTTGATCTTTTTGTGATACTTGAATAGAGAGCCTGCGATTTGCCGATGGTGACTTTCACCACAGTCTGTTGGTTTGGAGCAGCACCTTCGAGTAAAACTATCATAGTGCGGCCTACTTGGCCCGTTATGGAACATTCCAACATGGCAGGAATGGATTTTTTACGACAGGTCATGCTGGAATGTAAACTTGTTATTTCAGCTTCCAGTTTTAGTCCAGAAAGCATGGCTAAAAGTCTAGTTCGATGGATACGGGCAACACCAAATACTACAAGTTTTGTATGTTCATTTGGTATAGTTGAAGCTGCTGCAAAAAATATTTGGCTGTCACTTTAGCGAAATAGATTAAATATAAGGGTACACACATACAATATAGAAATCTTATGTGTACAATGAAACAGTAATTTCTTAAATAAAATACGCTTTTAGTAAATTTTCATTAAGAAAATTTACTAAAAGAGGTAACAATGCTAAGACTTTCGGAATTTTTTTTCAAATGAGCGCGAATTAGGGCCCCTAGAACCCAAATCTAAGATCCGTTTGAATTTTTATATGTTTATATATATATATATATATATATATATATATATATATATATATATATATATATATATATATATATATATATATATATATATATATATATATATATATATATAGTACTCATTACTTTGAATAACTTGGTTGTTCATTTTGATGGGTCTAGGGCTGGTGTAACTCTTATGAGAAAGAAAGCAAGACTGAGATTTGGTGTGGTTGAATTGTACAAGATTTCTACTTCCCCAGTCTAATATTTTTTGGAGATCCATAGAGACAGAACCCTCAATGAATCTGCGATTCTCATCTAATTTGGCTAAAAAGACAGGCTTAGAATATTGTATATTTGAGTGGAGGGTGCTGTCATCCGCGTAACTGTTAACTGGGTTTGATGTGCTAGAGAGGAGGTCATTGATGTGGAGAAGAAACAAAGTAGGGGCTAAAGCTGAACCTTGAGGGACTCCTGCATTAATTGGATACAGTTTAGAGGAATGGCCATCCACCACAACAGAAATGCTCCGGTTGGAGAGGAAATTTGCTGTCCAAGTACAGAGTTGTGGTGGTAGGCCATAGGCCGGAAGCTTATTAAGCAGCACTGCGTGCCAGACCTGGTCGAATGCTTTGGATATGTCTAGAGCGACAATCTGGGATTCACTGTGTAGTTCCATAGACTTGTTCCAAGAATGGGTGACAAAGGAAAGAAGGTCGCCAGCTGATCTGCGCTCACGGAATCCATACTGCCTGTCGTGGATTAGACTGTTTTTCAAGAAATTTTAGTAATTCGGTGTTTATATACTTTTCCATCACTTTAGAGATGACTGAAACGAGAGAAATAGGTCTGTAGTTGCTAGGAAGCGCTTTGGATCCTTTCTTGGAGACGGGTTGTACGCGAGCGGTTTTCCAGTTACTAGGGAATATGCCTCTATTGTAAGATGTCTGAAACAGACGAGTCAGAACAGAAGCAAGTTCGGGTGCACACTTTTTAAGAACAATTGCTGGGATTTCGTCAAGGCCAAAGGCTCTCCTGGTATTAAGAGAAGAGAGCATATTTCGTATCTTTTTAGTTTTGAAAATGATATCCGCCATTTTATGTGCGACATTGGGGACTGTTGGTGGTTGAACATTTGGAGGTGGGTTGGGAGTAGAATTGCCGGCGAACAATGAGGCAAAAAGTTCAGCCTTGCCCAGGGCGGTAGAAACAATTTCGTCCCCTGAAACAAGAGGTGGAAATGTGCTCTTGCAGAAATTATTCCCAATAGATTTAGCAAGAGTCCAAAAGGGTTTGCTGTCCTTGGAGCTTGAGAGGACTTTGTTTTTGTTGTGGTTATTAAACGAGTTTTTTGCCTCAGAAAGAATGCACCACAAAGCGATTTCTTGCGCCATTAAATGCTTGACGGTTTTCTTGACTGGGATTGTGTAGAAGCGTTTTGTGAGCTTTAACCTTTTCAAGTCTGGCCTTGTCACAAGATTTACAGAAGCAGGGCTTTTGAGTGGCTGAAGAGGTTTTGTGTGTACGTGTAATAAATAAGTCCATGCCAGCTTGGATGATTTCGGTCACGTTTTGTAAGTTATCAGAGGGGTTAGGATGAGAGAAGCAGACAGACGCCCATGGAAATGAGGAAAAGTAATCCCGCATTTCGTCCTAGTTAGCGGAATTGTAGTGCCAAACGATATGTGGGTGTGATGACTGTGTGACCTCAGGTTCCATTGCGCAGGAAGCAGTGACCATGCCGTGGTCTGAGCGACCAAGGGGGGCGGTGACTGATGCCTTATAGCATTCAGATTTTATAGTAAGGAGATCCAAGGGATTTGAGCTGTGTGTTGGGATGCGAGGAAAGTAAGTAGGTTGCTGAACCATATTGGCTAAAGAATTGCTGACTGCAAACGCCTCCGCTGCTCTCCCTTGTGGATCAGTTTTTGAAGATCCTAGCCATTCCTTATTATGGACATTGACATCACCAAGAATAGTGACCTCGGTGGAACGATATTCAGAAATCAGATGGTCGGTTTTTTCAGAAAGGTAGTCGCAGAGCTGGACAAAGTTGTTGTCAGAAGGTGATTGATAAATGCAACATATGAATCTAGTTGCAGCCTTGAGAGGGAGTTTTATCCAAAGTATGTCTTTTCTTCCAGCTTCCAAATTGGGGAGTCTGGTGTAGGGTAGATTGCTACGGACGTATGAGCACACACCTCCATACAATCTAAAGGAAGTAAGGAGCTCATACCCCGGGAAATTAAGGTGATTAGTGGCTGTTTTGGCACTGATTTGGGTTTCGGTGAGGAATAGGAGTTGTTGTTGGTGTTGAAGCACATTTTTAAGTCATATTGTTTGAGTGTTTGTGTTGTTGTTTTTTTTTGTTTGTTTTTTTTTTGTTTGATGTGGTGGTTATAAGTGAATCTTGTGTACTTTGCGTTTGTTTCTGTTGTATTGTTTTAGGTTTTGTCGATTTGTTTGTTTTTGCTCTCTTTTACTAGTTTTTGTATTGTTTTCTTGTTGTATCCATTTCTTTGTGCTACTTGTATTATGATGTATTCCTTTTCTCATTCGTCACTATGGAGTGGCACATTTAGCATTCTGTTTATTAAAGTATCTGTATGCGGTCATTTTGTGTGTGTGTGTGGGTGGGTGTATTGAGTGTTTAGGTATAGTGATGTCTGTTTGTGTAGGTTTTCTGTATTTTTTGTATTCAAAATGTTTTTCTTTTCTGATTAGTGTTAAGCCTAAGAAGTTTATGGTGTTGTTTGATTCTTTTTCTATTGTGAATTTTATGTTGTTGTTAATTTGGTTCATTTTTTTGAGGATATTGTCTATGTTGGTTTTTTGATTGTCATATATTACCAATACATCATCGACGTATCTTATCTAGTTGATGTTTGGGTCTGTTTCTTTTATGATAGTGTTGATTTTATCTTTTAACTTTTGTATGTATATTTCTGGCATAATGCTTGATAGTGGAGATCCCATTGGTAGTCCGTCTTCTTGGATGTAGTATTCTCCGTTGAATTCAAAGTAATTTTGTTTCAATATGATATTTAATATTTCGTTGATTGTTGTTTTTTGTTGTTATTTTGCATTTTATTTTTGCTTATATTTGTGGTTTCGTTAATTGGTATATTGGTGTACATATTTGTTATGTCGAATGCGCGGGTCTTGTGTTCATGTTTATGTTTTGTAATTTGTGCAGTAATTCTATGGAGTTTTTCATGTTAAATTTGTTTCCTAGTTTTATTTCTTGTTTTAGTACTTGGTCTATTTCTTTTGCTATTTTGTATGAAGGTGTATCTTTGAAGTTAATGAGCAGTCTTATTGAGTTTTTGAGGTACCATTTTCTATTTAATTGGTCAAGGAGATAAGTACACTTGGAGAACCAAAATTACCACAACATATCTTTCAAAGACCTGACGATCGTTTCACTAACAAAATTAGCATCATCGGAAGATCAAAAGTGATTTGGGTTCTCCAAGTGTACTTATCAGTGCTCGTCACAGGTTCCAATCTTCACTTGGTCGAGGAGAGTTAAACCGGTTGCAGAAAATGCAAAATAGGGCTATTAGAGTCATATTAAAGTATAATCGGTATACTAGGATTGGTGATATGCTAAGCCTGCTTAGATAGTTGAATATTGGACAGTTTGCCAAATATAATAGGCTGGTGTTTATACACATATGTAAAGTTGGTATGATGTACCATATTTAACTAGCCTGCTAATAACATTTGAAGAAATTCACAAGTATGGTAACCCGGGGAAAAGCAAATTACATCTTAAAAGAAGCAAACAAGAACTCAAGACCACGTTTTTGAATACAACCATTGAAATAATAATATAAAGAAAATTGGAAGTATTAATAAATTGAAAGTATCCTTAAAAGAACAGTTTTCACATGATCAGCATTGATAGAATATCAAAGTTTAGTTGTTGAAATATTTCTTCCTTAGATGGCTGAATAGTTGATTTGTAAAAGTAAAAATTATAAAACATATACTTACTATGTTCTCGAGCTGTCAATGGTGGTGTTACATCTTTGTCAACCTCCTCACTCGACTTCATCTCTGTTAGAATATCATACTTCCGGTTGCCTTTGTAATGTTCTGATATATCATATGTACCAACAGAAAATCTGAAATAAAGAAAAAATAAATCAGTTGTTTTTCAAATTATCAATAATTTGAGAAACGACAGAATGTAGTAAATGGATTTGGCAGACAAAAAATCTTATTAGAGTCAACCGAATTAATTTTAAAGATGATTATAAGACTAAAGTCTTTGAAACCCCTGCTGTGTTTAGAACTTTGAAAGTTGAAACACTACTCTTCTGACTATCTTCATCTATCAGCGCTAAAACTGCTTCTGCAGCAGGTGGATGCTACCCTCCTTGGTTTTCTAGGAAGATTAAACACAAAATTAACCAAACATACTGGTTATGGTGTAAATTTAAAAAGCATGGTAATCCAGGAAATCTAAGGCTCTTTAATAAGTTAAGACAACAAACGATATTATTCTGGCCCAGAAGACATATTCTCAGAAAATTAAGCATGTGGTGAGATCTAACCCCTGCAAATTTTTGAGCTACATTGGTTATAAAAGCCAAAAATTGTTTTCCTAAGAATGGACCTGGGCAGGAATTGTGGACAGTTTGGATGCTCAGTTCAAGCAACCATTCATTTCCAACAATGATAATGTTGTCTTCAGTTGATTGAAATGCCAACTTTGTTCCCACATTTTATATTGATCATTACCCACTCTGAAATCATTGCAGCTTCCAAAAAAATCACCTAACCTCTCATATCGTCCAGGCCATATACAAATATGTTCTGCGACTGAACATATCTGAAAAATAATATAAAAAAATTAAAACTCTACAAGAAAACATTATTTTAATTGCAGACAGTTTCCAAGAAAAACTTGGCTGATGGACAGAATCTCAAAGGTATATCTAAGGGTGAAGCATGGTAAGAGTGGTTGACATGAATTTGCAGTATTTTTTAATCGACTTCAAAAAAATTAGGAGGTTTTCAATTCGCCTGTATTTTGGCTTCTTGTTTTTCTGTTTAAATCTTGAACCTTATTCCGATCAGTTTTCGATCAACACGTGTTTGAGGCAGGTGAATAGAGTCTTGTTTACACAATGTCTGCTTCCGGTATTAAAACAAAGCGCCTTACCATTTAAGAGAAAATGTCGATCTGAAAACAAGTGAAAACGGGAAGGAAAAAAACTGATGTTTGCGGGCAGTATGGTCTTGCATTGTCTACATTATGAACAAATTTAAAGTGAGAGAATGCTATTGTCCAGGCTAGTGATTCCAATACTATTGACAACGAAAGTCTAAAAACAACCATCATGAAGAACTTGGACAAAGCACTGTTTGATTGGTTCAAACATCAGAAGCACGCAAACATTGGTATGAGTGGTCTCTTTCTCAAGCTGTTTCTCTTGGTAGAGAAATAGGATATGGAGAGAATTTCCAGTGTTCTACAAGTTGGATTTCTCGTTTTAAACAAAGACATTTAATTAATTCAGGAGAAGTTTCTGGGGAAGCAAAATTTGTAAATGAGGAAGTCACATCTAATTGGCTTCAAAATAACTTCCGAGAAATATCCGAGGAATATCAGGCATCTGATTTCTTCAAAGCAGGCTAGACAGGACTTTTTTTACAAAATGTTGCCGGACAAAACTCTAAAATTCAAAAACGAAAAATGTGTTGGTGGGAAGAGCGACTGACTGTACTAGTTTGTGTAAATTATGATGGTTCTGAGTTTCAAAGACTATTGGTTACTGGCAAAGCACAAAAAATAAGATATTTTAAAAATGTAAAGAGTTTTTCAGTGAAATATGGTGCTAATAAAAAAGCATGTGTGACTGGCGATATTTTTAAAACTGAGGAAGTAGTATGGGATAGAGAACTGAAAAGAAATAATAGAAAAATTTTGGTTGTGGTTAGAGGTGTATGAACCCATGTTTTTGTCGAACCCAAGCAAATATGTAGCCTCGAACTTTGACCTTTGAAATAATATGTTTAATGTTCAAAGTCGAACTTCGAACTTTTTAAATCCAACTTCGAACTAATGAAAATTCTTTGATGTTTATATATCACTTCCTTAAATACAATTTTAGGTATAATATAGCATACAATATTTCGTACATAGAAGATACTCAATAAGATAATATCACAATTAGTCCAATGATTAATTTTTGTATTCAAAACTTTTACTTTTGTGGCTAATTTTTTTTGTTTTGGCATAACTTCCATCAATTGTAAAAAATTACATATGTTTGCTTAGTTTACTCCATCCTTCACTTTTCAATACTTAAATGATCCACCTCTTTTGCTGTTTTCTTATAATGTAATTGAATGTCATTAAATTTTATTTCCTGAATAGCATGATCAGTGATACTGGATACAGAGAATTGTATGCTGATCTGTTTATTTTTATTGTTCAAAACAACATGATCAATGAGTGTAGCAGTGTTTTCTGTCTCTCTTGTTGGTGGTGTCTTATTAATAACCTGATATCCATATGTGTTAAACAATTTCACATACTCAGCTTTTAGCGAATAAAAAAAAATTTTGTTAATGAGGAGATCTGTGTTTATATATATATATATATATATATATATATATATATATATATATATATATATATATATATATATATATATATATATATATATATATATATATATATATATATATATATATATATATATATATATATATATCAGATAACTCAAAAAATAATGGACCATTCTTGATCAAATTTGGTGACTACCTTCCTTTTGCAAGTGGCTTGGATAAGTTCGTTAGCCAGGAAAATTGGACCAGGTTTTCCCGGAAAATTTTGTGTTTTCTTTCTATACAAATTCATATCTCCGGAAATAACAAAGTAAGGGCAACCAAATTTGGTACGCGTGTTTGTATTATAAAGGGTGAACTCTGTACCAAAATTTAGGACTCTAGCTTTCAAGACAAAGAAGTTATGGGGAGTTAAAGAAACACATTTTGGAGTTTTCCTCAAAAACGTCAAACTCGCAATTTTAAACGTAAAAATTGGCAATGTCTAGGCAAAGAACGTGAAACAAATACGGATTTTGAAAAGAAAATGTTGGAAGAAGAGTATTCTGCAAACCCTCAAGTTTCAGATTCAACCGTCATTGCCCCTCATTTTACTAAAATATCCAGAAAATTTACAGAAAATTCATTTCAAATAGACCCTTTCTCTGATGCTTTGGCTGTCAGTTTAGTTAATTTGATGCTTTCGCTGTAGGTTTAGTGAAGTTTATGATTTAACGGTCTATAATTTTTAGCTAATTTTCGTAGAACAAATTCGTTAATGCATTTTTGCATTTTTTATCGAAATATGATGCGTTTATAATTTAAAAAAACTGGGCACAGTAAGTGCGTTTTGCTAGCGAATTTTCCGTAAATTTGCAAGAAAATTTTCTTCTTCACACCCCCTAAGGAAGTTATGGGACCAGGACTGAGTAGGGGTGTATAATTTTTTTTAGCTAATTTTCGTAGAACAAATTCGTTAATGCGTTTTTGCATTTTTTATCGAAATATGATGCGTTTGTAAGATAAAAATCTGGATGCAGGAAGTGCGTTTTGGTAGCGAATTTTCGGTAAATTACTTAAGGGACCAGGAGTGAGTAAGGGTGTATAATTATTTTAGCTAATTTTCATAGAACAAATTCGTTAATGCGTTTTTGCATCTTTTATCGAAATATGATGCATTCGTAAGAAAAAAATCTGGACGCAGTAAGTGCGTTTTGGTAGCGAATTTTCGGTAAATTTGCAGTTTGGCTCCCGAACGCTTTTCAAAAAACTGTTTACAGAAACCTGCCTAGGGCACCCCCTGGATCCATAAACCCCAAGAAAAATTTCTTGTTGACACCCCCCAAGGAAGTTACGGGACCAGGAGTGAGTAGGGGTGCTGGGCTGGGTAGGTAGTAAAAAGGAAATATGAGCAGATAATTCGAATAAAATGGGCTTGAAAGCTGTCTCTTTCACATCTTGAAGCCATATCCCCCTTAAACCCTGCCTACCCCGCACAGCACCCCTATCCCCCCAGGTGCCGTAACTTCCTTGGCGGGTAGGAACAAGATATTTTTCTTGTGGTTTATGCAGCGAGGGTGGTTGTATGCACACGACGGGGAAGGAAAATCCCCACGACGAAGCAGCACACCTACCCCGCCCAGCACCCCTATTCACTCCCAGTCCCGTAACTTCCTTGGGGGGTGTGAACAAGAATTTTTTCTTGTGGTTTGTGCATCCAGGTGGGGTCCTAGTAATGTTTCTGAAAACAATTTTTTGAAAAGCGTTCGGGAGCTAATCTGCAAATTTATCAAATTTTCATTGAATCCTTCAAATTTCAATAACTCAATTTGCTATTAACGTAAGCTTAGTTGGTTAGGAAACCAACATTTAAGTTTATTTTCGGAATTTTTTTGTATATTTTCAAACCATAAGTAATTTTGATAAAATATAGTACATAGTTTCTACTACATAGGCGATACCGGTAATCAGATTGATGCCTGCTCGCATTTGCTATTAAAAACATTTTTATGGAAATTCACTTTTATAACACACTTGCTACATCCACACTTTTGAAAAATGTTTATATATTTTCAAACAATAAAGTTATTTCGATGAAATATGGTACATTGTTTCTACTATATAGGCAACCAAGTTTGATGCCTGCTTTCATCAAAGAAAGACATTTGCTATTAAAAATATTTTTTTAAAAATTCGCTACCATAACGCACTTGCTGCGCCCAGACTTTTTTTATTGTTATTTAATAAATTTATGTTTACATCTCCAATTATGCATCTTTCCTAATTTTTTACTTATCGTAAAACCTATTAAAATTAAGATTTGGTTGTCTATAAGCAGCAGTTAATTTCATATAATATTGTGGAATTTTACAATTAACCAGTTGCAATTATTTACTACTTTATTTAATTCAACTGTATACACGTCCTCACCTTTCTCTACATGAATGTTCACTTTTGTAACTATGGTGGCGGTGGTGGAGGTATTTATGACTTTGGAACAGTTATTCCATCAGCCACAGACTTTTGCTAAAATATGGAACGCTTCACGATTTTGCGTGTCATCCTTGCACAGGGGCTATGCTAATCTTCTTTGTATCCCAATTTTAGTGTATGTACTGCCGAAGCGAGTACTTTTGTAACTATAATTTCGATAAAATAATTTGTGCAAAACAAGAACATCTTTTCTTTAATTTTGTTTAACTAAATGGTGGTTCAGGGGCAAAAACATGTGCCTCTAAATCAAGGGGTACTGGTTTTGATCCCAGCAGGGTTCTCCTTTCACTTTTTCAGTACATACTGTAACTTTAACATCAACCGAGGTTGCGGCATTGTATTTCAAAGTTGAATGTCTGCATGTTGCGCTTTTTGAAAGGGGCAGAAAGTCGCTGGTCCCGTGTCCATGCCATGTTGGGCACCCTACCATAATTTCCAGGCTAGTAAGGTGAAACTGCTCGCTGGCGTCTGTGACTGGTCATAGTCGCGAAAATAGACCAACTTTAAAGAAATTGAAAACAAAAAACTTTCACAATTGACCCTAAATATGTGATACCCATACCATATTCAGATATTACTTTACTATACCTGTGCTTAATAGTTTTAGAATCCGGCATGGTAGCATATAAATCCAACAAATGATAGATAGTTTTCCAGCATCTTCCAGTACTTTTGTCAGATGAAACTGTGACTCTTTCCAGAGCTGAACCTGATGGACTGCTCAATGATATTGGTGTGCCGTTTCCTTCACTCAAGTTGACATAACCTTTGACACATTTGCTTGTCGATCGTAACTTCTGCGCCAAGCTCTGTGGTCTGGATCTCAGACTGGGTGACGGAGAGATGATTGGTTTGTGTTGTGAACTGTATGAACCTGGATCTGATATTTTCATGCTCAATTGTTTTGATACACCTGTTAGATGTGTGTCTTGTATATCTGAAACTTCAAAGATAAAACCAATTAGAATATTTGATTGCTATTTTATACAAACAGTGTTAAGACTGTTTAATGGCAAACTGTTGGGATCTCAGAATATATAACATATAATCAAGAACTGTTTACAACCAGACAAATATGAAAACACAAGTGATATAATATTAGCGTAAACTTTATCGAAGGCTTATGCAAATCAAATCAAATTTATCCAGTGTACCAAAGATAAGAATGAACAGCATGGGGATCATGGTAACCGTAAAAATTACAAAGGTCGCTAGATTACAAAAATCGTGCGTTTGTAAAAAGAAAATATGAGCAGAAAATGCGAAGAAAACGGGCCTGAAAGCTTTATGCAACGAGGGCGGTATGCACGCGAGGGGAAGGAAAATCCCCACGACGAAGCACCCCCCCACCCCCATGTCACTAGTTGAACGGTGGGGGGGTTGTTTCGTCGTAGGCATTTTCCTTCCCCTCTCGTGTGCACACAACCACTCTCATTGCATAAACCACAAGAAAAAATTCTTGTTCGTACCCCCCAAATAAGTTACAGGACCTGGGGCGAATAGGGGTGCTGTGCGGGGTAGGCAGGGTTTAATGGAGATATGGCTTCAAGTAGACAGTTTACAAGCAGTTTTCTTCGCATTTTCTGCTCATATTTCCTTTTTACTACCTACCCCGCCGAGCACCCCTATTCACTCCTAGTCCCCTTCTTTGGGGGGTGTGAACAAGAAATTTTTCTTGTGGTTTGTGCATCCTGGGGAGGTCCTAGTAATATTTTTGAAAACAATTTTTTGAAAAGCGTTCGGAAACTAATCTGCAAATTTACCGAAAGTGTTACCATCGATATCTCTCTATTGTCAAAAAAATCTTGTGGTCTAACTCCTTTTGAGAAAAATGCTCAAAACTCAATTTTCTTTGAGGCTAGAAAATGAAATGTTGGCACACCTATAGATAGTGTAAGTCTCTTTAAAAGAAACTTGTATTATAAATTTAATTAAAGTTCGAAAAGCTTTCCAGAAGGAAACTTAATCATAAGGAGTATGCTCATCTCACTAAGAAATTCAAAACACATTGTAACATTTCTGGAGTTATTTTATCAAATGCTGATCATACTGACCGAAGTAAGTGCTCATTTTCAAAACATTCCTTGAATACTTCATTTTTAATATGACCTCCCCTCAAAAAAAAGCTAAGATGGTTAAATCAGATAATCTTGCAAGCCAGGGTGTGTTACCATAATAATTAACAAATTTCCTTGGAAATTGATCTAAATATTGGCAAACATATCTAGTTATGTGCTGGAGCACCATCTTGTTGAAACTAGCAGTCATGTAAAGCACCTAAGGGTAAATTATCTAATGATTCTTCCAGATCGTATTGCAGAAGGTCAAGCTGAAACTCAGAAGTTAGTGAAAATATATACGATCATAGAGGAAACCCTCAAAGGACTTTGACACCATAGGAGACATCACCACAGACTGAGTTTCTAAAGTGTGAAGTATCCCCACCCTTATGCACAGGAAGAACTCTACCTTGTTTCCAATGACTTAAAAATAATCGAGGTCATTAACAAAAACATTAAAAGTAAAGGTCCTAACGCGGAACCTTGGGGCACATCTGAACTAACAGGAAAGGTTAAGACAAAGATCCAGCATACCAACCATAGTTCAGTCTTCCATATAAGTAGGACTCAAGGATACTAGCGAGACTCAAGGATACTAATGAGTCACATACAGGATGGTCCAACAATAGTGCATTCAAGTGCAATATCTCCTTTATTATTCAATAATAATAAAAAATTTGGAACATAAGTTGCAGGTACCAACGTTAGCTACAAGGATGTTGCATAAGTTAGATACAACCCAAACTTCATTTTTTTTAATTGTACACCTGTATATTGTTTTATTCTTGAATTACTCTTGGTTTGCTGATTCATCCAGTATATATTTGTTGAGGTCTATAAAGAGTCGTTCAAAAGTTACGACCACTTTTCTAAAACATCAGAGGCACATTTCAAAGTCTGTATCTTCATCAATATGTCAGCATGCAACACTATCATGCCAAAAATCTGAAAAAGTGTTTTTCTTTCAACTTCAATCAATACAGAAAGATTTCCTTGAAAACAGTATACAGGTTGAGTAAAAAGACTGGAGTCAAGTTTTCTCGAGAAATTCAAATATGTAATCAATTTCGATACATCAACAAATGTTCTTTCAGTTTTATGAACTATTCCCTATACCTAAAACCAATAGTTCCTGAAGTATTGGGTGTTTTTTTTTAAGAAAAAAGGAACATTTATACACAGGAACAAGTCAATGTATTATATCGTAACTATGCAAAATAAACAATGTATTGACTTACTTGTCAAATATTAACTGAAACTATCTAGTAGTTATTTTCTCGTATGTGAATTATAACAAGATGCTAAAATGAACTTCTCTCGACAAGAAATGATTGATATGATTTGTGTTAGGAGCAAATAACAAAAACTGTTTATCCACGGCAAGAATCTATCATGAGAAATATCCCAATAGAAGACAACCACACAGAAGAGCATTTGAAAGATTGTTGCGATGTTTTGACGAAATGGAGAACACAGGATACCAGAAGACTGAGACAACCAAGCCTGTTTTGAAGAAGAGAAAGAATTGATAGTAAATTTGAAAGTGATAGATGACCCTCATATCAGCTCAAGACAAATAGTGAGGGAAATTGACATCAGTAAGACCTCTGCTTTACGAATTTTACGTAAAAACAAATTTCAGCCATACCATTTTCAACTCCTCCAAAAACTGTACAATGGTAATCATCAAAGGTGAATATCATTTTGTGACTGGGCACAGCAACAAATCCAAAGAGATACAATATTTTTCAACTTCGTTCTCACCTTTTGTTTCAGGGGATGAAATTGTTTCTACCACCCTGGGCAAATCTGAACTTTTTGCCTCGTTGTTCGCCGGCAATTCTAGTCTCAACCCACCTCCAAATGTTCAACCACCAACAGTCCCCAATGCCGCACATAAAATAAGGGTATTATTTTCAAAACTAAAAAGGTACGAAAGATGCTCTCTTCTTTTAATACCAGGAAAGCCTCTGGCCTTGACGAGATCCCAGCAATTGTTCTCAAAAAATGCACACCAGAACTTGCTCCTGTCCTGACTCGTCTGTTTCAGACATCTTACAATAGAGGCATATTCCCTAGTAACTGGAAAACTGCACGAGTACAACCAGTCCCCAAGAAAGGATCCAAAGCGCTTCCTAGCAACTACAGGCCTATTTCTCTCCTTTCAGTCGTCTCTAAAGTGATGGAAAAGTATATAAACACCGAATTACTAAAATTTCTTGAAAAACACAGTATAATCCATGACAGGCAGTATGGATTCCGTCAGTTCAGATCAATGGCCGACCTCCTTTCCTTTGTCACCCATTTTTGGGACAAGTCTATGGAACTACACGGTGAATCCCAGATTATCGCTCAAGACATACC
Source organism: Tillus elongatus (assembly GCA_964006375.1). Taxonomy (NCBI): domain Eukaryota; kingdom Metazoa; phylum Arthropoda; class Insecta; order Coleoptera; family Cleridae; genus Tillus; species Tillus elongatus. Next base: position 28,100,254 of record OZ023270.1, read on the forward strand.
CAAAGCATTCGACCAGGTCTGGCACGCAGCGCTGCTTAATAAACTTCCAGCCTATGGCCTACCACCAAAACTCTGTACCTGGACAGCAAATTTCCTCTCCAACCGAAGCATTTCTGTTGTAGTGGATGGCCATTCCTCTAAACTGTATCCAATTACTGCAGGAGTTCCTCAAAGATCAGCTTTAGCCCCTACTTTGTTTCTTCTCCACATCAATGACTTCCTCTCTAGCACATCCAACCCAGTCACAGTTACCTGGAAGACAGTATCCTCCACTCAAATATACAATATTCTAAGCCTGTCTCTTTAGCCCAATTAGATGCGGATCACAGATTCATGGAGGGTTCTGTTTTCGTGGATCTCTAAAAAATATTAGACTGGGGAAGTAGAAATCTTGTACAATTTAACCCCACCAAATCTCAGTCTTGCTTTCTTTCTCATAAGAGATACATCAGCCTTAGACCCATCACAATGAACAACCAAGTTATTCAAAGTAATGAGTCCTTTTCACTTGTTGGCATTTCTGTGAATCGAAATCCCAATTGGCACCAACATGTCACAAAAATTGTAGAAGCGGCTGCTAAGAAATTAGCTTTCCTCTTCCGGGCTCGCAAATACTTTTCACCAGCTAATCTCTATACCTTATATACTTCACAAATAAGACCAAACCTCGAATACTGCTCCCACATCTGGGGTGCCGCTGCCGCTTCTACACTCGCTATCCTGGACTCCATTTAGAAGAGAGATATACATCTCATCGGTGACCCTACCCTCACCCAAAGGCTGCCAGCCCTTGCTCACCGGCGTGCCGTTGGTGACCTCTCTCTCTTTTACAGATATCTGCACAGGCACTGCTCAGAGGAGCTTTCTTCCATAGTTCCTCCACCTGCTGCCCCCAACAGATCTACCAGGGGAACAGAGAATAGAACACCATTTTACTGTCCAGGTCACCAGACATAGAACATCTTGTTATGCCCACTCTTTTCTCCCAAGGACTTCAAAGTTGTGGAACTCCTTGCCGGCACATGTTTTTCCTTCTTCTCTGAACGTCCAAACCTTCAAGTCAGGAATTAGCAAGTTGCCTCTTTCCTTGTTGACACCCACGGTACGATAGTATTTAGGCTGTAAACCCTCGTGGTGTGTTGTTGAAATATTATTTTAAAAAAAAACAACTTTATATTTTCACTGATGAAGCAACATTTCATAAACGGACATGTCAACAGACATAACTTTCACTACTATTCTACTGAAAGCCTCACTTTACCCACACGACTTGGACCATTATTAGACCAACTGCCTGTTAGCATAGGTGATCATATGTGGTTTATGCATGACGGTGCCTCAGCTCATTATACAGCTAACATTCATGCCTTTCTTCACCAACATTTTCCAGAACGCTGGATTGGGAGAGGAGGGCCGAATGCATGGCCGCCTAGATCACCTGATCTAACAAAAATGGACTTCTTTTTATGGGGTTATGTAAAAAGTTTAGTTTATTAGACACAACTGTCGACAAAAGAAGATATGAAGGCATGAATCCGTGGTGTATTTGATAATATTAATTTAAGTGTATTAAGAGACACTATTATTTTCAAACAGGCTTAAACTTATGTGCTAAAATGGTGGTCATTTCGAACAATTAATAAACTAATTTTCACTGTTTGTGTGCAGTTGCTATATCATTGTTATCACAATTCTCCGTGATATGATACATTCTAATTTCAGCTTTAAGTTTTATTTCAATATCACTAAATCTTTAATTTATACTTGTTACATTTTTCCATTAAAATTTTCTTTTCTAGTTATTATTTCTATTTGTCGAATATTTTTTCTCCGGGCTTTTGTATATTAGTAACAATACATTCTTTAAGGAATATGTCACAGTTGAAACAAGCTGGCATTTGCAAGTTTTCTGACATAATAAAACGAGGTCGGAATAAGTATTTGGTTTTGCGAAGTAGTGACCGTAAATCTTAATATAATTCTTCATATGCCCCAACAGAAGATTAATAATCAAACCTAGAGGAGTCTTGACCGGAAACTGTATGCAGGTGTTTCAAAAATAATACACTAATTCGTTCCTGTGTATAAATGTACCTTTTTTCTTAGAAAACACCCAATATCTCGGTAAATAATGGTTTTAGGTATAGGGAATACTTCATGAAACTGAAAGAACTTTTTTTTTTAATTTCAACAACACACCACGAGGGCTTACAGCCTAAATACTATCGTACCGTGGGTGTCTACAAGAAGAAAAGAGGCAACTTGTTAATTCTGGACTTGAAAGTTTGGAGGTTCGGGGAGAAGGAAAAACATGTGCCGGCAAGGAGTTCCACAATTTGGAAGTCCTCGGGACAAAAGAGCGGGCATAACAAGATGTTCTATGTCTGGTGATCTGGACAGTAAAAGGGTGCATTCGCTCTGTTCCCCTGGTATATCTGTTGGGGGCAGCAGGTGGAGGAACTATGGAAGAAAGCTCCTCTGAGCAGTGCCCGTGCAGATATCTATAAAAGAGAGAGAGGTCACCAACGGCACGTCGGTGGGCAAGGGATGGCAGCCTTTGGGTGAGGGTAGGGTCACCGATGAGACATATAGCTCTCTTCTGAATGGAGTCCAGGATAGCGAGTGAAGCGGCAGCAGATGTGGGAGCAGTATTCAAGGTTTGGTGTTATTTGTGAAGTATATAAAGTATACAGATAGCTGGTAAAAAGTATTTGCGAGCCAGGAAGAGGAAACCTAATTTCTTAGCAGCCGCTTCTGCAATTGATGTGACATGTTGGTGCCAATTGAGATTTCCATCCACAGAAATGCCAACAAGTGAAAAAGAGTCATTATTTTGAATAACTTGGTTGTTCATTGTGATGGGTCTAGGGCTGGTGTATCTCTTATGAGAAAGAAAGCAAGACTGAGATTTGGTGGGGTTGAATTGTACAAGATTTCTACTTCCCCAGTCTAATATTTTTTGGAGATCCACGGAGATAGAACCCTCCATGAGTCTGCGATCCTCATCTAGTTGGGCTAAAGAGACAGGCTTTTTTTTTTTTTTTTTTTGTTCCCTCAGGGCTCGTCCGCGGCCTTGCCGCCCCGATAGCACCGCAACCCTTGGTTGATTGTGCATACCCCTAGTCTTACTCCACCCATTCCAAAATCACTGTGCCTTGAACTAGTCTGCACAGCGATTGGTAGGGTGAAGTTTTATATTGCTCTGTCTCCGGTCTAGAGTGACCGTAGATCAGTTGTCTTTTCCGGTCCAGAGCTATACACTCGCACAAGATGTGCTGGGCTGATTCCTCCCCTCGCCGCAGAGTCTGCATGCGAGGTCCCCTTCGAACCGCCCCATTTTATATAGGTGTTTCTTGACGGCCATGTGTCCCGTCAAGAGACCTGTTGTGTTTCTGAGCTGTCCTCTGCTAAGGTTTAGCAGCTCCACAGCTCTCTTTGAACTGGGTCCGTCAATTATTGACTTCCCATGTCTGAGCCCTGGACAGTCCGCCCAGTACACCTTGTGTTGGTTTCTGACCCAGGACTTAATGGCTCCCCTGGCAGTGCTCTTTGACACGCCCAGAGCCGGTTCTGGTCCCATAAATGGTTCTGCTGACCCCCTCTTTGCGAGACTGTCAGCTTCTTCATTGCCTTTGACCCCCGAGTGACCCGGCACCCAGATGAGGGTCACCTCATTCTGCCCAGCCAGGTCGCTCGTCTCGTCTCGGCACTCACTCACCAGCCAGGAATTTACCCGTGGGCTACTTAGTGCCTTAAGGGCTGCCTGGCTGTCTGTGGCTATGAGGATCCGCTTGTTGGTGTAGCCCCTCCTCTTGTTCTCCCGCACACAGTGCAGGATGGCGTACATCTCGGCCTGAAACACCGTTGCATGGGCTCCGAGGGAAATACTGTGACTTACCCTCGGTCCTTCCGAGTACACACCTGCCCCCGTCCCACGCTCCCCGCCAGATCCGTCCGTGAACCAGACGAGCGCGTCCCGTGGTATGCCCGGTGTCTCCTCCCGCCATGCCCCGCGATCAGGGATTTCCACTGTGAAGTTGTTTTCCCTGCACATTCGCGGGCTCGCGAAGTCTGACCTCATTTCAAGCATGGGTTCCTTCACGATCTCCTGAATTTTGCAGTGGCCCCTGAAGCCTGGGTTGATCTTCAGTCTACCATTGCAGGCTAGTCTGTATAGTCCTAGCCTGGCCTCTCCCATAATAACGAAGTGTAGGGGGGGTAGATCCAGCAACACCTCCATGGCGGCTGTTGGGGTTGAAGACATGGCCCCTGTGATGCCTAGGCAAGCCATCCTTTGGATCTTGCCTAGTTTTTGTTTGGCACTGGATTGTGTCACCTTAGGCCACCAGACCAGTGCCGCATATGTTAACGATGGTCTGACCACCCTTGTGTACAGCCAGTGGGCCATACTAGGTCTTAGTCCCCACGTTTTTCCATATAGCCGCCTAGTGACGGCTAAGGTCATGACTGCCTTACGCAGTATTTTTCCAATGTGACCATTCCAGGTTAGCTTAGAGTCCAATACGACCCCAAGATATTTTACCTCCCTGGCCATTGGAACGCTCCTACCGTATAGAGTGAGAGTTCTGTGGCTTTCACACTTCCTCCTCCTCGTAAACGGCACGACGGTTGCTTTCTCGGGGCTCACCCCGAGCCCTTGATCAACCGTCCACCCTTCCACCACTTTCAGTGCAGTCTGCATACGCTCCCACACTGCCTGTGTGACCTTTCCTCGGACTATGATGACAATGTCGTCCGCATAGCCCTGTACCTCATACCCCCCTCCCGAGCGCCTCCCCAGCAGGCCGTCCACGACTAGACACCAGAGCAAGGGAGACAGAACGCTCCCCTGCGGACACCCCGCCGCGACCCCCGCCAGCAGAGTCCCTCCCGCGAGTGAGGTGAACACCGCCCTGTCCCTGAGCATGGAACCGATCCACCTGCAGCAGGTCTCCTCTATTCCACGTTCCCGGGCAGCTGCCAGAACCGATCCGAACGAGGTGTTGCTAAAGGCCCCCTCTATGTCTAGGAAGGCCCCCAGCGCCACCTCCTTGTTCTCCAGCGTATTCTCCAGTTTCAGCACCAGTTGGTGCAGTGCTGTTTCTGTTGAGAATCCTGCTCTGTATGCATATTGTCCGCAGTGTAGAGGATATGCTTCCAGTACACCGCCCCTAATGTGCCGGTCGAGCAGTTTTTCCACTGTTTTCAGCAAGAAGGACATGAGACTTATTGGCCTCAGGGACTTTGCCTGGTCTGTTGGACGCCCAGGTTTAGGAATAAATACAACCCTGGCCAGTCTCCATGCCCTCGGAATGTACCCCAGAGCCAGGCTGGCCCTCATAATGAGGGTAAGCACCGGCGCCAGTATATCTATCCCCTGTTGGAGCATGATGGGCATTATTCCATCAAATCCCGGCGATTTGTATGGCTTAAAGCTGTTAATGGCCCATCTGATTTTGCTCCAGGTAACCACCTCTTTAGCGACTGTCCAGTCTACTCTAGATGCCCGCCTATAAGGCGCCTCTATTTCTGAGTGTTCCCAGTCCGGAGGTGATTGGTTTATTATGTTACAGCCGGGGAAGTGCGTCTGGAGTAAAATTTCCATAGTTTCCTCCCCCGAGCTTGTAAAGCCTCCCGTGGGTGTTCTAAGGGAGCCTATGTTAGTCTGAGGGCCCTTAGACAGGATCTTGTGTAGTCGAGCACTCTCGGACGTGTTTTCCACTTCTTCGCAGTGCCTCCTCCACGACTCCTTCTTGGCGTCCCTCAGTCTTTTGTTATAGGTCGATAGGGCCTGTCTATATTCATCCCATGCTCCCGACCTTTTGGCCGCGTTAAACAGCTTACGAACCTGCGTCCTCCTTTGCCTGAGGTCCTCGTTCCACCATGGGACGTTCCTGCTGGACACCCTCATTTTCAGGGGGCAGTTGGCGTTATAGGCCGAGGTAATTGCGTCTCGCAATTGGACTGCTGCAATCTCGAGGTCTATTGAATCCCTTATGGCCCTCTCAACCCCCCGCAGTTCCACAGCTAGGTCTGCCCTGTAGGCTTCCCAGTCCGCCTTGCGGGGGTCCCGGTACCATACTGTTTCTCTTTCGACTTTGGCGATTTCAAACCGGATGTATCTGTGGTCTGAGCTACTCACTTCCCCAGACACAGCCCAGCTTTTAACAAAGTCACCCAGAAACTGGGTGGAAACTGTTAGGTCTAAAACTTCCTCACGCCGTGTTGTGACGAATGTCGGTTTATTACCTCTATTCAATATGTCTAAATTAAATTTCATAAAGAATTGTAAAAGTGCCTCACCCCTAGAGTTTGTGTCCGAGCTACCCCACAACTCATGGTGCGCATTCGCATCCATGCCGATGATGGTCTGCCATCCACCTGCTCTGCTACCCACCATCAGCTGCTCCAATTCGTTGGGTGGAGGAGGGTCCGTGCTGTCCCCTGGCAGATAGGCTGACGCGACAGTAATGTCCCTCAGCCCATCCGCTCCTCCACATCGGATTTTGATCGTTGCCAGGTCCCTGGAACAGAAATTCATTAGAGGGAGAAACTCTATCCCTTCCCTGACAAAAATGCAGGCCCTCGGATTCTCGCTGGACCTGCTGTAGATGAGCTTTCCATTAGCTCCGCCGAGTCCCTTGATCTCTCCTTTGTAGGAGTACGGTTCCTGGATGAGGGCCACATCCGTGTTCCTCAGAGCCATTAGTAGTCCGGCCGTGGCTGCCCTACTGTGTTGGAGGTTGACCTGAAGGAACCTAAGTCCCATTAACCCTTAATTGCTTCCCCAGTGGGCGGAAGCTAACCCTTCCCATGCCCCAGAATGCCTTGAAGGAGGTTCCTTCAAGGGCTCTGTAAGATGTCGGGTCGATCGAGAAGGCGAGCGTCTGTCCTTTCTCCTCTGCCTTCCTGCTTAGAACCGACCAGTGTTGCGTCCCCAGTTCAGGGTTCTGGATCTTAAGTCTGCTGATCACCGTCTCCTGCGGGACGGTGTCAGGGATCCGTACGAGGACCTTGCGTCTCTTTGGGAGTTCCTTGGGCTCGACGGCTGTCAAGTCCGCCCCCTCCCAAATCTGACCGAGGCCCCCGATCGTTTTCCGCAGCCAGTCCCGCGACTGCGGGCCGGCACAGGTTATCCAGAGGATGCCCCCCGTCAGGCGCGTCCGGTGGAACTGAGGCGGGCTCTCCCCTTCCTGAAGAGAGTCCACCGCAGCTACCACCGCAGCCTGGATCAGGTCCGCCTTCCCCTGGTCTAGCGTGACCTCAGGATGGCGTCTGTCAATCACCGCCATCCCGAGGCCCTCCGCAGCCTCCCTGTAAGAGCCAGTCTGCGCCGGTGTTCCGGCCTTAGTTCCTTTGGGAGGTCTGTCTGTAGTAGGCGTTCTAGAGCCAGAGCGCGGCGTCTTCCGACTCGCACTCTCCTCTTGCGCCTTTACAGGCACCCTGGCCCTTTTGGAACGTCTGTCTGTAGTGGGCGTGCTAGAGTTCGAGCGCGTCCTCTTCTGACCCGCACTCCCCTCTTGCGCCTTTACAGGTTTCTCGACCGTCCAGGTCCCGGCCGCCATTTTTTGCGCCCTCCGGAGCTTCTTTCTTTGCGCCCCGGAAAGACGCTTGGACTGCCGGGGCAGTCCCTCTACTCTAACAGTAGAGTCCTCACTGGTGGAGGGGCCCCCGGAGTCCGCGGAGCTCGCCGCCCTCCGGTGGGACCCAGCCTCCAGCTTGGGTGTCGGGGACAGGTCTCTGGCCGAAGCTACCCCCTGACCCCCGTATCTACGCCGGTCGTGGGACCTCCAGAGTCCGCTGCCGCACCCTGGCTCGTCTCCGTTTCCGGGATAGACTCAAGGCTCAAGTCTGTAGCCGGAGCCACTCCTCGAGCCTCATTGGTTTTGGTTTTATATGTATTTATAATCTTCATGTTGTTCCCACGAGAATGGGGGAAATACTGTCCACACCATCAGAACCCCCTGTGTGGTGCAAGGCGGGTTACTCTGGAGGGTTGCCTGGTACTCCAGAGGTTCCGTTCACGACACCATCGCCCTGGTGCCATCCATCCATAGGCACGGGTCACGTGACACCGTAGATTGGGGGAGTTTAGTTCGACCTCCTTGTCTAGATCCGTCATGTTTAGTTATTAGCAGGGTCACCTCGTGCAGGATGCGGATTTTTACCGCGCATGACGGTCTTGGGGAAAGCTTCATCGGGAGTTTATGTTGTTATTTCCACTTCCTCAGCTTGCCCCCTGGAGTCCTTTGGCCCGCGACTCCTTAACCCCAAGAGACAGGCTTAGAATATTGTATATTGGAGTGGAGGGTGCTGTCGTCCGTGTAACTGTGAACTGGGTTGGATGTGCTAAAGAGGAGGTCATTGATGTGGAGAAGAAACAAAGTAGGGGCTAAAGCTGAACCTTGAGGAACTCCTTCATTAATTGGATACAGTTTAGAGGAATGGCCATCCACGACAACAGAAATGCTCCGGTTAGAGAGGAAATTTGCTGTCCACGTACAGAGTTTTGGTGGTAGGCCATAGGCCGGTAGTTTATTAAGCAGCGCTGTGTGCCAGACCTGGTCGAATGCTTTGGATATGTCTAGAGCGACAATCTGGGATTCACCGTGCAGTTCCATAGACTTGTTCCAAGAATGGGTGACAAAGGAAAGGAGGTCGGCAGTTGATCTGCGCTGACGGAATCCATACTGCCTGTCGTGGATTAGACTGTGTTTTTCAAGAAATCTTAGTAATTCGGTGTTTATATACTTTTCCATCACTTTAGAGATGACTGAAAGGAGAGAAATAGGCATGTAGTTGCTAGGAAGCGCTTTCGATCCTTTCTTGGGGATGGGTTGTACTGGAGCAGTTTTCCAATTACTAGGGAATATGCCTCTATTGTAAGATGTCTGAAACAGACGAGTCAGGACAGGAGCATGTTCTGGTGCGCATTTTTTGAGAACAATTGCTGGGATCTCGCCAAGGCCAGAGGCTTTTCTGGTATTAAGAGAAGAGAGCATCTTTCGTACCTTTCTAGTTTTGAAAATAATATCTGTCATTTTATGTGTGACATTGGGGGCGGTTGGTGGTTGAACATTTAGAGGTGGGTTGAGAGTAGAATTGCCGGCGAACAACGAGGCAAAAAGTTCAGCCTTGCCAAGGCGGTAGAAACAATTTCATCCCCTGAGACAAGAGGTGGGAACGTGCTCTTGCAGAAATTATTCCCAATAGATTTAGCAAGAGTCCAGAAGGGTTTGCTGCCGCTGGAGCTTAAGAGGACTTTGTTTTTAATGTGGTTATTAAACGAGTTTTTTGCCTCAGGAAGAATGCGGACATAGCAGTTTCTCACGTCGTTAAATGCTTGATGGTTTTCTTGACTGGGATTGTGTAGAAGCTTTTCGTGAGCTTTGACCTTTTCAAGTCTGGCCTTGTCACAGGATTTAGAGAACCAGGGCTTTTGAGTGGCTGCAGAGGTTTTCTGTGTACGTGGAATAAATAATTCCATGCCAGCTTGGATAATTTCGGTGACGTTTTGTGAGATATCAGAGGGGTCAGGATGAGAGAAGTAGACAGACGCCCATGGAAATGAGGAAAAGTAATCTCGCATTTCGTCCCAGTTCACGGAGTTGTAGTGCCAAACGATACGTGGGTGTGATGATTGTGTGACCTTAGGTTGCATTGCGCAGGAAGCAGTGACCGTGCCGTGGTCTGAGCGACCCAGGGGGGGTGGTGACTGATATCTTATAGCAGTCAGGATTTGTAGTAAGAAGGAGATCCAAGGGATTTGAGCAGTGTGTTGGAATGTGAGGAAAGTAGGTTGCTGAACCATATTGGCTAAAGAATTGCTGACTGCAAATGCCTCTGCTGCTCTCCCTTGTGGATCGGTTTTTGAAGATCCTAGCCATTCCTTATTATGGAGATTGAAGTCACCAAGATCAGTGACTTTGGAGGAAGGATATTCAGAAATCAGATGGTCGGTTTTTTCAGAAAGGTAGTCAAAGAGCTGGGCAAAGTTGTTGTCAGAAGGTGACCGGTAAATGCAACAGATGAATTTAGTTGCAGCCCTGAGAGACAGAGTTTTATCCATGGTATGTCTTTTCTTCCAGCTTCTAAATTGGGGAGTCTGGTGCAGGGTAGATTGCTACGGACGTACGCACACACGGCTCCATGCAATCTAAAAGAAGTAATGAGCTCATACCCCGGGAAATTAAGGTGATTATTGGCTGTTTTGGCACTGATTTGAGTTTCGGTCAGGAAGAGGAGTTGGGGCTTATTATTAGCCTGGAGCAAATGGTGGACGGAGTTCAGGTTAGAATTTAGGCCACATATATTCGAGAAGGATATTGTAAATCTCGATGCTGGCGCCCCCTGTACACCCCTCTCCCGAAGATCCGAATGGAGGGGTATTTTGCCTCCGGAATCTTTTGTACAAGGAGGAGCCATAATCATTTTTGCTTATAAGGGAAACCGACTCATACACCAGAACCGGAAACGTCCGTTGGGATTTCACCGGCTTGATGCAAGGGGTGGTACCTCCTCGGGCGTGAAAACAATCCTTTACTATCACGTAAAGGAAAATTCCACTACCACCTACCATATTGTAAGTATACCACACCATCCAACTATTAACGAGCTGACCAGCTTTAGAACTTGTTGATGTATTGAAACTCATTATAATATACAGGGTGTTCTATTTAAATTTCACGAGAAAACTTGACTCCAGTGTTTTTGCTTGCCCTGTATACTGTTTTCAAGGAAATCTTTCTGTATTGATTGAAGCTGAACGAAGAACACTTTTTCAGATTTTTGGCATGATAAGAGTGTTGCATGCTAACATATTAATGAAGATACAGACCGTCAAATGTGCCTCTGATGTTTTAGAAAAGTTGCCCTAACTTTTGAACGATTCTGTATAGACCCCAAAAGACCCAGCCAAACAAGAGGAATTAAAAATGAAACAATATACCAGGTATTAAAAGTGAAGTTTGGTTCGTATCTAACTTATGTAACATCCTGTATATGAAAAATAATTTTAATTTGTAGCTAACGTTAGTACCTGCAAGTTTTGCTCCAAAATATGTTTTTTAATTAAATAATAAAGGAGATGTTGGACCACCTGTATGCCAAAACAATGGAGTATATTCAGCAGCATGCCATGATGGACCAAGTCAAACGCTTTAATAAAATCAAAGTAAACAACATCAATCTGGCCACCTAGACAAAGGATGTTGAAGACATATTATGTGTAGCAGCAAATGTTAGAAGACCTCGAATAATCCTTCACAAATCCACGTTGATTGCTGATTAAAAAATAAATTATAATCTTATTTTTCGTTAGTAAAATGAGCGACAGGCATAAAAACTTTGTTATGATGATGTTGAGATTATGAATAGAAATATTTAGTGCATTCTTACCAGATGAATGATGTTTGATGTCTGTATGGTCACTTGCACTAGTTTTAGGCCTCCTAATTTCCACGGGTTGCTGTTCCCTTAACTCATTCTGTGTATCCTTGACATTCTGATACATGTTACTGATCTGATGAAGCAGTCTTAAGAGAGGCATGTTAACACGCTGAGAAATATGCCTTACACCTAGAAACATAAAACAACAAAATAATTAAAATTAAAACTAAAATTAAATCAATAATTACCGATTGTAAAGTTAAGTACAGTGCTTGTATGGTTCTTGAGTTGACCTCTTGAAATATAAAGGACATTTTTAGTCTTCATCATTTCATTTACCGCCATATCTGTCATTCTATCGATTTCAAGTTCCACAGACACTTTTTCACACATAAACGCTGGTGATTCATCTAAATAAAAGGAAAATTTATATTAAGATTGTAAAAATTATTACATATTCGGTTTAATCAAGCCATCATGATCAATGCACATAACTGGGTAAATGTACTTGAAGCTAAGTAATTTAACTTAATACCCTATACAAGCAATCCAAAAGTAATGTTCCAGGCCAAGATGTACGCCATCCTGCACTGTGTGCGGGAGAACAAGAGGAGGGGCTACACCAACAAGCGGATCCTCATAGCCACAGACAGCCAGGCAGTCCTTAAGGCACTAAGTAGCCCACGGGTATATTTCTGGCTGGTGAGTGAGTGCCGAGACGAGACGAGCGACCTGGCTGGGCAGAATGAGGTGACCCTCATCTGGGTGCCGGGTCACTCGGGGGTCAAAGGCAATGAAGAAGCTGACAGTCTCGCGAAGAGAGGGTCAGCAGAACCATTTATGGGACCAGAACCGGCTCTGGGCGTGTCAAAGAGCACTGCCAGGGGAGCCATTAAGTCCTGGGTCAGAAACCAACACAATGTGTACTGGGCGGACTGTCCAGGGCTCAGACATGGGAAGTCAATAATTGACGGACCCAGTTCAAAGAGAGCTGTGGAGCTGCTAAACCTTAGCAGAGGACAGCTCAGAAACACAACAGGTCTCTTGACGGGACACATGGCCGTCAAGAAACACCTGCATAAAATCGGGCGGTTTGAAGGGGACCTCGCATGCAGACTCTGCGGCGAGGGGGAGGAATCAGCCCAGCACATCTTGTGTGAGTGTATAGCTCTGGACCGGAAAAGACAACTGATCTATGGTCACTCTAGACCGGAGACAGTGCAATATAAAACTTCACCCTACCAATCGCTGTGCAGACTAGTTCAAGGCACAGTGATTTTGAAATGGGTGGAGTAAGACTAAGGGTATGCACAATCAACCAAGGGTTGCGGTGATATCGGGGCGGCAAGGCCGCGGACGAGCCCTGAGAGAACAAAAAATAAATAAAAAATGTACACACAGCAGCAATACATTCTTGGCATCAAAATACAACGAATAGCTAATATTACATCTCTCCAGAAGTCCAAATAGAAGTAGATTCAGGGTGTTAAAGTTGTTACATGTCAAAATTACCTTAGAGTAATTTAATAATATTAATTACCCACTATTTCAGTTTCTTGAATACCTCTAGTTGACACGTAACATATTGTTTGCTTATGACCCTCCTGTATCTATGCTTATTTTGTCTTTAAAGAGAGATAAATAACATTGTTTATTTTGCTGTCGATATTCGACATACAAGTATTGCAGAAATAGTTCGCAACATTGACAGGTTTATCTTGAAGCACCATCTGATGTTTTATAATTAATTGTTAACTTCGTTATTTGTTGACTGGCATGCTCAAGTAAGAGCTGAGGTTGTACTAGAATTTTTAGTAGTTTGAATGAGAACATTGCAGTAGTGGAATTGCGACTTATTTTTCCATATAGGCTTCAGTATAGGTAGAACTGATGGGGCTGTATACTTGTCGCCGAATCAAGTTACATATGGTGTGGCGCATTGAAAACAAAACAGATCGATTTGCGTCCAGAGAATATTAAAAAAAAAAGCTGAAACAGGTCAATTTTAATATTAAGGGGGACATGTTTTGACATAAAACTCAACTTTGTCACATCAACCCCTTAAGGGTGGTGATAACAACCCTTATATTTTAAATAGGGAACATGGGTTGAGTGTTACTTCATTTGAAAGCTCTTTCTTTTCTGAATTCAGCACACTAATTTTTTGGAAGTTTTATCAACTCGTTTAAAAATTATTCACAGTTGAAGATGCAAAAACGCATTTCACTCATTCCGATAAGAAATGTGCTGATAGTCAATGTTTTGTTGGTTTCTAAACAAAAAATTGACTATCAGAACATTTCTTATCGGAATGAGAGAAATGCGGTTTATTATTTCAGTTTATCGGTCGGTGTGATACTTGATAGTACTACCGAAAATTAATTTCACAATGGTGTATTCTGTAAAAGAAAAAGTTGAAATAATTACTCTTATTTTCAAAAACGATGACCGTGCCAACCGTACCGCAAATTTGTTTAATGAACGACATCCGAACAGACATATTAACAGAAAATACATTTTGGAGTTAGTTGCACAGTTTCGACAAAGTGGTCCAGTAGCCAACAAAAAACGGGATCCTGAACGTGAATTTCCAGTTAGAAATGAGACTACTGAGATTGAAGTTTTAGGACAAATTGCTGCAGACCCAACTTTGAGCACAAGAAAATTGGCCACTGTTTCAAACATCAAAAGAAGAACTATTCAGCGAATATTGAAGCATCATAAATTTCACCCATATAAAATTCATCTTGTACAACAACTGAATGAAGATGATTCTGATCGGCGGCTGGAGTTTTGTGAAGTTATGACTGCACGAATAACTGATAACAGGAACTTTCTGTTTAATATCTGTTTTTCAGACGAGTGTACGTTTTTATTAAACTCTACAGTCAATCGTCATAATTGTCGTTATTGGGCAGATAATAATCCAAGAAATTTTCATGAAGTCCACACTCCAACTACACAGAAATTGAATGTCTGGACTGGCATTTTTGGAGACCGTTTAATCGGACCAATTTTTCTTGATGGCAATTTGAGTGGCGATATGTATTTGAAGTTACTAGAAGATATCGTTTACCCTATACTAATTGACATTGTTGAAAATGATGATCGCTATCAAGAAAATCAATTAGTATTTTAACAAGATGGAGCTCCTCCACATTTTTCACAACATGTTAGGGAGTTTTTGAACAGAGAGTTTCCAAAGCAATGGATTGGGCGTAGAGGTGCTATTGAGTGGCCCCCTAGATCACCGGATTTAACTCCTTTAGACTTCTTTCTGTGGGGCCATTTAAAGAGTAGAATTTACGCAACAGAAGAATTACGACGACACATTGTTGAAGAATTCCGTCTAATAATTCCACAAATGCTCCAGAATGTCAAAGCTCGTTTTGAACAAAATTTGTACTTTTGTATGGAAGCTGGTGGTCAACAATTTGAACACTTACTTAACTGAATAAACATTTTTGAACGTTTGGTTTTGTTTTTTAGTTGTTTTTTTTTTACGAAAAATTGACTAATTAGTGCATTTCTTATCACAATGAATTAAATACCTTCTTGCAACTCCAACTGTGAATAATTTTTAAACGAGTTGAGAAAACTTCCAAAAAAATTAGTGTGCTGAATTCAGAAAAGAAAGAGCTTTCAAATGATGTAACACTCGACCCATGTTCCCTATTTAAAATATAAAGGTTGTTATCACCACCCTTGAGGGGCTGATGTGACAAAGTTGAGTTTTATGTCAAAACATGTCCCCCTCAATATTAAAATTGACGTGTTTCAGCGGTTCTTAAAAAAAATTTCTCTGGATGCAAATTGGTCTGTTTCGTTTTCAATGCGTGTTATTCTAGAATATTCGATGGCTAAGGAAAGGGAACAAGATAACAGCATTTTTGAGTTTTAATAAATAAATTAAAGTCTCTGGCATTTAGTTTTGAAGAAGTTAACATATCTCTTCTGTTTGGGACTTTAAGAAGTAAAGTTGTCTCTTCTGGTTTAGTTTCCAAGTTGTTTTCAGGTCGACCGTAAAAAGTAGAAAGTTATAAAGAGAATCTATATGGTCCACATCCTTTTTAAGAAGAGATTTAAAGTAGCCTGTCTGCATGGAAAGTCCATTGTTTGAGATAAGAGTTTTTAGTTGAAGTTTCGGTAAAGTAAGAGGAAAATAAGATGTTGGGGGTCCAAATGGAAAGTTAGATGGAGAATTTAATTAAAATGAGAGTTAGTAGAAAGTTGTTATGGAAGACTTTGAGTAATGAGAAGTCAATAGTTAGAATTGGATAAGTCAGCATTTGTACAGGTATCAGAAGTCGAGTGACGTAGCTAAATAGTGCATTGGTGAGCTTAGGTGAAGATGGTTATAGAATGACAGGGTTCATTCTATCCTATTAATTAGGAATTAATTCTTCGCTCAGAAAAGTTTGCGAGTTGTCACGAGTGTGTGTTATCAAAGGAGTTGATAATGATACTTGGTATAGGGAAGCCGCAATAACCCGAGAGGGATTTGCATGTAGCACGGCCACGTGAGGGATGATGATAATGGTTTAGATGAATTCCGAGAGCTGTACAGAACAAATGTTTTGCCTAATAATTTAGTATAAATGCATATAATTTGGAAAATAAATATTTAAAGAGTAAATAAAAAGTCACTATTACACGTCTAAGAACATATTGCATAAAACTTAAAAAACCTCGTTTTTCGTAAACAACCCTAAAAAGTATACTACATAGCTTGAAAATAATTAAAACAATTACCAAGTTACCAATTTAGCAGATTTAAGGCTTTGAATCTTTATTACTAAGCAAATTTTATTGTCCATTTTTTAGTGAATTTTCTTAAAAAAAAATTCACTAATAAGGAGATCTCGACTTTTGAATTTTGAAAAAATTTCTTCAAATGAGCGCTATTTAGGACCCCTGGAACCCAAATCCGAGGTCGGTTTCAGACTTTATATGTTTATATATATATATATATATATATATATATATATATATATATATATATATATATATATATATATATATATATATATATATATATATATATATATATATATATATATATATATATATATATATATATATATATATATATATATATATATATATATATATATATATATGTTTATATATTTATGTGTCACACCTATAACTAAAAAAATAATGGACCGATTTTGATAAAATTTGGTGAGTACCTTCCTTTCGCGAGTGGCTTGGATAAGTTCGTTAGCCAGGAAAATCTGCCGAGGTTTTCCCGGAAAATTTTGTGTTTTCTTTCGAAAAAAATCGAAAAAAATTTATATCTCCGGAATTAACAAAGTAAGGGCAACGAAATTTGGTACACGGGTTTATATCGTTATATGTAAGCTACCTACCAAAATTTAGCGCTGTCGGTTAAAGGACAAAAAAGTTACAGGCATTTAAAGATAAATAAATTTGGGTTTTCCTCAAAACGTCAAAGTCGCGATTTTAAACGTCAAAATTGTTAATATTTAGGCAATGAACCTGAAATTAATATGATCTATGGAAGGAAAATGTCTCAAGAATAATGTTTTACAAAGCCTGAGCTCTTAGTTTCAATCGTCATTGTCCTTCATTTTACTAAAATATTCCCAGAAAATTCATTTCAAATAGACCCTTTCTCTGATAATTTAGCAGTAGTGTTGGCTATAGAGTTTATCGTTTAATGGTCAATATCATTTTTGTCGAATTATCGTAAAAAATCATTAAAGCGCAATATATCCGTTATTATGCAAGTTACGAAAAAAAGTTGTATACATTAATTGTAGGGTGTCTTAAGCTACATCTTAAAAAATATTTCCACAATTACAGGGTGGCCCATAAGTCGTTGGTGATTCAAATTTTCTTTTTTTTAGTGATTTTTTTTTATCGAACACGCCCTATGTTATTGCATTTTTGTATTTTCCATCGAAATATAATACATCTTTGTAAGAAAAGAAATTCGGGATGCAGCAAGTGCGTTATGGTAGCGAATTTTCATTAAATGCTTCAAATTTTGAATCAATTTGCTATTAACCTATAAGGTTGACCAGAAAACCAGTTTTTTCGGGAACAATTTAAGTTTACTTTCGGAAATTTTTGTACATTTTCAAACAATAAAGTTGTTTTGATGAAACATGTTACATTGTTTTTACTATATAGGTTATACTGGTAACTAAATTTGATGCCTGCTTTCTTTAAAAAAACACACATATTTGCTATTTAAAAATATTTTTATGAAAATTCACTACCATAACGCACTTGCTGCGTCCAGAGGTTTTTTTTACCATAATGTAGATTGGTAATAATAAACCTCCTTTACTAATTACTGTAAACACAAAATTTTACCTCTAAAGGTAAGTCCCAATTAGCTGGCAAAGCTTTAAACCAACTTTGATGATTAATTTCACATAATCAGTCTGTTTAATTAAATTTCGGTAAAAAACACTTTTTTAATAATTATAGCAAAAACAACTATAAAAATAGCTAATAAGTACAAAATTTTATACTTTAGAGGAAGAGAATCCATTAAAAATAATAATAATGCAATATACATTATGTCTATAAAGTAACACATAAATTCAATAAAATTGAAAGTGCCCATTATTAAGGAAATTTAAAAAACAGGTCGATTTTTATTGTCAAAAACTAACTTTTTGATATAAAAATCTCACCCCTATAATTCACCCCTATCATTAAGATAGGGGTATAAGATGGTGTTCCCACGCATTATGACCTTAATATTCGACAGTATCTGGATCAACAATTTCCCAACAGATGGATTGGCAGGCGTGGTGCAATCGAGTGGCCAGCAAAAGCACCTGACCTAACTCCCTCAGATTTTTTTCTATGTGGTCATTTGAAGAATGTGGTATTCAAAAGCAAACCAAATACTACCGACGAAATAAAAACAAAACCTAGAAATGATTGTACCAACATTTCTCCAGAGATCTACATTCACTATTTGTGCTTTAAACTCTCTACAAGATCTTACGACTACAAACGTCAAATTATTATTGCATCTTCGGTAAGTATTATCTCACAGATACTTTTGAAGACAATATGGCAGGGTTTTTCAGATCCCCTTTTTATTTATGTATCGATGAGTGGTACTAACCGGTATTTATTTCAACGAACAGCCTCTTCCCTTTATTTTTACTTTTCTTCTTTTCAATTTTTCCATGTTCGGACACTACAATATCAATTCTCATAGTATCCATATTTCCTACCAAACAGAAATTAGATCCAAGGGCGTCCAAGGTGGTGACATCATTTCCAGCTGAATCTGAAGAAGTGATAAATTCATTAGACAAGAAATAACTTACAGTTTATATATAACAAATGTTTTGCTTAGAAATTCCCTTACTAGAATCTGACATTGTTGTAAATCTTAACTGTTGAGGCATCACACCTAAACCAGATAAGAGGGGTTGGAATATTTGGTTGGCGTCCAACAAACGTATTGACTCATGGATTGGAAAAGGTGAAACTTCTGGTATGGTTATGTTTTCCCTCGGTAAAGTAGTTCCATCACCAGACGAATCAGTTTGTAAAGTGTTGATTTTGGATTCCAGACACCCTGTTAACAAAAGAGACAGTAAGCAATTTCTGATACACTACAGTGTAAGAAAATAAAAACAATACAGTAGGCCATGGAGTGCAATACTAACAATCCAACACGTCATTACAAAATAAATTAAGTTTGGCAACCTGTCAAACTCCCAGTTGTGGATATTCCTAAAAGCTAATCCATTAACATTTAAGAGTATTTTATTTGACACAAATCTCTTTAAATTACATTTGTTTACTTGTAATATTGGTACCATCCATCTACAGATAGAAAAACATATTAAAAGTAACCCAGAAAAAATATCCTCTGTGGGTTCGAGGATGAAATAAAAGAATAAGCCCAAGGTGACTTTTGACTGTCGTAAGACGTGACTACCTAAAGACAAACACTCCAGGCGAACCCAGAGGGAGGGTGAAATCTCTTAGAGTGATTTACACCCGGAGGTTGAGGCCTCTACCATGAGCTTTGAAACAGACGAACGACCTTGTTTAGTTGTTATCGGGAGCTGGATTCCTTTGGATATTCCATACGAAATACAGGCATAGAAACTTTTTCTCCAGTTTAATAAGTGCTTGTTTTTTCTCTGCAATCGATTTTGCCTTTTATGATGCTGTAAATGCCATAACCGGTTGCAGACAAGGAAACAAGAAGTTGGAAAGCCAGAGAAGAAGTGCCTACACATGTATTTATTACACAAGAATCTGTGGCTAGAGTGAAGAGGTCTTTATCCACTACATAACCTAACCTACATGCTTCATCAACATCAGGTACATAATCTAAGGAAGACCAGTGCAATGTTGTTATCTGTACAATTTTATAGTCAATATTTGAACTCATGATGACTACTCTTACCTTTTAATCCGGTGGCCGTATCTTGTTTTGCCATCCAACTGTACAAATCTTCTGAAGAATGAGTATGTCCAACGTTGCGATGTAAGGGACTTGAAGGTATGTCTGGGCTTGAATGGCTACACATATCACTTGGATCAGAACCCATGTTTATTATAGTCCGATCTTCCCTCAAAGTACCATAACCTGAAAGTAGTGGAAAACATTTACTGTAAATACCCACAGCAGCTGTCAATTAAATATTTGTAGCATAATGTAACATATAATCAGCAATAGATCAGGCCTGTATAATTATACCACATAAACATCATCAGTCTTAGTTAGCGATTAATGTCAATAAGGCTCTTTAGTCAATGTAATCATGCCAACTGGTGACATCTGTTTAAGAAAATCGAAATGCTTACTACACGGCCTTGTATTTTTATACTTAGATTAGATTAGATTCAACGCAAGTAGGCTATTCCAGTCGCTCCACTGCGACCTTAGGTCTATTGTGGCTCACGTCTAATTGCTTAAATTTCACTTATCAAATTCAGCTCCCTGCGGGAGTCAGTCTTTTTTCCCCTCATAGCGGAGGTGAATGCCTTTTACACAGGCCTGTGGCTGGCACTTCCACGATCTAACACCAACCGGCACTGTGGTGACTCACCTTCCCCCCAGGTCGGGATTACCCGCTTGACACCCCCTTGACACCAAGAGACGTGGCGGAAACCACTCGCTGGCATTGCTTCACCACATCCTTAACTTTTGTTGTTCTCAAAACTTCTACATCCTGTCTTCCTCCTCCTTTGACTTCATTATTTCTACGATCCCTCTCTCCACAGTATTCCACACCCTTTCACTTCCCAGCATATAATCCACACATTATCTGCTGTTAAACCTCTGTGAATCTCTTTATACATTTGTTCTCTTATTTGTGACCATCTTGCGCACTCCAAGACTGTGTGTCTTGGCGTATCTCTATCACCACAATACATACAGTCCTCTTTATCGACTATTTTCTTGTACTCAGGTAAGACCTGAAACACCAGTGACTGGTGCGCCATACAGTATGATTGAATTTACCACACTACTCAGCACCCATCGAGATGTGTGCAAGGGAAAGTATAGAAAACCAGTACACACACAAATCCATAAAGATATATGCAGATAGCCAAGCTGCAATAAAGGCTCTTGGTTCCTACTGTTGTAATTCAAAAACGGTATGGAGTTGTGAATCTGTCCTTAACAAACTGGGCAGCTGTAATGAGGTGTCGCTGTTCTGGATACCAGGTCACTCGGACCATGATAGCAATGTTGCGGCCCACACACTTGCCAGGAGTGGTGCCCAGAGAGACTTTGTCGGACCAGAACCGGTGCTGGGGATAACATCATGCACAGCAAAACGCACCTTAAAGACCTGGACAGAAAGAATGACAATCCAGTATTGGCAAGATCTACCAGGATTAGCTCACTCTAAGGCCTTTATAAATGGCCTGTCTGAGACAAGGGCTAAAAAACTTCTAGAGCTAAACAGACAACAACTGAGTACTCTAGTCGGTCTGTATACAGGACATTGCCGCTTGTGTCACCACATGCACCTTTATGACGTATAATCAGGGTGATAGAACATTATAAATGAGTTTATTTACGTGCGTTTTTGTTATAAGTTGCCGGGACCTATGAAATGTTGACGTTTTAACCGGGTTGACGCATTATCCAATGATGTAATAATCGAGTTTTACTGTATATATATATATATATATATATATATATATATATATATATATATATATATATATATATATATATATATTTAATATTGGTTATTATTAATCATTCGGTTTCTCTTTAAAATGTAGCGAATGCATGAGTATTTACCAAGAAGAAAAATTTATATGCTCATCTGAGAAAATTCCATGACCTATTGAGCCAGCTTTTCAGAGCATCAAGAGAAAGCAAAAACTGTATGCACCATATGTAACCAAGTTATTCTCTAAATATGCCCCAAACAGGTTCGTGATCAACTCACATAAAAGTAAAAATCATCATAATTATCATAAGACTTCTAGAAATGCATCAAGGTTACTCTGACCTCAAGATAATTGCATGGTAACATTAGTCAATTAGAGGCTTACAAGGTCACCTCAATGAAAACCATTCTATAGATATTGAAACTGAAAAGATTGATTTTAGTTCTGTGAACGTTAAATTATTGAAAATGTATAATATTATTTGAACTGAGAATGGCTTGTCACTTCGTGTTCTGATACTTCAAAAAAGTATTATGTTTGTTTTATGCAAAGTGCATGTTTACAGGCACATCGAGAGTAGAATTTGCAAAATTTGTATTCATTATTTCAAATGGTCCTGTACCGGCAGCTTAATAAAGTTGAATATATTATGCAAGCATATCCATGCAGGTGCTCAAATATATCTTAGGTGGAGTGGCAGGAGCATAACGTCCACCCGAACTAGGTGATCTACTTGATATGTGTCAATGTTCCTGTTCAACAATTATGTATAAACCAATTTATATTCCCGCACCTGTTCATATAAGAACAGGGACTTTTTATTTTTACCTCCCTGAAAATGTTATATGCCATCCAATCACGTGCGCGCATTGATCCTCACTGTGCAACACACGAGTCCTGCACAAGCAGTAGCTTACAATAGACCTTATGGTCGCGGTGGAGGGACCGGTATGGCCCACTCACATTCAAACCAAGCAGTAGCTTGTTGGTCAAGAAGCGCCGCCGATTTAAAAATTCATGTCATTCTTTCTCCCGCTCTGTAGTCAGACGCACGCTCTCACACGCCTAAGTTTAACCGCAATCCGCAATTACTCCTATGAGTTTTAGTTACATATGTGTGTTACCTAAAATCCAAGTATTCTCCGCCTCTCCCTTCCTTACACTTTACCTTTAGGTCACACGAACATCTACATCAAGATGCCGCATTCAAGATACAATAACTGTAAGTACCTACTTTGTATTATTATTATTAACCTTACTATGTGTAACTGTTAGTAGAGTAGCCATTCTCTTTAAAAGGCTGGTTCTTCGAGTTTATTTTGGTTTTATCATCGCCCTCATTTCAAATTTAAGCTTGCCCTGATTCGGATAGAACAATAGAGTCATTCACAACATTTATATATGAACACATTTTTTTTGCCATTTTATTAACAGTTCCACTGCTAATGAAGTTAATCCTTATGAAAAAATGATACCTTCATTTACTGAAACAATTTTAAGGACCCCGCAATGAATTAGGAGAAGTGTTAAATATAAATAATAGTGCATTTGATCATACATACTTATAGATTTTCGGCTAAAAATAAAATTGTTTACAAATTAGTGTTTTTTTTATTTCATTAAGTAATGAATATAACCACACCACTGGTTGGTCAAGTTTTATGAATTACCTGTTATTGCCATTAATTCCAACAACTGAACATTAACACTTGTTCATCTTTTCTTTATTTTTTATTGGTTAGAGCCATTTAGCGGTGTGGACAGATATACATATTATAGATGCCTATCCTTTCTCTTTTAAACAGTTGTAACGAGCGGCTTGTCTCTGTTTTATTTATTACTTTAAAAGCCTGGACGCAGCAAGTGCGTTATGGTAGTGAATTTTCATAGAAATGATCTGGCACAAAATATTTTATTATAACTTTTTTTCTTGTAACATAGAAATCTAAATTTTAGTGTACAGTTTACTTTTTATATCGTAAACCTACCTACCAAATTTGGTTATCATAGATTTTTTATTTTTTAAGAAAAAAGTTTTTTTCAAATGAAAACTCAAATTTTTCCCGGAAAACCTTGTCCAATTTTTCTGATTAACGAACTTATCAAAGCCATTTACAAAAGGAAGGTACATGCCAAGTTTTATTAAAATCGGCCCATTATTTTTTGAGATAAGAATTTTTTTCGAATGAAAACTCAAAATTTTCTCGGAAAACCTCGTCAGATTTTCCTGATTAACTACCTTATCCAAGCCATTTACAAGAGAAAGGTACATACCAAATTTTATCAAAATCTGCCTATTATTTTTTGAGTTATCGGTGTGATACATATATATATATATATATATATATATATATATATATATATATATATATATATATATATATATATATATATATATATATATATATATAAATTTAAACTGACCCCGGATATGTGTTCTGGGGGTCCTAGTTCGCGCTCATTTGCAAAAAAATTTCAAAATTCAAAAGTCGGGATCTCATTAGTGAATTTTTTCTACGAAAATTCACTAAAAGCCCAAGCGGCAGGGTGGTTTTCAGAGTGATTAAAGCTATCGCATTTGAATCTTTAGATTATGGGAAATGCTCCCTTAACCAGCGCTCAATATAGGCGTAGACAAGTATTTTGGATTGACTCGGTAGACCATGGAAAGATTTTAAATAAATCTGAAATTTTGCTATGTCCAATACCTATCAAATACCTTACGACACTATGTCGCACTTTTGTATAATATGGGGCAGATTAATTAAACTTAGGGGAAGGTGTTATTTACTATCACTATAAATGAAATCCGGCCATTTAGTTAAAGACCTATATTAAATATAATTTAAATAAATCCAACACACAAGATTTAACCAAAATAAGCGACAATTATTTATAGTATGACTTTACTTAACTGCGGCTCCAGTGAAGCGTTAGATCATGCGCAAATGTGCCTCACATTAATATAGCTTAATTTACCCCTACAGTAAATGACAAGGTTTCCATGGCATCAAAATTGTGACAAAAATAAATCTGATATAGGATTAGCCGACGTTTAAAATATAATTTTCACACAAGTCCCTTTGTCCTACCCCTTACTGGATGGTAGTTTATGAGTCCTTCTCTGTTACTGTCTCTTTGGACTAACTTGATTTGTCCCTTAAAGTAGGCAACCCTTCAGAGATTAAATTTCTTATCTATGATACTCAAATTTCTCAACCCCAACTATTAAACTTACAAATACTTCCCTGACTAAAACTATTATGTTTATTCCTTTAACATAAATTCACTCTCCCTTAATTAGTTATAATTATTAAAAATTTGAGGTAGGATTGGTTACGGCTATGGTAAGTCTCAAATACAGCTACCATGTATCTCGGTTTATCTTGACCAGAAAAGAAAATTATATCTAAGACTCACCTGTCATTAAAATAATCCAGTAGGAAAGAATACCAATACCGACTTTGTAAGGGCCCTTCAGTACAATATCACTTATAGGTGTAAATAAATATCGAGCGATAACGGTAATTGATATATAAACCATCCTGTTTAAACCCCTAGGTTAACACCGACTGTTCCCTGTAAATCTAATGACTCTAATTCTTCAGCCTCGGATCTATGGTGATTTTACTCTAAGCCGGCACCGGCATCTCTCGCGTTCCCAGTCCCACTAAACTTTTCTCTGCGTTTTCTTCCCAAAAAAACATGCATTTCCCCGCCTTATTTTCTCCCGACTCGACAGTGCTAAAATCCGAATTCCAACCTCGTGTGTCAGCACACTGGTGGCAGTTTACTTATCCAAGTACTTTCGCAAGACCCTCCTTCAGTTACCGACTTTGAGGCGTCGTAACAGCATAAGATTTCAACACATTCCGCACGTTTCATAAGTCTGGTATCAAAGTCTTTACCAGGTATTATCATGACCGTTAAAGAATTTGGGGCCGCTACTGCAGCTGTGTCCCTATTGTAAATTTGTTAGCGAGTAATTAAGTGTCACAATAATATACTTAATTTAATTTTATATCATCTGGACAATTGTTTAACGCAACAAAATATTAAATTAGCGAATTTAGGTACTATATATAGATTGTCCCGTAATTACAAATCCCAATTAAATGACACCATTACTTAGCAGTATCTATGCACTATATAGACTGTCCTGCAATTATAGCTGTCCCCTTGGATACTAGCCCAAAATAATCAAGCAGGTATCCTGCTTACACAGTTTTTTTAACTACCAATTACATATATCAACGTAGAATGATTAAAAGTATGTTAACGGTGTTCCGACTATTGCTTCTTTAAACTAGATCAGCCCAACAGTGTTAAGATACCAATTTATTACCAGAATTCTCGTGGTTTACGTACTATAACAGAAGATATCTATCTAGGCTTGTGCCAGTTGTCTGAATTCAAGATAATTGCTCTTAGTGAAACTAATTTACAGTCCGACATTGGTAATTACGAGCTATTTCCGCGTTCATACAGTGTATTTAGGGCAGATAGAAGACTGGATGTCACTACTAAGAGATCTGGTGGAGGAGTACTTTTGGCAATTCATTGTGATGTTCAAGTGGCTCAAGTAGCTTTATCTGCTATTCTAGAGGCAGTACCAGTTATTGATATTGTTGCGTGCAGGTGCACTTTGGATCAGATTGTGTTTCATGTGA
Source organism: Tillus elongatus (assembly GCA_964006375.1). Classification (NCBI taxonomy): domain Eukaryota; kingdom Metazoa; phylum Arthropoda; class Insecta; order Coleoptera; family Cleridae; genus Tillus; species Tillus elongatus. The sequence continues at coordinate 28,126,461 of OZ023270.1, forward strand.
TTTGTGTATATATATATATATATATATATATATATATATATATATATATATATATATATATATATATATATATATATATATATATACCACCATATGTGTCAGCAGTGCAGCTTGAACTTTTCCTTAATGTGCTGGAACAGTCTGTCATTCCGCTGTTGGAAAATTTGGTTATTATTGTTGATTTTAATGCACCTCAGTTTATTTATGGACAAATTACTGATGCTAAAACCAAAGCTATCCATGATTTTTTAAATCTGTCACAGTTTAATAATATTTCCAATAAAAACAATAGGCTGCTTGACATTGTGCTTGCCAGTTGTAATTGCTCGGTTCTTCATGATATGGATCCACTAGTACCTGAGGATGCATATCACCCTGCTTTAGGCAAATTTCCTGAATTAAGGAAAAGTTACAATGGTCCTAAATACTTTCCATGTAACAACTTTCGAAAGGCCAATTACCCTGCACTGTATGCTTCAATACTTGATGAAGATTGGTCTAAACTGGAGTCCTTTACTACCGCTGATGAGGCTTGTAGTTACTTTTATGGCAGACTTTACAGTATCTTTGAACAACATGTTCTTTAGTGCAAGAGGTCATCTAGAAAATTCACTCCCTGGTTTACTAATGAAATAATAAATTATATAAAAAAATAAGGAGGTGCTATGCAATATATTGGAGGCATAAACGTGATAGTGATCATGCAGAGTATAGTCTTCTTAGATCTATAGTTAAAAACAAGCTACGAGAGGCATATGCTGAGTATGTCTGTGGAACTGAAGAGTCTCTTAAGGTTGATCCCTCTAGATTTTGGTCTCACATACAGAAAAGGAGGCGAGCAAGTAACATTCTGACGAAAATGACATGGTTTATAATAACAAACAATTGTTAACTGTTTTGGAAACCATTTTTAAAGTGTGTACCCTCCTCAATGCAGAACCAGTGGATACCTCTGGACCATCGCATATGGCAGTCAGTGTGACAGTGGTTGGTGATAAGGAAATTCTTAAAGCCATCAATAAGCTCAAGAACAAGTTTACTGCTGGACCAGATTTGGTGCCATCCTTCTTGATTAAGGACTGTGCGCATGCTCTTCTCAAACCACTTAGAACCCTAGTTAACCTGTCACTGCGCACACATTGCTTCCCTGAGGTTTGGAAAGTTGCTCTATCCTGTTTTTAAGTCAGGGGACCGTTCGAAGGTGAGCAACTACAGGCCTATAGCTATCCTATGTAATTTTGCTACAATTTTTGAGGCAGTTCTGTATGGTTGTATATATCCTGCCGTGAAGTGTCGCTTGTCACAATACCAGCATTGGTTTATGGAGGGGCGCTCAACACTGACGAATTTATCCCTGTTCACACAGTATGTAAGTGAAGCTTTGGATCGACGGGGTCAGGTGGATGTCGTTTATACAGACTTCTCCTAAGCGTTCGATCGTGTTGACCACTCAACACTTTTGTACAAGCTGCATTTGGCGGGCCTTGTTGGACGGCTGATAGAATTCTTTGGATCCTACTTGACTAAGGGTGTGCAACATGTTTTTTATAATGGATTGAAGTCTGAACCCTTCACTGCTGGCTCCGGCGTTCCACAGGGTTCCAATCTTGGCCCACTCCTCTTTTTGTTATTTATCAACGACACAAGCTCTGGAATTTCTGGAAATCATCTATTATTTGCTGATGATCTCAAATTATACTCCAGTGTTCATGATATTGGTGACTGTTCAAGACTCCAGGTGGACCTTGACAAGTTGCAGCTGTGGTGTGTTGAGAACAGACTTGAATTAAATGTCTCAAAGTGCAAAGTGAAACACTAGAAAAACCAGCCATATAGCTTTTACCTACAAATAGGGTGGTGTGCCATTCGCTCGGACTGAAACGCACAAGGATCTTGGCATTTTATATGATGAACATTTAAGTTTCACTGGACATATTCAAACAATCACAGCATCCTGTTTGAAGTTGATGGGTTTCATTATGAGGAATATCAGATCATTTTCCAATTTGGATAGCTTGAAAATTCTCTATTTTGCCTATATTCGATCGAGGTTTGAATATTGTAGCTTGGTTTTTGATCCCTTTTATAGTGTTCATATTGGTGCTCTGGAAGATGTCCAGTGTACGTTTTTAAAACACCTTGTATATAGGGCATTTGGTACCTACCCACAGAGGGAATGCGATCATGGCCAATTGCTGATGCAAACTGGAATACCCAGTTTGTATTTGCGTAGAAAAGTTGCATCTGTGATGTTCTTGCATAACTTGTTTCATGGTAAAGTGGATTGTCCAGACTTATTGATGCAATTAAATTTCTCAGTTCCACAGGCTGCATCTAGAGTGATGAGACTGTTTAAGCCTCCAATACCAAGGACTAACTCGTATATGAAATCACCTGTGTACACAATGAGCTCTGACTTTAATGATATTGCAAACTTGTGCGACTTCTATTCCGATAAGGCTGCAGTTATTCGTAGGGTGGCTATATCTTACTTTGTCAATTACTAAGACCATTATATGTACTGTTTTGTGGAATTTCTGCCTTGTGATGTTTTGCACAGTATTTTAGTTTTGTTTGAGAACTATTTTTTGTTCATATTGTAACATATTGTTCTTTTTGTTTGGTGCCCTATTAATGGGATTATCCTGTTGGGCATGTATTCAATAAATAAATAGGAGCCAGTATGAAGATACTGTATTGTGTATAATAGCATCAATTTAATAACTACAAATATATTCAGGGAATCATCACCTTAATAACTACAAATATATTCAGGGAATAAGTATTTGACTTCCTACTATAATTTAAATTTTTAATTTTGCTGCTTTAACCTGCTTAAAATATTCTGCGAAATCCGCATGATTGGTGCAACAGAGTTTTTACTGTCGCGAGACGCCCGTGAGCAATGCTTTTACTTCCTGGCGGAATTTTTCAAATATTATTTATTATGAACATTAATATTTGTAGTTGTTTATTAAATTATTATTACTTGTTTCATTTATTTTATACATTATTTCTAACGTGACATGTATATAATATGCTCAATAAAATTATTATTATTATTATATTTTAAAATAATGGAATTTGGAAGCTTGGCATTGGTTGAAAAGCCTCAAATAAATGTAGTCGCCAATTAACTAAATTAACCAATAAAACTAATCACCATTTGTTAAACCACTAATCTTGTAATAAATACTTACAAATGTTATCATCATTCATCCTTTTCTGAACAAATGAGTTTGCATTTGTCAATAAAGGTAAAACAACACTGGTTCGACTGCTTGTTGGTGGCTGCATAGGTGGCAGACTCTTCTTACGTTTCCTGTGGGGTACTGTAAAATAATAAATTGATTTCTTATGCATTCTGAATTCATATAATACATTTTTAACAATTAAAGAATACATTAGAATAGGAAAAACATCAAAAAGTTGTATTGACAATATTTGCACCAATTATAGGTTTGTATTTTCAACTGAAATTTTAAACTCTCATTTATCAGATCACGCAGCTCATACAGCTCAGAAAATTACTGTTGAGTTAAATAGTTCTCCCAAGAGTTTTTATAGATATAAAAGATACTTTAATAATGAAAATATCAAACAATTTTGTGAAAGTTTAAGCTCTATTGATTGGAATTTTTATACAGAATAGATAACATTTTTTTTTTAAATTTCAGCAACACACCATGAGGGCTTACAACGTAAATACTACCGTACTGTGGGTGTTGACAAGGAGGAAAGAGGCAACTTGTTAATTCCGGACTTGAAGGTTTGGAGGCTCGGAGGAGATGGAAAAACATGCGCCGGCAAGGAATTCCACAACTCGGAAGTCCTCGGGACAAAAGAGAGGGCATAACAAGATATTCTATGTTTGGTGACCTGGACAGTAAAAGGATGCATTTGCTCTGTTCCCTGGTAGATCTGTTGGAGGCAGCAGGTTGAGGAACTATGGAAGAAAGCTCCTCTGAGCAGCGCCCGTGCAGATATCTATAAAAGAGAGAGAGAGGTCACCAACGGCACGTCGGTGGGCAAGGGATGGCAGACTTTGGGTGAGGGTATGGTCACCGATGAGACGTATAGCTCTCTTCTGAATGGAGTTCAGGATAGCAAGTGTAGAAGCGGCAGCAGCACCCCAGATGTGGGAGCAGTATTCGAGGTTTGGCCTTATTTGTGAAGTATATAAGGTAAAGAGATTAGCTGGTGAAAAGTATTTGCAAGTCCGGGAGAGGAAACCTAATTTCTTAGCAGACGCTTCTGCAATTGATGTGACATGTTGGTGCCAATTGAGATTTCGATCCACAGAAATGCCAACAATGCTAACAAGTGAAAAGGACTAATTACTTTGAATAACTTGGTTGTTCACTGTGATAGGTCTAGGGCTGGTGTATCTCTTATGAGAAAGAAAGCAAGACTGAGTTTTGGTGGGGTTGAATTGTACAAGGTGAACCTTGAGGAACTCCTGCATTAATTGGATATAGTTTAGAGGAATGGCCATCCACAACAACAGAAATGCTCCGGTTGGAGAGGAAATTTGCTGTCCAGGTACAGAGTTTTGGTGGTAGGCCATAGGCCGGAAGTTTATTAAGCAGTGCTGCGTGCCAGACCTGATCGAATGCTTTGGATATGTCTAGAGCGACAATCTGGGATTAACCGTGTAATTCCATAGATTTGTTCCAAGAATGAGTGACAGAGGAAAGGAGGTCGGCAGTTGATCTGCGCTGATGGAATCCATACTGCCTGTCGTGGATTAGACTGTGTTTTCAAGAAATTTTAGTAATTCGATATTTATATACTTTTCCATCACTTAAGAGACGACTGAAAGGAGAGAAATAGGTCTGTAGTTGCTTGGAAGCGCTTTGGATCCTTTCTTGGGGACGAGTTGTACTCGAGCAGTTTTCCAGTTACTAGTGAATATGCCTCTATTGTAATATGTCGGAAACAGACGAGTCAGGACAGGAGCAAGTTCTGGTGCGCATTTTTTGAGAACAATTGCTGGGATCTCGTCAAGGCCAGAGGCTTTCCTGGTATTCGTACCTTTTTAGTTTTGAAAATGATATCCGTCATTTTATGCGCCACATTGGGGACTGTTGGTGGTTGAACATTTGAAGGTGGGTTGGGATTAGAATTGCCGGCGAACGAGGCAAAAAGTTCAGCCTTGCCCAGGGCGGTAGAAACAATTTAATCCCATGAGACAAGAGGTGGGAACGTGCTCTTGCAGAAATTATTCCCAATAGATTTAGCAAGAGTCCACAAGGGTTTGCTGACCTTGGAGCTTAAGAGGACTTTGTTTTTGATGTGGTTATTAAACGAGTTTTTTGCCTCAGAAAGAATGCGGACATAGTATTTTCTTGCGTCGTTAAATGCTTGACGGTTTTCTTGACTGGGATTGTGTAGAAGCGTTTTATGAGCTTTGACCTTTTCAAGTCTGGCCTTGTCACAGGATTTAGAGAACCAGGGCTTTTGAGTGGCTGAAGAAGTTTTCTGTGTACATTGAATAAATAATTCCATGCCATAATTTCAGTGACGTTTTGTGAGATATCAGAGGGGTCAGGTTGAGAGAAGCAGACAGACGCCCATTAAAATGGGGAAAAGTAATCTCGCATTTCGTCCCAGTTCGCGGAGTTGTAGTGCCAAACGATACGTGGGTGTGATGACTGTGTGACCTCGGGTTGCATTGCACAGGAAGCAGTGACCATGCCGTGGTCTGAGCGACCCAGGGGGGCAGTGACTGATATCTTATAGCAGTCAGGATTTGTAGTAAGAAGGAGATCCAGGGATTTGAGCTGTGTGTTTTGATGTGAAGAAAGTAAGTAGGTTGCTGAACCATATTGGCTAAAGAATTGCTGACTGCAAAGGTCTCCGCTGCTCTTCCTTGTGGATCGGTTTTTGAAGATCCTAGCCATTCCTTATTATGGACATTGAAGTCACCAAGAATAGTGACCTCGGAGGATGGATATTCAGAAATCAGATGGTCGGTTTTTTCAGAAAGGTAGTCAAAGAGCTGTTGTCAGAAGGTGACCGGTAAATGCAACAGATGAATTTAGTTACAGCCCTGAGAGAGAGTTTTATCCATAGTGGGTCTGGGGACTAACTAAAAGAATAGGCCCAATGTAACTCCTGCCTGTCGTAAGAGGCGACTAATCAGAATCAAACACTGGCGGAAGTCTTGTCCAGGTGGGTCTGGAGGCACGCGAATATCTCTGGCGAGTGATATGCACCCGGATTCTGACGCCTCCACTGTGGGCTTAGATGGCCTCGCTTGGTTGTTACTCGGGAGCAGGGTTCCAGATGATACCGCCCTGGGTTGAACGCTGGCGTGTGTCGTGTGTCCAGACGACCAGGAGGGTGCTGTGATCTCTGCTAAATGGTACACACCCGGAGTTTGGGGCCCCCACTGTGTGCTACGAAACAGACGGACGGCCTCGCTTGGGTGATGCTCGGGAGCGGGACTTGATGGGATGTTACCTTGAGTCTAACACTGTTGGGTGTCGGGTTTAGACGAGCCGGGAGGGGGGAGCTGAGATCTCTAGGGGTGGATTACAACTGGGGATTGGATGCTGCTCAAGGGCGAGACTTCATGATACCGCCTCGAGGCAAACTCTTATGGATGTCGGGTCCAGATGAATTCGTAGAGGTTATCTCTCTTTGAGCTTCGAAACGGGCAAGTGACCTCACTCAGATGACAGTACACCTGCCAAACCAACTTTCACCCTCAATAAAAGATTGACTCCCGCATGGAGCTGGAATTGATGGGTGAACTTTAAATAATAAGACGTAAGCCACAATAGACCTAAGGTCACAGTGGAGGGACTGGAATAGCGCACCCACAATAAATCTAATCTAATCTAATCTAACTCTCTGTGCAAGTTCCACTGAGTTCCCGACCATAGGTGCTCCGCTGAAAACTACCTCTTTCATTGGTTGCCTAGGCTCATGTGACCAGTGTTTCGTCTCTGCGCACATGGAGCTGAGATAATCTGTCTATTTTTAGATATGATCGTCAATGTTTATGACATTATTTTCCTGCACAGACTCGTTTGTTTTAAAGGCAAGATGATTCTGATATAGGTATAATCTCTCTTGGTGCTAACAAATTTTCTTTACTTATAAGGTGACTATTTAGTCTGCAACTAATTTTGCATTGTTTGTGGTGAATTTTAATTCAATTTTTCGAGTGAATATATGATAAGGCTCTTCATTTAGTTACTCAACATTGCAACCTGCACACACTTATAGTAAATAATTAACATGTTTAGCCATGTGTGGTGTACAGGTGTACAGTAGAGATGGGCATATTAGTTCTTTTCTGAGAACTAGTTCCCAGGAACTACTTCTCTGAAACGAACTAGTTCTCAAATGTAGTTCACGGGAACTACATTTACTCAGCAAGGTTACAGGGAATGAGAATGAATCCTGTAGCCGCTGGTATTATGGAATTTGATAAATATTTAAATGAGACAGTATTACCGCGTACAAATGACCCTGTGATTTGGTGGAAGGAACGAGAAAAAATATATCCCCGTATTTTTAATATAGTAAAATGATGACTGTGCATTACAGCTACCTCAGTGCCATACGAGTGAATCTTTTCGAAGACTGGACAAACATCAACGGATCGGAGGAGTAGGTTAACACATAATAAATTCAAACAAATTATGTTTTTAATCCATAATTTATAATTGTATTTATATACTGATATTTTTTATTTTGTGGGAGTCCACCATGCATTTATTATACCAAAAAATCTTATTTCAGTTACTTTTTTGATTTGTTTTGTTTTTTATTTTTTGTAATTTAATGCATGTGATATTTTTTATAAGTGTGATGAAATGACCTAGGTAGAAAACTCATTATGTTTAATTTTGTTTATATATTTTCTTTTTCATATTTTAATATTCAATAAAACATAAAACGATATTTTTATTAGGCACTTGCAAGGGCATGGATATTTGTCCCTTCATAAATCTGATCAAAACTAAAATGCTAATATTAATTGTAAAACTATAACGTCGTGTTCATTTAACCAGTCGTTTAGTTTGCTTCAAATTTCAACCAGACTATCTTATTTCACATTTGTTAGTTTGCGAACGATTTCGTAGGTGCCACAGGTGGCTACTTATTAGACTAGTAAGTAATGTAGTAATGTATGGAATGGAATTGTTACACTATGTGACCGAGTCACCGAGAATCTAGCAAGATTTTCAAGCTTTGAAGTAGCTCTCCGTGAACTACTTTGTATCAACGTCACGAACTAGTTCATTTAGTTCGTTGACACGACTCGTTCTTTTTAACCAGTCGTTTAGTTTGCTTCAAATTTCAACTAGACTATCTTATTTCACATTTGTTAGTTCGCGAACGATTTCGTTAGTGCCACATGTGGCTACTTATTAGACTAGCAAGTAATGTAGTAATGTATGGAATGGAATTGTTACACTACGCGACCGAGTCACCGAGAATGTAGCAAGATTTTCAAGCTTCGAAGTAGCTCTCCGTGAACTACTTTGTTTCAACGCCACGAACTAGTTCATTTAGTTCGTTGACAAGAATCGTTCTTTTTAACCAGTCGTTTAGTTTGCTTCAAATTTCAACTAGACTATCTTATTTCACATTTGTTAGTTCGCGAACGATTTCATTGGTGCCACATGCGGCTACTTATTAGACTAGTAAGTAATGTAGTAATGTATGGAATGGAATTGTTACACTACGCGACCGAGTCACCGAGAATCTAGCAAAATTTTCAAGCTTTGAAGTTGCTCTTTGCGAACTACTTTGTTTCAATGTCACGAACTAGTTCATTTAGTTCGTTGACAAGAATCGTTCTTTTTAACCAGTCGTTTAGTTTGCTTCAAATTTCAACTAGACTATCTTATTTCACATTTGTTAGTTCGCGAACGATTTCATTGGTGCCACATGCGGCTACTTATTAGACTAGTAAGTAATGTAGTAATGTATGGAATGGAATTGTTACACTACGCGACCGAGTCACCGAGAATGTAGCAAGATTTTCAAGCTTTGAAGTTGCTCTTCGCGAACTACTTTGTTTCAACGTCACGAACTAGTTCATTTAGTTCGTTGACAAGAATCATTCTTTTTAACCAGTCGTTTAGTTTGCTTCAAATTTCAACTAGACTATCTTATTTCACATTTGTTAGTTCGCGAACGATTTCATTGGTGCCACATGCGGCTACTTATTAGACTAGTAAGTAATGTAGTAATGTATGGAATGGAATTGTTACACTACGCGACCGAGTCACCGAGAATGTAGCAAGATTTTCAAGCTTTGAAGTAACTCTCCGCGAAATTTTTTGTTTCAACGTCACGAACTAGTTCATTTAGTTCGCTGACAAGAATCGTTCTTTTTAACCAGTTCGTTCATGAACTACCCATATCTAGTGTACAGTGGGTATCTGTTATTTTAACTTATCAAAAGGGGGATGAAACAATAATTAAAAGTACAATTTTTGAAGGGAAGATATAAATTCTGTAAGAAATTAAATACTACTCACCAGGAGGACTAGGTGATGTTAATACACTCTCCACACCTCCACTAACCACTGCGACTTGAGGGGTATGCACACTGCTCTCCATGTAAGGTTGCATCTTTGGCGAAGGGCCTAAATTTTCTTTGCTGGAAATACCTGTAAACACTGGGGTGAGTGCGACAAACCATTAGACACACGGGTTATGAATGTTAGTTACACATCTATGAGTGCTTGTGTGGGTGCATCAAGCATGCTGTGTCTTAACATAGTGTATTAGTAAGAAGAAAAAAAAAAGACAAATGAGTTTCACATTTGCTTTAATATAAGCTAGTAAAGATTTGCAGATAATTATACATATCTATTATCTGACGCTTATAAACCTATCAAAATTAAAATAGAACCTGGACATATGTTCTTCGAGGCAGGGTTGCAAAAACATGTTTTTTTTAAAACTTTGAACAAAACAAAAATAATAAACAGTGTTCAAAAATCATCATTTTTAATGAAAGACAATAAAACTGTTTTTAACTGAAAAAAAAACTTGTTTTAATCATAGTTTAAAACACATGCATGTCAAAATTGGGGGATTCACAGAGAGTGACTCAATAGAATAAGTTATTATAACCTCTACTTCTTTAAGCTAGCTTCAGCCTTCAGTATAATTCTTTCAGTGCACAACAGTGTAGTTTTGTATGCTTAATGTAGTAAGCATTGCCTCTATTGAAGCTGTAGGGCGTGATGCCATAGCTCCCATTATTCCAAGACAATCAGCCTTTGCAGTTTTTGTAATTTGCTTTGTGTTAAGGCTTGTTCCATTTTTGACCAGCATGCTATAGATGCATATGTGACTATAGGTTTAACCATAGTTTGGTATATCCAACAAATCATCCTGGGATTCAGCCCCCATGTTTTTCCTACAAGTCTATGGCAAGTCTAGATTGAATTGTGGCTTTCGAAAGAGTTTTTTCCAAGTGTGTGTTCCAGTTCAATTTTTGGTCTAAGAATGTCCCTAAATAGTTAACTTCATTTAAAATGTAATCTGTCTTCCATTCAGAGTGGGAGCTTTTAAATTTGGTTTCCTTCTGTTTGTGAATGGGACCAGAAATATATGAGGATTGACCCCCCCCCCGCGCACCAGTTCCTTACTATATTTTGGGCTGCTTGCATTTGGCTGGACATTACAGCATCATGCTTGCCCTTTCCTGTCATGACAATATCATCTGCATATCCTTGGACGATAAATCCTGCTCCGCACAATGTAGTCATAAGTATATCAACAACCACGGCAGAAGTGATAGCACTCCTCGCTGAGGATAACCTTTTACACTGATCACTAAGATAACAATTTGAACAATGAACTACACAGGAGCGGACCTGCTCTATTCATCGAAACGAAATTATTCAAATTTATAAGGATATATATATATATATATATATATATATATATATATATATATATATATATATATATATATATATATATATATATATATATATGCTATTAAAACCTCTCGTAATTCGAGATTCTAATGGTAAACAGACAACGGTTTTGTCTGGTCTATCTCTTCTGAAAGTCATAGACTCTGCTAACATTTTCTTTGTTTTATGTTTATTCACTAATTTTTCCACTAAGCAGAGAGAGAGAGAGAGAGAGAGAGAGAGAGAGAGAGAGAGAGAGAGAGAGAGAGAGAGAGAGATGGAAAGAGAGAGAGAGAGAGAGAGTAACCATTATATTTAGCTACATTTTTAATATATTCAAGTTTTCTGTTGTATCTTTCTTTATTTAAGCGAAACTTTCAATCTATGAACCAGAAAATTCACCCTGGCTGTGTTTTGTGGAAAACTATGGTGTACGTCAATCGAAATGTAACTCACAGTAGTGGTTTTCTTTCTGTGGATGTCAAGTTCTAGTCTCTATTTGTGATGACTAATACATCAAGAAAAGGTAATTTGTTATTAATTTCTATTTCATGGATTAATTTAATGGAATCAAATTTACTGTTTAAGTTGGCAATAAAACTATGTACCTTGCATACATTTATATTAAATACTGCAAAAACACTGCCACATAACGAAACATACTCTAGGAAAATGGTTATTTTTATTTGGTAGGTCTGTTTCAAATCTACTCAAGAAAAGGTCTGCAATAAATGGGAAAAGGAGGTTGCCCATTGCTGAGCAATGGGTTTGTTCAAAAAATTCATTATTAAATTGAAAAATATTCTGATTCAAGCAAAGATTTGTTAAATTTATATATTCATTGCAGACATCTTCATCGTTGTTCATTTTTAATAAATGGTCAAAATATATTAGCGTTTCTTTTATGGGAAACAACGAGGTCACATCCACAGAAAGGAAACCACTACTGTGAGTTACATTTCTATTGACTCAGACCATAGTTTTCCACAAAAAACAGCCAGTTTGAATTTTCTAGTTCATAGATTAATACAGTTTCCCTTAAATAAAGAAAGATGCAACAGAGAACTTGATATATTAAACATGTAGCTGAAAATAATGATTACAATGTCTGCTTAGTGAACAAATTAGTCAATATAAACATAAAACAAACAAAAAATGTTAGCGGAATATATGACTTTCAGAAAAGATAAACTAGACAATATCGTTGTCTGTTTACCATTTGCACCGCGAATTACGAGAGGTTCTAATAGCATTTTTAAGAAAGCCAATTTACAACTAACATTTTCTACAAAAAATACGTTAAAAAATTTGCCTAAGGTGTCCTAAAGGATAAAGATAAAACCACAGAATTGTCGGGAATCTATGAAATACAGTAAGTCCTCGCATAACATCGTCTCATTTAACATTGTTTCATTATAATGTGGCAGTTTGTTGTAGGCAAACATATCGTTTAACGTTCAAACTGATTCAGTATAAGGTTGTTATTCTAAAAAAAGTCTAATATAGAAGGTGAAAAAGGGGTACATTATAATGTAGACTGTAGGCATGTAATACATAAGTAAATGAATACTATTTTTTTTCCTTTATAATTTTGCAGTCACAAATATGTACATATGTATGTACATCATATTCATTCCCAATGATTCGTTTTAGGTCGTTTCACTTAAGGTTGCGATTGGTAGATCCCTAACTAGGACTTTAAAGTGGGGACTTACTGTAGGTTGCAAGGATTGTGAACTTAAATATGTTGGGCAAACTAAAAAAAACTATTGAAACTAGATTTAAAGAACATTTAGTGCTTTTGAGGTATGGCACTATTGACAAATCATGCTCAGCATATCTGAGATAATAATCATCATGTAGATAAACGGAATCTCAAGTTAATCAAGAATATCAGGCAGTCACGACAGTTAGATGCTTACAAAAGTGTATATATATATATATATATATATATATATATATATATATATATATATATATATATATATATATATGTATATGTATATGTATATGTATATATATATATATATATATATATATATATATATATATATATATATATATATATATATATATATAAATGTTTCGATGAATAGAGTATGTCCGGTTCTGTGTAGTCCATTGTGCAGACTGTTATCTTAATATTCAGTGTGTCCTTCTTAGAAGGAATATTTGATAATGGCAGCTTTACAAAGGCAGGTATGCGATTCTAATTACAAGGATGTAAGACTCAACAGTGGCGGTCTGTCTGTATACACCCGTAGAGGATGCTGTTCTTCAACTGCTTGGCAACTAACATATAAATAGCAGTTCTAGTTTTTATTCGCTTAGTTTATTAATCGCTCTGATGATGCAACTTAGCGAAACGATGGTCAGGCCAAAAAACAGTATTGTGTTGAATTGGGTTCTCCAAATTATACTTACCTCATATCAATTGATCAAACCAAATTGATGACAGTTTTACAAAGGCAGGTATGCAATTTTAATTATAGGTATTTAAGACTCAACAGTGGGGGAACAGTCTCTTTACCTTCGTAGACGACGCTGCTCGCAACTGCTTCACAACTAGCATATACATAGTAATTCTATGTTTTTATTCGCTTAGTTTATTGGTCGCTCTGATGACGATAACATTGTTAGCCAAAAAAAAGGTCTAAAACTGTATTGAGATGAATTGGGTTTCCAAATTGTGTTTATCCTAAGTTTATCAACAAGTAACTATAGCAGAGGTGATAGCACGCCTTCCTGAGGATAACCTTTTGTCATCGTCACTGTTGTGTTGGTTTTATCATTTGTAGTGGCTGTGATAACACAGCGTTTTAGCATTGATTCGATTTATCTTATAATGCGGAATTCCACGTCCCGTTCCTGTAGGGCCCATTTGATGGATTAATATGAGGTTTTGTCAAAGGTACACTCTATGTCAATGAATGTACTGAGGGCTACTTCTTTGGCCACAAAAGTATTTTCTATAACCCTAGCTCGTCTGTTTCATGGATGGATCCGGCGGGCAGCGTGGGACGGGGGCAGGCGTTTATTCGGAAGGACCAAGGGTAAGTCACAGTGTTTCCCTCGGAACTCATGCCACGATCTTTCAGGCCGAGATGTCCACCATCTTGCACTGCGTGCGAGAGAACAAGAGGAGCTACACCAACAAGCGGATCCTCATAGCCACAGACAGCCAGGCAGCCCTTAAGGCTCCAAGTAGCCCACATGTAAATTCCAGGCTGGTAAGTGAATGCCGAGACGAGACGAGCGATCTGGGTCGGCAGAATGAGGTCACCCTCATCTGGGTGCCGGGTCACTCGGGGGTCAAAGACAATAAAGAAGCTGACAGTCTCACGAAGAGAGGATCAGCATAACCATTTAACCATTTATGTGACCAGAACTGGTCCTGGGCGTATAGAAAGGCACAGTCAGGGTAACCAGCAAGTCCTGTGTCAGAACACAGCATAAGGCATACTGGGCAGATTGTCCAGGGCTCAAACACAGGAAGTCATTAATTGGGCAACCCAGTCCAAAGAGAGCTGTGCAGCTGCTAAATCTTAGCAGAGGACAGCTCAGGAACATAACAGGATCCTTGACGGGGCACATGGCTGTCAAGACACACCTGCATAAAATGTGGCGGTTCGAGGGGGACTTGGCATGCAGACTCTGCGGCGAGGGGGAGGAATCAGCCCAGCACATCTTGTACGAGTGTAAAGCTCTAGACCGCAAAAGACAACTGATCTACGGACAGCCTAGACCGGAGACAGAGCAATATAAAACTTCACCCTACCAATTGCTGTACAGACTAGTTCAAGGCACAGTGATTTTGGAATGGGTGGAGTAGAAAAGGCAAAGGGCATGCACAATAAGCCAAAGGCTGCGGTGCTATCGGGGCGGGAAAGACACGGGCAAGCCCTAAGGGAAAAAATATATAGCCTAGGATTAAACTAGCTCTGAATATTCGTTGCAGGTGGTGTTTTATTAAGTCAAAACCCCTCTGTAGCAAGGCTGGAAATATACTGTCTTTGACAGGGGATTTATAGGGTTTGAAACTCTCTATCGCCCATTATATAAAGAGTATAAATATTACATAACATGTTTTATAACTACGTTATCTCATTAACCATCACCGTCATCTTAAATATAGTACTAAGAATTAAAGCAATAAACAGAGGTTTCTGCATACAAATCATTTTTATAATTTTATTCTATTCTGCATCTGCGTTTTATATTTTCATGTTAGATAGTTTAGATTGATCCTTCTGAGCCTGCTGTAAATAAGCGAATAAATTAATATTAAAACTAAAAACTCATCTGTCTTTATTTAAAGATAAGCGTCTTGTCTAGTATCTACAACAGAACAATTAGCCAACAACCTACCGATGTTTCTATGAGTGGTGGGTTTGAGTATGATGCCCTGATGCAATAAGCGAGCGTGCTCGTCAGTAATATCGGGTTCTTCATTACCGCTCACTTCTCCGTCCGTCATGTATATCTCCTGCATACACATGTGAGTTTGGTTGTGCACATAGGTAAGTTGGTGGAGCCCCCACAACACAAGCGAGATTAAAATGAAAACACAAAAGAGAATTCATGGTGTTAGCAGGATGATCGTGTGTGTGTGTAATATTAGTAAAATACATAATAAATAGATATATGTACAAATAAAGAACAATAATAATGAATAGGTAGATACCAGTGTCTGAGTTAGTGCATTCTTTTATAAGAAGAATGAAAGATATCAGGCTTGACAAGATCTGCTGTTGACAAAATTATTTTGTTTTATATTATCTACATTTAAGAGTTACTGGGAAAAATATGTGTGACCTAATTGTCTACGTGCCATCTAAACAGCTGATTTACGTTCGAAAACGTCACTCTCCGTGTAATATTTACTCTGGCTGAAATTAAGTAGTGAGGGATTGGTGTGATGCTCCGATCACTTGTTTCCGAACGGCATCGCGGCAAATTTTAAATTTTTACAATCTGTCAAAAGCGGACAAGGCATGCTGAAGTTTAATACTTTGACATCAATAAAAAAAATCAACACACTGCAAACAGTGAAACATTCTGTAAAGTACTTTAAACTATGAATATTAAGCATTGAAAAGTGAGTATACTTTTGAATTTTTTAACATTATGGATTACTTCTGCTTATTATGGACATCAAAACCAGAAATATTGTACCGGCTGTTGCGAATTTAAACAACCTTTTTTTTCAACTTTTGAATGTAATAGGTTGATAATGACAGCAAACTTCAGATAAAGATTCAGATTCCTCATCAAAGCTTTTCATGAGTACGAATTTGTGTCTCACAGAAAGAGATATTCCAAGTTGTTTAGGCTAATGAACAAACTATTGTCCTATATTTCAGACCTACCGATGGTATGTATAAGGAGCCACGGTCCTCCTGCATCTTTTACTACAGTAACATATTAGTTTTGAATTAATACTCGATGGCTATAGAAGTATGTAGTTAACCAAAATAGATACAAATCTGAAATTTGGGTTATGTTCATAAGTGGTTATAATCTTCATTTTGAAAACATTTTTGACACTGTGGCGTTGCCACATGGATCCTTAGCAGACACCAACTTTGTTTTTTCAAATGAAATTGCCTATATATTGTAATATTTTCAGATTCCCCGAACAATTTTAAAGTTTTTTATATTTTATATATTACCTATCTCAATCCAATAAGGAGATAAAAATTATTAAGTAAATTTGGCAACCTGCATCCATTAAGAAAAATATTATTCTTTCCGTAACCAGCATACGTGGAGGTCTGAACTTTGGGATGCTGTTTGTCAATAGGTTGATATATGAAAATCTAATTATTCCCTACAGGTGTCTACAAAAAAAATGGCCTTTTGGTAGAACTTAGAAGGGCAGGTATGCGAGATTTTCAAAATGGAACACCTGTATTTTATAATTGGAATAGCAGGATCAATTGATTTTCTATCTAAAAGTACTATATGATGTTATACCTGTTCTGAGCGGTTTTTGACTTATAAGCAAAAAACGAAAATATTGCGAGTAAATTTTGTAAACTCCTCGGAAGAATATCAATTTCTTAATTCCTCAACAACCTGTCATCTGATCAAATAATGCTGAAAAAATTTGGTTTAGTATTTAATATTAAAAAATTACATCATTATCAGTGATACTGCATATTGGGGGCCAACTAGTTTTAGATAAATCGACTGCAAATAAAAGAAGTCCACTACCTTATATGCACTTTGATACTATTTTTACGTTGTCGAACTTCGTTTTTACATTAATTTGTTGTTGCTGAGTGATTGACATTATTAGTTCGTTGCTGGTCACATACGGTAAGTTTAAACCAACATTTTTTTTGTAGAATGCATGTTTGTGTGGTCTCTACGGTTGTCTCCAACGTTTTCTGGTCAGGTCAGGTTAGGTTAGGTCTGGTCAGGTCAGGTCAGGTCGAATCAGATCAGATCAGGTCAGGTCAGGTCGTTCAGGCCTGCTTGGTATACTGTTTTGTTGATAAACGACAAGAAAAATCCTGGAGCAAATAAAAGTGCTGAAAGGGAAAGATCATTATTAAGAGAAAATAGTTATGCAGAATGTGAAAAAGGCTGCTTATAGAAGTCCAACTAAGCTGTTTTTTTAATCAATGTTCATTCTTTATTTTCTATTAAATTCGGTATACATACAGCATGTCGCTGAAACGGAAAAGACACGTTTTAACTATGAAACAAAAACTTGAAACTTAAAATCATCATAATTGATCTACTGTAATTTTTTCATTGAACCTCTATTATTTTGGTGTGTGGGTGTGTGTTCATATGTATGTATATGTATATATGTATATATATATATATATATATATATATATATATATATATATATATATATATATATATATATATATATGTATATGTATATGTATATGTATATGTATATGTATATGTATATGTATATGTATATGTATATGTATATGTATATGTATATGTATATGTATATGTATATGTATATGTATATGTATATGTATATGTATATGTATATGTATATGTATATGTATATGTATATGTATATGTATATGTATATATGTATATATATGTATATATATATATATATATATATATATATATATATATATATATATATATATATATATATATATATATATATATATACTCATGGTTCGTTTTCTTCTTGAAGAGTTATGTTATAATCTATTGGGTTTAGATTCGTGGAAGCTTCTTCATTTTTAGACAAAAATTAAAACAACATTTGTGTTTTTGATTTAATGACGTTATGCCGCCTCATGCGCCGCATCTTTAGGTATTTTAATTATTTATTTTCTTTTATATCAATCTATTAACAGTGTAGAAAACAGTGTATTTCACATTTACGGTTGAGAGCTGTAAACATTGAAAAATGTATTTTTAGAGAGTAGGTTCCCTATAAATCATTGCAATATATGTTTTTACAAATTTTTTAGATTTATATCTTACCTATGTGTCACGCCATCACTCAATTGTAATTGCCGGAAAATATACCTTAATTGCTATGGTTTATTGGAATTTTTAAACTTTAAGTATGTTATTCTATTTAGAGAGAACATTTTGTATTATTATCCGTATTGGAAACAGACATGTGTGTTAGAGTTTGTTAGTTGTCGGTGATTGATTCCAAGCATCATCTGTGTGTTCCCGTCAAAGTTGGAATATGCCATCTGATCTGACTGTCTTTGTCGTTTTATTCTTTGGTTTGTGAGCATTGACAACATTACAGAAAACTATGTATGCGTGTTAGTGTCCGCTAGTTGTCCGTGGTTGTTTCTGATTGTGTAATAGCGTCATCTGTGTGTTGCAGTCAAAGTTATAAACGGTTAACTAATCAGATCTGTCTGTCTTTATAGTTTTTTAATCGTTGGTTTGTGTACATTGACTAACATTACAGGAATTTATGGGCATTATTTAATAATTGGGATGTAGATTTTGGAAAATGTGTTTATTTGTGTTGTCATTTATTGATGCAGGTGTTTTGTTAATGATGATCATCTCTCTTATTGTTCTCTTGTGGGTGTTTTTTTCAAGGTCTAAGATTCTGGTTTTGTCATAATAAATGTATGTCCAGTGTTTGTTTTGTGTTTGTTCAGTGTGGTACTTGCATTGGTTATGTACTTGTGTGCTTTTAGTGAATTTTTGTACAAAAAATTCACTAATGGGGAGATCCCGACTTTTGAATTTTGAAAATTTTTTTGCAAATGAGCGTAAACTAGGACCCCTAGAACCCATATCCGGGGTCAGTTTCAATTTTTATATGTTTATATATATATATATATATATATATATATATATATATATATATATATATATATATATATATATATATATATATATATATATGAATATTTCACTACACTGTTATCACTTTAAATATACACTTTATTTGTTTGCTGTACGTTTGTGATTTCTTATTGGTTTGCGCGGACTGCAGTTTCGAACCGTCCCAAAGTAGCGTGCTGATGATGAACCGGGACGGTTTGAAACAGCAGTCCGTGCAAACCAATAAGAAATTAAGAAATCACAAACGCACAGCAAACAAATAAAGTATATATATAAATATATATATATATATATATATATATATATATATATATATATATATATATATATATATATATATATATATATATATATATATATATATATATATATGTGTATATTCTAGCCTCCCAACACCTATTTCAGTAACAACATTATGATGGCGGTGTTCAAAGGCGATCGGTAACGTAAATGTTCAGAATTTGAGGATAATTACAGATTGCCTTTGGAAAACACTGGTTTCAACATGCTTTATTACACAGTGAGCCAAAACAGTTAAATATTCACGATCAGGAGACAGTTCAAACTTGTAAGTGGTTATTTTATACCTATCATGCTTACTTTGAACCCTCTCAATCTGTTTGCTAAAACTGCCTAGCCAATACCAAACAACAACATATTTATAATTGAGCTTATCTATAGATCTAGAAATCTAAAAAAGTTTCAAATATTTTGTGTATTTGATTTAACGTTCACCCATCTCCACAACGATCAGAACCGGAAGGCATTTTCACCCAATCAACCTGCAAATTTGTCAAATCCTTCCTTTTTGTAAAAAGAGTGGGAATCTTTAACATATCAAATATTGTATGTTACAATATTCCAAAATTTTGTATTTAAGGAAATGATATATGAAGAATTTTGGGTAGTTCGATGTTCGATTTTGAATTTCTAAGAAGTTCGACTGTGAACCTTAGACATACTATTTCAGAGGTTCGAAGTTCGAGGCAACATATTTGCTTGGGTTCGTTCATAGTTAGGTTCGAACAAAACATGGGTTCGCACACCTCTAACTTAAAGATTAAAAATTCCAATAAACTATAACAATTAAGGTATATTTTCCAGCAATTACAATTGAGTGATGGCGTGACACACTGACACACAGGTAAGATATAAATCTAAAAAATTTGTAAAAACATATATTGCAATGATTTAAAGGGAACCTACTCTCTAAAAATGCCTTTTTCAATGTTTACAGCTCTCAACCGTAAATGTGAAATACACTGTTTTCTACACTGTTAATAGATTAATATAGAATCAAATTAAGAATTAAAAAACCTGAGGACGCCACACACGAGGCGGCGAAACGTCGTTAAATCAAAAACACAAATTTTTGTCTAAAAATGAAGAAGTTTCCACGAATCTAAACCCAATCGAATATATATATATATATATATATATATATATATATATATATATATATATATATATATATATATATATATATATATATATATATATATATATATATATATATATATATATATATATATATATATATATATATATATATATATATAAACACACCTGCACACATTTTATTATGTTCGTATTATCAGTGTTTTTCAATTATCCATGTTGCCGATCCCTTCCATTAGACCAGATAATCGAGAATATACTGTACTTGATTTTGAATTTTCACTTTTTCGGTTAAGCCTGACATCTATGTAATGCTTTGCTTTTTTTATGAAAATTTACACTGCTATTTCTATTGGCGGTTGCTATGGTATTGCAATATTTTGTTTTTCCATGGAATCGGTCAAGAGTAACTAAATAGTAATACACCCTTATAACATAATTTTTCCAATCAGCAGACTGAATCTTAAGCCTGATATCTACGTAACATTATTCACAAATTTGAAATGAGAAAATTGCACAAGATTAAAGCAAATCTTACTGTTTTCCTCTACAACAACTTCGATATCAAACTTCGGTCTAATCTGAAGAAAAAAACAATAAAAAAAAATTGAAAACATATTTGCAGTGTGAATTAGTAACATTATACAGGGTGAATCAAATTCGATGCGCACCATTGAGATCACAGAAACTATAAATATATACAAAGTCTGTTAAATTAAGGCAAAGTTGCGTGTCTTGATGCTAAATATTTGATGCAGAGAGATCTGATCTAGGACACTTCGTTCCTGAAATATCCTGGAAAACTGAATTTTAAAAATTTTTAATTTCTGTTATAACTTGTTTAGCAATGTGGTTTTCATATTGTTCAGACATTTTTGCATTTCAGATACTCTGGTGATGACAAAGCTCCTGAACAATGGTTCAGTTTTTGTAGGACATCTTTAACTTCATTTTTCATCCGGACACCATATTGGATTTTTTCCTCCTGAGTAGATCTCTTCGTGCTAATTTCATTGATGCACTGCCTAGAAGCCTAGGCTTAGAATTCAAAATTGCGGATATGGTGAAAATTTGAAAAGAAAAAAGAAAAAAAGAAAAACACATTAGCCTTGACATTCCTATTGTCTTAATTGTCACAATTCTTAGTCAACTGCAAACATAACTAGAGAAATGAATTTTTCAAACATAGGAAAGCGATACATGTTGAGACTTTGTTATTCTAATCATAGAAACAGCAAAAGAGCCTGCAGACATTATCTCAAATAATATACAGGAAAAAAAACACCTTCATTCAACTATAAGGCTAGATGTACTCTCACCATAATGAGAACCGCAGACTGGTTTTACTATAATTAGAGCTCATGAGTAGAGTATTCTAATCACAGCGAGAACAAACCTATAAAGTAAGATGGCTATGGTATCCAGCCCCCTAGATCATTGTGAGATGTAAGACTCAGTGCAGAACCAGGTAGTATGTTGTCATGACAGCTCCAAATAACACAAAATGTTACAAAATAGAGACTATGTACAACCAACTAATAATTTTGTAAATTGTCAGCCCTGGCCCATTTCTTCCCTAATCATATCATATCATATCATATTTACTCACCTACAAAATTACATGGTCAGTCAAACAAAATAAAATGAACACCATGAACAAAACAAACATACAAAACCACAACAATAAAATTCAATGTATACAAACTCACACCTCTTAAACACAGTTACACAAAAGACACAAAAATAAATATCACTACACTGCAAGCCAAAAGCAGCCATACAATGATACAGTAAAATTAACTCAAACACCCTGACTATAATCAAAATAGTCAACAAGGCTATATAAAGTCCCATTTAGCAAATAGTCCTTAACTCTATTATAAAAAATATTTCTAACTTTGAGTGTCTTTAAAAAAAGAGGCAGTGCATTCACTCCCAGATGATTCATTCCATGCTGCGAGGCTCCTATTCGGTGCAGTAGAATGGACAATTCATTACCATATAGTGTATTATATGCATGATGTTAGTAATTTCTTTCCATTGTGTTTTTATTGTCCCATATATATAAAACACAGGTAAGTATATAAGCACTTACAATCGTCAAAATACTGTGTTGCCTAAACAGCTCCCTGCAACTCTCTAGTGGTCCCACATCACTCGAATAGCTTTTTTTGTTCCAGTAGGACCTTTGCTAACTGAGGTGACGAGCCCCATATCAGGATTCCGTAAGTTGCTAGAGATTGAAAGCTTACCTAGTACGCTGTCCTTGCTGCCTGGTAAGTTGCAACACTCATTAGTCTCTTCACAACATACACCATACTCGACAGTCGTCGATATAGGGACAATGTATGTAATCTCATAATGTTCTAGGGGGCTAGCTACCATAGCCATATTACTTTATAGGTGTGTTCTCGCTGTACTTAGTATACCGTACTGATGAGCTCTAATTAGAGCGAAACCGGTCTGCGGTTCTAATTATGGTGAATAAACATCCAGCCTTACATACATGGAACTGTTTTTGAAGCTATAGATAAAAAACTTCGGGACACAGCATGTGTGTTATAGTTTTGCAAACAATAAACAACAAAAAAGGTTTTTTTAAAACTAATTTGTAGTTATCCGCGAAGCTCATTATGTTATTTTTCTTTAATTTAGTACCCACATGGGTTTACATAGGTGCTACTATGGTTCAAGATTGAAGCCATTAGCAAAATATGGGTAATTCCCCAATTTGGTCTAAATCAGTGAAGTATTTTTTGAGTTATCGGTTGGATATACATAAACATTTTAACTGACCATGGAAATGGGTTCCAGAGGCTATAATTCACGCTCATTTGAAGAAATTTTCCGAAAGTCTCACCATCAATACCTCTCCATTAGTGAATTTTCTTAATGAAAATTCACTAAAAACATTATGCTCAATTGATTTTCTGATTTCAATATTACCAAAAACTTAGACAACTGTGCTAATTTAACCTACATTGCAATAAAAAAAAAAGTTTAGCAATAGCGCACACTTAAAGCTGGTTCATACACTCGCGAATTGCGAAAAGTTATTTGCAAAATGTACTCCTATTGGTTTATTTTAAATAATATCGTAAAATAAACCAATAAGAATACAACTCGCAATTCGCGAGTGTATGAACCCAGCTTTAGAATTATATAGACTGACAAAAAATAAGAGTAAACATACTTTTTAGGAATTAACATTTATGTAAAATGTATTTTTAGACATAAAATTCTTATAAAAAAACTTTTAATACTAGCTATTATAAAAAGTACTCACCTCTTCCACTTCTGGAACAGAAATAGTAACATTGAGTGGTTTTATTCTTGATTTCATGGAATGCTGTGGCAAAAGTGGAGTGTATAAGATATTTTTCCATTGTCTACTCAAAACAATCACTCCCTGGAAATAAAATACTAGATATAAATAATAATAAGGTTTATTGACAACTTTGAACAATTAGATACAAAAGGTTACCAAATATAAATATACACAATAAAAAATAGAATAAACATTCAATACAAAGAAGTAATTAACAAATCAATAAACACGCATGGCGTACATTCTAAAGTAATCAGTTAACACTGTTTAATTTATCTGGCAGCTAGAGTAGCATATTTTTTTTTACTTCTACCCTTTCATGTATTTCTCTTCTCAGGATTCCAGCTATAAAAGCCTTTAGTAGAAGATTAAAGGCTTTTATAGCTAGAATCCTGAGAAGAGAAATACATGAAAGGGTAGAAGTAAAAAAAAAATGCTACTCTAGCTGCCAGATAAGTTAAACACCTCATAAATGTTGGAATTGCATACACATCCCTTGACAATCTAGAACATAAATCTTCTACATGCTGAAACCACTTGGGAGTTATCCATTACGACTTGCAGAAACCTCTCAAACTCCAGCTGACCCTCATTTATTATACTAAATTTCATGATTCTAGTTTTATCATCATTCAGCTGCAGTGCATTACCAGAAAACCAATTTTTTAATGCTAGTTAAAGCCTGTTCATGGACCTCTTGGTCAGTTCTAACTCTGTAGCTCACACATAGGTTCCATATTGGTGTATTTGATCAAACTGTACAATATACATATACTAATAAAATAATTATAGTACTTGTGTTGTATCTTGGGACATAATTTAGCTCAGATTTTTTCTAGATAAACTTGATATTGACGTTCAGAATTTAATAAACTTCAAATTTTGATAAACTAAACCAGATTTTCTTTTTCACATCTCTTTCTCCAGCTAATACTTCCATCTCTGCCTCCATTTGCCACAAATCTTATATGTTTCAATACTCTGAAGTAAATTGTTGATATTATAAAGAGGATGGGACCCAAGATCGATCCTTGTGGTACACCAGCTTTTAAACACACACTACTGGACAATTTGTTGTTCCACATCTGCATTCTGTTATAGAGGTGCGATTTGAACAGATAATATGACAAAAACACCACACCATAATAGTAAAGCTTATCAAGTAGGATGCTGTGATCCACAGATCCATAGTTTATATGAATCACAAAAGCACTGCAGAAACATAAAGGAAATTATATAAAAATTATAAGCGTTGCCTCAAGTCTTCGTTGAATGATTCATCTGTGAAAGACAGTTAGTGTATGTGAAAAATTCAGGGAAACACTGCACTTAATGATTGGAACCAGACATGATAATTGTAACGAAATCACACTAAGCAGGGTAAACTTGCCAATAATAGAGTAAATGAATTGTAAACATACCTGTCTCAGAGTAAACAACTGTGGTACTTCAGATTCTCTTAAGTTAGTCTCGATTTGAATTGGATCAGATTCTAGATAGTACTTTTGAAGGATTGAGCATAACTGTAGGCTAGGATCTTCTTGCAAAGTTTTTGCAAGAGGTGTCAGCTTACCATATCGACTCTGAAACAAATATTTATTTATAAAATACAAAAAGCACAATCGATTTACGTATAATTTATGAAAGGCAACTTTCAGTAATAGAAAAACAAACCTTAGGCAAACCATGAACACCATGTATGTCTAGAGCTTCCGCCATTACACAGGCCACACTTGCTGTAGCTCTTCTGTACATCGTTCGTACCATATGAACTACTCTAATTGCTAAGCGATTGCTTGGATTCATCCACGCATTGATTGCTGGAGATGCTGTGCTTAAGAGATTCCAGTCCAGCCTAAAATATCAAATTAAGAAAAACGGTAAATCTATTAGATAACAAACCATTATCACTTATGCTATTTTGACTAACTAATTGATAAACAGTTCAGACAGAAATTGCAGGTCTTCTAGCTGCCACCAGAGCATCATTAATCAGCTGAATAGTTTACTTTTGGTTTCATATAGCAATAATTTTAAGATAACGTTCTCTACTTCCATATATGGTTCTAGGATGAGCTTAACTAAATACAATATTATTTATGCTCTTTAATGCTCTTCATCAAAAACATATATGTACAAGATAGGTAACTAAATGAAATAAGACTATCTTTATCACCTTTTACTTAAATCTCCAATATGTTTATCTATGATATTGTTATTAGAACAGCACCTGCATCAAAATCATAAAAATATTATTTTAAACAATGTTTATGTTATTTTTTTGAGGGCCTTTAGACTATAATGAGCTCAATTAAGACCTGGCTACTGTTTTAGCGAATTTTCATTAATAAAAATTCGCTAATAGAGAGGTCATGATGAAAAACATTCAGAAAAATTTCTTCAGATGAGCGAGAATTTGGGTCCCTAGAACCCAAAACAAAGGTCCGCTAAAATTTCTATATGTTAATATATATGTATGTATCCGAGCGATAACTCAAAAAAATACTCAACTGATTTTAACGAAACTTGACACATATCTTCATTTTGTCGAGACTGCGGATGAATTCGTAAATCAGCTATAACGGATATTTCTTTCCTCCAAAAATATACCAAAATGACTTAAATGGGACTTTACATGTAGCTAAAAATGGTGTAAATGAACCTCTGTTATAAATTTGAAGTAATTTTTATTTTATTAAGTTTCTTCTAAAGGTATTTTATATATATTTGTTAGGGTTTCTTTTACTGTGCTTCTTATTTATTGCCTTTTGTCTTGCATATATATTTTTAATTGACATGTCAGGTATAATTTATACAGTTAAGAGTAAATAATAATAATAATAAACAGAGTATAAAGAGAGGCATGACGCAGTTGCTAAAATACTTCATCAAGAACTAGCTCTGAAACGGCGACTATTAATCTTAGTAAGGTGCCCTACTATAGACTGAGCCTGTTCTAGAGAACTCAGGATACAGGTTGTACTGGGATCGGACCGTACTCACAGACCAACGAGTTGCCCACAACAGGCCAGATATAATAATAGTGGATATGTTCTGCAACCAAGTCTCGCTGATCGATGTCGCCATTCCGAATACTAATAATCTAGACATAAAGTACAACGAGAAGATCATTAAGTACAGAGACCTCGAGATACAAGTAAAGAGACAGTGGAGGGCAGATAGTGTCCGAGTGATTCCAATAGTCACGTCGTCAACTGGTGTGGTTCCTAAGAATCTTCGAGAGAACATTAAGACACTGGGCCTTGGAGTGCTTCTCTATAAGGTTATGCAGTAGGCGGTAATACTTGCAACTGCCCACGCCGTGGGGAGATTCCTGGGAAATAAGGATGTGCCGTGTTGTCATTCAGGGCCCAATAACTTAGAAAGGGCCACATCTGAGCTCGGTGACTTTGGTATCTGAGATCCCTGGGATGAGTGAATGTTCCTCTTTGAGGCAGTGTGAAAACCCTTCAGGCTAAAACCGAATAATAATAATAACACTTTGAAAATAAATTGGACAACTGGCGCAATACATTGGGGGAGTAGACAAGAAAATTGAAGAAACGAGTAGAAGAAATAATAGGATGTGTTCGGCAACACTCAGCACAAGATACAGTCAACCACACTGCACAATAATGTTTGGACACAGAAGCTTTCTGTATATGCAGAACACTTGAGAAGATATAAAGTGTGCAACAATGGGAAGTGCCACAATCCAATGTTTGAACACTCTGAAAGGACTTTCTACCGCCAGCTTAATTCAGCTACAACTGCAGCCACTGATACTTTTCCAAATAAGGAACATAATTGAAGAGTTCTGGAAAAGTCAACTAGCCACACCGGCCTCCTACAATATTGGCGGCAGCTGGATTAACGAAGAACACTGAGCTTGTCAGAATTATGAACAGATGCAATGAGCCATTTACCACAGATGAAGTCTCCGAGGTTATTAAAGTGCTTCATAATTGGAAGCCACCCGGGCTTAATGGCGTCCAAAACTTTTGGCTGAAGAAATTTGAGGGTATACATCATGTATTGGCAGTGTTAATAAATGATATTATACTTGACCCAAAGATGCCATTGTTTTTTACACAAGGACATACGTACCTTCTGTCAAGGACCAACACTGTTCTGCAGACCCCGGCAAACACTGACCCCATATAAGTTGATCACATCCTGCCTTGAGAAATGTGTAATATATGCGCAATGCGAACGGGACATCATACATCATAATTGCAGCAAAAAGGGTGTGCCGAAGGATCTATGGGATGCAAAGAACAGCAAATAATGGGTTCGGTTGTGTGCAATCAAGCTTACAATGGACGAAGAAATCTTTTTGCTGCCTATGTGGATTACAAAAAGGCATTTGATCTATAAGATCCATACTCGCGTGATACCAATTAGAATAGGTATATTTCAAGGCGACTCATTAAGCCCATTGTGGTTCTGCCTTGCATTGAATCCACTATTAAACCGCCTGAACTACACCAGATATGGCTTTGGTATAAAAAGCAATCTATATGAATGATCTTAAGGTGATGGCCTCCACAAAGAACCACCTAGAACAACTCCTTAAAATCATGGAAGGGTTTTCCAGAGATATTAACATGCAGTTTGGGCTTGACAAATGTCGCACCTTATGTGTAGTCAGAGGGAAGACACAACCAGGTGTATATGAAATGCAGAATGGCCAAAAAAAGCATCAATGGATGTGGAGAATTATTATAAATACCCAGGAATACAGCAAGCCAGGAAAGTAAACCACTCAGTAATGAAGAACCATCTAACAAATGAGTTTATGAAACAAGTAAAGCAGGTGGTGTGATCACATCTTAACAGCAAAAACCTGATTAAAGCTCTTAATACATATGCATGTTCTGCACTTAGCCATTCATTTCGGATTATGAACTGGAGTAAAACGGACATCAAGAATCTACAACGGAAGGTGCGAACACTCCTAACAAAATCCAAGTAGCTTCAACCCGTAGTGCTACTGAGTGAGTAGCCCTACCTGGACATCAAGGTGGAAGAGGAGTGTTGGATATTGGTAAACAGTTAGACTAGCAGATATTGAGCCTACGTACATATTTTCACCAGCAGGCGGCTACTTCTGAACTTCACTGTGTCATATGTGAGACAGATGATTCAACACGGCTACAATGAAAAGAAAGCAAAATACAAGTCACCATCGGGCTAATCAGGACAAGCTGCAATCTTGGATGCGGAAGCTTCTTCATTGACGACATCTGAATGAGACCTCCCAGACACATGTCGACAAATTGGCGTTGAGCTACTGGTTGGTGTCCAGACCACTTCATCAAGAACTGGCTCTGAAACTGGGATTTTAAAATCTTAGTAAGGTGCCCTACTATAGATACACTCCTAATCCTGTTCTAGAGAAGTCAGGATACAGGTTGTACTGGGATTGGATCGTGCTCACAGACCAACGAGTTGCCCACAGCAGGCCAGATATAATAATAGTGGATAAATCCTGCAACGAAGTAACGCTGATTGATTGTCCATCCCGAATACTAATAATCTAGAGGTAAAGTGTAACGAAAAGATCATTAAGTACATAGATCTTGAGATACAAGTAAAGAGACAGTGGAGGGCAGATAGTGTCCGAGAGATTCCAATAGTCATGTCGTCAACTAGTGTGGTTCCTAAGAACATTCGAGATAACATTAAGACACTGGTCCTTGGAGAGCATCTTTATAAGGTTATTCAGAAGACGGTAATACTTACAACTGCCCAAACTGTGTGGAGATAACTGGGAAATGAGGATGTGTTGTGTTGTTCAGAGCCTGATAACTTGGAAATGGCATCATCTGAGCTCAGTCCCTTTGGTATCTGAGATACCTGGGATGAGTGACTGTTTCTCTTTGAGTGAGTGTGAAAGCCCTTCAGGATAAAGTCGATAATAATAATAATAATAATCCACACCAGGCCAGATATAATAATACTGGATATGTCCTGCACCCAAGTGACGCTGATTGATGTGGCCATTCCGAATACTAATAATCTAGAGATAAAGTACAACGAGAAGATCATTAAGTAGAGAGACCTCGAGATACAAGTAAAGAAATAGTGGAAGGCAAATAGTGCCTGAGTGCTTCCAATAGTCATGTCGTCAACTGGTGTGTTTCCTAAGAATCTTCGAGAGAATACTAATAGGCTGGATCTTGGAGAGCCACTTTATAAGGTAATGCAGAAGGCGGTTTGCACCTGCCCACACAGTGCAGAGATTCTTGGGAAATCAGGATGTGTCATGTTGTTGTTCAAGGCCCGATAACTTGGAAAGGGCTCTATCTGAGCTCAGTCTCTTTGGTATCTGAGATACCTGGGATGAGTTAATGTTCCCCTTTGAGGGAGTGTGAAAGCCCTTCAGGCTAAAGTCGATAATAATAATAATAAACCACTGGCCCTGTTCTATGCCTATGGATTGCTTGTCTAAGATATACAATTTTTGAGCTCAATGACCTAATTTTTATAAAATTCGTGGCACGTTTCTGATTTTAATGATTAAACTGTTTTTATCATTCTTAATTTATTACCTTGTGTAATCAATTTTCCTTGTGATTGGTGCCCTTGGTGGTGCTGCAAAATTGAACCAGACAACCTTCAGCTCTATAATACAAGAAGACACATTTCCACTGTCTTTGGCCAATATTGCACTTTCCTTATTTTCACTGTCGTTAGTTTCACTCTTCCCGTGGTCACCTTGCCCAGAGTTTTTCGCATCTCTTTCCCCAGTTTTGGGGGTATGACTGGTAGTGTCACCCTTGCCATGCTTACTATCGTTGAGTTTCGGAGTGGCAGTTGATGATTTAACTGTTTCAGATTGTTCCAGTTCATCTTTAGACTTGACTGATTCACCACAAGATGCAGTATCTTGTGTAGTATTAAATTTACATTCAACATGTTCAAACTGTGATTTCTTGACAATCTAAAATTAGTAGTTAGGATTTAGTTTATTGATTGACAAAAATTATCATTTCTTAAATGGATACCTTTAAGCTAACTCCTTCTAGTCCACATTCAAACATGATGAACCCAAGCTTTTCCTCTGTTGCAATATCGTCAACTGGTTGTGTCTAAAAATACACCAAAATAATTAAATAAATAAATAAAATTCTAAATCAAACATTACTTTTATTTACTTTAAGCAGTAGTTTTGTGTTCAGAGAACAATAGTTGTCTTAGTTACCTATTTACATAGCAGTTGAGTCTGACATATAATCAGTAAAATATAAATGATATTATCTCATTGATGTAATATTTAAATCCAGTCATTTAATTAATTCAGTTTCGTATGCATATTGTTTTAACAATTATAAAATTATGTCAAGAATACCTCTTGACCGAGATATAAACAGCAGCTAAGCATAATTAGTATATTCTGGAACTCTAAAACAATGTAACGACAGTAGCAGAACTGCAGAATATAGAAATGTATGCAATATGCAGGCCAATTGAAGTATACTGCACTATTAAGTTCAACACCAAGTTCACCGGGTCCAAGTCGAACTCAGCATGCAGTGAACATCAAACTGTTTTTACTGTTTTTTAAGTAAGCATGAAATAATATACCTAAATTTACATATTGTTTTGAGACCACTTATTTAACACTGTACGTCGCGATTATATATATATATATATATATATATATATATATATATATATATATATATATATATATATATATATATATATATATATATATATATATATATATATATATATATATAAATTAAGAATATTTGAATAAAGCATTAGTTTGCTTTGTATACAGAGTGTATTATTACATCCAGTTGTCATATTACTATGTAACCTATTGCCTCTTCACAGTCTTCATATATCCAAGTTTCCAATTAAAACCATTCTAATGAAATTTCTATTTTGTTACGATAAATCTAATTTCTATTTCATAAAACAAAAATCTGCTAATATTTATTGAATAGAATTTTGCCGAAATATCCTTTTAAAATACCTGTATATAAGTAAAAAGCCCTATAAAATATATTTCCAAATAGATTAAATCAACATTGAAATTTTAGCTCCCTGATACCAATACCGAAAATGTTAAAATTCGCAAAATTTTCAATCGTGAATAATTTAATCAGTCCATGAGATAAGTAAAGACACCCAAAACTTCTAGAACTAAAAAAGGATGCATATATTTTTCCATATATAAGCCGGTTCGCTGGCTAGTTGAATCAATTAAGTTTTCTCCGTCCAATTTTCCGGTTTATTCAGTTTTCGGCACTCCGATTTCAGTTTACATCCAAAAGTTCGTTACTAAAGCTGTCTTAAAAGAACGTGCACCTGCCGTCACGACGCCCATCTGGATCCTGCGGTGAGAAATATTTTACTAGTTATATATTTTTGCTATTTGTTTCTCTTATATACATATGGAACATTGCTCACGAATCTTATTGCATTAATTTAATAATTTTACTTACTTTGCCGATTCGTTTGTACAGATGTTCCCTCATTTTCTTTATTTAAACAGGTTTCTTTACAAAGTTTGCAGAGTTTTATAGACCGATTTGTCTGTTTCTGTAGCTTGCCCATGCATTTGTCAAATTAACCGAAATATTTTCTTGCTTTGTTTTTTGTAATTACATCTCATTCCAACTATATTTTTCCATTGTGTAAATGCAAATTTTGCTAGCCGAGCGACTTTAGGCTTCCAAGTTAATAGTACTCTAATAGGAACCCATTAGGTGGCAATACTTGAGGAATTAACTTGGGATTTGGAGGCCTATAAATAGTCTACGATATCTCATCCCCCAATACAACCACACGAGCGGCCAGGGAGACGGGATATTATACAGTATCTACATTTCTGTGTCAATAACCTAGTCAAAACACCCAAGAGTTTAAATCCATTGGAACAGGAGTAACTCCACGATCTAAATCCTCATGCTTGGGCAAAACTAAAACTAAGGAGTAATACCATGCACAATATGCCAAAGGCTGCGGTGCTATTGGAGCGGCAAAGACGCAGACGAGCCCTAACTTTGTTAACTTAGTACCAAAACTTGGTAATAGTAGTTTACCCAAATTGTTTTATTTAATTTTAATTTTATTTGTATTATTTCTTGTTGATTAAAATACATAGATACATTTTTGTTTGAATAATATTATTTATCTTTATTATTTATGTCATCTCCAAAATTCAAAGCCTGCTATTAAATGTTATTTTCACCATTTTATTTTAAAGGTATCAAAAACTGGAATTACAACTTCCCATTAAAATTTTACAAGACCTTTTTTTGTAGATAAAAGACCATTTTTTAAAAATAATACAGGGCTATTCATATCTCATCCGCTGGTTAGTTTATCTTTTCACCAATACAACTAAATTGTGCCCCCTAACGAACTCTACCAGCCCTGTCAGTGTATAATTTTTATTTCAACCTATTTCACAGTTATTAAATAAATTAGAATTTTCTTTTAGAAGTTTGCAGGGCCGTACCACCATAAATAGGCCCCACTGACCAAAAGTTTATTAAGAGAATGTTCACCATTTACTATAGCTACTACCATAGTAGACTTTGCAGCATACAATTAGGGACCAGCCTGTATATGCCATGATTTCTTGAAATATTCCAGACACAAGCAGAGCCCATAAATTTTATTACAATAGTTTAGGTCTGATAAAACTGACATATCCAGTTTTAGTTTAGCACTATTATCTAATTTTCAACAACAAATAATGTCAATAATAAAAAGTTATTGTATATAAAGAGATGTTCATACCTGATCATCGTTCGTACTGGGTTGGAGGTAATATTCGATTCCTCTGTACTGTGGTCCTACTTTAGCTGGTGTGAACAACACCCTCGACTTGTAAGGTGGAATAGCAGTAATGACAGCATCATCCAATATTGAGCTTTCATTTTTTAGTCGTCTGAGCTGTGTGTGTGCCTTGCCAATATTTAAACATATAACTAGCTGTTGTTGAAGCTTCTCACAGCTTTCAACAAACACCGGTTCACCCTGTATAATGTCAGAGTTCGTATTG
This sequence comes from Tillus elongatus, assembly GCA_964006375.1. NCBI lineage: Eukaryota > Metazoa > Arthropoda > Insecta > Coleoptera > Cleridae > Tillus > Tillus elongatus. Next base: position 28,160,428 of record OZ023270.1, read on the forward strand.
GTCTGGAAGCCCAACAGAAGCTTCGCTTTGTTCATGCCCTTCTTGTTACCTGTTTGAACGACAGCTGGTCTATGGAATTTCTGTAGAACTTCCCTTGCCTGAAAACAAAACACTACTATAACTTACATCCAACGGTCAAGTGAAAAAGCACTAAAAAGTTTAATTTTACCCCGGTGACTTATTAGGTGGCCAGAAGTCAGTCAGCAGTCTTTAAAAATGCACACAGAAAAATAAACGATTCCGACTTTATACAGTGTTGCTCTAATTAATGGTGACAAAAAAATACAGTGTTGTAAAGTTGATTTTCCTTTTTCTTTATCAATAAGTATGTTGTATTTTTAACAAATTCGGGATGCAGCAAGTGCATTATCGTAGTGAATTTTCATAAGAATTGTAAACTATCATTGGGGTGTAAAGTTAGTTCGCCTCCCCGTGGTGCAGCCTGTATAGCGTCTACTATTAGACGTGAACTAAATGAACTAACCAAACCGTAACCCTACCTAGTCATGTCTTAGGAGGACCGGGAATGCTTGCCTTAATTGGCCAGCATTGCGAGGAGAGTCCTCTATAAAAAACCCACATCGCAAGGTCGTTGGCGGGTTGGTGCTGAAGCGATGATGCTTCTGGCCGATATGGCCGGGCATTGGCAGGATGGTAATTCTGTCGCTAACGTTAACCCTCCCCAGGAAAACCGGGCGACCTCCCTGTGTAAATGCCTCTTCATGGGATGCGGGGCTCTTCCATGGAGGTTTATTTTCCCTTGCTGCTCGTGGGACCAAACATGGACACGACTTACACAGACCCAATAGAGGAGGTGGCAGGATTCAACCTTCCACTGGAACCTCCAGAGGGAAACAACAGGGGAAAGGAAAGTCCACCCCTAGGACGACTACCAAAGGTAGACCCTCATATAGGAAGCTTGGTAATCGAGCTTCTAAAAAGAAGGAACCTGCACCATAAATCCCTTTCCTTTCGAGCTCCTTAACCTACTCCTTTAACCTTTACACACCTATATTCCTACCCCCATGCCCACCAACATAAGGTGCATTCAAGCTAATTTGCATCATGCTAAGGCTGCGACATACCTCCTTAGCATGAAATTAAAGGAAGAGCAAATAGATATTGCTCTTCTCCAAGAGCCCTGGACCGCCAATTCGGAACGAACTAAAGGGCTGGGTAACACTTCTGGTAAGATAGTAGAGGTGGGCACTGGTACCAACCCCAGAGCCTGTATCTGGATCAGAAACAACTTGCAGTATTTTACACTTTCAGAATACTGCGCCAAGGACATGGCATCCATCCATCTCATGATCACATCCGGGGGGACCAGGCTGGAAGTAGTGGCCTGTTCGGCCTATTTCCCTGGAGACAGAGATGCAGAACAACCACCTCCAGCAGAGGTGCGGAAATTGATCGCCTACTGCAAGAGGAACAACTATCACCTCGTAATGGGGTGTGATGCGAACTCCCATCACTTGGCTTGGGGGAGCACGGACACTAACAGAGGAGGTGAATCACTATTTGAATACATTTTAGGGGAGGAGCTGGTTGTCAACAACTTAGGCTCGAAACCCACCTTTCTTACAGCTAATCGGGGAGAGGTTTTAGATCTCACGATCAGCTCAAGACTTTTGAGCTAAAAAATTCTCAAATGGAGGGTGTCGTCTGAACCCTCATGTTCTGACCATGCCCATATCCTATTTGAGATTGTAACAGGCCCTAGACCTGTGGTGGAGTATCGCGACCCGAGAAGGACAGATTGGGAGGGGTACAAACAGTCCCTCGCCGCCGGACTTGGGTCCGCTATCCCCACAGTGAGGGATCGTGATGAGATTGAGATTGCGGCTGAACAGGTTAGGGAAGCTGTTGTCTCTGCATATTATGAAAACTGTCCACTAAGGTCAAAGAGAGACAGTCGGGGGTCTACTTGGTGGAATAATAACCTCGATAAACTACGAAGGGAAGTTAGACGTCTCTTCAATCGTGCTAAGACTACAGGCAACTGGGAGCAATATAAAACCGCTCTAACACACTATAACAAAGAGATTAGGAACGCTAAGAGGGAGTCCTGGAGGAGGTTCTGCGGGGACATTAATAATATGCCCAGCAGCGCGAGAATCCACAGGATTCTCACGCGACTGTGTTCAGGACTGGGATCGATAAAACGACCAGATGGTTTCTTTACTGAATCTCGGAAAGAAACGTTAGAGCTGTTAGCACACACACACTTCCCAGATTGTCTGATCCTGAGCAACGGAGAGGTCCTACCGGCTGAGGGACGATTTAAACGCCCTCATGGGGAGGACTGGCGGGTTGCTCGGCGAATAGTTACAGCCTCGGCAGTGGAGTGTGCTGTGAATCATTTCCAGCCATTCAAGTCGCCAGGGGAGGATGGGGTGGTACCAGTCCTACTACAAAAGGGACTGGAGATTCTCCTACCTCACCTTATCAGGCTGTACAGAGCCAGTCTGGCCTGGAACTACATTCCATCCAGCTGGACGGTGGTTAGGGGGATTTACATTCCCAAATTGGGACGTAAGGACCTCCTACCTACATCACTGAGACCTCTCAGTATTACATCATTCCTCCTGAAGGGATTGGAAAAAATACTAGACGGACACATTAGGGTGAACATCTTACCCAATAACCCCCTACATACCCACCAGTATGCCTATCAAACTGGCAAATCAACTGAGTTAGCGCTCAATAACCTCTCTGGAAAATGGAGAGGTTGCGGTGGCGGCATTTCTCGACGTCGAAGGAGAATTTAATAATGCATTACCGATCTCCCTCTAAGAGGCCACTATCACTAGGGGGGTGGAACCTACCATCTGTGGCTGGATCGGAAACATGCTGCACAATCGGACCATTATTACCTCATTGCGGGGAGAGGTGGTCGGCGTCAGGCCGCGAGGGGGTGTCCTCAGGGGGGCGTTCTATCCCCCTGCTGTGGTCCCTCTTTGTGGACGATTTGCTGGCTATCCTCTGACTCTGGGAGGTTGAGGTCCAGGCGTATGCTGATGATCTTGTCATAATGGTTAGAGGCAAATCTGAGGAGGAACTGGCAAGTACTCTTCAAGATGAACTAAATGTAATCAATGATTGGTGCCGGAGGGAACAGATGTCTGTGAACCCCCGCAAAACGATCATTGTTCCTTTTACCAGAAGAAGAAGGTTGGACAAATTAAAACCACCTACTCTTATGGGGGAAACCATTCCATTTTCGGACCAAGCAAAATATCTAGGAGTTACCCTAGATAAGAAGCTCAACTGGGACATACAGTTAGAAAATGTTATCCGCAGGGCTAAAATGTCCCTGTAGACCTGCCGGAGAATCTGTGGTAACAACTGGGGAACAAACCCCCAACAGATGTACTGGCTCTATGTAGTGGTTATCAGGCCAATGATAACATATGGAGCCATAGTTTGGTGGCCTGAGGTACTTCGTAGTATCGCGAGGACCAAACTGGCTCATCTACAGAGACAAGCTTGTCTGATGATAACAGGAGCGATAAGCACCGCACCATCAGCCGCTCTGGAGGTCCTCCTTAATATTCCCCCACTTCACATATGGTTGGAGCGGGTGGCGAGGTGGACAACGTACAGACTAAAACAAACGGCAAATAGCATGCCGAGGGAAGTCAGTCTGAGAGGGTCCGGTCTCCTTGATGACAGTGATTGTCACAGGATTCTGAGAATGGTCTCAGACTTGATGCCTACAAAGATCAGCAGAGATCTGTCTTTCAAGATCGTCCTCCCGGAAAGGGAGGACTGGGACCGAAACCAAACGACCCAGTTGAGAGCAGACATCTGCTGCTCCAAAACCAATTTGGGAGTAGGAGCCGGCGCATATGGGGCCAGCACCGATTTAGTCTATCAGCTAGCCTCGGCAAGTACGCAACCATACACCAGGCAAAAGTGTATGCCATCGAGATGTGTGCAAGGGAAAGTATAAATAACCTGTGCACAAACAAATCGATAAAGATATATGCAGATAGCCAAGCTGCAATAAAGGCTCTTGGTTCCTACCGGTGTAATTCAAAGACGGTATGGAGTTGTAAATCTGCCCTTAACGAATTGGGCAGCTGTAATGAGGTGTCGCTGGTCTGGATACTGGGTCACTCGGACCATGATGGCAACGTTGCGGCCGACACGCTTGCCAGGAGTGGTGCCCAGAGTGACTTTGTCGGACCAGAACCGGTGCTGGGAATAACATCTTGCACAGCAAAACGCACCTTAAAGACCTGGACAGAAAGAATGACAATCCAATATTGGCAAAATCTTCCAGGATTAGCTCACTCTAAGGCCTTCATAAATGGCCTGTCTGAGTCAAGGGCTAAGAAACTTCTAGCGATGAACAGACAACAACTGAGTACTCTAGTCGGCCTGTATACAGGACACTGCCGCTTGCGGCATCACATGCACCGTATTGGGGTCGGTCAGGAGACCGAGTGCCGGCTGTGTATGGAGAATGACAAGACAGCAGAGCACGTGCTGTGTTCCTGTCCGGCAGCGGACAGGACTAGACACCTGCTTTTTGGCAAGGTAGTTGATCCAGATCCAGAGGATCTGGATCAACTTTCGCCCACAAAGGTTATCGACTTCTGTAGAAGGTTGGATTTGTTGGGCGAAATATAGACATTAGGCGTGAGCCACAATAGACCTTATGGTCGCGGTGGAGGGACCGATATGGACCACTCACATTCAAACCTAACCTAACCTAAACTATCATTACGACATATTACTAGAATTGACACTTTAAATTTAAACAGACCTTGAAGACTGGGATTAAAAGTGTTACCATCGATATCTCTTTATTGTCAAAAAAAATAAACAAAAAAAAATCAATCTTCTGCTCTAGCTCCTTTTGAGACTAATGCCCAAAACTGAATTTTCTATGAACCTAAAAAATTAAAATTTGGTATATCTTGATACAGTAAGTCTCTTTTCGGGATTCTCTCATGTAGATAGGTCTTTGAACATTGCCTTTGTTCGTATATTCGCAGTCAACTTTTTCAGTCTTGCTATCGGTATTGAAGCCCACTACAACTGCAGGTGTGGATAATGTATGTTAACTCATGCGAACATGCGTTATTAGCTAATCATCTGAGCCTGAGTAACTCTCAAACTCTCAAAAAAAAAACTCAACTCTTGCTTTTGAAATGAACAAGACTTCGTAAAACACGATCGCACACAAGTGCAGTGTACCAAAGCATCGAGAAATGCATAATAGATATGTACGGCAAATTAATTCCTGCCGAGCACCAAGGAACGAAAGTAAACTAAAACGTCATACTCTGCATTAATAATAATAACCAAATACAAATTAAATAAAAATAAAACATAAATAATTAAAAAATCAAAATAATTATTAAATTTTATTTTTATAATCGTTTACCAGGGAAGATTAGGGCCGTTAACTTGAAAACCTTCAAGTATATGATAAAGTCATTTATTCTGCAGCATTGTTTTTACTCCATCGACGAATATACTAATGTGGCTGTGCCAGTGTTCTCATCTGGATTGATGTGCTTTCTTTTATTTTTTGTCTTTATTTTTTATTTTTATTTATTTTTATTCTGTTACTGTGCTTTGACTGCTGGTTAATTGTGTTTTGTTGTTAGGATAGATTAATTTTAGGCGTTTTGAATTTGTATTGACATGACTGCTTTTAACCTGTACACTGACTTGCTGTAAACATAAACTAATTATGTAACATGGCCAATATATTATCTATCTATCTATCTATTACATTAGCTCTGGGTACCAACATATTCACCAATCTTAGCAATGATCCTGGTAGAACCAAAATAATAACCAAAAGAGGTTGCAAATATCCCAAAAGGGTGATAAACCAAACGAAATCGGCAGTATCCATAATGTTTGCAGCCACTGGAAATCCAAATATGTTGCCATGCTATGTAATATATAAAGCAAAAAATGTCTATGCTATGTGGGTGGAAGCTTCCCCCAAAAAAAAACACAATTCAATGCAACTAGTAGTGGCTGGTTTGATGGCAGAACTTTCACGGACTGGGTCGACACCATTGCAGTTCCTTATTTGGGAAAATTAGACGTGTGAAAGTGCTCATTGGAGATAATTTGTTGTCACACTTGTCAACAGAAGTAGTGTCACTTTGTACTAAAAACATTAGATTTGGTTTCTACCGGGAAACTCTACCCATCTGACCCAGCCATTAGAGATCGCTTTCTTTAGATCACTAAAGGCCGCTTGGTGAAACATTCTTCTCAAATGGAAACGTGGACTTGATATGAAAGAGCCATCTATACCAAAGAGTCTATTTCAGAGACTTCTATCAAACTGAATTAAAGATATAGAGATCAATTCTTCTGCTAATATTCGAGCTGGATATTTGTTAGGATGCCGAGTTAAACAGTAAACACAGTGGCTTATTAATAAGTATTTATTAATAAGTGATTAGTACGGATATATAATAATAATTGTTAGTTAACAGGAATGATCAACGATCGACATTACATTCTTAGCAAGATGGCATGTCAGCCCGGCTACTACTACTTTTGTGAAGTCTGACCAATAACGGTCGAGCATTGCCTGACAGCCTGATATCCGGCGGATGGCGCCAAAATATGAATCGCTCACATTTAAATCCCAATACTCCCACTAAATGTGAACTATTCATGAAAAATCAATAAATTGTGATTTCACAAAAAAATGTTACATTGTATTATATAAACTAAAAATAAAAAATATTACATTGCCAAACATATAAATTCTAGTTCACAGAAATCAAGCATTCAGCTTTATTTATATTACATAAACCCAAATATAACCGCATTACATTGAATTTCTTTGAGCACAAAGGTTTAGTCATCATGTCAGCAATTTGCTCATCTGTGGGAACATACACTACATCTATACACTTAGTTTCAAATTTTTCACGTATGAAATGAAATTTTATATCAACATGCTTAGTGCGCTTATGATATTCTGGATTTTTTATTAGACGAATTGCACTTTGATTATCAATATTTAGTTCACTGTATCACAGGGTGATTCATCAATCTCATTTAAAAACTGCTTTAACCACATAGCCTCTTTCGTTGCCAATGCTGCGCCTATGTATTCCGCTTCTGTTGTCGATAAACAAACACTCTGCTGCCTTTGACTGTTCCAGGTAACTGCTCCACCGTACATTTTAAAGACGTACCCAGACGTTGACCTTCTGGTAATGGGGTCGTTCGCATAGTCTGAGTCACAGTAACCTATTAACGGAGTGTCAGCTGTTCCATATCTTATCCCATAACTTGGTGTGTCTTTTAAATATCGTATTATATGTTTTACAGCTGCCCAATGAATTTCACTATGTTTATTTAGGAATCGACTCACAACTCCCACTGCATATGATATGTCTGGTCTGCTCACTATAGCTGCAAAAATTAATGCACCCACAGCTTGTCTATACGGCACTTCATTTTCCTCAAACAACTGCTCATTATTTGATAAGGCAATGTTACTAAGTATATTTAATTCTACAGGTATTTTTGCACTTTTTGCATTTTCCAGATTAAAACGTTGTATTATTTGCTTAATATAGTTGTTTTGACTGATTGAAATTGCTTTATTTTCTCTGTCTCTTGTGATTTCCACGCCAACAAAATAACTAACATTTTCACTAACAGTAATTTTAAATTCTGATTTTAATTTTTCAATAACAATGTTTGCCACTTCTATATGTTCTGTTATTACTAGACCATCATCAACAAAAATTATTAATAGCACTTTGATTTCATTTACAATACCTTTGAATATACATCCGTCTGACAGGCATTGTTGAAACCCAAAAGTGTTTAGAAAATTGCTGAATCTCTTATTCCAGCACCTTGATGCTTGCTTCAAACCGTAAATTGCACGTTTTAATTTACAGACATAATTATTATCAATACCTGTTCCTTCAGGTGGGTACATATAAATATCTTCTTCGAGTTCACTGTTCAGGAATGCTGTTTTTATATCAAATTGAAAAATTTCATAATCCTTCTTCGCTGCAATAGATAACAATACTCTTATTGAATCGTATCGTGTAGTTGGTGAGAATGTTTCTTTATAATCTACATCATATTTTTGTGTAAAGCCTCGTGCACATAGTCGAGCTTTAAATCTTGAGATGGTACCTTCTGGTGTTCTCTTTACTTTGAAAACCCATTTGCTGTCGATGATGTTAGTTTTCTCTGGCTTTGGTACAATTTCCCATGTTTTATTTTTCTGCAATGCGTCCACTTCTATGATTGATTTTTTCCACTCAGCTGCCTCTTTACAGGTCACAGCTTCTTCATACGATGTTGGGATGTCTATTTCCACAAAATGAGCTTCTAATTCATAGTCATTCAGTCTCCCTGGTAGTTGAAGTAAATTTCTACTTCGCAGATTGTATATGGGAGCTTCATGTTCTTGAGCTTCTACTGACTGAGGTTCATCACTTGGACCTTTATGGGCATCTACGCTAGGATTTTCTCTGGGAGCCACTTCTTCATTGTCACTGAACAATTGAACATTTTCAAGTTTTCTTTGCATAGTATCAGAAGAATTACTTACTTCGTTGAAGACTACATCTCTTGAAATTGTAATTTTTTTTGTTACAGGATCCATTAAACGATAATTGTTGGAATTTTTGTCGTAGCCCACCATAATTAGTTTCTTACTTTTCTTATCCCATTTTTTTCTTAATTGTTTTGGAATATGCACATATGCATCACTACCAAACATTCTCAAATGTTGTAAGAATGGTTTGGTTCCAGTCCAAATTTCATATGGTGAAGAATTTGGTGTGTTTTTATTCATTGTTCTGTTCAGTATATATACTGCTGTATTTACAGCTTCTGCCCAAAAATGTTGTGGTAGGTCTTTTTCGTACAACATGGAACGAGCACTTTCCACAATAGTACGCATTTCTCGTTCACTTCGTCCATTTTGTTCAGGGGTATATGGTGCAGTAGTTTCCATCTGAATGCCAACAGTTTTTATATAATTTTTGAAATCTGCATTTACATATTCTGTTCCATTATCTACATGAATAGTTTTTACACCATAACCAAACTTATTTTTTACGACTGTAAGAAAGTCTTTGAATAAATTTAATACTTCTGTTTTGTGTTTCAAAAAGTAAACAGTGCAATAACTACTTGCATAATCTTTGAACAGAACAAAGTAGTTTGCACCACCAATGCTTGGTACTGACATGGGGCCACATACGTCGCTGTAAATAGCTTCACCAGGGAGCACGTTTTTAATATTTGCACTTATATTTGCAAACTTCTGACGATGTTGTTTACCATATAAACAGGCTTCACAAAACAACTTATAGGAGCTCTTAATGTCTAATTTTCCAAGAAGTCCTTGTTTAACTGTCTCACTTATTGTGTTTACATTCGCATGACCTAACCTTTTATGCCATAATTCAAGGGTATTTGCTCTTGTCACTGAATTTGCCTCGTGGTTCATAACCGTACGAAAATGAAGATAATACAAGTTGTTTTCTGCCCTTGTGGCTTTTGCAATTATATTACCGTTATCCAAAATGCAAGCACAGTCTCTGTCTTTTGATATTTGCATACCTTTATTTGTCACAGCACCTTCTGAAAACAAATTTTTACGTAGTTCCGGCACAAACAACACGTTTGTAATTGTTGCGTCCTCCCACTGTTGGTTGACACACTTTTGAATTCTGATAGTTCCTTGACCTTTTATCTCTAGACTTTTATTGTCACCAAGTTTTACACAGGAACCATCATTAACCTCACAGAAAGTTTCAAAAAATTTTCTTCTATATGTCATGTGAGCTGATGCTCCACTGTCCATTGTCCACAAATTGTCTTTCGACGTTTCGCCCGACAATACATTTTCAGTAACAAACGCGGTATTCATCTGATTGTTCTCACGATCGTTTTCACGTTTTCTACCAATTTCACCTCTTCTTTCTCGTTTCGGGAAATGACACTCCCTTGCAATGTGTCCTTTTTCTCCACAATTATAGCAGGTAATACTCTTCTTTGGATTGTGAAAATTTCTTTCTGGATTCTTATTTCTAACAGACATGGCAGCTAATGCAGTTTCTGTTTCTTCGTATGACATTAGATTGGCTTCTTCATCCAGCAGTCTCGCAGTCAGGTTCTGTAGTGTTTGCTTGCCTTCTTCAACTGATAACCAGGCTTGTCGGAAATTTCTGTATTTTTGAGGAAGAGTACTCAAAATTTTCGTTATTACAGAGTTGTCACTCAAAATATCACCTGATTCCTTGATAGCCTTAGCAATGTTTTCTATTTTTGAAATGTGTTGAACCATTGTGTCGGTTTCCACCATTTTGTACTGATGGAAACGTTCATGCATCATCATTTTTGTCATGTCAGATTTCTTCTCATAAATACTTTCTAATTTATCCATAATTTCTTTGGATGTTTCACAATTCTCAACTACGGTAATGAGTGGCAGTTCCATTGACGACGTAATAATGCACATACCTAAGGCGTCTTTCTTACCCCAGTCCTGGACATCTACTACTTTTGCTTCTGGCTCTGGTTTCTTGATTTTTCCGGTTGCAATATCGTATACACCTTTTGCTCGAAGAGCACATTTTATTTGAAATTTCCACTGAGGAAAGTTCGCTCCATCAAACTTCGAAATATTCCACGCGACCGACTCCGACATTATTATTATCACTTTCCAAAAAACTATTTCGACACACGAAAAAACTACTACTACGATATTCGACAGACGAATTCGTTTTCAAACTCCGACTCACTTCGCGTGTTCTGGACCCATAACCTGTTAGGATGCCGAGTTAAACAGTAAACACAGTGGCTTATTAATAAGTATTTATTAATAAGTGATTAGTACGGATATATAATAATAATTGTTAGTTAACAGGAATGATCAACGATCGACATTACATTCTTAGCAAGATGGCATGTCAGCCCGGCTACTACTACTTTTGTGAAGTCTGACCAATAACGGTCGAGCATTGCCTGACAGCCTGATATCCGGCGGATGGCGCCAAAATATGAATCGCTCACATTTAAATCCCAATAATATTGTAAAGCAGGGACTATACCCTTGAATAGACATAAAGTACTCGACATGATTCCTAAAGAACCAACTGAGCCTCAGGATACTAACATGGAAAACTCCATCTATGATCTATTGAGAGATATGAGATATAGGTGCTCACGAATTAAAAAACGAAAGTATGGGAAAAATTCCAGTAACAGCAGGCAAAAGTGTGCAATGAGAATCTACTTCGGAAACGGACGAAGACCTTGATGTAGAGTTATCTGGGGACAATGAACACAACTCCTCCGATGCATCTTCGGCAGACGTTGACAGTACTGAGGAATCAACTGAAACAACTAATTCTACGAAGACACTTCAGACAATCCAGAAGTTTGGAAGGAAGTTTACTGATGTTTCTCTAGTTGAAAGATCTGACCTACAAAAAAATGACTAGCTCTTAGTAGCTTTCCCAACTCAGAGTGACAAAAGTTACTAATTTTATATGTGTCAAGTCATAAATACAGCCAATGACAAAATTTTGGGAAACTTTCTGAGAAACAAAGGAAACAAAAAACTTCAACGGATATATATATATATATATATATATATATATATATATATATATATATATATATATATATATATATATATATATATATATATATATATATATATATATATATATCTATATATATATATATATATATTGTGACGCCAAAGTGGGCATGGGCCAAAATTTATATGACCCCGCCGCGCTTCCTTTTATACCAGATGACAAATGCTCAAATAATTCCTAACCTACACACAAATCTAATTTGTCATTGGCATAAGCTAAGTTACCGGGAAGTTAGAGGGCCGCCAGCTTTTATACAGTGGAGATGGGCGTGGGTTAAAATAAGATCTTAATTAGGGGCGCCACTTGATTGTTTAACCTCTACTCCCGGATATTCTAATAAGATGTTACAAAATATGCTTCCTTGCCCAGATCCAACACAACCAAGAACTCTTGGATCACACTGGCAACTATAGCCAACCACCATCGAGCACAGGAAGCTACAAGGGAAAGGTAATTACGATAACACCAACTAAAATTCAGAACGGTATGGTCTCATAGACCCACAAATAACGATAACGGTAATGATCTTAATCTATCAACAGTCCTGAAAAGAAAACACAACCACACAAAACCAAAACATCTAAAATATGATAAAATACGGGCTTTTATTAACCTTCTTTGGCATACAGAAATTCTATTAAAAGTTGTTTTTAAAATTCTGATCTAAATTAATAAAAATAAAAATATATAAGTCTCTATAATATCACAGAAATGGCTTGCTACCAAATAACAAGATCTTTACCAAATATTTATGAAGGTACTACAAATATCGTTGTTCTACGGAAAATCCCACTTTTCGTGCACGCAAAGCTCACAAATTATTTTCCCCAAATATTACTTAATTACATGATCAATACGGTAAATGGCTTGATTGAAGATCAAGTCCCAAAAAGTAATCAAAAAGCTGGTCTAATGCTAATAGTAAATGATAACTAATGGTACTCTCAAAAGTGAAGCAATTATATTAATAATGGTCTTATAAAAATCTGTACCATATTTAGTGACGTTAAAATAAAATACATTCGATTTGATTTTAATAAATTTAACACACATGAATATCAAAAATGTACCTTATCAAGAATGTCTCTTATCACCTTATACGTTATCACAAAACGGAAAATTCTTACTTAAATTCCTGAGCTTCTAGGCCATCTAATTACCATCAAATTCCAAACCAATCCATGGCCTCTCGGGATACGGGACTGCGACCACGGGAATCATGCAAAAAACGGTACGGCAATGCGACGACGATAGGGAAGACCTTCTTACTGAGATCTTAATTCATTCCTCCATTTAATTCGATAGCCATATATCTTGTTCGGTACATAAAAATTCGCTGATCCACTCCAAATTTACGGTACGTGAATTTACCAAAGATATTGCCCATACAACAATGTCGGCCTACCACGAGGCTATTCGGCACACAAAAATCGCCCTACACCAAGACTTCATCGGTACGAGAATACTCCAGACGATACAAAAACTAATCTAGTCAGTACTTGGAAATCTCCCGGTACGTGAAATACTCCAGCCGGTACGTGAAATACTCCAGCCGACACAAGGAATACTTCCTCCGGTACTTGAAGACGCTAGTCGGTACTTGAAAAAAATCTATCCTGTACTTGAACCCTAAAAACAACAAGTAACGGGATGCTAAAGGTGTCACAGTTAAGAGAGAGAATGATTTCTTACCTCCAGAGAGGGAAACGAAATTCCACAACGGGATACGATAAATGTGGTCCTTAAATCCCCTAAACGGGTCTCTCCACAGCCTTCGGCACTAAATCCGTACATTACGACATAACCAGAAAGACTGCAGATTAAATTCTGAGAGCAACAAAACCCACAAGGGAGGATACTTAATATCCAAAACTTGCTCTTCAGACGGCACCACGTGTTAACTCCACAAAAATTACCAACCAACTCTCCCTCGAAACTTCCAGCACATTCATATCTCCGACTCGAAAACACAGGTGCTGCTACATCCTTCGCTCTCTCTCGCATCACATACGTCTCCAGCCATCTATCCTCTTCAACATGCGGACCCTTTCCGAACTACGGCACGGCACGCAAGCGTGTAAGCCGGCCCGATATACCAGGGGTAATACAAATATAAATAATTTACGAAAGATCTAAATTCGATACATTATACGAGGGGTATCCAGAAGAATTAACCACAGTTGTCGCCAATAATTCTTTTTACAACGCAGGGGAGGAACCACAATTACGTCCAAATTAGCTTAGATGTTTAGCTATCCAAATTATACCGTTACAAAATATATATATATATATATATATATATATATATATATATATATATATATATATATATATATATATATATATATATATATATATATATATATATATAAATAAATAAATAATAAATAAATATGTCTACCAATTTCCTGTGAATGAAGAACTCAGCGAATTTTCCTTTAATCAAATTATGGGAAAATTGAAAAAGCATGAAAAGTATTTGAGAGGCTATTTAAAATTTTCAATTGATTTTAGAAGTTTTTAATTTCTTCATGTTTCTCTTATTGTGACCATTTGTATATCACATAATGTTAATTTCAATTCCTTCTTATATTCAAATTCATTATTAATACATATTTTTCATAAAAACAGTCTTTTTCTTTTATATACATCAATATTCTGTTCTTATTTATTGAATAGATGAAGCTAGATATATACTATTCACCACACAAGCCAGCTAAAATTGATAAAGCTTTCAAATTAAGGCAGTATTCGATTCATCCTCCTTGTGAGGTGAATAGGATCACGTCATAAAAAAATATATACATTAAACAGGAAATTTTTCTCAAAATATCGGAAGCCATTAATAATCAGAACCATCCTCGACTCAAATTTATACATTTTGAAAACGGAAATATATCTGTTCATAGGGATGATATGAACATTTGAAGTTGAAAATTGATTCTATTCAACCCATTTTACGGTATCTGTACTGCTCTGTTTACATTATTAACAAGATTCATTAAAAAGGATGGTAAACTGTGACCTGCAAACTTGCTAGTGTTGGTTGTTAAGCAAGGATTCAATGTTAAACATTAATAAAACTGTATACCCTGTGTCTATAAAGTAACACATGAATTCAATAAAATTGAAAGTGACCATTATTAAGGGAAAATCAATAACACATCAATTTTTATTGTCAAAAACTAACTTTTTGATATAAATACCTCACCCCTATCTTCATACCTCTTCAAAGGGTAGCTACTCCTTTCAAAATTTTTAAATTGGATGGTCGTTAGTGTGATACATCTTTTTAAAGCTAATCCCATTCTCTATTCAGCAACACCATTTTTTTTGTACGAATAAAATAAAGTGAGTAATAACATTTTAGTGAATTTTCGTAGAAAAAATTCACTAATGGGGAAATCCCGACTTTTGAATTTTGAAAAATTTTTTTGCAAATGAGCACGAACTAGGACCCCTAGAACCCATATCCGGGGTCAGTTTCAATGTTTATATATATATATATATATATATATATATATATATATATATATATATATATATATATACATATATATACATATATATACATATATATATATATATATATATATATATATATATATATATATATATATATATATATATATATATATATATATATATATATATATATATATATATATATATATATATATATATATATATATATATATATATATATATATATATATATATATATATACAGGGTCTCCCAAGTTGAGTAGCCTATTAGATTATTTTTTAGACTATGCATATCTGAATGCTGGAAATTTGCACATGGGGGTTGCAGAAGATGCTCTATCTGAAAAAAATAATTTCCAAAATGGCGCACTTCCGGTTCTACCAGAAGTAGGTGCTAACTTTGTTATTTTAAATAGAACACCCTGTGTATTATTACATTTTTAGAATGCTTATTTGATTTTAGGTGGACTTTTATTAACAAACCTTAGTCCTATCTTCAAATGTTATCGAAATATTTCAATTTTTTCGAAAATTCGAGCCACGAGAAGGCTTTTTTTATAAGGGTATTTTAGCTTTCTGGTGGGTGTGTTAGGATATTTTTTTAAACTGTGCATTGCAGGACAACAAAGGTGTGTTGCGACATTATTGAAACAATATTTCATATACAGGGTGTTTTGTGTAATGTATATGAATTCCGTAGCTTTCAAACTCAAAAAACTTGTTTATTTCAAATAGAACACCTGTATTTTATTATTTTATCAAATGCTTCTGAAGACACTCTTTCAAACTGTATTAGCATTCCCTATACCTAAAAACGATTTTTCTTGAGTTGACATTTTTTACAAAAAAGCACAGAATTCCGCAAAAAAAAGTTAATTAATTAACTTATTCAATAGAACACCCTGTATTTTATTGTTTTATCAGATGCACTAGAAGTCACTATTTAAAACTGTATTAGCATTCCCTATACCTAGAAACCATTTTCCTTGAGTTATTTACAACTTTTGGAAGAAAGCACAGAATGCCACAAATATAAGTTAGTTAATAAACTTATTAGAGTGCTGTCTACAGTTTGACGTTTCAGTAATGTGACATTATTGTTTTATTACCTGAGTTGATGTATGTTTGTGTGAACAATAATTATTATTGTTATATCTTGTATATCGTGTTGGGCGAATTATCATAAATAGATAAATAAAAATAAAATAAATTACGACTCGAGAGTATAATGGAAAGCCGTAACTACTCACATGAACAATTGCTCAATTTGTTTTACTTTTACGGGGAGTGTAGCAGAATTGCCAGCAGGACATGTCGAATGTTCAACGAATGGTATCCTGAGGTACCACCAATGACAATTAAAAAATTCAGAAGGTATGAATCAAACTTCTTGAGCACTGGTAGCTGCCATATGAAAAACTCATCAAGAAACGCACCACTAACAGGAAACGAAGACGTTGAAATCACTGTATTATCGTATTTTGAAGCCCATCCCCAGGCATCAGTAAAAACTGCTGAAGCTGATTTGAACCTGTCGCATTCGACAATACATAGAATATTGCGTAAGCACAATATGCACGATTATAAATTTACAACTGTGAATTTTCAACAACCTAGTGATGCAACACGAAGAGTGGAATTTTGTCAATGGCTCCTGGATCGTCACCAAAATAGTCCCTCCTTTATAAAAAATATAATTTGGACAGACGAAGCCAAGTTTTCACATGAAGGAATTTTTAACAGCCACAATTCGCAACACTGGGCACAGCAAAATCCTCATGTGATAAGAGAGCGCTGTTTCCAGAATAAATTTAGTTTTAATGTATTTGCTCTTCTAATGGACAATAAAATTTCTTACTGTATTTACGATAGGAACCTTACCTCCTCCAATCAGTACCTAAGAATCTTACGAACCACAGTCAGTGAATTCCTGGACACTCTACCCCTCAACCATCATATCAATTGTTGGTATCAACTAGATGGTGCCCCTGCGCATTCTTCAGCAGATGTCAAGGTGTACATGAATGTGTTCGAAGATAGGTGGATAGGACGCGGAGGAAGATATGTTTGGCCTTCACGGTCACCCGATCTGACGCCGCTCGATTTTTACTTGTGGCGCAAGATCAAGTCAGACGTTTATGCAACTCCAGTTAATTAAAGAGAAGAACTTGAAAACCGAGTTCGAAATAGTCTCGACAACCTTAATCCCTTCGAAATACAGCGTGCAACAAGTGATGGAGTTCTATCTCGCTTGGAAAGATGTGTTAATGCAAATGGTGGACAATTTGAACACTTCCTATGATAATATAATTTCTTTTATGTGTGACAGACATTCACATACATACATAAATACATACATAAATGCATACATTATTAACATAATACTGTATTGGCCGAATTCTGTACTTTTTTTTATTAAATTGTTAACAACTCAAAAAAAAAAGGTTTCTAAGTATAGGGAATGCTAATACAGTTTTAAATAGTGACTTCTAGTGCATCTGATAAAACAATAAAATACAGGGTGTTCTATTGAATAAGTTAATTAATTAACTTTTTTTTGCGGAATTCTGTGCTTTTTTCTAAAAAATGTCAATAACTCAAGAAAAATCGTTTTTAGGTATAGGGAATGCTAATACAGTTTGAAAGAGTGTCTTCAGAAGCATTTGATAAAATAATAAAATACAGGGTGTTCTATTTGAAATAAACAAGTTTTTTGACTTTGAAAGCTACGGAATTCATATACATTACACAAAACACCCTGTATATGAAATATTGTTTCAATAATGTCGCAACACACCTTTGTTGTCCTGCAATGCACAGTTTAAAAAAATATCCTAACACACCCACCAGAAAGCTAAAATACCCTTATAAAAAAAGCCTTCTCGTGGCTCGAATTTTCGAAAAAATTGAAATATTTCGATAACATTTGAAGATAGGACTAAGGTTTGTTAATAAAAGTCCACCTAAAATCAAATAAGCATTCTAAAAATGTAATAATACACAGGGTGTTCTATTTAAAATAACAAAGTTAGCACCTACTTCTGGTAGAACCGGAAGTGCGCCATTTTGGAAATTATTTTTTTCCGATAGAGCATCTTCTGCAACCCCCATGTGCAAATTTTCAGCATTCAGATATGCATAGTTTGGAAAATAATCTAATAGGCTACTCAACTTGGGAGACCCTGTATATATATATATATATATATATATATATATATATATATATATATATATATATATATATATATATATATATATATATATATATATATATATATATATATATATATATATATATATATATATATATATATATATATATATATATATATATATATATATATATATATATATATATATATGTATCACACCGATAACTCAAAAAATAATGGACCGATTTTGATAAAATTTGGCACGTACCTTTCTTTTCTAAATGGCTTGGATAAGTTCGTTAGTCAGAAAAATCGGACGAGGTTTTCCGGGAAAATTTTGAATTTTCATTCAAAAAAAATTCTTATCTCAAAAAATAATGGGCCGATTTTAATAAAATTTGGCATGTACCTTCCTTTTGTAAATGGCTTTGACAAGTTTGTTAGTCAGAAAAATCGGACGAGGTTTTCCGGAAAATTTTTGAGTTTTCATTCGAAAAAAATTTTTATCTCAAAAAATAATGGGCCAATTTTGATAAAATTTGGCATGTACCTTCCTTTTGTAAATAGCTTGGATTAGTTTGTTAATCAGAAAAATCGGACCAGGTTTTCCGAGAAAATTTTGAGTTTTCATTTGAAAAAAAAATTTATTTAAAAAAATAAAAAATCTATGATAACCAAATTTGGTAGGTAGGTTTACGATATAAAAAGTAAACTTACACCAAAATTTAGATTTCTATGTTACAAGAAAAAAAAAGTTATAATAAAATATTTTGTGCCAGATCATTTCTATGAAAATTCACTACCATAACACACTTGCTGCGTCCAGGCTTTTTATTATCGGTAACACCTAACACAAGTGAAGCCTGTAAAGAATTACATAGTCCAGTCTTATGATTCTGACATAATACTTATGATATGATACTTCAATATCCCAAAGTCTGTAAACAATGTTCAAAATTCACTAAGTGAAGGTTGGAACCTATGATGAGCACTTATCCCAATATAGTCCCCCCTAACATCAATGCACTTATAACATCATTTCAGCAATTATTCGATACACCTAAAAAAATATTCTTTAGGTTTGTCCTCAAAATGTGCCTAAACTTCAGTAAATCTCTACGTCATCACTGAAATGGTGACGCAAAGGTCCTTTTTCAAATTTCCAAATAGGTAGTAGTCACTGGAGTCCATATCTGGACTATACAGAGCGTGATAAATTTGTTCTAAACCGCAGTCTCGAATTGTGGCTTGTGCCAGTATGCACGGGTGCATTGTCATGGAGCAAGCGCACGCCTCTGTCAGCTTCCCCATGTCTTTTCTCCCAAATCTTTTTGTCATAATTTATCATGGAATGCTGCATAATATGCCCCATTGGCTGTGGTGTTGCATTCTTTAATGTCTATGGGAAGAATAACCCCACAATCCCAGTTTTTTTTTTTGTCGACTGACAGACCTTGAACTTTCTTGGCGGTGCTTCTCCTTTACGCCTCCATTCCATTGACTCCCTTTTGCACAAAGGATCATAGTAGGGAACCATAGTTTCATCCACTGTGACAATTGTCTTCAACACGTCCACAGGATTTTATCCACAGAGGTCCCAAAACGATTGGACATATTTAACACAACGCTGGCGCTTAACTGCTGAGAAAGGTTTGGGGGACCCACCTTCGACTAACTGTAATTATGCCTAAATGTTCGTGGATGATTCAGCGAACACTTGTATCTGAAAGCCCAGAAATTTTTGATATATCTTTCATTTTTAAGCGTGGTTCGCTTAATACGAGATCCTCAACAAGGGCAATCTTGTTGTAGGTCACCACTTTCACCGTCCTTCCTGTCTTAAGTCATCTTCCAATGATTGCTGCCCCATTCAAAACCGTTTTGACCAATCTTTTACTACAGAATAAGACGGAGAATTTTCCCCGTACACCCCATCCAGCTGATCTTTGATAATTTGAGATGGAAGACCTTCTCTAAAGAAATTTAATAACAGCTCTATACTAAATTTTCGTGACTTCTGGCATCGTGCTGAACAAGTGTCCGTTATAAGAAAACTAATTGACATAAAAAACTATTTTCATGTTTTCCAAGGCTAATAAGACTTGAACCAATGTCTTACCAAAATCTGACAGGCTGTGATACCCTGGATCTATGTCTGGCCGGGAAATGTTGGCGCTTACCTTGTACATGTGCGCTAGCCACACTGCGGGGAAGAAACCTTTGGCGCACACTTGTGCCGTGCACTCTCAAAGTGTTTACAAACCACTTTACTGTGTTGCATTGCTAACGGGGTGGCAAATCCGCGGACGAGCCCTGAGGGAGAAAAAAAAAACACTATACTAACCTGTTTATCACAATGCAACTTGGCTGTCACATTATCAAAGCATATTGAAAACAACGAAACACAAGTTAGGTCTTTTATGTTATCCAAAGCTGAGAAGGATATGATCTCTTCAACAATTGACACCTGCAGCAAAGTTATGTTAACCTGTGAACATAAAAACACATAAATAAGAGGGTGTTTTAACAAACTGTGTCTTCACACAACTTTACCTTAGGTAAGAATATGGCTGCCTGCAACTGCGTTTTTACAGTCTCTTCATAAAAACCTATTTCATTTCCTTTCTCTTCTTTTCCCGGTGATTGGCACAATTTAGCCACATTTTCTGTTGTTTTCAGAACATTTGCAGCTTCAATTTGTCCGACACAAGATGCATGCAAATGATTGATAACTGTGAGCGGGTGTAAGTTTGCAACGGCTGGTGTTAAGGCATCCACAAATCTGGAAAATCACAAAGAATTTAAAAAAAGTTTAATTTTTTATTTATTTATCACTTTATTACCCAACATGCTAAAACCCCCTTAAAGGGTTTCTAAAACAAACCCTGAAGTAGGCTAGGGGTCATAAAGGAGTGTTCACCTAGTATGACTAACCTAACATCCAATCAATCATAGTCTCCAATGGACAGAGCACATAACATTTGGATAACCACTCAGAATTTGTAAGAGACGATCTAACTTACCCAAGAGGATTGAGAAACCCGTTTTGCCCCAGTGGAGAAGGGTGTGGTTCTTAAAATTCACAACAAAACGTTCAGTGTAACCTACACACTAGTATTATATCAGGGGCACCAGGCATTTTCACATACTAGGCTACCTCTTGGAGTACTAACTCTAATTGGATCTTTAAATTACCAAATAATTTGCTCCAAATTATTAATGTCCCCTTTCAAATTCAAATCCCAGATTATAAGTGCCAAATAGGAAGTATCAGGACACACTAACAAAAGAAATAACACAAAACACAACCTTTCAAAAGAGTTTTAATATTAACGGTACCAAGTAACTCTTTATAACACGTGGAATTACAGAATGAACGATTTACATATCCAAAGAAATAAAGTGGTTATGTCTTGTAAGGCAAAACACAAATAAGCTTCACTTTATTCTACACTTTCTAATTTTTAAGCAAGGAATATACTAAGCGAAGTGATACAGATGTATATGTGAATATACGAAGGCGGGCCTATAAGTCCGTGACGTTTTGAATGAAACACAGGTTTTTTGACAAAAAATCATTTTATTTCTCAACATAGTCTCCTTTAAGCTCTATACACTTCGTCCAACGTTTCTCCAATTTTTTTCCCTTCCAAAAAATTAGATTTGTTGAGGTCCTCAAAATAGTTCACTTTTTTCCATTTTCGTTAAAACTCAAGAAGTTGTCTGCTTTCAATGGCTATCTAATACAAACTAAATGAGGCAGCTTGTTCAAAATTTGACACTAGTCAACTGACAGGTGCTTGTTGACAGGAGCAGTGTTGCCCTTCCTGTGAAGAGGCGGGAAATTCAAAAACTCACGGACTTATGGACCCGCCCTCGTATATATAAACTTTTTAACTGACCTTGGATTTGGGTTCTAGGGGCCATAATTTTCGCTCGTTTGAAGATAATTTCCAAAAGTCTTACCATTGATACCTCTCTATTAGTGAATTTTCTTCATAAAAATCCAAGACAACCATCTTTGCGCTTTTACGGCCAGTGACAGACATACTAGATGGCTTTGAAAATAAAAGTATAAATACCATTTCTCGACTTAAGTAAAGCCTTGGATTGTGTGGATCACAGTATCCTTCTTCATAAGCTTTGCTATTATGGTGTCAGGGGTTTGGTATGTGATCCGTTCAAGTCGTACCTCTATAACAGAGTGCAGATGGTCAAGTGGAACAACAAATTGTCCAGTAGTGTGTGTTTGAAAGCTGGGGTACCGCAAGGATCTATCTTGGGTCCCATCCTCTTTATAATTTATGTCAATGACCTATTCCCAAATATAACATATGGAACATACATGTTTGCAGATGATACAAGATTCATCAACAGAGTTAGAAGTGACCAGAAATCCATGAACAGACTTTACTAGCATCTGTCAAGCAAAAAATTGGTTTTCTGGCCATGGACTGCAGCTGAATGAGGATAAGCGTAGAATAATAAAATTTAGCATAAGAAATGAGAAACTTATTGGGATACCGCGATTCTATCTGTGGAACATTAAATTTTACTAACTCGAGTGGAGAGGCACAATCAAGAGCTGAACTGATAAAAGAAACACAATACCGCTGCACCGTCTCCTGTCCTCCAGGCTACCCAAGTTAAAGCGCTTCAATAAATCACTCTATGGATAGCCAATGCACGGATACTGACCATCAATTGAAAAACTAAGAAATTTCATAAACATTCTCTGCATACTTTCAAGGCCATCAATGTGCATCAAGTACGCCAGAGACCAAAATACTGAAGCATATTCAAGACGGGACCTCACCAGTGCCTTGAAGAGGAGGATCAATGTTTCGCGAGATGTAAAATCCCTCTTATAGTGACCGTGCTAGTTTGAAGTGTGTCACCTAAACTTAAAGGTTGGCATTGTTATGTGTTCTGATAACTTGTGAAATATCGTCTGCAAGCTGTGTTAGTGTGGGTCTGAGTGAATATTAGGACTGGAAACTACGCTCAGTGAAAGGATTGCACGTTTTTGGATGCAAATTGTCCGTTTTTGTGACTTTTGTTGTTTAAACACAGAACCAACGGACACCGTTTCATGTATTTTGTGCAAATATCGTGAAAGTGGTGAACTGGTTGTTGTGAGGTGGGGCCTCCACACCCTATGCTGGATAACACAGGAAGGAAATGATGACATTGCCCTCTTACTTAACAACAGAAAAAAATGACAGTACATGTAAATTGTCGTACACACTACACTCGTGTTGCTCTGCGCACAGATGATGACAGTGAACAACAACCTAAACGTTGCAATCGTTTACGCAGTCTTAGCAATGTCTTTGATTTTAAGAAGCACTGCATGTTTTGTGAAAAGGACATTGACATTTGCGATAATTACAAATACCGAAACCTCCAAGTGAAATATAGTGTTGTTATACACATATTATTGATAAGATACGTGCAATAGCCGTACAGCGAGCAAATGCGTGCGGTGAAGAAGTTTTACAAAGATTAAGCGCCAAGATCGATCTAGTGGCTGCCAAGGCCCACTATCACCATTATTTTCTAGACATTCTACTGCACAAGTTCACGTCCGACTACCACGTTAGGATCTACGCTTACATATGAAACTCCGTCATCGTGTGGTGGACGAGCTAAAGACCAGAATAAAATCAGAGGGTTTAAAAAGTGATGTGATTATTTGTAAAACAATGACGAGTACCAATAGACGTTCTGGGAGCTCACCGACTTAATTAAAAACGCCAGTTCTAATGAGGAGTGGTACAGCAAAAAACATTTGAAAAGAAAACTGCAGTGTCTATGGAGAAAGAATCACGATCATGCAGCAAGCCGGAAGAAGTAGTGTCCTCTGTTTTACAGGAAAAGCCCACCAGATTCTCAATGAAGCATGGTATAAGGGAAAGAAGACCAATGAAACAGAGTAAAGAGTGAGAATCCTCGAAACCGTGGCAAGAGTAATGCGAACAAACATAGGATCCTAAGTATACTTGTTCCACCTATCAAACAGTAGAACACATTCCTTCTGGAAATGAAGATTTAATCCCTCATAATCCACAAAGTTTTCTGAAAATAATTCTTCAGACTCCGAGGCCAGCTGAAGAACACACCATAACTAAAAGAAAGGCTATAAACGTAACTCATTCGATAGTTGCTGCTATCCAACCTTGTTTCTTTCTTCCTTTCTTGCAACATAGACTAGGGACACATCATTGACGGAATGGCTCGAAGTTGCTGATTGATATGCTTCCAAAGCCTAGTGTATGCGTGTCTTACTCGGAAACGATAAATTTTGTGGCCTGTGTAGCGAGTAGAGTCTCTGAATATTAATAATAAAATAAAAACTTATACAATATTCCTTAAGATATTGTAATGAAGTTCGAATTTATTAGGGCTATGTGAATAGCGCACAATTCATTTAGGCTGTTTAAATAGCGAATATTTAGAAGAGAATAGATTCGATTCATTTTAGGAAGATTTCAGAATATGAAAATTCGCTACGGGGCAGTGAATGAACCGTGTATCTGGTTAAAATAATTGTCGACCGGTTATGCGCAATAGTATTTGTCAAGAAACGTCGCTGGGCGCAAGTCAAGAAAAGGGGCCAGCAGACGGCAGGCAGAGAACAGACACCTTCAGCTCGCGGACGGAATAGGGTCTCGCGGTAATAGTGTTATTTTATCCAGCATGTCTAGAGCTTGTGGGAACGGTGAAACCACCTGGGTGTATCTCGCTATTTCTATTTGTAATAATAGCAACGTGTTAGGGCTGTAACGTGAGAATCGAACGAGGGTCTGGGACGACAGTGTACCAAGATTCTTATCGTGTCCTGCGACAAGGTCAGTTTCATTCCGGTACTTTATAAATTTGAATTTTGATGGCGTTAGGCCAGGTTTAAATGTTTTAGAAAAAAGTATCAAATCATTGATGCTGAAATAAGGTGTATATGGTGTGTTCTGTATCGACAAGTGGCAAAGTTAGTCACGTTTTTTTTTTGTCCACTGGTAAATCTGGGTATTGGAAGTGTTAGTTGGGATTTTTGCAATACTTAGAGTGTCTAGCAAAGTGCACTGTACAGGATGGACCATGATTATCTTTTGGTACAGTATTGTCCAGAGGGTGGTGATTGCGCTTTTCTGAATGGTACGTAACAGCTAGACAGGGTGGTTTATTGTACCTGGCGTGCAATATAGATAAGTGACAAATTGGTCACGTTTTTGTCCATTTAAGGGAAATCTGGGTATTGAAAGTGGTAGTTAGGATTTTATATTCAATACTTAGGGTGTCTAGCGACTTGCACTGTATGGGGTGGAACATAATTATGGTCCTTTGGGACGGTATTGTCCAGAGGGTGGTGATGGCGCTTTCCTAAATAGTGCGTAACAGCTAGACAGGGTGTTTACTCATGCCTGGCGTTCAGTATAAATAAGTGACAAACCGGTCATGTTTCTCGCCCATTTAAGGGGAACTTGGATACGGAGAGTGCTGTTTAGAGTTTTATATCCGATTTTTGGGGAGTCTAGCAACTTGCACTGTATGGGAGGGACCATGATTATCCTTTGGGATGCTATTGTCCAGAGGGTGGTGATGGCGCTTTTCTAAATAGTGTGTAACAGCTATACAGGGGTTTCACTAGACAGTAGGTTGTAGGCATATAAGTGGGAAGCTGTTGGTTTACCCAGATAAAGGGGTTATATCACAGGGAAACGCTGATTAATATCCCGTATTGGATAATATAGGCCCCCAAGGAAAACCAGTACCATAGGCCAGTGGTAAATTTATACTGGGGCATAATTGCCCAGCTGATGCATGTACATGTCGCTTTTCGCTTGCCGGTGCTTTCATATGCTTTACTATAGCTGTGCTAATGTGAATACCATAGTATGTTGGTTGTAAAATGGTAAAAATAATTATACGTAAATTATTTTTATTCGCATATTATTGTATTTTAGAGTATTGATGTAGTCATATCTTTTTCACTGTTGAAAGAATGCCTTATCAGAGATAGTATTATCTGGCATGAGATAAAGTGTCCCTTTAATCACATGGTTTGTAGCGAATTTTTGGCTTTTAATATTACATGAATTTTATATTGTAACTTTTGTTTGTAAATAGATTTATTATTATTAGAAGCTTTAATGAAATTAGTTGCGTTTCACTGCACCGCTATTAAATAGTTGCACTAATGCATGCGGGTTAAGCTAGAATCCTGGGATGGATTGTAACTAGCAGAGGCATATTGTAAGTGATATTTGCCTGTTTATGATATTTCTGCTTCCATCTGTGTAAGATACGAAAACGACCATTAGCGGGGAGTAAGTAATTAGAGTCTACTTAACTTCCGTGAACTCTGCGGAAAACAATAACTTTTGACCCCTGGCTATAGTTTTTCTCCACTTGGCTACCCTAGGACAAGGCTGTTATGAAACAGTAATTTGTGGTGTTCTATGAGGGCATTAGCAGAAGTCCTCACGGGGATCTAACCTCGTCCTATTTATAGGGAATAAAGATGGCGCCCGAGAAATTAAAAGTTAGAATATTTTAGGTCACGCCCCAAGGACGGATTGTCGCTATCCGGCGGGCCTCTGCTTTGCCAAAGTTCATCACAATATGCAAAAATAACAACCATACCTCTGCAATGACTCCAGTAAAAGTGGGCTGATCATCACATCAAGATCGCCTTTCAGCTTTACAATAATTGTTGTCCTTGATCCGGTATCACTGAGTCCACTTAACAGTTCTTCTTCCTGGAAAGAACTAGCTTCATTTTCCACTTCCTCCTGATCCCAAACATGAACAAATGGAGACGTTGGTGTCTTGTTGCAGTTACCAGCTACGTCAGATCTTGACACCATCTTTAGTGAGGTTACTCCATCTGAAATAGTTTCCATGAGTGGCACGAACCTGCCTCCTATATAGACCTGTAATTATTGTATTATATTAATTATTGTATTATATATTTAAAAACGATTTTTAACAAAATCAATTGGAAACAGGAAAAGATGAAAGGCCTAAGACCTTTCTTAACTATTGAGAGTGTATTTATTTACAAAGACTCAATTATTTATTTATTTACAACCATCCTAGAGAAAATTCAATAACAGGATGGCATACAAGACAAAACAAAAATTAGAATATATAATAAACAAAAAAAAAACAATAATAAAATTGCTAGACAGACATTAAATGTTGGTTACACACTGTTTTAAAGTCCTTAAAGGTACATGAAAATATATCCATATGTCTAAGACCTTTCTTAACTATCGAGAGTTTATTTATTTACAAAGACTCAATTATTTATTTATTTACAACTATCCTAGAGAAAATTCAATTACAGGATGGCATACAAAACCAAAAAATAATAATTAAAATATATAATAAACAAAAAAAAACAATAATAAAATTGCTAGGCAGACATTAAATGTTGGTAACACACTGTTTTAAAGTCCTTAAAGGTACAGGAAAATATATCCACATGAATGCTCAATAGATTATATAGCTTACACATATTATATATGGGAGAAAAGTGCAGCAAATTAGTGTGAGGTCGAGCCAAAATAAGCCAACCCCACAGCTACTCAACCTAGGAACGTGCAATGACAAAGCAGAGAGAAGCCCAGGAGAGTCAGCAACGTTATTTATCAGCTTATACAGAAAGAGCAGTATGTACTGGTTGGGTATTGCAGAGAGTAAGCAATAACCTGTCACAGACAAAAAGATACCATGGGGATAGACAACTTCAGGATAGGTGCCTCTCTGTTTAAACATGAGCTACTTTAAAAATCTTCGCTGCACCTTCTCAAGGCTTGAGACATGCATATAATAGTGACGCGGCCACAGAGTTAATGCATAATCGAGTCTACTTCTCATCAGAGAATCAAAAAGTATCTCTAGCCCTTGCCTGTCAACAAAATCTCTGGTAAATCTTATTAGAAATCCTAAAAAGTGATGCTGCTGTTAAAAATTATCGCCGGTATAGAAAATGAAACGCTCTGTTCAATGCTTCGACATCAACTAACTTTATTCTTATTGAACTACAACAGTGTTACCAACATTGTTTAGAGGGCGCTAAATTTTAAATATTCGCTATTAATTTTTAACACACCCACTTAGAGAATATTTAAAAATAAATTCATTATGCTAAACCTAAACACTTAACAAACATATCATGCTTAACGGTAGTTAAACCTTTAGTAAACATATCAGCTGGCATCTCTGAAGTAGGTAAGTATTTTAAGACAATCTGATTTTTAGCAATAATTTCTCTTATATAATGGTGCCTTATGTCTATATGTTTACTACGCTTGTGATACATATGATTATATGACAGTTTCTGCGCTCCCATATTATCATTATAAACTACTACAGGTTTATCAACACCTATTAGATCTTGCAATATATTTTTTAAGTATATGGCCTCTTTAGCAGCCTCTGTGATTGCCATATACTCAGCTTCTGTGCTTGATAAGGCAACAGATATCTGCTTCCGACTTTCCCAAGAAATAGGACCATTTGACAGTAAGAAGCAAAAACCTGTGTAAGATTTCCTGTCCACATTGTCACTACCCCATTCCGAATCAACAAAACCTTTCAATTCAGTATCATTTTTTGAAAATTTTATTGAATAATCTGCAGTGCCCTTTGAATATCTCAAAATACGTTTGGCACACATCCTATGTCATAATTATTATTGAACTGACTTAAGTAACTTAAACTATAACTAATATCAGGTCTTGTTAATACTGATAAATACATTAGACTTCCTATTAAAGTCTGGTAGGGATACTTAGTTTTATTCTCTTCGGTCAAAACTACTTTTTCTAAACTAACTTTTGCCTCCATTGGCGTACATACAACTTTAGCATCTTTCATGTTAAACTTATCTAACAGTTTTAATATATAATCTTTCTGATTTAAAACAATATTTTTGTCCTTATCAATATTAACTGTCATGCCTAAGCACTCCTTAATTTTTCCCAAATCCTTCATTTTAAATCTAGACTTCAACTCTTTTTTCAAAAAATCTGTTTCTTTGATACTATTTGAAAATAAGAAAAAATCATCTACAAACAATGCTACAAGAGTAAATACATTTTTAGATCTTTTACTATAAATGCAAGGCTCATAAGCTGATTGCACATAACCTAGCTCTAGTAAAACATCATGTACCTTTTTATTCCAAGCTCGTGACGACTGTTTCAGCCCATAAATGGCTTTCTTTAACTTTAAAGCTTTATTTTGATTCACATTCATACCTTCAGGCATTTGCATATATAAACATTCTTTTAAATCTCCATTTAAGAAAGCAGTCTGCACGTCTAGGTGATATATATCTAACCCTAATTTAACAGCTAATGCAAATAACAGTCTCAAATTAGAAAATCTTATGACTGGTGCAAAAGTCTCATCGTAGTCTATACCTGGTTGTTGAACAAAACCTTTTGCCACTAGTCTCGCACGATACCTAATTTCACCTTCACAACTCACATTTCTCTTAAGCACCCACTTACATGGCACTATCGTTGACAAATCATTAGGTAGGTCCACTAGTTCCCAGGCGTCGTTTTCTCTGAAGCTTTCCAACTCTTCTTTTATAGCTTGCCTCCACATCTCGGCATCTGGCCTGGAGAGAGCTTCTTTCAACGTAACAGGATCACTTTTAACTTCACAAGTATCTTTGCACATCATATAAGTCACAAAATCTTCATAACCTTTCGGTTTTCTTTCCCTGTCAGATTTTCTTATAGTTTCTGAAGTTGACACTAATTCTGTAGGTGTGTAATCACCATCTTCTTCTTCTTCTCTGGAATATTCACTTCCTGAATCACTTTCAGAATTTGTTTCAGAAGTTACCTCAGTTTCAACACCCACTGAATCTTCAATTTCTAACAATTCATTATTATTTTCTTCTATAACAATTTCTAAACTCTTTTTTAAGTTATCATTTCTACTTGTTCCTTCCATAACTATCACATCTCTACATATTTTAACTTCATGCTTTTCATAATCATATAATCTATAGCCTTTTGTTTGTTCTTCGTATCCCACAAAAATAACTTCTTTTGACTTTTTATCCCATTTTTGTCTTAAATTTTTAGGTACGTGCATCATTGCATGACTGCCAAAAATTCTCAAATGCTTCAAGTTTGGCCTTTTTCCATTCCACACCTCAAACGGTGTCTTGTCAATGCCCGAAGCAATTGATCGATTTCTCAGGTACATCGAACAATGCACAGCTTCTGCCCAAAATTTAATTTCTAGATTTGCATCATATAGCATACATCTCGCTTTCTCTACTAACGTTCGGTTTAGTCTCTCCGACATACCATTCTGTTCAGGTGTATAACTGTTAGTAGTCTGATGTATTATACCATTTGACTTCAAATAATTTTCAAATTCATTTGAACAAAATTCTCCACCATTATCTGATCGTAAAAACTTAATCGACATATTCTTATGTTTTTCCACCATTGCCTTAAAATTTTTAAAACACCCAAATGCTTCATCCTTACTTTTTAGAAAATAAACAAAGCCCATTCGACTAAAATCATCTTCGAATGTTGAAAAATACTTGGACCCTCCTAGTGACTGTGTTTGCATTGGTCCACATATGTCAGTGTGAATAATTTCTAACAATGATGAGGTCCTTGTACCAGTGTTTTTAAATGGCAATTTTGTTTGCTTACCTTCGCAACATGTAATAAAATTTTTTAGATCAAACTGTCTTTGTCCTTGACATTCCATTCCTTTGACTGCTCCATTTACCATCTTGTTCAGGTACGCTGTATTTATATGCCCCAACCTTCTGTGCCACGTCTGCCCCGTGATCAGAGCTACTGCAGGTGCTGCTACAGGAGAAACTTCCTCAGGTATATTTAGCTTATACACACCTTCTTGCAGATTAGCTGTCGCAAGCAGTTCATTATCTCGATTGAAAATCTGGCAAATCTGGTCACCAAATATCACAGAATTTCCATTTTCAATAATTCGGCTTACAGATAATAAATTGGTTGTTAGTCCCGGTACACACATGACATTTGTTACGGTAATATCCAAACACTGACTATCCACTAACGTTTTTAGTGCTACATCACCTGTACATTTAATTGCAAGTTTTTCTTTATTCGCTACCATGATCTCAGGAAATTTCGGATGATTCTTATTCTTCACCCAATCTTCATTTGTAGTGAAATGACAACTAGCCCCGGAGTCTACGTACCACTAACGTCTTCCACAATTCCACCGTGGTTTTTGCACCTTTTATATGTACAAACAATGGCGAGTCTAATGTTAATATTATTTTAGCCTTCGCTTTTACATCGTGATCAGGAACCACCTCTGTAGTACACGTAGATAAACCTTCAAGTACTAGAAAGTTTTCAACAGCAAAAGACCATTCTGCGAAATTTTCGCGGCCTTTTAGTTTCGGCACATTCACTATGTAATTATTCGATGCCATTTCCGTTAACGTTCTCGCGAAACACACAACGTTATACTTCACAATTCTTTACCGGCATTCCCAGCTAAAAGCACACGTGGCCATTAGCATCTGGGCCCCATAACCTGTTAAAAATTATCGCCGGTATAGAAAATGAAACGCTCTATTCGATGCTTCGACATCAACTAACTTTATTCTTATTGAACTACAACAGTGTTACCAACATTGTTTAGAGGGCGCTAAATTTTAAATATTCGCTATTAATTTTTAACAGCTGCTACCGAACTCTTAATATGCAAATAAAAACTAAGTTTGCTATCGAACAGAACACTGAGGTCTTTAAAGACAGGTTTTCTTGTCAAAAGAATATCTTGTAGAGAATAAATAAACTCAAAAATATAATGCCGGCGGCTACATGAAACAACACAGCAGTTATCTACATTGAGGTTTAAACAATTATAAGAACACCAATCAAAGATATAACCCAGATTTCTTTGCAAACAAATACAGTCGTCTATAGATGAATGAGTAAATCTGCAATTCATCAGTCTAGAGAAGACATGGAACATCAAGCAACGGCACAATATCATTAATAAAAATGTTGAAAAAGATGGACCCAAAACCGAATCCTGAGGCACGCCAGAACTGATGAAAATGTGACTCGAGTTAAAACCACGGAACTCTACAAAAGCCGCCCTATCAATACCGATATAACCTATATAGTAGAAACAATGTACCATATTTTATCAAAATAACTTATTGTTTGAAAATATACAACAATTTTCAGAAAATAAACTTTAAATGTTTCCAAGAAAAATGTTTGCTAGCCAACAAACCTTAGGTTAATAGCAAATTGAGTTATTGAAATTTTAAGCATTTAATGAAAATTCGCTACCAAAACGCAGCTACTACGTCTCTATTTTTTGCTTACAAACATGCATCGTGTTTCGATAAAAAATGCAAAAATGCAATAACATAAGGGATGTTCGGAAAAAAAATTGTATGTATCACCAGGTGGGCCACCTGTGATTGTTAAAATAATTTTATAAGATGCAGCTCAAGATACCCTATAATTAATATATAAAATTTTTGTCTTGTATCTTATATAATAACAATTATGTTGAGCTTTACCATAGAAATGCGTCACCCTGTATATATGTGAACAGATAAAAACTGAAACTTAACCCGGATATGGATTCTAGGGGGCCTAGTTTGCACTCATTTGAAGAAATCTTTTTAAAATTCAAAAGTCGGTGTCTCCTCATTAACGAATTTTTTCTGCGACATCTTCTTTACATAACCCGTATTTGTTTCAGGTTCTTTGCCTAAATGTTGACGTTTCAAATCGCGACGTTGACGTTTTGAGGAAAACCCCATTTTATTTTCTTTAAATGCCTATAACTTTTTTCTCTTTACACTTAGAGACCTAAATTTTGGTACATGGTTCACTCTTTATAATACAAACACGCGTACCAAATTTGGTTGCCCTTAGTTTGTTGTTTTGAATAATGGTATTTTTAATAGAAGAAATGTTCATTATTGGTCTCAAACCAATCAACGGTCAAATAAAACGTCACGGCATCAATGTAACGGGATCGTCAGTAACTGCTAACAAAACTTTATGTACTGCTTCCTCATTGCTGGACTTTTGCCGAGAAACTACATGTTTTTTAAAAGAACCATGTGCTTTAAGGTTTGTCACTAACTTGCTGTGTCCTTTTGTTTGGCTGTCTTCTTTCCGGATATTTTAGCAAATACATACACTCCGCATAAAACAAATTCAGTTGGATGAATTGAAACATGTCAAACTTCTCTTTGTTAGAAAACATATTTACTAGAAACGGTTACTAATTATTACACAATAAATTAAACAAGAAACTAATGTGTCAAAATTAACGTTACTGTCAAACCAAATACGGCTATTGTCACACCCATTTATTTCGCAAAGCATCCTTTGCCTGTTTAATTTAAGTTTATTTGTTCTGTGTTTATTCCGTTAAATTATTGCCTTAATTCATCCACTGGATTATTATTAAACGCCTAAATGTCATAAAGTGTTAATTGATATAGCTAGTTGTTTAGTACTTAGTGTAACACATCGCTGAATTTGGAATAAAAAGGTCTTTCAGAATATGACCTAAAAAAAAGTTGATGATGGTCCTGCAAAGACAAAACGTTGGATTCAGAAATTAGCAATGTTATGTTGAAGAAAATGAAAAGTTGCTGTGAAGAAGTGTCATCGGTATCGGTGTAGGTCCACTATTAAGGCCAGAAAAAAATAATATGTGGAATCTAAAAATCAAAAAATCAAAATTTTTTAAAATATCTCAAAAACAAAAAAAATTTCGGAGATGTCCCACCGCCATTTTGTTGGGCTTTTGAGTGCGCAACTTTTCTCCCATTTAACCAAGTTTGTATCTGCTACCGCTTTGGTCCTCCTTATCTTGGACACACTATATATATATATATATATATATATATATATATATATATATATATATATATATATATATATATATATATATATATATATATATATATATATATATATATATATATATATATATATATATATATATATAAATGTATGTATCCAAGCGATAGCTCAAAAATACTAAACTGATTTGAACCAAACTTGGCACATATCTTTTATTAAAACCGCAGACGAGTTCCTTAGCCAGCCCCGCCGGACTGAAAAAAAATAAGAAAGTTATTTCGATGAAATTTGGTAGGTATGTTGCCCTGGTAACGACCTTACTATATACCAAAATTAAACTTTCTAGGCTTATATCAAATTGAGGTATTCAAATTTTAAGCCTTTAATGAAAATTCGCTACCATAACACACTTACTATAAGTACCATAACAGACTTACTGCGTCCCTAATATTTCTTTTTTAATTTGCTTAAGAAACCAATAATGTAGGAATTGTATTATTATTATTATTATCTTTATTAACTTGAGGTACAGTAATCCGTACATATGGTAAGTCATTTATAAAAGTTCCACACAATGCATACAATATACTACCACATACATGTAAAAATCAAAACACTCAAAATCAAAACAAACCACACAAAACTGCACAAGACATATTCATGGATTAGCATATGACAGCCCATGGAGCACCCAAGGTCTGCATCCCAACTCCAATACAGCAGCACAGGGGCAAGCATGCTACACTCTTTCATCTCGAAGCATACACATTTACATCCACACACATGCACGCACACACACATACACCAACACACTAGCAAGCTAAGTAAATTCGCAATGCTGTATAAACACTTATCGACCAATATATCTTTTATTAAATTGTTTACCGTCCCTCTCTGCCTTCAGATCCTCAGGCAAGCTGTTGTAAATTAACTTTCCAGTGTACAATGGCGACTTTTTTACATACATGAATGAAAATTCTGACAAATGCAACTTACTGCTCTGCCCTGTCTTATAATAATGAATGCTACTATTTTTTATGTATTTACCAACATTAGCATGTATGTATTTTAACAAAATGTGCGAATGGCAACCTGCCGCAGCCATATACTGCCCTAAGAACTAACTAACTATGTACTTTAACAGTTTAAACAAATAAATACCATACACTGTGAGTAACCGATTTGCCTTAAAGGTCTCTCTGCAACTCTCTGTTGGCTTTAAGTTAAAAATTAACCTGATAATCCTCTTCTGAGATATAAAAACTCGATTTATGTCAGCCGAATGACCCCATACCATTACATTATAACTCAGTATGATATATGCATAATATACCTTTAAAACAGATTCTCTAGTTAACGTACTTCTCAAGTTGAAAAGGCAGTAATATGCAGAATTCAGCCTACTGCAAACATTTATTATTTGTTCTGACCAACACAGTGCCGAATCCAAAACTGTACCCAGGAATCTAACAGTTTTACAAGTCGGAATATGTGCAACCTCCCCTTAACTGGTAGTGGACAGTTGCCACTCTGCGAGGGCCAGTGAATTCCACAAAACCAGTTTTATCCAGATTCACCATGAGGCTATTGAAACGACACCATTTGATGAAAGAATTAAAGGCAGTTGGAAAATTAGCTGTCATCTGATTCATATCACTGTCTGATATTATAATTGTTGTGTCGTCAGCAAACATAAAAACTTTTCCAGTTGCAATGTGATGCAGCATAACGTTCACATACATTAAAAATAGAACAGGACCCAGGACACTGCCCTGGGGAGTTCCCACATCCACTTCATGCTCCTCTGACCAACTTCGTACGTAATACCCATTCGCTCCATTTTATGGGACAGTAAATTCCAGTCAACCATGTCGAATGCACGGGATAAGTCAAAAAACAAACCCGCCACAAATTATCTCCTATTAAGATGGTGATAAACATATTGCACGAGCTCCACAGTGGCCAGTTCCGTTGATAGCCTCAGTCTAAAT
The DNA here is from genome assembly GCA_964006375.1 of Tillus elongatus. NCBI lineage: Eukaryota > Metazoa > Arthropoda > Insecta > Coleoptera > Cleridae > Tillus > Tillus elongatus. Next base: position 28,196,586 of record OZ023270.1, read on the forward strand.
CCATACTGGCTACTATTCAAGATATTAAAATGATCAAGATAGTCCAAAACTCTGTTGTACATCAATCTTTCAAAGATCTTGGAGAACGGTGAGACAACAAAGACAATTCTGTAGTTTCCAACCATGCTCCTATCACCATGCTTGTGAACCGGAACTTCTCTCGAAGTTTTTAATTCTGTTGGAAACCTGGCTTCCTCAACAGAGTGATTCATAATTGCAGCAAGGTTGTCAACAATGTTTTCTGTGCAAAACTTTAGCAAGCCAACTGGAACCTCATCTACGGAAACTGACTTATTTATTTAAATTGGCCTATAACAGTATTACTTGACAGTATACTTGACCTGATGGGTAAGATCTACTGCCAACTCATAATTACTACTAACTAAGATTGGATTCAATTTATTTATTCAGAAAAACGGGACAACCCCAATTTTAAACATAAGCACAATATTAGCAAGTGATAGTCACAATCAGTTATAATTAAAACAACAATCAAATAATCAACTGGTCACATTACAAAACAATATTAAACATTACATAGTCACATTACACAACAATTAAATAAGATAAATGCTAGGTGCGGGCAACAGATGCAAGAGACCGCCTGAAAGCAGAAAACGAGCAACCGAAAAAAGACAGCAACTCAGAATTTGCATTAGCAAAAGTCAACATTCTATCCAGGGGACTAGATATACCATAATTTGTGGAGTGATGAAACACCTGAAACAGTTCACAAGATCGGGTTCAATAACTTGGAACCGTGAACCCTATCATTGAGAGAATAATACCAGAGTCAATATCAGAGTTCAAAACTTTAAATAAGAAGCACATGTCAGCATTCCATCTACGAGACTCCAATGATGTTAAATTTAATTCATTCACCACCTGCACATAATCATGACCTCCCCTGGCAAAACCCAGCCTCCATGAATAAAACCGAAGGAACCTTCTCTGCACACATTCAAGAGACTCAATATGAACGGCATAGTATGGCTGCCATATGATGGAAGCATACTCCAAAACTGGTCTGACTAAAGCATAATAAAGAGCCCTAATAGCCACCACAGAAAATTCCCTAGCAATCCGAGACACAAATCCCAGCATTCTCATACTACCAGAAACAACAGACTGACAGTGCGCAATGAACGTCAGCTTCACGTCAAAGGTAACTCCCAAATCACAAACCTCCTCCACTCTTCGCAATGGAACACCACCAATAGCATAGTCAAATGAATGAGTCTGACAAAGTCTGGAGAATGTGACAGTCACACGCTTCTCCAAATTCAAATAAAGGTGGTTAGAAGCACACCAGGCAGACAATCGATTAATATCCTCCTGAATTAGGCATGCCTCATCTGGAGAGTTCACCGTCAAGAACAGCTTGAGATCATCCGCAAAAAGTAAAAACTCACAATTCAGTAAAACCTCTGAGATGTTATTTATAAAAAGGTTAAAAAGCAGCGGGCCACGATGTGACCCCTGAGGCACACCAGATTTACCACAACAGGATTAGAAACATTATCACCAATCTTCACATATTGACAACGACCCATCAAAAAGCTCTCAACCCATCTCAACATAACGCCATGGAAACCCAAAGTAGAGATCTTGGCAATCAATAACTTGTGGTCAACCCTGTCAAATGCCTTGGCGAAATTCGTATAAACAAAGTCAACCTGAAGAGAATTCTCCAAAGCTTCAATGATATACTATTGGTATATGAACAAATTAGTACCAACTGATCTTCCACTCAAGAATCCATGCTGCTGCTCAATCATCAGGCCCCTGCAAAGAGGTGAAATCCGATCAAACACAAGGCAACAAATTAGTACCAACTGATCTTCCACTCAAGAATCCATGCTGCTGCTCAATCATCAGCCCCCTGCAAAGAGGTGAAACCCGATCAAACATAAGGCTGTCAAAAATTTTTGGAATCTCTGAGGGAAAAGAAACACCTCTGTAGTTCCTGATATCACTTCTCAAACCACCCTTATGCACAGCGTTCAGGTAACCACTCTTCCACACCCCAGGAAAGACTCCAGCAATCAGTGACAAATTAAAAAGATAGTGCAACGGCTAAGTAACCATATGAATTCAGTCAGGTTTCGTCTTAATTTAGAAATACTATACTATAATTAGTACAAACCAGTTTGCCATCCTCATTCTTGTGGAATAAAGGCACCGAAAACTGGTCACTGTGTTCTATTGCCTGGCCCCAATTAGTACACCTCATCTGAGTGAGATGTGTCACATAGCTCGACATTAACATTGGCGATTCGCTGATCAGTCGATTGACCTGCATATGGAGATCGACCAGAGTAAAATCTTCTTGACTGCCAACAGCAGAAGCGTAGGATGTGGAACTGTAGCTATCAGAAGAGCTAAGATTCTCATTGTCAATGTTTTCTTGGTCTTCTGTGCTTCTCTTTTTATTAGGTTTTTCTCGTGGTAATCGGGGACTCACAGAGCGGGCATTATTGGGGTATCTATAGAGAAAAATAAAAAGGAAATTAAAATTTACAGTATATAGATTAGATAAAATTATATTTTAAGAGAAAGTTTGATGGGTTATTCAGACCATACATTCGTTAAACATTTATAAAAAACTAAGTAACAAGAGTTACAAATATGAAAATTGGTACTTTGGAGTTTTATTGATTCCTCAATGAGTATAAAATGGTTTCAATTTTCTAGAATTACATCATATGAAAATTGCTAAAGCTTGTCCTATATTAAAATCAGGCAATACATCCTCCTCTGTAGAAAATGGTAGAGAAATAGTAATTACATTAAATATTTTCGAGGTTTTTATATATCTCTTGCATCACTTCAAACAACTATTTATTTATTTTATTGATTTACATACACTTGTGGACAAAATTAACGCAACAATATGAAATTATCCAAAAAATTATTTTTTCTTGTGTCAGTTTGGAAGTTTATCAAATATTTTGATAGTAGGCTATGCATAATGTCTCGTTCTTAATGACAACTGTCAACACAAAGAATGTTTCAGAGGATAAACAATTTTGTACAATACCTGCAATATATTTTCTTTAAAAACACACTTATAAATTGTTCCTTTTTTGAAGGTAATAAATTTTTATGGTAGACTGTTTTATTTTTTACCCTGAAAAATTTGAAAAATGAATCGAACAAGGAATTTAATTGAACACAAGGTAGCACGAGCCTCAGTTTCATCGAACAAGGGATATTGTCAAAGTCATGTTGCCAATTTGTTAGGCAAACATCGGCTTGAATGAACTAGGAGGTTATTTTAGAAGTCCAGGGCAAGACGAATCACTAATGACCAAGATGAACATTTTATTAGACAATATGCTTTAAGAAAAAAAATTCGGGACGCAGCAAGTGCGTTATAGTACAGAATTTTAATAAGAATTGTAGACTATAATTATACAGCATATTAGTAAAGTTAATACTTCAAACTTACACAGACCTTGAAGATCGATTTTAGAGGTCCTAGTACGCGCACATTTAAAGAATTCTTTCGAAAGTGTTACCATATCTTTCTATTATCAAAAAAATCTTGCGTTCTAACTCCTTTTAAGAAAAATGCCCAAAACTCCATTTTCTGTTAAGCTAAAGAACTACATTTTGCTATATCTGTAGATACTGTAAGTCTCTTTAAAAGAAACTTGTATTGCAAATTTCATTAAAGTTATACAGAAGATTTCCAGAATTAAACTTAATTCATATTTAGAAAAGTAAAGTATCTGCGAAATTATACACGTAGCAGTTAGTTTTCCTTATTAATCACCAGGATGATTTCATTTTAGTCAACCTAATCAAACCGGTTTTTTCAATATCAACAATAACAAAATTATAATTTCAGACTCAAAGGTGACAAACTTATTAAGGCGTTTTAAACAAAAATGAGATATTGTTTAAAACATATGAAATCTGTGCACCATTGTTTCTCCAAATGTCAAAATAAAACATAAAAAACATACATTCATCGAGCTGGATTCGATGGCGTAACCTTCTGCTTAGGAAGCAAGCACGATGCCGTCTGCGCCATCTAGGCACAAGTCAACTAAGGTTTTATTTGCGTGATACTTTAGAAGATTGGCTTCATGCCCGGGATATTATATCCAAAGCATACGTAACAATTAATTGCAGAATTAGTAAAATTACCATTGAAACACACCCAATGACTGTTTCGGTCTTATATGATGTCTTATGTTAAGTTTAAAGATAAAAGAAAGTCTTTTAGAATCATTTTTGTGGAGACTTAATTTTGTTTACATTTCTGCTATATTATGCAACAGCATAATATATCTATGCTGCGCTAAAACTGTATTTGGGGCTGTTAATAAAGCTACAAATATAGAGTCTTTTAATAATTGATTGAATTCCCCACTTGGCAATTTTTTAATTTCATGTCGTCCGTCATTTTCCATAATTAAGGCCGAGATTTCACCATTGGTTCGAGTAGTATGTTTTGTGCCTGGTATATATTTAGTTTGGTTACCGTTGATGTATGGTTTATACCTGTTGTATGAATCAATCTACACGTGGCAGTTAACTACTCTGTCTGTCAGGCATTGGACTTTAACTGCTAAGTCGTTTCAAGGCATGGGATTGGGATTTTATTTTTAATTTGGAAAAAACTCTAAATATTGTGTACCAAATTCCTTAAAATTCACAACATAGGTTTATTTTCACTATTTCTAGCCGCATGTAAAGTCTCATTCCAGTTACTCTGATACTTAATAAAAATATAGCTTTTTCAAAAAGTTTTCCCCGATTTTCCACCGGAAAAAGTTGAGCATAAAGGCTGATTAACGAACTTGACCTCGTTTTTTTCGGACAAATAAGATTTTTGCCAAGTGTGATTGAAATCAGTTTATTATTTTTTAAGTTATCGCTCGGTTACATATATATATATATATATATATATATATATATATATATATATATATATATATATATATATATATATATATATATATATATATATATATATATATATATATATATATGTATATATATGTGTATATATATATATATATATATATATATATATATATATATATATATATATATATATATATATATATATATATATATATATATATACAGGGCTTGCTTTCATTAATCCCCGAACCCCACGTGACCGCTTAAGTTAGGCAACCCGGCATACACGGTTGTACAACCTGAATAAATGAAATCCCTAAGTTGCCAGTGTCGTCTCATATTTCCTTTGGGGTTTTATACAAAATATAAAAATCATAATAAGGTGGAACAGTAAATGTCTTAAATGTATTTATTATTTAGTATTTTTAACAGCAAGTCTGTTCATGTATGGTTTACTGTTATTGATTGTTAAAAAAATAAATTAAAAACAATAAAATATTACCTTTATTTTGTATAGATATCAAAATTTTGTAATGTACGTAAACAAATTGAGGTCCGATTATTTAAACTTCTAATTTACGGTTTTGGGAATATGTATTGTGTAACATTGAACAAATATGTACCTGTTTGGGCAGATTACCGACAAACAGATTTGGTAGGGCTTCGTTCCATGCGATGTTGAAGATCGTCAACAACATAACCTTAACATACCTACACTTTTAACTTACGTAAAAACGGAATGAAAATGCTAGGTTTTGATTAAAAACTGTTTATTTTTATTGTCCAACAGAAAAATTATTTGAAGAATGTAAACACTGGTCGAACTTGGAAAATGCACAATATACATACAAAATAACCGTCAAAAGAAATTGAGCGCCAATGGACTAAACTGTCAATTGTCAATTGATTTAGTAACTTTAGGGTCCCTAGTCTAGTGGTTTTTTTGGTTACTTTTTGGACTGCCAACTCATAAAATCATACCACTAAGAGACAGAATCCAGTCACGTGAGGTTCGGGAATTAACGAAAGCCCTATATATATAAATTTTAACAGGCCTTGGTTTTGGGTTCTAGGGACCCAAATTCGCGCTCACCTAAAGAAATTTTTTCAAAAGCTTTTCATCGTGACCTCTCTATTAGCGAATTTTTCTTAATGAAAATTTGCTAATAGGACTATCACTAGTTCCATGATAAGAAACGAACTCGAAGCTGTCTGCAGTGCCGCAATTTCTTCTAAAACAGTTGGAATACGACTAAATGAAGCTGGATTAAACAGTAAGAGACCATCCATTGTGCCCTTGCTTACTAGAGAGAACAGAGTTGCCAGATTACATTTTGCTCGAAATCATCAAAATTGGTCTGTTGATGATTGGATACAAGTTTTCTTCACAGATGAAACTAGGGTTAGTCTCAACATTCAGATGGCGGTGAGAGAGTCTGGCGAAGACCAGGAGAGAGATTTACTCCTTGCAATATCTCTACAGAGATTCCATTCGGCAGTGTCTCTGTCATCTTCTGGGATGGCATCTTCTTTGAGGCTCGCGCATAGTTCTTTTTCGTATGAGATCCATGAATGCTGATTACTATCTTGAAAATATTGTAATAGAACATCTGATACCTTTCCGTCATTTTGTGGGAAGCAATTTCCTGTTTATGCAAGACAACGCTCGACCTCATGTGGCCGGAGGGTACTCGACTATCTTAATGAAGTTGGTATTCCAATTATGCAATGGCTACCAAGAAGCCTGGATTTGAATCCAAGCGAACATGTATGGGATCACCTCAAGAAAAATGTTAAACGTCATCTGCACCTAGAAACCTGAGGGAACTTGAAAATTCAGTTATCACAGAATGGGAACAAATTCCTCAAGCTTTCATCCAAAATATGATTACAAATAAGCCCAGACGCATAAATGCTGTGATCTGAAGTAGAAGAGGCAACACACGCTACTAGTGTCCCAATTAGACCATGAATTTCGCTACTAGTGTCCAAGTTACACAATAAATTAATTTTTTTAATCGTTACACTTTTGTTATTAAGTCTTAAGAATAATTTTAATTCCAATCTTATAGACATATTGTAACTAATTCACTTTTGAAGTATCCAAATACGTTTTTTGTAACTTTGAATGCAAGCAATGTCCATGAAAAAATATTAAAATTAATTCATTACAGCGATTTGTATGCTTTAATATGTTGTTGCGTTAATTTTGTCCAGAAGTGTACTACACAAGAACATAATTTAAATGACAAATACATATACAAAACTAAAACAAATCGAAAATTAAGATTGGAAAAATGGCCGATTGTCATTTGTTATCGAGTTATTGGTAAAAATGTGAACAATAATTGTCAATTGCATAGAGGCTATTTAAGCCTTGCTTAAGTTAAGCATAGGTGCGACTGTCCCATTTTACATTTCAATTATCATTATCAACATTGTAATCAGACCTAAACTTAACTTAAACCACACTTAAAAAGCCTCGGTGGAATCGGCAATAAGTTTTATAAAAATGTAGCTTAAATTAGCTCTGCTGCATAATACAATAATAATTATTGGGTTGCTATAGCGATGTAAAAATGCAGGAACTCTTCTGTCATATTAAAACGGGTCTGTCAAATTAAGAAGTATCATTTTCGTCATTTATTTGAGTTTAAAATGGAACAACACCACCCTAATCACGAATATGCCGATATGTTGTAAGTATTAGTAGAAGCCTGTAATGATAATGCAACTGCTGCGGCCAGAACATACATGGAAAACTATCCAAATCGGCGGCACACTGACGCAAAAACTATATGACAGGTAGAACAAAGATTACTAGAGACAGGTCATTTAGATCCCCGAAGAAATGAGGGAGGACATCATCGCACACAAACTGTCAACCAAAAAGAGCAAATGCTTGATTATGTTGTGAGGGAACCAAGCACAAGCCTATGAATTGCATCATTACAAACCCAATTTTGAAGAATAAAATTCATAGATTATAAAGCGAAAATGGTAACCTCCAACACAGTAAGGCAGCCACAGCCAGACTACTGATTGCTCTGAGGAACACGGATGTTGCCTTCATCCAGGAACCATACTCCTATAAAGGAGATATCAAAGGACTGGGCGGAGCTGCTGGAAAGCCCATCTGCAGCAGATCCAGTTGGTACCCGAGTACCTGTATTTTTGTCACGGAGGGAATAGAGTTTCTGCTCCTGATAAACTTCTGTTCTAGAGACCTGACAACAGTTAGAATTCGATGTGGAGGAGCGGCTGGGCCGAGGGACACTATTGTCAGATCGGCCTATCTACCCGAGGACAGCACAGATCCTTCTCCACCTAAGGAATTGGAGCAGCTGATGGTGGGCAGCAGAGCAGGTGGATGGCATACCATCATCAACATGGATGCGAACGCACATTACGAGTTGTGGGGCAGTGTGGGCACAAACGCTAGGGGTGAGTCACTTTTACAATTCATTCATTCATTTACAATTCATTATGAAATTAAATAAACGAAATAAACCGACCTTCGTCACAACGGGGCGCTAGGAGGTTTTAGATATAACAATCTCCACTCCAAATAAATAAATGTTGTCTAGTTTGGTTTGTTTTCTTCTTAAGAACCTGTGAATGGTGGCAGCTGGAGCCTACTTTGTAGCAGCTGCACCGGCTGGATGGAATGTGGTCTAGCTTGCTTTATTTGTTTCCTTTTTAGAAACTTGTGACTAGTGGCAGCTGGAAGCCTACTTCGTAGTGTCTGGGTGTACTTGAGGCGGCCGGTTATTTCTTCTTTGCCCATAACTCACCATTCTTGCTGTGAAATACCTGAGGTTTAAAGCCGAGTGGGTGTTTTCATGAGTCCTTGGGCTTACAGCGAGATACCTGGGGCCCATCGACAAGTGTAGCAGCTTTGTTTCTCTGGGTCTTCTTATCGGAATTTCGTTTCCAAGACCATGAATTATGCATGACTGGATTGTAGGAGTTTTTCATCGCTTTCTGTCACTGTTATGCAGGCTGCTTGTTCTGGCACTCGCACCTGAAATAACCACCTTCAGCTGCTTGCTTGCACAGCTATTCTGCTTCTCTAAATTTACTGTAAATGCAAAGTATAACCATGTCTTCAGCATAGCTCTGTTCATTCACCACCTGCTTTAATTTCATATAATAGTTAATTAGTAACCTCAACCTGCACAAACTAAATTAATCATTTGGAAGACCAACCTGTATGGTCAGATTTGTAAAACGTTTTTAATTCGTTGTTTTCACTTTGTAAATACTTCATCTCCCCTTAATCATAGTTTCCGGTCAGGGGTTCAATGGTCTCTTCCCCTGTTGGAAACGCTAGGTAGAGATCATATAATTTTTGAAAATGTGATTTTGTCAGATTGTATGCGGGGCTTGGCGGCTTGTGTTGGGATGTCATGGATGTTGATTCTATGCTAGACTTTTTCTACTCCAGAATTTACGACTTGCTTGTTCTGTATGTTCCCAAGACTGCTCCAAGAGCATGTGATAGGTATCCCCCGTGGTTCTCTAAAGAAATTAAGGTTAGTATCAAATATAAATATTCATTATGGTGCAAGTTTAAGAAGTCTGGAAATGTGGAGTTTCTGGATAGATTTAGGGAGGTGAGACAAAAACTTAAAAGAGACATTTATCTTTCTCGAGTAAACTACTTTCACAGGGTTGAAAGAGAGATTAGGTCTAATCCTAAAAGATTCTGGAACTGCTCTTCTCGGCGCCGTCAAAACTTTTCTATTGGGAATTCATCTAACCAGCAACAGGCAGTTGACAATTTTGCTTCTTATTTTGCATGTTCTGGTTCCACCTCCACCTCATCACCTACAGCCGCCAGCCTGGCTTCGGGTGATATCAGTGTTTTTTGTTGATGACTTTACAGATGATGAAATTATTGCAGCTGCTAAGAGAATTAAGGCTAACATGTCCTATGGACCTGATCTAGTTCCTGGCTTCTTGGTGTGCGACTGCTTATATGCTTTCTTGACTCCACTTAAGAAAATTTTAAAATTGATTCTTAGATCTGGAACATTCCCCGCGATTTGGAAGCTGTCACGAGTTCTCCCTGTCTCCAGGGTGGAGGATAGTGGTGATCCATCAAACTATCGACCAATAGCCATACTGTGTCTTCTGTAAGATTTTTGAGGCCTGGCTTTTTCGGCAAATACTGTTTCACATCAAAAACAGACTCTCTATTTCTCAGCATGGTTTTATTCCAGGGACATTGACTGTAACGAATTTAGTTGATGTTATACAGTTCATTGTGTCCGCTCTCGACCACTCTTCACAGGTTGATGTTGTGTATACTGATCTATCTAAGGCCTTCGATTGTCTAAATCATTCTGTTCTAATTGACAGGATTATGGATATCGGATTCTCCGAGGGCTTGCTGGTCTTGTTCAGATCTGACCTGGATGGAAGGAGGATGTTGAGGTTAGGGGCTTCAAGTCTGACACCTATCACATAGCTTCGGGAGTGCTGCAAGGTTCCATACTCGGTCTATTACTGTTTAATATATTTATTGGCCCAGTTACACATGTTTTGCGTGTTGCTTTTTTAATGTATGCAGATGATATTAAGATTTTCCAAATATTTCGAGTGTTGGTGACTGTTTGCAGCTCCAGAACAGTCTTCAGATTCTTGATGAATGGTGTTGTCGGAGTGGTCTTTCTATGAATGTTTCCAAGTGTTGTGTGATGTCCTTTACTCGAAATAAGCATGCAATTACTTTCGGGTACAATATAAGAGGGCTTCCACTTGATCGCCCCGGGACAGTTAGGGACCTTGCAATTGTTTTTGATGGTACTCTTTTAAACCACGCTACGAGCAGACTGTCAGTTCTGCTTACAAAACTCTTGGGTTTCTGATAAGAAACAGCAAAAATTTCTCACAGACTGACACCCTCCTCCTGCTCTTTCATTGTTTGGTTAGGTCCCGACTTGAATATAGCTCAGTTGTGTGGGCTCCTACTTATGAGATACATGTGGCAAGTCTAGAATCAGTGCAAAGGAAATTTCTCAAATTTCTTATCTTTCGTGAGGATGGTCGATATCCTTCTATTGGTTTTCCTCAGGAAGGTTTACTTCTTCGCTTTGGTCTGCAGAGTCTGTCGATGCACAGGCAGTGCAGTTTCGTTACATTTTTATACAAACTGGTTAATTGTGTGTTCGATTGCCCTAATCTGCTTCAGCAACTTAATTTCAATGTGGCTCGTATTACAGCAAGTTTTCCAGGCACATTCTATCTCCTGACTGCTCTTACGCGATTGCTGTGATCATCTCCAATTTACCAGATGTGCAATGATTACTCTGTATTGCAGGACAGCCTAGATATCTTCTCATGTAATATATCAGAGAAAAAAATGTTTTTCAAAGCGATCTAATTTGTGACTCTCTTTTGTGTAGTTTTATTTGATTATTGTTTGTTATTATGTTTTGTGTATCAGCCCATCCTTAGTTTGGCTTGAAGCTGTTGGATGGTGTATGAATAAATAAATAAATAAAATAAAATAAAAATACTTGTGTAAATAACTAAATAATTCTGATTTTAATTTCGTAAACATATCGTGCACATAATGTACGCAATTTTAATTATTGCACTGTCCCAACTAAACTTTAATGAGACCTTAAATATAGGTTATTAGATCTAAAGTCTTGGAAAGGGCATATCGAACCTTATTTAACTCCACTGAAATATACCTTGGCATATGTTGTTTGTCAAAGCAGCCTAGAAATAAGAGTTGATCCTAGTGACAAGTCTCCTTAAGGACAGTACTGACTCCATACCATTACTGGCGCCCAAAATTTGTTAGTTCCAATACCGACCAGTTATTAGTTTCCGGGTCACAAATAGTTCCCAGAAGGTTTCCCGCTTTTACAAGTAACAGAAAACCTCACAGCATTAGAAGAAATGTATTTGGCAGTTTTGTTTGGACTCGAACAGTGATACAATCATGCTAGTTGCAAAAAACAAGCCAAAGCTTATTTGTAAGACAATGCAAAATAAAGGCATAAATAAATACTACTAAGTAACGCAAGAGGCCATTCCTAACTTAACATTGAGGAAGGTTATTAAACATTAATTTAAATCCTAAAACCAAAAACTAAGGAGTTACGCATCTTAAAAAAGAGGGTTTTTATTTAGTTTTTGCACAAACTGGATCAAAGTTTTATTTCCTTTTAACAGTACCTATGTGGAGTGACTAGTCCTTGTACAGTGCGCTGACTCTCATCCAGTTGGCGATTGGAAACGAAGCTACGATGTTCAGGGGTGTGAATCTCATGATCACTACGGTGAGATGAGAGGCGTAATCTGTGGGATTCGGGTGCAGAACCTGAAGCAACAGTCTGTGCAGCTATTCTGTACTGGTTATGTGGCATGCTTCGGTCTGCCAAGATGCTAAGTTCACTGGAGAACTTCTTTCTAAGGATTAAAGAACAAAATTAGCACAAATATGATCTGTGCGCTGCTTGAAATACCTTTTTTTTTGAGTGATAAAAAAGGCTCTGTTAAGAATTTCATTATGTACTGTATGATCTGATATCTTACCTCTGTGGTGGAACTGTCTGACTATCTTTTCTAACCAACGTGGTTTCAGCGCTGAGAATTGAATTTCTCAGACTAGAACTTCTGGAATTCAGGTTTATATCTTCGTCGGCAGAGAAGAATGCTTCAGAATGGTTCTCGCTTGACATAGAAATTGTTCTTTGTACCTGCAAAATGTGACACATTCATGAATAGGCAAAACAAGCTGTATTAATGATGACATAGTGAACTACCACATGTTTTGTTGTACAAATGCTATATCAAACTGAATCCAAACAATATAAAATTAACCTGGATTTGGAACTAATAAACATTTACAGTTTATTTAAACTTTACGCAATATTTGAACTAGGGATGTAACGGAAGTGAAGATCTGAACCCTGCGGAAGCGGAACTGAAAGCAAAAGCGGAGACGGAAGTCAAAATATTTTTATTTTTTTCCTTTTTAGTAGATTTTCATAGAAAAAATGCATCACACCGATAACTCAAAAAATAATGAGCCGATTTTCATAAAATTTGGCATGTACCTTTGTTTTGTAAGTCGCTTGAATAAGTTCGTTAGTCAGGAAAATCGGACCACATTTTCTGGGAAAATTTTGAGTTTTCTTTCGAAAAAAAAAATTATCTCAAAAAATAAAAAAGCTATGGTAACCAAATTTGCTAAGTAGGTTTATAATATAAAAAGCAAACTATACGGCAAAATTTTTATTACTATGTTACAAGAAAAAAGTTATAAAAAGATATTTGGTGCCAGATCATTTCTATGAAAATTAACTACCATAACGCACTTGCTGCGTCCAACCTTTTATATTATTTTCTTATTCATCATTAAGTCACATCAAATTCAGTTACAACGTAAAATACAAAATGAAAATACTTCAGACAGTATTAGGAATTTGACTGCTTGTTTGCCTCCATTTTTAGGAAGTCTTCGTAGAGTGGACTTAATGAAAAACTCAGAAAATTTATAACACTTCTATGGTGGCTATAGGGCTCGTCTTAGCAGTTGTCTTAGATTCTAAATTATTCTCTGCAGATTTTGTTTTTCGTGCTGATCGAGATTTCCAATCTTCTAATCTTTCGAGGGGTGGTGGTGTTTTGCTTGCAATTCGATCACCAATTGAAGCAGAACTTGTAGACATTTTTTCTGTTTGTAATCGTATCAACTCTATATGGTCTGTAGATGTTCTTGTTGTGAGTACTATTTTATTGTTTCAGGCAATATTTATTTTAGTGCTGTACATTCCCCTTCCTCTCCTCTTGAAATCTTTGAAGAATTGTTTAAACTGTTGTCACTTTTTTGTTACATTTGCATGAGGAAGTTACTGATTCTTGGTGATTTCAATATACCATCATATGTAGGACATATTTACTCTGGACTGGGCTGCAGGATTAGTGAATGTTTGAGATAAACTTTTTGGCTATAGTGGACTTTGAGCCGTTTAACTTTGTTAACAATTGCAATTAAATACTGCTTGATTTCATACTGTCTAACGTGAATTGCACTGTTTCCATTGCTGATGAGCCTGTTCTGCCTGTGTGCACCTACCATCCATGTCTCCACATTATCTTCAATGTTCCTTAATCAATAGTACCGCTTGCTTTACACATGATTTGCCAGCTTCATTCACTCTGATTGCCTCTGTCTCTGGTATTGTATAGATTTTTAAGAGAATAATTAACTTGTTTCTTTCCTTGTACATAATTTGTAAATATTTTCTGGCATTCTCTTGTGTAAATAGATTGTAAATATTATCCGGTATTTTATTTGGCTCTTTCAAGTTATCCACCCAAGCCCTCATTGCCATCAACTTCGTCTCTAATAAAGGCTATTATTAGAAGTGACTAGTGACTTTGTGTTAAGACTTAGGTGAACCCTGTTGTCACTGTAGTTTACCCTGGGTCTAGGCAGCTGTAGACAGCGACCTATAAATGAGGCATAGTCCTGAGAGATCGCATCGACTTCCTAAAGAGAACTCAATCGATGCTGGCGCCTGAGCATGATCCCATAGGAAAACCGTATTGGCAAGATTACCATAGATTCCGCATATTAGGGAATAGTAATAAAACCCCACGAAACATACCGTTTCAAAGCTAATAATAAGAATACTAATTGTTACCTCGTGCTGAAGTTTTTCGTCTGAACTAAGCCTGTCCCTGAGAGAATGATGTGATTCTGATGCATTAAAGTATCTTGTAGCTGTTTGTGGGGACACACAGACGTCACTGCTTGGACCCTAAAAAAATGGATAAACTAGTGATTTAATCCAGTAATTGAAAGTGAAAGTGTAAATAGTTTGAAAAACGTGGAACTAGTGGTTTAGATGAGATTCCTGCTTCCGTTCTTAAATACTACATATATTTGTGTATCATCATGTTACATAGCAGCAGTGCAGTAGCAGTGGTGGGGAGGCCAACGCCAAGCAAGTAGGCCACAATCGTGTTACATAGTTAACAACTCGTATGAAATATATCAACTGGGTGAAAAAAGTAAGAGGCAAATAACCATTCTTGCTTGTGGTAATTACTTCGACAGCCACGATGGCAATCTGGACTTGCTGTAGACTCATAGGAAAAACATTGGGGCTGAATCCCAGGACGGTATATTGGATATACCAAGCTGTGGTTAAATCCATATGGGTCACATATACATCTAGAGTATGGTGACCAAAAACAAAACAAACCTTGGCACAAAGCAAATTGCAAAAATTGCAGAGGCTGATCTGTCTTGGAATAACGGAAATTATGGCATCATGCCCTACAGCTGCAATAGAGGAATGGCTGAATCTGACTCCACTGTAGATATGTGTAAAGAGGGAAGCAGTAATAATTACAAATTCAAACTAGGAGACTTGGTTGGCCATTTCAAGATCCATTGAAGTCACTAGCTGAACCAACAGATCAAATGCCAGCTAAACTGGACTTTATATTTCAATTTTACGCGGTCATAAGTGACCGCCAGGCAAGGGACCGAGACGATAGAAGCCTAAGAAATAACTCACCCTTGTGGTTTAAACGGGCCTAAACAAACGGAGGGAGCAGACTGGAAATAAGAGGACCTAATTTCAGACTCGCCAAATTCCCTAGGAAAAGATTCCACCATCTTCCAAGCAGAAACACTTGCTATAAATCTCAGTGTACAGGAGTGGATACAAAGAAAGCTCAGAAATAGAGAGATCTACATCTCTCAGACAGTCAGGCAGTACGAAAGCATCTAAAATCTTTCAAAACAGAGTCTAAATTGACCCGGGAATGCAAAAAATTCTTGAAGCATCTAGCTACGAACAACAAAGTAACTCTGTTGTGGGTGCCAGGGAATCAAGGCGTTGAAGTTGTAGTAGTAGCAGGGGTGGGGAGGCCAACGCCAAGCAAGTAGGCCACAATGGGCCCTTTTTGCCAACCCCAGCAACCATGCTCTACTCTTCCTCGGTTCCGGCGCCAAACCGCCTCGACCTCGAAATGAAGGCCGTGACGGTCTTCAATTGGACGGTACTTACCTGATTCCTCTGCAGAGTCCTCGATCCGAACAATTCTGCTCGAAGACTCCCAAAAGCCTCACATTCACACAGGTAGTGGTAGGACATTTATTCATCCTAGCCGCATTCCTGGCAAATGGGATCCCTCTCTACCCCTATCAATGTGAGGTGTCTTCTAAGGGCGCAGTGGCCTGTCAGCACCCCAAGGATGCGGCGAAGCGTAGGTCGACTCCTACTGAGTAGCCAGACAGCTTTATCTCTGTCCAGCCCCTCCACGAAGTCCCTCGCCTGCCTACAGCCACCAACCAACCGCCAGTGCCTCTCCATTGCTTCCTCAGTCCACCTGTCTAAGGCGACAGAGACCGTCTTCCTAATTATGCCTATCGCATGCTCTGTGCCACAGAATGGCCGCCGGGAACCAAGCCTAGCGAGATTATTCGCCACCTCATTCCCCGCTATGCCACAGTGCCCCAGAACCCACACCTCCTTTGTCCTGGATAGTCCTTTGAGGGCGTCAGCGCACTCCTGAACCAGTGTTGACCTGATTCTGGCCGCGCAGACTGCCCGAAGGACCGCCTGGCTATCCGAGCAAATGTACACACATTTCTCAGGGCTCCTCCTCACATTCTGTCTATTGGCCACAGACAGGATAGCGTACACCTCTGTTTCTAATGGCGTGGTATATGCGCCAAGAGCATAACTCTCGCGCACCTACAGGCCTTAGATGTATATTCCCGCCCGGGAGGATTGTTGATCCTTCAATCTCGATCCGTCGGTGAAACAGATCAGGCTTGCGGTCTGGAATGCAACCTCATTTTCCCTCCACTGATCCCTACTGGGGATCCTGAGAGTATATGGCCTAATCAACCTCCTCGGCATCCCGTACCTTGATGGCGGAAATCGGAATTTCCTTTTCCACCTCCTTGGCAACTCTTGCATGCCCTATTACTGCTCCCTCTCCGCATCAGATTCCAGAGTCTCGCATTCTAAGATGCGACGCCATAGCCCCCCTTCTGATACAGATGGGAAGCGGTGTCAGCAACAACAAGACCTCTATCGTGGCTGTGGGTGTCGTCCTCATAGCGCCTGTGATACCCAGGATTGCCAGCCTTTGGAGTCTGGCCAGCTTCCTGCTGGTAGTTTGGTTCACACCACACCACCAGACCAACGCCCCATAGAGGATTCTTGGCCTGACAATCGCAGCGTAAATCCAGTGAAGGATCCGAGGATTAAGTCCTCAGGTCCTCTCTATCACTTGACGTAGCTGCCAGAGGGTCGCTACTCCCTTCCTTACTACTCGTTCTATTTGCGACCCCCCATGTTAGTTTGGAATCCAGGATCACCCCCAGATATTTGACCTCCCGCACTAAAGCTAAAGGTTTTCCAAACATCACGGGCGTTCTGAACCCCTCTACATTCCTCTTCTTGGTGAATAGGATAATCTCCGTCTTCGCCGGGTTTACGGAGAGTCCCAGCTCACCACACCACCTTTCAATTATGCTACAGGCAGCTTGCATGCACTCACAGATGACGCCAAGGAATTTGCCAGTGACTAAGACCAGCCCATCATCAGCGTACGCCTGGGCGTAGAAGCCATTCTCGGAGAGCCGCTTCACGTCCATGACCAGACACCATAGATGAGGCGAAAGGCGGCTGCCCTGAGGACAGCCGCCCGTCACCCCAACGTCCAGCCCCGGCCCCTCAAGGTCAGCGAAACTCTCCTGTCCTTCAGCATGCTCGTTACCCAGCTTATTAGGGACCTCGGTATTGAAATAAATGAGGAAGCAGATATCCTTGCAAAAAGGACAGCAACAACACCATTCTATGATGGCTAACAAAAAGACATGTAAGAAATGAACTTGATATTTGAAAGAGGAACCAAATGCTGTCATACTGGAGAAAAACGCCTGGGTTACGGCAGGCAAAACGGTTCATCACCATATCACAGAGAAGTCTATACTGCTCCTCGATTTGAACAGAAACGACTTGAGAATACTCACAGAACACTCCCCAGGAAGGCATCACCTTATGAAGATGGGTAAGACGGACAGTGGAAACTGCAGATACTGCACTGAAGCAGCAGAAACAATAGAACATTTGCTATGTGACTGCATGGCTCAGTTCTGCAAAAGGCACATATACCTTGGAGGGGTGAATTTAACATACCAGGAAATTGGTAAAATAGCCCCCAAAAAGTTAGTAGACTGTATGAAATAGGCAGGACATTCTGAAATGGATGATGTTTTTATCAGGCAGAAAAAAGCGTTGTGGGTGCTCACTTCTTCTGGGTTTCGTGACAGTTGCAGACCACTGTTTGAGAAGACAACAATACATACCATCCCTTCCGCTTACATATTATTTTGTCTGCTTTATGTACAGGGTGAGCGAAACTCGATGTCTCGTCTCTATTGTAAGAAAACGAAAAGCGATAGAAAAAATCTGAACAGAGGTTCTTAAATGCGATTGAGTAAGATCTATTTTAGGGGTCAAGGAGTCGCGGGCCAAAGGACTCCAGGGGGCAAGCTGAGTAAATGGAAACAACAACATAAGCTTTCGATGAAGCTTTCCCCAAGACCGTCATGTGCGGTGATGAGCCGCATCCTGCACGAGGTGACCCTGCTAACAACTAAACATGACGGATCTAGACAAGGAGGTCGAAGTAAACTCCTCCAATCTACGGTGTCACCTGACCCGTGTCTAGGGATGGATGGCACCAGGGTGATGGTGTCGTGAACGGAACCTCTGGAGTACCGGGCAACCCTCCAGTGTAACCCGCCTTGCATCACACAGGGGGTTCTGATGGTATGGACAGTATTTCCCCCATTCTCTTGTGAACAACATGAAGATCATAAATACATATGGAACCAAAACCAACGAGGCTCGAGGAGTGGCTCCGGCTACAGACTTGTGCCTTGAGTCAATTCCGGAAAGGAAGATGAGCCAGGGGGCGGCAGCGTCACCGGACTCTGGAGGTCTCACCACCGACGTAGATACGGGGGATAGCTTCGGCCACAGACTTGTCCCCGACACCCAAGCTGGAGGCTGTCTCCCACCAGTGGGCGGCGAGGTCCGTGGACTCTGGGGGCCCCTCTACCAGTGAGGCCCCTAATGTAGACGTAGAGGGAGTGCCCCGGCAGTCCAAGCGTCTTTCCGGGGCGCAAAAAAAGAAGTTCCGGAGGGCGCAGAAAATGGCGACCGGGACGTGGACGGTCTAGAAATCTGTAAAGGCGCAAGCGGAGAGTGGGAGTCAGAAGAGGACGCGCTCGGACTCTAGCACGCCTACTACAGACAGACGTCCCAAAAGGGCCAGGGCACCTATAGAGGCGCACGAGGAGAGTGAGAGTCAGAAGACGCCACGCTCGGGCTCTAGCACGCCTACTACAGACAGACGTCCCAAAGGGACCAGGGCCGGAACACCGGCGCAGACTGGCTCGTATAGGGAGGCTGCGGAGGGCCTCGGGATGGCAGTGATTGAGGTCACGCTAGACCAGGGAAAGGCGGACCTGACCCAGGCTGTGGTGGACTCTTTTCAGGAAGGGGAGAGTCCGCCTCAGTTCCATCAGACGCGCCTGGCGGGGGGCATCCTGTCGATAACCTGTGCCGGCCCGCACTCGCAGGACTGGCTGCTGAAAACGATTGAGGGCCTCAGTCAGATTTGGGAGGGGGCGGACTTGACAGATCCCTGACACCGTCCCGCAGGAGACGGTGATCAGTAGACTGAAGATCCAGAACCCTGAACTGGGGACTCAACACTGGTCGGTTCTAAGCAGGAAGGCAGAGGAGAAAGGATAGACTCTCGCCTTCTCGATCGACCAGGCGTCATATAGAGCCCTTGAAGGAACCTCCTTCAAGGCATTCTGGGGCCTGGGAAGGGTTAGCTTCCGCCTACTGGGGAAGCAACTAGGGGTTAATGGGACTTAGGTTCCTCCAGGTCAACCTCCAGCACAGTAGGGCAGCCACAGCCGGACTACTGATGGCTCTGATGAACACGGACGTGGCCCTCATCCAGGAACTGTACTTCTATAAAGGGGAGATCAAGGGACTCGGCGGAGCTGCTGGGAAGCTCATCTACAGCAGATCCAGCGAGAACCCGAGGGCCAGCATTTTTGTCAGGGAAGGGATAGAGTTTCTGCCTTTAATTAATTTCTGTTCCAGGGACCTGGCAACGATCAAAATCCGATGTGGAGGAGCGGAGGGACCGAGGGACATTACTGTCGGGTCAGCCTATCTGCCAGCACCGACCCTCCTCCACCCAAGGAATTGGAGCAGCTGATGGTGGGTAGCAGAGCAGGTGGATGGCAGACCATCATCGGCATGGATGCGAATGCACAACATGAGTTGTGGAGAAGCTCGGACACAAACTCTAGGGATGAGGCACTTTTACAATTCTTTATGAAATTTAATTGAGACATATTGAATAGAGGTAATAAACCGACCTTCGTCACAACACGGCGTGAGAAAATTTTTTATCTAACAGTTTCTGGGTGACTTTGTTAAGAACTGGGCTGTGTCTGGGGAAGTGAGTAGCTCAGATCACAGATACATCCGGTTGGAAATCGCCAAAGTCGAAAGACAAACGGTATGGTACTGGGACCTCCGCAAGGTGGACTGGGAATCCTACAGGGCAGACCTAGCAGTGGAACTGCGGGGGTTAAGAGTACCATAGACAATTTAATAGACCTTGAGATTGCGGCAGCCCAGTGCG
This sequence comes from Tillus elongatus, assembly GCA_964006375.1. Classification (NCBI taxonomy): domain Eukaryota; kingdom Metazoa; phylum Arthropoda; class Insecta; order Coleoptera; family Cleridae; genus Tillus; species Tillus elongatus. Next base: position 28,217,196 of record OZ023270.1, read on the forward strand.
AGACGCAATCACCTTGACCTACAACTTCGCTACCTTTGGCAGCTCTGAATGCCTGTAATGTTCAATTTTGAAGTATTTTTGAACAACGCACTTCAAACTATTTTAGAGAATTACGTATTTCAAACTACTTCACCATCGCCCAGCACATACAATTTTTCGAACCGAACCTTTGGTTCAAAATTTCAAATCTTCACACACCTCTAGTTTAAGTGTTAGATCAAGTAAAAAAGGCGAATAAGAAATCTGGTTTGGTGTATTAAAATTTGAAGTTTGTGGAATTTGGAAATGTCATTGTCAATATTTTTGGAGAAAACTTTATTTAAATGATGTATATGGACATACTGTAATATTGAAGCTAATAAAGTATTAAAAATAATCATTCTAAAAAAAAAAAAGAATAATAACGACAAATATAAATAGAGTATTTCCAAATAAGTACTTACACTACTTAAATAGATTTCTTTTTCTGGGTTAACGGGTGCATTGAAATAATCTACAGCTAATTTTGAATCTGAGATACTATTCTTTGGTAATGATCCATCTACTGAAGTAACAGTTAGCTTCCCCTTGTCGGTATGAAGTTTTGAATCACTGTCTAATTTTGTTGGTAGGGCAGCAGGACATGCTTCTATTAATCTTGAATAAGGGACTTCTTTTAACAGATTGCTCCTAAAACAAATTTTAATATGATCAGACTAAACCAATATAATGTTTGGGATGCAGCAAATGCGTTGTGGTATTTTGAATAATTTAAATTCAACGTATTCTAGTCTCAGTGACAAATCTTGTAAATAAATAATTAACAATCAAGCAAAATGGTAAATGGATTTCTATGTTCTAAATTTATTTACTTTTGTCCTTCTGAATATTAAATATTTTAAAATGGAAATGAATTATTAAAGTAATTTATGTGTCTCAATCTGTTATCCAGAGCTCATTTATAAATTGGCTGTGAGTTTTTTGAGGGTTAACTGTGTACACATGGTTGGTGTCAAATTCAGTAAACTATAGAATCAAATTTAAAACTGCCGGAATGCAGTGTTTTCTGAAAAATAAAAATGAAAACATGTTACTTACTTGATGGATGTAGAAGAAAACCTCCTGCTGACTCTTCCACCAGTCGAGTTGTTAGGGCTAGAATACGAGATATTGTCAGGTTCATTTTTATCATTTTCCATTATGATTGTTGGACTTTCTGAGGTTTTAACAGGAACAACACCTGATAATGTTTTGTTGAGCAATTTGGTGTCTTGGAGAGTTATTTCGTTAACTATGTATGGAGGTGTTCTAAAAATGAGCAGGCCTTCATGAAGGACACTCTGACCAAAACCTGGATCTTTCCCCGGTTCGTTGATCCTACAATAAAAAAAATATATGATACACTTGGCGGTCTGGCTGGGAGAATTCAAAAATTGCAAACAACAAGATAATAATAATAATAATAATCATAATAATTTACTAGTGCCAGGATTACACACAGCAATATGCACAGGTCACAAACAATACAAATAAAATCACCTAAAAAAAGCTGCACACATAAAATCATCCAGAAATCCTGGAAAACTTTACATCTAAATTCTAAAACTCGAACCTCAAGAACTCTTCCACCGAATAGAAGGAATTTCTCAACAGTATTTCCCTAACTCTGTTCCTAAACTTCAGCAACGGCAAGTCTGCTGATATAAGCAGGTATTTTATTGTATAACTTAATTGCCCAGTAGCCAGTCCCACTCCGACATCTCTCCAGTCGCCAATAGATGGGCACAATGTTCTTCCCTTGTCTCGTACCATAGGTATGGATATCCTGATGACTCTGGTATTCACCCACATTCTCCTTGATGTACATCAAATTTTCAAAGATATAGAGTGCTGGTAATGTAAGTATTCTCATGTGTCCAAAGAGCGCTCTACAGTCATCCCTGTAACCTGCACCACACATCACACACATAGCCTTACGCTGGAGCCCAAAGAGACGCTTAGCACCAGCAGCATGACCCCAAACCAAGATAGCATAAGAAAGATGCGAGTGAAAAGCTGCAAAATACGCTGTCCTCAGAACAGGAACCGAAACACTGCCGACCAGGCCCTGAAGCAAGAACAGGCCCCTCGAGAGTTTACCAGCCACTGTGTCAACATGTTTATCCCACAGAAGCCTCGAGTCAATGACAACACCCAGACATTTTGTGCTCTCCAACAGTGCCCCTGTCTTGTCAAGTTGCCTGATAGAGAACACCATTCTATTTGTCTTTTCTCTGTTAAGCAGCAGTTCATTTGCTGCAAATCAATGCTCGGCCTCACCCTGAGCCGCCACCGAGCCCCCGCAAGGAACCCTCAAGGCTATCAGCGATGACAGATATCATTGTATCATCGGCGAACAGCGTGAACTCACTAGAACTGCTACACTTTGGCAGATCGTTTATATATATCAGGAACAAAATGGGTCCCAGGACGGACCCCTGCGGTACACCTGCAGAAATCTCACCCCTCCCTGATGTCACTCCAGCACACCGCACTGACTGACACCTATGCTCCAGATAAGATCGCACCAGAGCGACACTACCAGCACAAAAATTGTAAACCTCAAGTTTTGCGAGGAGAATCCCGTGACCGACACAATCAAAGGCCTTACTTAGGTCACAGAATAATACAGTATCATATCTGTTATTATGGTATGCATCTAAAATATAGGAGACCAAGTCCAGAATGCCCAGCGTAGTGCCCTTATTTTGTCTGAACCCAAATTGGCATGCGCTGAACAAGTTGTTTTCTTCAAAATATTTTACCATTTGTTTTGCCATGCATTTTTCCATTATTTTTGACACTACTGGTAGTAAAGATATAGGCCGGTAGTTATCTATTTCATCAGGATCACCTTTTTTGAAGAGTGGTACCACCAAGGTATTTTTTAGGATGTCTGGAAAGATATTCTCCCTGAAACACTGGTTTATCAGCTTCGTAAGTGGTACTATCAACACATTCTTAACGTACTTAATAATGTTCACACTCAAGCCAAAAATGTCCCTGCCCCTCTTACTTTTCAGTTCATCTATGGTATCACGTATAGTATTAAAGCTCACCTTGGTAAATGTGAAGCTCTGGTGCGATGCTTGATTCCGTTGCAGGTATATCAAGGGGTCAATATTTGACTTGGAAATTTTGCTTCTTATGTTATCAGCAACATTCCAGAAATATTCATTGAACTGTTCAGATGAAATCTTAGTCTAACAGTCACTCCTTCTGCACTTACTTCTATGTTTGTTGATAACCTGCCACATTGTTTTGACAGAGCTTCCAGAAGAACTTATCAATACATCATTTGCATTGACTTTTGCCTTACAGATAGCCTTCTGGTATATTTTCCTGTATTCCCTATATATTGCCTCATTTTCAGTGCCCGGATGCTGCCTACAAGCATCACCAAGGAACCTCAGGTGTTCTCTCATAGATATCTGTGTGTATCATGTAGTGATTTATGACCTTCCAATTTAGTTTAGGGAATAACAGTATAGGTATGAGAGGCACGAAAACTGGATTTTTCCAAAATTGAATAAAAACTCGGGACGCAGCAAGTGCGTTGTGGTAGTGAATTTTCTTAAATATGTTTTTATTGCAAATATGTCTGTTTTCTTTTTATTTAAGAAAGCAGGCATCAATTTTGGTTACCAGTATAACCTATATAGTAAAAACAATGTGCCATGTTTCATAAAAATAACTTTATTGTGTGAAAATGTACAAAAATTTCCAAAAGTAAACTTAAAGTGTTCCCACAAAAACTCGTTTCTTGGTCAACCTTATAGGTTAATAGCAAATTGGGCTATTCAAATATGAAGCATTTGATCAAAATTCGCTACCATAACGCACTTGCTGCATCCAGAATTTCTTTTCTTACAAACATGCATTATATTTCGATGGAAAATGCAAAAATGCAATAGCATAAGGCGTGTTTGATTAAAAAAATAAGAAAATTTGTATCACCAACGACTTATGGGCCACCCTATGATTGTAGAAATATTTTTTTAAGATGTAGCTCAAGACACCCTATAATTAATATATAAATTTTTTTTTCATATCTTGTATAATAACGGATATATTGAGCTTTATTGATTTTTTACGAAAATTCGACAAAAATTATATACCATTAAACGATAAACTCTATAGCTTAGGCTACTGCCAAGCATCAGAGATAGGGTCTATTTTAAATTAATTTTCTGGAAATATTTTAGTAAAATGAAGGACAATGACGGTTGAAGCTAAGACGGTTTGTGAAACATTCTTCTTGAGACATTTTCTTTCCATAGACCGTACTAGATTCAAGTTCTTTGCCTAAATGTTGCCAATTTTTGACGTTTTAAATCGCAATTTTGACATTTTATAACTTTTTTGTCTTTTGATCTACAGAGCTAAATTTTGGTAGGTAGCTTACGTATAATGATATAAACCCGCGTACCAAATTTGGTTGCCCTTACTTTGTTAATTTTTGAGATATAAATTTTTTACAATTTTTTTCGAAAGAAAACTCAAAATTTTCCGGGAAAACCTGGGCCGATTTTCCTGGCTAACGAACTTATCCAAGCCATTTGTAAAAGGAAGGTACTCACCAAATTTAATCAAAATCGGCCTATAATTTTTTGAGTTATCGGTGTGATACATACATATATATATATATAATATATATATATATATATATATATATATATATATATATATATATATATATATATATATATATATATATATATATAAACATATAAAAATTGAAACTGACCCCGGATATGTGTTCTGGGGGGCCTAATTAGCGGTCATTTGAAGAAATTTTTTCAAAATTCAAAAGTCGGGATCTCCTCATTAGTGATTTTTTTTTAAGAAAATTCACTAAAAAGAATATACAGGGTTCTTCAACTGACAACGCAACATAGGGATTTGCATGCGAATTTTTAAATGCTCAAATATTCGCTACCCTGGTTATTTTAGAGCAAAATTGTATTAGACTTTTTAAAAAGCATCACATTAGAGTCTATTGCACTATTTTGTGTTATTTTTAACATCCTATTTTGGAAAAAATCATGAAATTGTGTAAACGAGGATAGGACTTCAATTCATGAAACATTAGGCAAAGAGAGCTTCGAATGTCAAAACTTTGAATAACTACAAATCAGAAGATTTGTAATTTTCATGATTTGTTGTTAATATCACAAACCTTCTTACAATGAATTACACAATCAACGAAATAGTTCAAATTATAAAATGATAATATTCAGGTAATAGTTTGCAAAATGTATGTGATTTGTTCAGTGTTCAATATCCAGATAGATCAATACCAAATAAACTAGCATCTAGCACATCCAACCCAGATCACAGTTACACGGACGACAGCACCCTCCACTCAAATATACAATATTCTAAGCCTGTCTCTTTAGCCCAATCAGATGAGGATCGCAGACTCATGGAGGGTTCTGTCTCCGTGGATCTCCAAAAAATATTAGGCTGGGGAAGTAGAAATCTTGTACAATTCAACCCCACCAAATCTCAGTCTTGCTTTCTTTCTCATAAAAGATACACCAGCCCTAGACCCATCACAATGAACAACCAAGTTATTCAAAGTAATGAGTCATTTTCACTTGTTGGCATTTCTGTGGATCGAAATCTTAATTGGCACCAACATGTCACATCAATTGCAGAAGCGGCTGCTCAGAAATTAGGTTTCCACTACCGGGCTCGCAAATACTTTTCACCAGCTAATCTCTATACCTTATATACTTCGCAAATTAGGCCAAACCTCGAATACAGCTCCCACATCTGGGGTGCCGCTGCCGCTTCTATACTCGCTATCCTGGACTCCATTCAGAAGAGAGCTATATGTCTCATTGGTGACCCTACCCTCACCCAAAGGCTGCCATCCCTTGCCCACCGACGTGCCGTTGGTGACCTCTCTTTCTTTTATAGATATCTGCACGGGCACTGCTCACAGGAGCTTTCTTCCATAGTTACTCCACCTGCTGCCCCCAACAGATCTACCAGGGGAACAGAGCGAATGCACCCTTTTACTGCCCAGGTTACCAGGCATAGAACATCTTACTTATTATTCCCGCTCTTTTGACCCGAGGACTTCCAAGTTGTGGAATTCCTTGCCGGCGCATGTTTTTCCTTCTCCTCCGAACCTTCAAACCTTCAAGTCTAGAATTAACAAGTTGCCTCTTTCCTCCTTGTCGACACCCACGGTGTGATAGTATTTAGGCTGTCAACAGTTCAACGATTTGTGGCGAAGCTTGAAACCAAAGGTACACTTTTGAATAACTGCAAGTGCAGTAAAGAATCAACTGGAAACCAAGTAAGAGCAAATTCAAACAAAAAGGAACTGAATATCTTACTGTTTTACTGCCAAGTTTCGAGAGTTTGAGTGTTTTGTACATACCACTAACCATTTAACGCTCTCTGGTAATACCCTCATACAAGTACGCGGCGCTGCAGATATCTACAATTTTAAGCAGAAAATTACACCAGAAACTATTTTTATCAATTATTTACAGATGTCTCAATCATTTACAGATGTTTACTTTTGACTTTTATGCACTTGAACAAAAATTCAACAGATGCCGGGGGTATGCTCAATGCACTGGTATACATGTGTTACCAGAGAGCATTGCAGCACTCGTTTTTCAACGGTTTACTCACGCTGTCCAACTCTCTTGTGAATAGTTTGTGTTTTTGAGTGATTTGAAAATTTTCAAAAGGTAAGGTAGGCCTATTAGAATAATGTACAACAAATACTATACTATCCAACCAAAAATTATAACAATTCTTGCACATAAATTGCAGATATCATTGAGGAGTATCATTTGAGGTTAGGTACAAAATATCATGTTGTTTATTTCTCTTGAATTAATCTGTAAGTTTTGAGTTTTTGGGTAAGTTTAAACAGTGAAAGGTGAGCCAACAAGTAAAGTGGAGTAGCGACTTTTAGTGGAAATAAAGGAGATAAATTTTGTGACTGAGATATAATGGAAATGATAATTCAGGTCTGTTAGTAATTTGAGGTTAAATTCAGCAGAATGTCTATATGATATACAAATGGGAGACTATAAAAAATGGAATACTACTTGAATATAGCAATGGAAACGCAGAGGATACTAAATCAGCGATACAAGGCAATCTGGGAGATGAATATGAAGTTTCTCTTCCAAAGAACAGGTATCCAAAAGTAAAAATAGTTGGTATTCCGGAATATGTAAGTAGTGATGAAGAAGAGTTGAAAGAGAAGTTAAGCAAAATAAATTAGATATCAATAATACAAGTTTTAAATTAGATATTGTTCACATAACGAAAATAGTGAATAGAAAATATAATATTCTGGCAGAAGTAGACGTGGAAACAATGACAAGATTAATAGAAAATAAGGTAGTTTTAATAAGCTTGTATGAGTGTAAAGTATATGAATTTTTAAACATCATAAAATTTTATAAATGCTGTGGGTATAACCATAAAGCAATTAATTGCAAAGAGGAAAAATACTGTCCAAAGTGTGGTGGATCGCATGAAGAGAAAGAATGTCCTGAGTTTAGAAATTTCAAGTGCATTAACTGTATGAGGGCAAATAATAAATATAATTTAGAACTAGATATAAATCATACCGTTTTTGATAGAAACTGCAAGTGCTTTATGAAGGTTGAACAGGCAATTAAGAACAAAACAATATATGAGAAAAAATGTAGCAATTACAGCTAGTGATGCTCAATGCCCAAAGTTTGATGGCTCATATAGACGAGATACAGTTTTACACGGAATATACCAGTATTGATATTTTGGCTGTTACAGAAGCTCGAGTAGTGGAAGAAATATCTGATAGTGAAATTGGTCTGTATGGGTATCAAATTTTTCGGTGTAATTCTCAGAACAGACATACAGGTGGAGTGGTAATGTATGTAAAAAATAATATTTGTTGTGAGTTGGTGCATAACACATCTGTTGAGGGGCTGTTGTGGATAATTACAGTTAAAATAAAGCATACAGTGATTATAGTAGTGTATAGATCTCCAAGTTCTAGCCAAGCAGAATATCTAAGGTGCTTAGAAGACATCATGGTCAAGATAGAAGAAGTAAGCTTTAAATTTGTTTATTTAATGGGGGATATGAATATAGATGTTAGCAAGAAAAACTTTTATGGGGATAAGTTAATTAAAAAAATGAAACATAGAGGTTTAGAGCAAATCGTTAAAGATTACACTAGGGTAACAAAGGACTCTAGTACTACAATTGACGTAGTATTCACAAATAATGTGGAATCTAAAGCAAAAAGCATATTAAAACCAAAAATAGGGGACCATAACATGGTAAGTGTTGACTTTCAAGCAAGAGCTAAAATAAATAAAATAAATTTGATAGGTAGAGATTAAAAAAAAAGATCAGAGAAGCTAGATTAGAAGACAAACTTTGTGAAAAAGAATGGAATAGTGTAACGACAGAGGAATGTTACAAATTATTGTATAAAAATATAGAGGACATTTTGGATGAGGTTGCACCAATTGAAACCAAGGAAGTGAGGGTACAAAATAAATGGATGGATCAAGAAATAAGAAATCAGTTTGAAGTAAGAGAAATGCTTTCAATAGGGTGTGCACTGATGCATAAACAGTAAACTGGGAGACATACAGAAAAGAAAGAAATTTGGCAACATCAATGATAAGACAGAAAAAGACGAAATACTATGAAGATATAATAGACAAAAATAAGCATAATAGTAGAAAAATGTGGAAAGGAATAAAGGAAGCAATGGGCCAAAAAAAACTGTAAAAATATTATTACAGAAATTTATTTTAATGGAATAAAAGTGATAGATGAACAGGAAATAGCTGAGCATTTCAATGATTTTTTTGTTGAGAGCATAGAAGAAATAATAGAAGATGGTGTAATTGAAACAAGTAATATACAAATAAATATGATAGAAAATGTAGAGAAACTTGAGAAATTTGAAACATTGAAAGAAGAAGATTTGGAAGAAATAATAAAAAGACTAAAAAAGAAAACATCTACTGATATAATAGATAAGCAAATAATTGAGCAAGGGAATAAAAATAAATAAAAAAGGAAATAATAAACTTAATTAATAAGTCTATTCAAGAAAGTATTACTCCTAAGGAGTGGAAGATATCAAAGGTAGTTCCGGTACCAAAAAAAGCAGTGAATTTAGAGCAGTGAACATGATGCCGTTAGCCGAAAAAATAATGGAGATGCATATACAAAAATAGTTGTTAAATCATATTGATAAAAATAAGATACTGATTGAAAATCAATCTGGATTTAGAGAAAAACATTCGTGTGAAGCTGCATTACAAATTATGGTGTCAAGATGGAAGGAGCTGCGAGATGATAATAAAATTATCTTGACAGTTTACTTAGATTTTAAAAGAGCATTCGAAACGATAAATAGAGAAATGTTGAATAAACTTGAAGCTTATGGAATAGTGGGACAAGCTAAAGCATGGTTGGCAAACTACTTAACAGAGAACAACAAACTAGAATTAATAGTTAATATAATTAATAAAGTTATCTAATGTAAGAACAGTAAAACATGGAGTTGCACAGGGAACCGTGCTTGGCCCTTAGTTGTTCGTTTTGTATATTAACGACATAGGGGATAATCTAGATGACGAAACGATAATAAGTTTGTTTGCGGATGATACGGTAATATATGTATGGGCAGATAGCATAGAGGAAGTCATGGAAAAGATGAAAGGTGAACTGAATAAATTAGAAGAATGGTTAAGATGGAATAGTTTGTTTGTAAACGTAGAGAAAACTAAAGTCATGCTGATGGGAAGTAATAGGGAAAACCAAAAAATACAGCTATTTAATCAGGACTTAGAATATGTAAATGAAACCAAATATTTAGGCATAATTATTGATAAGAAATTAGAATTTTATGAGCAATGTTGAATACTTGACGAATAAATTTGATAAAAAAATAAGATATTTCAAAAGAATTGGAAATTATCTGTCTCCCATGACTCGTTTAACAGTGTATAAGAGTATGATAGCCCCACACTTTGAATATTGTCCGACAATATTGATGTATGTTAATGAAATTGATAAAGAAAAACTTCAGGTACTACAGAATAGGGCCATGAGAATTATTTTAGGTGTTAACAGATATGCCAGAATTAAAGATATGTGGGACACATTGGGATTTATGAGTATTAATCAGAGACTTGTGTTGTTGAATTTGATTTTTATTTACAAGATAGTGAATAAATTGTTACCGCAATATTTGTGCAATAAAATAAAAAGTGTAAATGATGTACATAGTTATAATACAAGAAATGCTGAGAACATTTATGTAAATAAGGCTAGGAAACAAAGAACAGAAAATTCATTGTTTTATAAGGGCTTAAATATTTATAATAAGTTACCAATAAATATAAAGAAAAGTAGAAATTTGCAGGTATTTAGAAGAGAAATAGTAGTTTATATTAAAGAAAATTTTTATTAAGGCAAAGAGCATGTAAAGTATATTTTAAAATTGAAAATAGTTTTAGGTTTCACGTAGTGATAAGAATATTTGTATAGCTTGGTTGCTAATAAAGATTATTATTATTATTATATTTGATTAAATGCAAAAATATTCAATTTTAGAGTAAATAACACGTGTCTTATAGACAGATTTCTACCCCCCACCCCCCAAATGCCTATTCTCTTCAATTACAGCTATATATAGGCTGGTTACATATGTGATAGACTTTCTATTTCTGCTAAATTTATGACCGTAAGACGTTGCGCTTGGAAAATTTCACTTCCGATAGCTGGCTGCGTGTTAAAATTGATGATGCGTGCTAAGATTCATGTAGTTTTCTACCTGATTTTACGATACGTCATCGACCTTTATACTTATATAAAGAGTATTTATACTTTTGTAAATCTAAAGCGTGAGTACCAAAACTATGATGATAACAGGGCCACACAAAATTTTTTGAGGAACTAAATAGTTTCGTTAGAGCCTATTATTTTTTTACTTTTGAGTAATAATGAAATCCTTTGGATGCTTTTAATTCAGTACTATATTTTGACAGCGCCGAATCATTTTTTTTACTCTAATCGCGTCAGATACTAACTGACCCAAATTTGTTTCTTGTGCTGTTTTTCTATGCTTGATTATAATTCTGACAGGGCGGTACTAATTATTTTTAGGGCCCATTTTGTTAGCTTCGATCCTACATTTTTTAGTCATAATGCTGGTTTTCTGTTTGTTACTGGATTTTGCCTATGGTGCTGACAGAACCGGACTATTTTTTTTTCGGGCCCTTATTAGTTATAAGGGAGGCAGCATTGCCAGATTGTGCAAGAATTTCCAGATGTTGGGGAAGTTTTGGAGATATGGGAACACCACACCCACATCTCTTGAAGGGCTTTGTAACAATACTGTACTTGTAAAAGAAATAAATTTATGTATCAAACAACTCTTAAAGAGAATCAGGTTCAGTGGTAATTAAATAGTTTAGCGCTTTCCTTAATGCTTTATAATTGACTGCATTTAGAATATAATTCCGTAATTTATTATAAATAATAATTCCCCTGTATAGTGGACTTCTTTCGTACAATGTCAAAAGATGCATAGGTACTATAAGCTCTATTCGTCTTGTCCCATAGTTGTCATCAAATTTGTACTCTTCGATCAACTCTTTATTCTTGAAAATATGTAAGACTATATCATAAATAAAAACTGTGATGACCGTAAATACGTTAAATTTAACAAAAATTCATTTACAAGATTCCTGTGGACTCATATTTTACATTGTTGTAATTGATTTTCTTTAAATAATAAAGATTCTACCATGATCAAGACTACTATGCTAAATTATGATAACAAACCTAAGTAACGATTCAAAGCTTGCCAGATATACCATCTTTAAATATTCAAGTGTTAAATATTTCTTCAAAATATATAATTCTTCTATATATATAAACTTTAGAGTAAATTTGGCTGCAAATAACTTTGATATTGTTTGTGTGGCAGAATCTTGGCTTTTAGAAGGACTTTTGGACAGTGAATTAATAAACGGGAATGACTACACTGTGATCGTAGAGATCATGCATCTGTAGCCTCACAAAAATCTGGGGGAGGACGTGTATTAATCATGGTGAAAAATACTTTCAAATCATCATCTGTTCTGCAATTCGAAACAGAAGTTGAGGATCTATGGGTATTGGTTACGCTTGGGAATGGTATAAAGTTTTATGTAGGATGCGTATATATTCCTCCACAGTCGAAAGACTCATTGCAGTGCTTCGCTAGTGGTCTGGGTGATCTCACTGCAACAGTTGGAGATTCACCACTTCTTTTGTGCGGTGACTTCAATCATCCTAGGATAGAGTGGAAAGGAGTAGCTTTAATGCCAGCTAACTTTGACAAGAGCTTTGCTTGATGCCATTTCATTATGTAATTTTAAGCAGTTTAATTATGTTACTAATGTAAACCATAGAATACTTTATCTTGTTCTGTGTAATGAAGAGACTGTTGAGAGCTTATTACACTGCTGTTGTCCTCTAGATGAGGACGTTCACCACCCAGCTGTTGAATTCGTGCTCTGTAAAAACTATAGATTGTTTAAAAAGGCCTGATAAAGGCTCTTTTAATTCTAGAAAAGCAAATTACCCTATGATAGCCTCATATTCTGAATAGTGTTCCTTGGCGTGCCCTGATGGGAGGTTTGGAGGTTGATTGTATGGTTGCAAAGTTATTCTCTTGTTATCTTTGATTGCATTAAATATTATGTCCCAATGATGCAAATAAGAAAAAAATATCATCCATATTTTTCTCCATCAACAATTAAGAGTATCAAAGAAAAAATAAGTATCACAAAAAGTGGAAACTTTATAAAAACACTGCCGATTACGGTTCCTTTAAAAAGTTACAGGCTTGTTGCAAGCGGCAAATTTCTACTTGTATAGACCGAGAACTCAATTGCTTCCAATTCCAGCCGTTTTCGGGGTTATATTTCATTAAAGAAGGGAAATCAAGGCATACCATCTACGATGACATTAGATGAAGTTTCAGCTTCATCGGGAGGGGGTATTTGCGATCTTTTTGCCCACTTTTTAGAAGCGTTTATGAAAATGGAGATGACACACTGTATATGGATGATACAGATGTAGGTACTGATTCGTGCTCTCTATCCAGCATTTATATTACTGCAGATGAGATATATGGATTCTTTGGCAAGGCTTGATGGTAAAAAGGGTGCTGGACCTGACGGATTGTCGCCATATTCTGTAAAGAAATGTGGCGATTCTCTGTTCGAACCCCTGATGTTTATTTTTAATAGACTTCTGCATTCCTAATTTGTCCTATAAAATGGAAGACGGCCTCAGGTATTCCTAAACCTGATATACCTATACTATATTATAGAGGCAGGTCGGTTGACACCTACTTAACTTCATACACAGAATTTCTATTAAGATCTTTAGAAACGGAAAAACAAATGGATGCTGTGTACACCGATTTTTCTAAGGCCTCTGATAAAATTAATCATAGCATTTTGTTGAGAAAGCTGGAGGGGATCGGTGTACATGGAGTTCTCATGCGTTGGGTCAGTTCGTATATTAGAAATATATCTTACTTTATATCCGTATTAGGTTATGAATCTATCGCTTACGAATTGCCATCAGGTGTACCCCAAGGATCCGACCTTGGGCCACTATTATTTCTGGTATACGTTAATGATATAAATACTTGTTTTCAATTCTGTAAATTTTTGATGTATGCCGACGACCTCAAATTATTTACTCCTATTAATTGTGAACAAGACTGTTTGCGTTTACAGGCTGACCTTAACAACTTGACCAATTATTGTAGCATAATTCTACTTTACCTTAATTTAGATAAGTGTAGTGTTATAACTTTTACTCGTGGGAAACTATGGCAAGAGTTTCCGTATCTCTTAGATAATAATATTATCACATGGGTCACTTCTGTAAAAGATCTAGGCGTTACCTTTGACAGAAAGCTACTATTGTATAGACATTGACAATCTTGCTACTGACAGTTATCGGATGTTGGGGTTTATCATGCGGCAAGATGCAGTTTTTTTGCAATAAAAAATGTTTTATCTCATTATAAAATGCATATGTTGTCAGCAAATTGGGTAATGAGTTCTTGGCCATCGACATGTTCAGTGGCTCATTGCTAGAGTATAAAAAAGCTCTGAAAATCTGACTGTTGTTGTCTTGATTTTTGATTCTTTATTTCCCTCCATATTATAAGTGTGTGCACAAGTATGTGCATATTGTATTTACAACTTAAATGAATGATTGTTTTGATTTGTTCTTAGAATAATGCATGATGTTTTTGTTATCACTGCTGCATTTGTATTTATATATTCTGTATGTGATCCTGTTTTGGGGGCAACCCTGTTGGTATCCTAACAAATAAATAAATAAATAAGGTATAGCAAACACTGCTCAATTTTTTAATCTAATATTATAATATGTTCTGACCAACTTAGTGATATCTGTGAATGTCTGAGAATTTGGTGTACCCAGTGCAATATGTTGGATGTCCATCCGCATCTATCCAATCAGCAACACCAAAACGAGAATGTTTTCAATTGGAATAAGCAGAGAAGCATAGTATATAATGTGTAGCAAACACTGCTCAATTCTTTAATCCAATACTATAATATGTTCTGACCAACTCAGTGATATCTGTGAATGCCTAAGAATTTGGTGTACTCAGTGCAATATGTTGGATGTCCATCCACATCTATCCAATCAGCAACACCAAAACGAGAATGTTTTGAATTGGAATAAGCAGAGAAGCATGATGCTTGTCACAGAAATAATCCGTCCCATTCACTAACAATTGCTGAATCTAAAGAAGTAAAACAAATCTTGGGTTCCCTATAAGAGACAGTAGAAGTTCAACTGTTTGTGTAAAAAAAAAACCCTCTTAACTAAACTAAATCGATGATCCGCCAATAATTCTGCAAACCCCTGGATCACCTTCTTTAAACGATAGGAAAACTACACTCTCTTTGACCATCATTGAGAAAAGTCCACATTCAACTCATAGACTTATCAAAAATTCAAATGGGCTATGATAAGATCATGCATTCCCTCTAACAATTAAGTGTTAGCTAAAACTGTATTAAGATTAGAAGTATATTTACCTAAAAGCAGCAACATTCATGCCATCCTCTAGATCTTTCTTGCTGGGTTTAAAAAATCTTGTGCCGTTCTTGTTGGTACCGAAAAATGTACATCCACCAGTACAACCACATTTTCCTGTAGTTTTATTGAGGTCAGGCCATAAGAACCATAACTTCTTCCATTTATCATCGTGCATTTTGAGAAATTTTTGTTGCGTGTGGTACAAGTTTTGTTCTTTAATGTCAGACGATATTGCTGATTCTATGATGAGAGGTCCGAAATTTACTGCACCAACTTCTAACCAAAAATCAGAACTGTCTGTGTTCATCCTGTAAACAATTTACCGTGATTACCAATAAATTAAATGGTCTTAACACTAGCAAATATAATAGAAAAAATTGTTAAAAGAATGCTAAAGGTTTTTAATTTTAAAAAAATTTAGCAATTTGAATCAACATTCAAAAAGTACCTAACATACTATATTTTGCATTTTGTAAAATATTTAATTGAGACCCATTGAAAATAATTATGATGCAGCAGTTTTTTAGATATCTTAAAAGCTCTTGATTGTGTTAATCAATAGATGTCTGCTGTACAAGTCGCAAAAATATAGGTTAAAAGCGTCATCATACAGGGCGAACCACCAGGAACTGCATCGATTGATTATGGAAATGACATCATCAGGAAAAAACTCAAAATTTGGAACTGTACTAATTAAATTGGGAGACACTCGCTAAAAAGTTTGCAGACTAGTGGTATTTCCAGTTATACCGGAATTAGATGTCAACTTCCTTATTTCAAATTGGACACCCAGTATATTATGATACTGTGAGATTCAGCATAAAATTATGAATACTTTTTGTGTATAATGTCATATACCTAAGTCTTCTTCTTCTTGAGATATTCAAACTTTTTTGTCAAAATTGAAGTTTTCTGACCAGAACATATTGATATTTTTCGCTCATACACACGACATAATTATTTACTTAGGATTGTTTTCCTCGTAGATGAGGACATAGTCTCTGAATGAAATTATTGAATTTGTTGACACAGAGTGTTTGAGAAAAAAGTACCAAAATTAAGATGAAAAAACTGCTGAACCATGAGTTTTTCAAATGGAAGACCCCTATTGTGATTATTTTAGCTTATTCTGCATTCAAAACCAGGAAATTGTTGTATGAGGCCGTTTATTTTAAAAAAAACGTTACTTTTCGAAATATTAGCAATGTTCTATTTTTCTATTGCAATAAGTGGGCATGTGATATCACTTTAGTTGGCCATGATGACGTTTAAAATATAAATGTCAGGCAGGTGCTAAATTAATGTCACTTGCTTTTTATTTTTAATTGCTTCAAACAATCATGCCAGGATGTTTAAATCATACAAATGACGATTATTTCAATTTATTTATTGTTTTTGGACAATGCAGTAAAGTTATTTCAAGAGGATGTGAAACATTTGCAAACCAATATCCACAAAAACCTAAGCCAACACCAAATACAGTTAAAGGAATTATTGAAAACTTCAGAAATTTTGCATGTCAGAGCAAATTGCAGAGAAGTAAACCAGTCGCAAACGATGAAAATACTGAAACTGTAATTTTGAGATATTTTACCGCATATCCAACAATAGCCACAAGTTCACTAAGTGAAGATTGGAATCTGTGATGAGCACTGATAAGTACACTTGTTGAACCCAATTCACCACAACACATCTTTTTTTAAGGCCTAACCATCGTTTCGCTAATAAAGTTAGCTTCATCAGAGGATGAAATATTCTAATTAAATTCTAATACAGGGGTCAAGGAGTCGGGGACCAAAGGACTCCAGGGGGCAAGCTGAGGAAGTGGAAACAACAACATGAGCTTTCGATGAAGCTTTCCCAAAGACCGTCATGTGCGGTGAAGAGCTGCATCCTGCACGAGGTGACCCTGCTTATAACTAAACATGACAGATCTACATGGTGTCACATGACCCGTGCCTAGGGATGGATGGCACCAGTGTGATTGTGTCATGAACGGAACCTGTGGAGTACCGGGCAACCCTCCAGAGTAACCCGCCTTGGACCACACAGGGGGTTCTGATGGTGTGGACAGTATTTCCCCCATTCTCGTGGAAACAACATGAAGAAGAGAAAAAATTTAAATAAAACCAAAACCAATGAGGCTCATGGAGTGGCTCCGGCTATAGACTTGTGCCTTGAGTCTATTCCGGAAACGGAGACGAGCCATGGGGCGGCAGCGTCCGCGGACTCTGGAGGTCTCACGACCGACGTCGGCCACAGACTTGTCCCCGACACCCAAGGTGGAGGCTGGGTCCCACCGGAGGGCGGCGAGGTCCGCGGACTCTGGGGGCCCCTCCACCAGTGTGGACCCTACTGCAGGGGTAGAGGGACTGTCCCGGTAGTCCAAGCGTCTTTCTGGGCCACAAAGAAAGATTTGGAACTACACTGGCATATATGTACGTACGACAAGAACAAAACGGTTAATGAATTAATGAACACGCATAGACAAACTGAGCCGTCCGTCTCCATCTCGGATTCTTTGAAGAAGGAAAGGGTCGTCACCTGTTTACAATATTTTGTCCAGACAGACCACCCGCCACAGCAGGCAATCAATATGCGTTATGTATTTTCGGCAAGTGATTTCTAATTCTGTGCATGTGGTGACGTGAGCAGCAATGTCCTGTAATACAGACCGACCTGACTTCTCAGTTGTCCCTTGTTTAAGTCTAGAAGTTTTTTAATGGTTAACTCTGAAATGCCATTTATGAAGACCTTAGAGTGTGCTAATCTTGGCAGATTTTGCCATTGTTGTATTGTCCTTCAATCTATCCAGGACTTTCAAGGTGTGTTTCGTTGTGCATGAGGATATCCCCAGCACAGGTGCTGGTCGGATATAAGATACAAATCTTAGGGTGAAGTTCAGTCTGATATAGTATCTGCTAATCTACCACTTAACCCTATCAAGTTATCTATGTCAAGCCATTTTCATCTTTATAATGCTAATTTGCTTCACAATAATTGAAAACAAAAGACAGAGTAAAAAGGAAATGGAAAAGGGTGGAAGGAAAAAAGTTAGTAGCGATAGATGCCAAGGTGATAAATACACATACCCACATACATTCAAACATATACCTCCATAAACCCAAACACATCTTACATAGCAAACATGAAAATTTAATTTGGACAATACAGCAAATCAAGGTGTGCTAGGTTCCTGTCGCAGAAAGAACATTCACCTTATATATGGATTAAATGATTATAAAATCTCAAATATAGATTGATTTTTTACTTACTTGTTACTGTGATTATACTTATGGGGTTGCCAGACCAACTGGTGCATAGACATACTGTATAAAATACAGCTCAGCCCAGAACTCACTTGCTTTCCATGTAAATTGCAGGTTGCTAGCCTCACAGGAGAAGCCTAAAATACAAAAATAAAGCACAAATTACAATTACAAATCATTTTATTTTATATTTGATATAA
This sequence comes from Tillus elongatus, assembly GCA_964006375.1. Lineage (NCBI taxonomy): Eukaryota > Metazoa > Arthropoda > Insecta > Coleoptera > Cleridae > Tillus > Tillus elongatus. Next base: position 28,235,821 of record OZ023270.1, read on the forward strand.
AGTCAAAGCAATAGGCACAGTCAACAGTAAAACAAATTCATCATCAGTCTTAAAGGCGATATCATATTGTCATTACAATCATGGCTATTTGTCTCCAGCAATTATTTTTATGTCAATGTAGCTTCCACTCTTCATAAATTGAGCCATGTTGTCTAAAAGCCTACCTCTTAATTTTTTTTTTCAAGTATGTGTTTCAAATAATGTTAACAGAAAGTTACTACTGGGTAAACGCCAAAATTTCCCGGCCTGACTATGAAAGAAACGGCATAGTCTCACAATTAAATTTTATTTTTCAATATAGTCCCTGATAACATCAATGGACTTACTAGATCATTTCAGTAACAATTCGATACCCTTAAAAAATATTCTTCCAGTATGTCCTCACAATGTGCCCAAACTGCATCTTTCACCTCTTTGTCTGCACTGAAATGGCTCCCGTGGAGGTCCTTTTTAGTGAATTTTCTTAGAAAAAATTCACTAATGAGGAGATCTCGACTTTTGAATTTTGAAAAAATTTCTTCAAATGAGCGCGATCTAGGACCTCTAGAACCCATATCCGGGGTCAGTTTCAATTTTTATATGTTTATATATATATATATATATATATATATATATATATATATATATATATATATATATATATATATATATATATATATATATATATATATATATATATATATATATGTGTATCACACCGATAACTCAAAAAATAATGGGCCGATTTTGATAAACTTTGGCATGTACCTTCCTTTTGTAAATGGCTAGGATAAGTTCGTTAGTCAGGAAAATCGGACGAGGTTTTCCGGGAAAATTTTGAGTTTTCATTCGAAAAAAATTCTTATCTCAAAAAGTAATAAGCCGATTTTAATAAAATTTGGCATGTACCTTTCTCTTGTAAATGGCTTTGACAAGTTTGTTAGTCAGGAAAATCGGACGAGGTTTTACGGGAAAATTTTGAGTTTTCATTCGAAAAAAATTTTTATCTCAAAGAATAATAGGCCGATTTTGATAAAATTTGCCATGTACCTTCCTTTTGTAAATGGCTTTGACAAGTTCGTTAATCAAAAAAATCGGACGAGGTTTTCCGGGAAAATTTTGAGTTTTCATTTAAAAAAAATTTTATCTTAAAAAATAAAAAATCTATGATAACCAAATTTGGTAGGTAGGTTTACGATATAAAAAGTAAACTATACACCAAAATTTAGATTTCTATGTTACAAGAAAAAAAAGTTATAATAAAATATTTTGTGCCAGATCATTTCTATGAAAATTCACTACCATAACGCACTTGCTGCGTCCAGGCTTTTCAATTTTCGAAATAAGTAGTAGTCACTGGGGACGATACCTGGACTATACATAGCGTGATCAATTTGTTTGAAACTGCAGTCACGAATTACTGCTTGTGCAATTCCAGCAGTGTGCACGGTTGCATTGTCATGGAGCAAACACACGCCTCTGGTCAGTTTCCCACGTCTTTTCTCCCACATATTTTATCATAATTCATGCAGGAGTGTTGCATAATATGCCCAATTGACTGTAGTGTTGCATTCTTTAAAATCTATGAGAAGAATAGCCTCACAATCTCAAAAACTCGTAGCCATCCCTTTTTTGTCGACTGACACACTTTGAACTTTCTTGGTGGTGTTTCTCCTTTACGTCTCCATTCGATCGACTCCCTTTTGCACAAAGTATCATAGTTTCATCCCCTGTGACAATAGTTATCTTCAACACGTTCACATAATTTTCTCCAAACAGGTCCAAAAAGGATCGAGCACATTCAACAAGACGCTGGCAAGTACACTTGGAAAACCGAAATCACTACAACACATTTTAAAAGACCTGACGATCATTTCACTAACCAAGTTAGCGTCATCAAAGGATGAAAAATTGTAACTACTTTAAAAACTAACATCTCCTTATATACAGGATCTTAGGTAAAGAAATGAAACTGAGAGGGGAACTAGCCGCAGGCAAATTCTGAAGTGTATTGTATTTTTATCGGCGGATGAGGTCTAACTGTCTTTATTAACGAATTATTTTTTTTTAATTCGATTATGGGGAGATCTGTGTTTATATATATATATATATATATATATATATATATATATATATATATATATATATATATATATATATATATATATATATATATATATATATATCCAACTGATAACTCAAAAAATAATGGACCGATCTTGATAAAATTTGCAGAGTACCTTCCTTTTGCAAGTGGCTTGGATAAGTTCGTTAGCCAGGAAAATCGGACCAGGTTTTCCCGGAAAATTTTGTGTTTTCTTTATAAAAAAATCATATCTCCGGAAATAACAAAGTAAGGGCAACCAAATTAGGTATGCGTGTTTGTATTATAAAGAGTGAACTCTGTACCAAAATTAGGTCCCTAGCTTTAAAGACAAAGAAGTTATGGGCAGTTAAAGCAACAAATTTAGGAGTTTTCCTCAAAACGTCAAACTCGCAATTTTAAACGTCAAAATTGGCAATGTTTAGGCAGAGAATGTAAAATAAATATCGTTTGTGAAAAGAAAATGTTGCAAGAAGAGTGTTCTGAAAACCCTTAACTTTCAGATTTAACCGTCATTGCCCTTCATTTTACTAAAATATTTACAGAATATCCATTTCAAATAGACCCTTTCTCTGATGCTATGGCTGTCAGTTTAGTTAAGTTTGGTGGCTTTTTGGATATTTATTTGTAGGTTTAGTGAAGTTTATGGTTGATGCTTTTATAAGGAACAAACCTGGACGCAGTAAGTGCGTTTTGGTAGCGAATTTTCGGTAAATTTGCAGTGTAGCTCCCGAACGTTTTTCAATAAACTGTTTTCAGAAACCTTTTTTTCTGAAATATGGTACATTGTTTCTACTATATAGGCAACCAAGTTTGATGCCTGCTTCCATCAAAGAAAGAGATTTGCTATTAAAAAAATTTTAAAGAAAATTCGCTACCATAACGCACTTGCTGCGTCCAGAGATTTTACCTTATCTAAAAGGTGTCGATCTCTAATAATTTTGGGAAGGTTCAACGACAAATAAATTAACATAATTTCGTTTGGCGGTTATATCTGTATTCTTATGTTATCTCTAGGACGTGTTGAAATGTGGGAATTTATTTTACAAAGCAATCGATCAGGTGACTTGTAATTGGTGGTGGAGAAACGTTCATACATTTTTTGTTGTAAATATATATATATATATATATATATATATATATATATATATATATATATATATATATATATATATATATATATATATATATATACACATATATATATATATATATATATATATATATATATATACTATATATATATATATATATATATATATATATATATATATATATATATATATATATATATATATATATATATACTCTCGACCGTGTTTAGCCATCCTGGTTGTCTAACATTTTTTATTAATTTTAGATTATCTTCATTAAGGTGATGATTTCACAAATATGTCGGGCGACGGAAGATCTATCTATAGTACCGTATCGTAATTGGGCTAAGTGTTCTTCAAATCTAATTCCAATCGATCTTTTTGTTTGTTCGAAGTACTTAAGATTACAATCTTTACAACTTATTTCATAAATTCCCGACATTTCGGCCGTGCTATCCTTGTCTTTTGGGTTACCTAGCAAGTTTTTTAAGGTGTTTTTGGTCGAAAATGTTAGCTGTAAATTGGCTTTTTAAAAATGCTATCTAGACCCCTCGTGTTCAAGGTTCAAATGGTACAAACAAAGTTTTTTCGGATTTCTCTATTCTAAACGTCGTTGATTTCGTCAACATTTTCTTTGTTTCCTGTTTGTTGATTAAGTTTTCCACTGGGCAAACAGTGTATCCATTATATTCGGCCACGTTCTTAATATAATTTAATTCTTTGGTATATCTACTTTTGTTTAAAGGAAAATTAATTAACCAGTTTACTAAAAAATTCAGACTGGCCATTTTTTGTGCATACGTATGATATGAGTCGTTCAGAATGTAGCTTAGAGTGGTAGTTTGCTTTCTATAGACATCGAATTTTACGCTGGCGCTGAACTGCTGAAAGATGTTTGGGAACCACCTTGCACTAACTTTATTCATGCCTAAATGTTCGTCGCGGATTCGGCGAACGATTGTATCTGTAAGCCCCGATATTTTTGAGAATTCTTTGATTTTCAAGTGTTGATAGCTTAATACGAGATTCTAAACAAAGGCAATATTGTTGTCAGTCACCACTTCCACTGTCCTTCCTGTTCTTGTGTCATCTTACAAGAATTCCTGCCCCATTCGAAACTGTTTTGACCAATCTTTTACTACAGAATAAGAGGGGGAATTTGCCCCGTACACCCCATCTAGTCAGTCTTTGATGCTTTGAGGTGGAAGACTTTGTCGAGTAATGAATTTAATAACAGCTCTATACTTCATTTTTGTGACTTCTAACATTGTGATGAACAAGTGTCGGTTATCAAAAAACTAATTGACATAAATCCATGTTTTTTTTTCAAGGCTAATGAGACTTAACTAATGTCCTACCAATTCACGATGCAATACCCTGGATCTATGTCGGGTCGGGAAATTTTTGCGTTTTCCTCATATGTCTCCATGTCCAATAAATTTTGCTTTCTCCCTCTCCATCTTTTTTAGTAAGGTTATTTCGTCTATCTCCCCTAGCACACTTTTTGCATGTTTGTATTGGTGTATTTTGTTTTTGCCATTTTCCCTCATGTTAAATTGATACCATTGGGAAATAAGGTTACTTTTCAGTATGCCAGCCTGGTCCGTTTTACTGAGCGATTATGGCTTGAGTAGCACTCCTCCGGGTCGGAATTAATCATCAACAGCTAGGACGTGAGCGAGAGTTCTGCTTTGGGTTTAAAAGAGAGGCATATAGTATTCTGTCTGGAGCTATTCCACAGCATATGACGACGAGCACCAAGAAATGTATACATTTGCTTTGATAGTCAGACGGACCTCATTGCCCACAATCAGATCAATGCAGGTTGAGCAGTACGCTGACACTCTTGGGGAGCTGGCCAGGACAAAGAGAGTACAGTTTATGTGGGTTCCAGGACACTGAGTGCGGCGGGAAACAAAGTAGCGAATGGCCTTGCAAGGCTTGGTTGTTAGTAGTCCAAAGCCTGCTATAGGCATGCGTAGAAAACTGGTCTCTGACATCCTAGATACATGGACTGAGGAGAAGCTGTGGATAAGCTGTAACACCTTACACGTTTCTCTTTATTTTCCACTGTTATATTTCTAATCATAGACATAATTGTCATCTATGACGTCATCACTTTTGTCTGTCGAATAACTTATTACTTTGTGGTTCAATACAGAAATTTTAAAATCTAAAAATAATGTGATGCTATGTTCTACTGTTCTAAAAATAACTGACGTCACTTATCTCCGACATCGACAGCTATATATGCGACGCAAAATTCTCCAGGTACCTCTTTTACCGCATTTAAATTAAATTGTAACATCTAGTGTGTACAACATGCTGCCGTAAGCTTAACATTAGTTCCATTCAGGTATGAAACACTCTAATTTCACGATATAAAATCTCTATCACCTAAAATCTATGTTCTCCTACTTTCTAGCGTTTTAGATGTACTTTAATCTGCCTGTTTTTTTATGTATAATTGCGTATTTTTACTAAACATATTTTGTAGTGCCGTAGATGCTTCATGACACTTGCTTACTAAATCTCACACGACTTTTTTGAAGATTTAGCTGCTAATTAAGTTGCGTTTTACTTGATTTAATGAACGAGCACGTTGCCACGGAGCATCACACTATAACCATAAAACAGCATGTTTTAAGAGAAAATATATTCTTTTTATTTAGAACATCCCGTTCAGAGCAGAGTGTAAATGTCACCAGCCCCATAAAGAACAGGTTCAGAGCAGAGGGCAAATGTCACCAGCCCTGTAAAGAACACGTTCAGAGCAAGGACGCAAATGCCACCAGCCCTGTAAAGAACACCTTCAGAGCAAGTGGGAAATGTCACCAGCCCTGTGACTGAAAACAACACTCTCCGAAGTAGGAGCCTAATGCTACCAGCCCCGACAGTTGCAGTATACCTTCAATTCTACAGGGCAGCGCCCATATCGTCTAGAGAAGTTTTACCAGCTCTGAGTGGTCATCTCGTTCTGGAAATGAAGCTCAGTCACATTCCCTAAATTACAACACCCAACGTTAAGTAAAATTGGCTTAATTTGAGGTCCAACCTGACTCCTACCGGGAAGACAGACCCTCTTATTTCTATATGACATCTTCACAAAGTCACTCGTTTGTGTACAACCACTGACCGACCTGCAGTGCTTTTGCAGACTTTTACTATTATTATTGACTGGCAAAATTTTAAAAAATGCATTGCCGTTTATAGGCATTAAAATAATATAATACATAAATAGATCAAATATAAGTAACTTGAGCATGGGATATAAATTAAATAGGGCGTGAATTCTCGCCATTATTATCTATTTGTGGGGTGGCACTGAAAAAAACATATGCAAAGAGTGAGGTCTGTTTTACATCATTTATCGTAAAATAAAATAATGAACGTTGACAATGTAATTAATTAACAAAACTGTGTGTGTTTTTTTGTTTCTTTAACGTCGGCCTATTTCCGCGACTATGGCCAATCACCGACGCCAGCGAGCAGTTTCACCTCACTATCCTGAAAATTTTGCCGAACCCCTGCCTTTCTATAAGGAGGGTAGGGATCTTTAACGTGCCCAACATCGCATGGACACGGGACCGACGGCTTTACGCCTCCTCCGAAGGGTGGAACATGCAGACATTCAACTTGCTTAAATACAATGCCAGAACCTCGGTTGATGTTAATGTTGCAGTTTGCACTGAAAAAGTGAAAGAAGTATCCTGGGATCGAACCTAGTACCCTTCGGTTCAGAGGCACACATTCTTACCCCTGAACCACTGAGGTTCTTAATTAGCAAAACAAAATGATACTTGATGACAACCTGTAAAAATTTAAGCTATTACTTTAAATAAATTGATATATAAAGTGAAATGTAAATTGCAATATAAACTGAATTACAAATTGAAGAAACACAATCAAATTAAGGCAATTTTACTTAATGTTGGGTGTTGCCATATAGGGGAAGCAACAGGGCTTCATTTCCAGAACGAAATGAACAATTAGAGCTGGTGAAAGATGATTTCGGGCACAGCTGGGCGCTGCCCTGTAGAATTATAGGTATTCTGCAGCTTTATGGGGGCCACATCTTGAATGGTGTTTCTTTCGGCACTCGTACCATTAGCTCCCTGCTCCGAATGGGATGCTCTTGATGGAACTAATATATCAAGCCTACGGCACCATTCTGCTCGTTGTGCACACTAGATGCTACAATTTGTTTTAAAATGTGACCAAAGAGGAACCTGGTGAATTTTTCGTCGTGTACATATAGCTTCCTGTGTCAGAGATAAGTATTCTTCTTCTCGTTCCCTTCCTATCGAAGATTGGAAATCATCATAACCAATATTATCTTATTTCTTGCGTGACTAGAAAAGTTCTATTGAGTTGCATCCATACCATTCGTGTAGATTGCGCAACCATGACGTTTTTCCTCTACCTACGCCGCTCCTTTTACCTTTGATTTTCTCCTGCATGCTTTTTACAAGTAACACATACTTCTCTCATCTCATGCTATGACGCAAGCATGCCAGCTTTCAGTTTTTGATCATGTATTTTTAGTAGTTCTTGTTGTGTGTTTTGCCTTTGCAGTACGCTTACATTCATCACACGATCCACCCACAAGATTTTGAGAATCCGCCGGTAGCACCACATTTAAAAAGCTTCTACGTTTTTGATTCTGCTGCTCTTGAATGTCCAAGCTTCCACTCCATAAAGGAGAGTGGACAAAACGTAGCATCCCGGCATACGGATGCGCAGACTAAATGGTGGTGGTCCCGGTTACAGAATATCTTTCTCATTTTGTTGAATACTGTTCTGGCAATTTCAATGCGGCTTTTGCTCTCCTTCGTTTGATCGGTATTGTTTGTGATCCATGCACTCAAGCATTTATAAGACGATATTTTTCAATTCGTGTATCGTCGATGATAAGATTAGCTCTAATGTTCTTGTTCTTTGTTATTACCATGAATTTGGTTTTCTTGAGATTCATTTTTAATGCAATTATTGCATTCAATATTAAGTCTTTGGACTAGATAACTACTATTCTTCTATTGTGCCTGGTAATATGACGGTGTCACATGCATATCTAATATTATTAAGACATTCCACATTTATCACCAGGCCTTCAGACATTTCTGATAGTGATTTTTTTACAAATGGTTGCACTACACAGATTGAACAAAGAGGCAAGAGCACACATCCCTGACACATTCCTTGACATATTTAAATTTCTAGTGTTGTTGTTTTCAACTTTCACTTTCCCTAATTGATTCCAGTACAAATTACAGAATATTCTTATATGTCTACTATCTATATTCTTAATCAGTGAAATTTGTCTTAAGCAGGCATGCTGTACCCTGTCGAATGCCTTTTCAAAATCAACACAGCAAGCATACACGTCCTGATTCATATCAATACATCTGGGACAAGATATTCATTCCAAACAAAGCTTCTTGAGTAGCCATCCCTTTTTTAAATCCCATTTGAGTATCACCAATGTCCTCATCTAATTTCTTGAAAACTGTTGTATATTACCTTCAAAAAAAGCTTTAGCCTGTGACTCATCAGGGCTATAGTACGATGTTCGCTGCATTCTTTTGCATTGGCTTTATTTGAAATTATAACGAACGTGAATGGAGGCAATCTTCTGGTAATATTCTAGTTCTATATATGTTCTTAAATAGCTTTAGCATGATTGTGATAGATTCTCTGTTCATCAATCCACAGGAATCTCGTAGTGTCCACTATCCTTACCATCTTTGGCTTGTTTGAGTGCATATTCTATTTCTTTTAACATTATTTCAGGTCCGGTGTCTTTATCTTGGTTCTCTCCTCTGTTCTTGTCCTCGAAAAGTTCTGTTGCGTACTCTGTCCACCTATCCAGTTTCTATATCACATATGTTATAAGTGTACCATTGGTGTCTCTTAGTTGTCTCGATTGTCCAGATTTTCTCATTCCTACCTTCCCTTTCATCTTTTTGTGTAAGTTGAAAGTATCTCCTTATCAATATATTTGTCGACTTGTAATTGGTTGGATCTCATATTTTGAATAACCTTCTTTGTTCCATTAGCAGGAGTATTTCCTCTGTAAACCATTCTTTGTTTTGATCTTGTTGGTGTCAAGTTCCCCTTTCCTGCTTTTGTTATTGACTGTTTTATCTTCGTCCACTTTTGGTTGATATTGCTTGTTGCTTCCTTTGATATTCTACTCTCTTGCAGTATCAGATTGATGTCTCTTGCAGTATCTTCTCTTATTTGTTAATCTTTTAGTCTCATTATGTCCAGTTGTTTCATGTTTTCTTTTTTTTTTTTTTTCTTCTTGAGTTTGGTTTTCAGTGTGGCCACTACAGGGTTATGGTCTGAACCGATATATGTTCCAGGGCAGGTCTTAGCTGAGAGAATGGAGTTTCAAATCTATGTTTGACAAGCATGAATATCGATTTGATTCCTGACTATTCTTCCAGGTCCGTCCCTGGGAGACTTCCATGTATATAGTCTTCATTTGGGTAGTTTAAAAAATGTGTCAGCCACGCACATATCCTTTGTTTGGCAAAACTGCAGTAGTCGGTCTCCATGTTCATTACGCTCACCCAAACGATATTCACCCTTGTAATTCTCTACCTGTCCCTGGCCGATCTTGACATTAAAATCACCCATAACTACAGTTGCATGGTGTTTCTTCGTTGCCTGTAGGATTTGTTCTAAATCGTAGTAAATTTTTTCTATCTCATTATCATGCTTACCTGCATTGGGCACATATATCTGAACAATGTTTAACATCTTCACTTGATTGCAGTTGTATCATCATAATTCTTTCTGAGTAGGGAGTTGAGCCTACTACGGGCTTATTAATTTTTTAGTGAATTTTTATTTTTAAAAATTCATGGTGGGACTTTGCAAATTTTTTTTCAAACGAGCGCAATTTAGGACCCCTAGAACCCATATCCGGGGTCAGTTTCAATTTTTATATTTCGATGAAACTCGGCAAGTGCCTTTCTTTTATTAATGGCTTGGATAAGTTCGTTAGCCAGGAAAATCTGACCAGGTTTTCCGGGATTATTTTGAGTTTTCTTTCGAAAAAAAAAATTTTCTCCGAAAATTACAAAGCTATGTTAATTAAATTTGGTGCATATATAGCCTTGAGAAAGATCTTACTACATACCAAAATTAAACTTTCTAAGTTTATAGAAAATCGAGTTTTTCAAATTTTTAGTTTTCTTTCGAAAAAAAATTTTTTCGCCGAAAATTACAAAGCTATTTTAATGACACTTGGTGGATATGTTGCCATGGGAAAGACCTTACTACATACCAAAATTCAACTTTCTAGGTTTCTTGAAAATTGAGGTATCCAAGTTTGAAGCATTTAATAAAAATTCACTACCATAACGCACTTGCTGCGTCCCAAACTTTTGCTAACCAGAATGCCGACACCATATTGATAAGTTGATCCGTTGCTACCTGAATAGTACAACATTCCATTTTTTGTTGGACATTTTCCCACATCTAGCCATTGTACGTCGCTTATTCCCATGATGTCAAATTTTAGGTGTTCAATTTCCTGGATTAAGTTATGTAATTTTCCGGATGCAAATACTCTTTACATTCCGTGTAGCGATTATCACCGCAGACATCGGGATTCTTAGCATCCTCTGATCACTTAAGATCCGCCCCGGACTGAGGACCGGGTTGTTCGTATTCTCAGCCATGATAACTCTACTAGAAATATCCAACTAGATCTTTAATACAGTAGATTCTGCTTGCCATCTGTATTCTAATGCCGTTGATCAGTAACTTTGTAGGTGGTAGTGGACTTTACCTTTACGTGATAGTAAAGGATTTTTTCACGCCCAAGTAGGTACCACCCCTTACATCAAGGGGCGGGTGAATTCCCAACGGACGTTTCCGGTTCTGGTGTATGAGTCGGTTTCCCTTATAAACAAAAATGATGATGGCGTCTCCTTGTACAAAAGATTCCGGAGATAAAATACCCCACCATTCGGATCTCCGGGAGAGGGGTGTGCAGGGGGCGCCGGATCAAGATTTAACATATCGTTCTCGAATATATGTGGCCTAAATTCTAACCTGAACTCTGTCCACCAATTCCTCCAGGCTAATAGGCCCCAACTCCTCTTCCTCACTGAAACCCAAATCAGTGCCAAAACAGCCGCTAATCACCTTAATTTCCCGGGGTATGAGCTCCTTACTTCCTTTAGATTGCATGGAGGTGTGTGCCCATAAGTCCGTAGCAATCTACCCCGCACCAGACTCCCCAATTTGGAAGCTGGAAGAAAAGACATACTTTGGATGAAACTCTCTCTCAGGGCTGCAACTAAATTCATCTGTTGCATTTACCGGTCACCTTCTGACAACAACTTTGTCCAGCTCTTCGACTAGCTTTCTGAAAAAACCAACCATCTGATTTCTGAATATCCTTCCTCCGAGGTCACTATTCTTGGTGACTTCAATGTTCATAATAAGGAATGGTTAGGATCCTCAAAAACGAATCCACAAGGGAGAGCAGCGGAGGCCTTCGCAGTCAGCAATTCTTTAGCCAATATGATTCAGCAACCTACTTACTTTCCTTGCATCCCAACACACAGCTCAAATCCCTTGGATCTCCTTCTTACTACAAAACCTGAATGCTTTAAGACATCAGTCACCACCCCCCCTTGGTCGCTCAGACCACGGCATGGTCACTGCTTCCTGCGCAATGCAACCCGTGGTCACACAGTCATCACACCCACGTATTGTTTGGCACTACAACTCTGCGAACTTGGACGAAATGCGGCATTACTTTTTCTTATTTCCATGGGCGTCTGTATGCTTCTCTCATCCTCACCCCTCTGATATCTCACAAAACGTCACCACAATCATGAAATTATTTATTCCACGTACACAGAAAACCTCTTCAGCCACTCAAAAGCCCTGGTTCTCTAAATCCTTTGACAAGGCCAGACTTGAAAAGGTCAAAGCTCACAAAACGCTTCTACACAATCCCAGTCAAGAAAACTGTCAACCATTTAACGACGCAAGAAACCGCTATGTCCCTATTCTTTCTGAGGCAAAAAACTTGTTTAATAAGCACATCAAAAACAAAGTCCTCTCAAGCTCCAATGGCAGCAAACCCTTCTGGAATCTTGCTAAATCTATTGGGAATAATTTCTGCAAGAGCACGTTCCCACCTCTTGTTTCAGGGGATGAAATTGTTTCTTCCGCCCTGGGCAAGGCTGAACTTTTGCCTCGTTGTTCGTCGGCAATTCTACTCTCAACCCACCTCCAAATGTTCAACCACCAGCAGTCCGCAATGTCGCACATCAAATGACTGATATCATTTTCAAAACTAAAAAGGGGCGAAAAATGCTCTCTTCTCTTAATACCAGGAAAGTCTCTGGCCTTGATGAGATCCCAGCAATTCTTCTCAAAAAATGCGCACCACAACTTGCTCCTGTCCTGAATCGTCTGTTTCAAACATCTTACAATAGAGGCATATTCCCTAGTAGCTGAAAAACTGCTGGAGTACAACCCGTCCCCAAGAAAGGATCCAAAGCGCTTTCTAGCAACTACAGGCCTATTTCTTCCCTTTCAGTCGTCTCTAAAGTGATGGAAAAGTATATAAACAACGAATTACTAAAATTTCTTGAAAAACACAGTCTAATCCACGAAAGGCAGTATGGATTCCGTCAGCGCAGATCAACTGCCGACCTCCTTTCCTTTGTCACCCATTCTTGGAACAAGTCTATGGAACTACACGGTGAATCCCAGATTGTCGCTCTATATATATCCAAAGCATTCTACCAGGTCTGGCACGCAGTGCTGCTTAATAAACTTCCGGCCTATGGCCTACCACCAAAACTCTGTACCTGGACAGCAAATTTCCTCTCCAACCGGAGCATTTCTGTTGTCGTGGATGGCCATTCCTCTAAACTGTATCCAATTAATGCAGGAGTCCCTCAAGGTTCAGCTTTAGCCCCTACTTTGTTTCTTCTCCACATCAATGACATCCTCCCTAGCACATCCAACCCAGTTCACAGTTACGCGGATGACAGCACCCTCCACTCAAATATACAATATTCTAAGCCTGTCTCTTTATCCCAATTAGATGAGGATCGCAAACTCATGAAAGGTTCTGTTTCTGTGGATCTCCAAAAAATGTTAGACTGGGGAAGTAGAAATCTTGTACAATTCAACACCACCAAATCTCAGTCTTGCTTTCTATCTCATAAGAGATACACCAACCCTAGACCCATCACAATTAACAACCAAGTTATTCAAAGTAATGAGTCCTCTTCACTTGTTGGCATTTCTGTGGATCGAAATCTCAATTAGCACCAACATGTCACATTAATTGCAGAAGCGGCTGCTAAGAAATTAGATTTCCTCTTCCGCACTCGCAAATACTTTTCACCAGCTAATCTCTATACCTTATATACTTCACACATAAGGCCAAACCTCGAATACTGCTCCCACATGCTGCTGCTGCTTCTACACTCGCTATCCTGGACTCCATTCAGAAGAGAGGTATACGTCTCATCGGTATACATCTCACTTAAAGGCTGCCATCCCTTGCCCACCGACGTGCCATTAGTGACCTCTCTCTCTTTTATAGATATCTGCACGGGCACTGCTCAGAGAAGCTTACTTCCATAGTTCCTCCACCTGCTGCCCCCAACAGATCTACCAAGAACAGAGCGAATGCACCGTTTTATTGTCCAGGTCACCAGACATAGAACATCTTGTTATGCCCGCTCTTTTGTCCCGAGGCCTTCCAAGTTGTAGAATTCCTTGACGGCACATGTTTTTCCTTCTCCTCAGAACCTCCAAACCTTCAAGTCCAGAATTAACAAGTTGCCTCTTTCCTCCTTCTCGACAGCCACGGCACGATAGTATTTAGGCTGTAAACCCTCGTGGTGTGTTGTTGAAAAATTAAAAAATAATAATAACCCTTTAAGTACGTTACGCCCCAACATCTACTATAATTACTGAAAATAGTCCAGGATCAGTTTGACTGACTTATTAATTTAGACACCATGTCGATTTATAAATTTCGGTTGGAATATTTTTTGAGAATAAACTTTGGCAAAAAATTTTTAAAACAAGTTTCATTTCTTAGGCAGACTAAATAGTTGTAGGTTTTAAATTACCAGTGCTTTCTTTAGACAGAGCCTACAATATGTGTTGTTGGTGTACTCATTAATCAAATGACCTTGTGGTTAGAAAACATTTTATGTCCGAATTTTCTTAAAGGGTTTCTTAAGCAATTAGGGAGCAAGGGGGTTGGATACTGCCCACTAGACGATGTGCGTTAACTAAACGTTTACTATGAGGCTACTATAACAGTTAAATAATGTAAGTACATATATTTATAATCTCGGAATCAAGACACCCTACAAAAAGGCATTATGGGAGCCGAGACTATAATGTAATGTGTGGGAAGTGTCATCGTTGCATTTTGTATTATAAAATACATATTATCGTGTCGGATGACTCCTCACCTGTTAGATGGGATTTTATGGGGTGCATAAAATTTAATTTGCAAAAATTTATATTCTAAGGTAAAACATTTAAAATGATCAAAAATTGAAAACAATTACATCAATAGATCAATAATTCGATAAAATTTAGAAAATATAACATATAACATGGTTATTCTTTAGGCAAAGGAAAAGCCTTTTGTATGCTGCATTTTCGTTAACCTGTACGGAAATTTAAATATCAAGTATTCAAAGTTAACAATAAACAATGATTATGAAACACCCGTTAAAAGTAGCTTCCGCAGTATACACTCTATCACTGTTGCACTTCTTACTATAAGCTTAGCATAAACAATATGCTACTGTTTTCCTCTAGGTAAAGGAATAATGTCTTCAATTTCTGCGTCTTCCTTAAAGTAATTTTTTAATTTTTAAAATTTGAATAAACTAAGTTTATTCATCCCCTTAATGACGCTAACTTTGTTAGCGAAACGATCGTCGGGTCAAAAAACTGTATTGTGATGAATTGGGTTCTCCAAATTGTACTTATCAGTGCTCATCACAGGTTCCAATCTTCACCCATTGTACAAAGCTAATTTCTATGATTATTGTTATTAATTGCAGAAGCGGCTGCTAAGAAATTAGATTTCCTCTTCCGCGCTCGCAAATACTTTTCACCAGCTAATCTCTATACCTTATATACTTCACACATAAGGCCAAACCTCGAATACTGCTCCCACATGCTGCTGCTGCTTCTACACTCGCTATCCTGGACTCCATTCAGAAGAGAGGTATACGTCTCATCGGTATACATCTCACTTAAAGGCTGCCATCCCTTGCCCACCGACGTGCCATTAGTGACCTCTCTCTCTTTTATAGATATCTGCACGGGCACTGCTCAGAGAAGCTTACTTCCATAGTTCCTCCACCTGCTGCCCCCAACAGATCTACCAGGGGAACAGAGCGAATGCACCCTTTTACTGTCCAGGTCACCAGACATAGAGCATCTTGTTATGCCCAATATTTTGTTCCGAGGACTTCCAAGTTGTGGAATTCCTTGCCGGCACATGTTTTTCCTTCTCCTCCGAACCTCCAAACCTTCAAGTCCAGACTTAAGTTGCCTCTTTCCTCCTTGTCGACACCCATGGTACGGTAGTATTTAGGATGTGAACCCTCGTGGTGTGTTGTTGAAGTATAAAATAAATCAATAAAAAAACTGATTCTTCTGCCTTTGGGGCCAATTTCTCAACGCCAGGACAATAGAGTGCCTTTGCACTTTCCAGTTCTTCCGGCCGAAGCTGTTGACTAGAAAGTGGGGACCGCTTATCCTGGCAGTCACTCGGCTTGGCTGAATGCGAGATCGATTAAAATCCCGGGCGGTGAGGTTGCAACACCTCTACGGAGATAAGTGATGTCACTGAATTTTAGAATAGTAGAACATAGAATCACGTTAATTTTTAGATTTTAGAATTTCTATATTAAACCACAGAGAATTCAGTTATTCGATGGACAGAAGTGATGTCATAGATAACAATTAGGTCTATGATGGGAAATATAACAGTGGAAAATAAAGAGAAACGTGTAAGGCATTACAGTGTATCAAACAGACTGTAAAGTGCAAACAATATATGCTTTGAAAGAACCAAACCCATGCTGCCTGTGATAAAAAAGATTGACCAGGTTTATATAATTATAAAAAAATATATAAAATGCTTTTTTGGTGTTATATATTATATACTATTAATTACTTACCCACAATTGTAATGCAGCTCCACTTTCGACTAACCAAAAATCAACAGCATCCACTGCAACTCTGCACAACTTATACTTCAACTTATGTGCATGTTTATTAAGGTTATCTTCTTGTATTACTGTACTTCTGAAAGAGCCCTTCTTATCATCACTTTTACCATCAACCTCGTTTTTACTAGCATTCTTCATATTCTTATCGACACTAGAGCTGTTTTTCTGTGTGTTAGTGTTCGAACCTCCACCTTGATGGTTGGACTTGTGGGCAATATTTGCACCACTATTCTTTGGTTGCAATAACTGCTGTATAGCTTGTTGCACGTGTTGCACATGAACGTTCTGCGTGGAGGTAGTGCTTTTCTTTGTAGCGACTGGTTGACAGAGTACGATGCTGTCTTTTGGTGAGCAAAGATCATCTTCATCGTCTGTAAGCAACAGGATTAGGGTTTCCAGACTTGCTACCACTGAATAGAGTTGAGGTGTTGTCAGTTTTCCACTCAGTTTACCAAGTTGGATTTCAACCAGCCATGCGTACTCTACGGTATCTTCGTCAAGAGAGGTTCCAACATCTGAGAACATTGCATGACCTCGAATCTGGAAAAAGAAAGACTTGGGTTAATTTCAGAATACAAGCAAATAAATAAAACATTTACAGAAATATATAATAGTAATAATAATAATATAGTATGGCTGTTCTTACACTTAACCCTCCCTCATGTCCAAAAGTACAATCACATATTATATTGTACCGAAGGCCTGAAGCACATTACTCAAAAAATATACAGAGAAAACAGATAAAATGGATTTGTTTAAAGAGAACAAAAACAGTGCTCAATGCTGTGCAACCAACAAAATATTCGAGTAAAATTGTTAGTCAATGGTTTCACTAATCGTCATATCCACAGTAGATCGCATTTTGTCTGATTGGCATTTCTGACAGCTGTCACTGTCACTGTCTGTCATTCTCTTATAATTTTCCCTTCTGAAAAATCAAAAGCGGTCAAAATGGTATTTCTCTTAGAAGGGTGTGCCCCTCTCCTTAGGAAACTTTTCCCACACGACAATGAGTAAACTAATTTCTAAAATAAATTCCTGTAGTAATTCTTTCTGATTTTCTGGTGCGTTTTGTAGCTCACTGTTTGGTGAGTCTTTGTATTGGGTTAACATTTTTGTAGTTTTCCAACTCTCAATATGCGAATTAGAACTAAGTTTGCTATCAAATAGAATATCGAGGTCTCTAAAAACAGGTTTGCTTGTGAAAACAGCAACTTGTAGAGAATAGATAAACTCAAAAAAAGTCGGGACTCAGCAAGTGCGTTAGAGTAGTGAATTTTCATAGAAATAACGTGGCACCAAAAATTTTTATAACGTTTTTTGCTTGTAACATAGAAATATAAATTTTAGTGTATAGGTTACTTTTCATATAAAGCTACCTACCACATTTGGTTACCATAGCTTTTTTGTTTTTCGCGAAAAAAAACTTAATTTTTTTCCGGAAAACCTGGGCCGACTTTCGTGGCTAACGAACTTATCCAAGCCACTTACAAAATGAAGGCACATGCCAAATTTTATTAAAATCAGTCTATTATTTTTTGAGTTATCGGTTGGATACCTCTATATAAAATATATATATATATATATATATATATATATATATATATATATATATATATATATATATATATATATATATATATAAACATATAAAAATTGAAGCTGACCCCGGATGTGGGTTCTAGGGGTTATAGTTCACGCTCATTTGAATTTTTTTTACAAAATTCAAAAGTCGGTATCTCCCCATTAGTAAATTTTGTCTAAGAAAATTCTTTGACATTTTAAGAACAAAAACTATAATGCTTATAATTGTTTTTCCGTTTAACGTAGAAAAATTTTGGTTTTCTTTTTATGATATAAACCCGCTGAGCAAATTGGTTGCCATAGCCTCGTTATTTCCGGAGGTGTAAAAATTTTCGGAAACAGAATTTTCCGGGAAAAACTATTCTGATTTTCCTGGTTAACGAACTTATCTAAGCGACTTGTGAAAGAAAGGTACTCGCCAAATTTTATTAAAATCAGCCCATTATTTTTTTAGTTATCGGTGTGACATATAAATATATATATATATATATATATATATATATATATATATATATATATATATATATATATATATATATATATATATATATATATATATATATATATATATATATATATTGATATGGTTACTAAAGGGGGCCACATATACATATATACACATACATATACACAAACAACAACTTACCTTTGGTGTATGCAATGTTTTTGCACTGTAAGGCAGGGAGAAACTAAATTTTACAGATATATATGTGTTGAAAGGAGGCAAGGCAGGTGTAAATGTATGACCAGTTTAATTAGATAGTTTAAGGTATTATTGTTTGATAGCTGTTATGTAATTTAAGATGTTATTGTTAGAATTAAGGATATTGTTAGCTTTAAGAATAGTAAGATGTCAAAATTTGAGTGTTAAATTGTAAGAAATGTCATGTCATAACCTATGTTTAAGTCAGCTGTTTTTTATTTAGGCCAGACGTCAAACTGACACTAAAATTATAGTTAGGTTAATTATTCTCTCATTGACTAACAACAATCAGAAGTATGTATGTATCCGAGGAGATGATAAAAAACGATTATTGTGTTAAAATTTGTTAGGATATTTTATTTGAAGCAGGCAGATAACAGTTTTTTGATTAGTTACGCTGGTTACGTATGAAAAATAATAAACAGATGGAAACATTTTGATAAAAAGTATCAGATTAAAATTTTTGAGATAAAAAAAGGATTGAGATTAGTATTAAATTATTAGATGGGGACATTTTGATTAAAAGATTAGATAGATTGAAATTTTTTGATATTAAAAAGGGATTGAAATATTTTTATAAAAGTTAAAACGAGAAGGAGGTACATTTTTGAAGAGAAGTAAACAATCAAAAGGAGTCACAACACGGAAGCTCAGAAACAGACTAGATAAACTGTGAGTAAAGTAAATAAATATTTACATTTATTGTGCGACATATCCCCAGCTTCAAAAAGAATAGTAAATAACTCGCAAAATTGTGATACATCAAACGAAAGTAGAGAGGTCTCATCAAAAAAAAAAAAAAAAACAACCATCTTGGTTTGCATTTCACACACCAAGGGCTAGAAAAACCAGTAACCATACCCAGCCAGTGAAGGGACTCGTCCATTGACTGCACGTAGTACTAAGGCATTGTATAAATCATACAAACGTCAATAGGTGCCGTTACTGTTTGGCTTTAGGAAGTGCGTGAGAGTCTTAAATATAAGTGGTCTTAAAAATTTAAAACAAATCATACTGGCAGTTTTTTTTTATTGGCATTGTTAAAAAAATAAACAAAGAGCTCTAAATTCAAAAGTAAGAAGTACATGATAAATAGCAAATAAGTATTGGGTTTTTGTCAGTTGTGTTAATTAATAAATATTCAAGTTCTGTGTGAATTTAATATTCTTGCTTCATTTTATTTTATATGTATATAAGTATTTAAAAACCAAAAACAGATAGGGTAATATATTTCAAAATTCAAAAAAATAAACAAAGATATTTCGGACTTGAACCCACCAGCTTAAGAAGCTCCCTGTTTTAAGAGTAAGTATATCCATGCTATTAATTTGTTTATATCACATGCAGCAATAAAAGATATTGGGTACACCCAGGTGTAAGTTACATACACAAATACATATATCTCATAATAACAACATTTACAACACATTTCACTAAACTTTACAGGTAGATAAAACACAAGATAAAATACACTTCGAAATTAACATCACAAAAAGCAATAAAACATATTTAAGTTAGCCACCATATCAAGTATTTCAATATACCTAATAATAATAATATAAAACTTAAAATAAACCTTTCCCTATTTCAATTATCACCCAATAGTGGGACTTAAACAACCCTAGCTTAAATTAACTCATTATAACAATTGGCGCCCAACGTGGGGCTTCGAAAGTCTGTGCATATTCTATAACAATTGTCGCCTAAACGTGGGAGCTTTCGAGGTTCGCGGGTAAAATAATCAATAAGGCAGGGTAATCAAAAATAAAAAAAGGAAGAAAAATGCCAAATAAGAAAATCACTACTAGGAGCAAAGCCACATCAAGAGACAGACACGATCGTGGAGATGAAGGAGGACCGGAACACGAAGAAGACATGGAGGTACATGAGGAAATGTTACAGGAAAATGTGGAAATGAATGACGAGAGAGTGCCTGAAGTAGAAATGAGAGATAATGCGGGTGAAAGAGTAGAAGTAATGTCACAAGAGAGCATAAAAGTGGATGAAATGGAGAATGTTAGAAGCGAAGAAGGTGAAAAACAGAAGCAAACTGGTCCAAGCTTTGAAATGGTAATACAATGTTTAATGGATATGAAGCAAAGTATGAAAGGGGATATAAATGCCATGAATGAGAATATGAATGACAGGTTTGAAAGACAAAAGGATAATATAAACAAGATAAAAGAAAGTATGACTGTGAAATTTGTTGAACAAGAGCAGAATATGAGGCAGATGATTGAGAGATTGGATAATATAGATAGAAATATCACAGAGAAAGTTGAAAAAAGTGTACAAGAAGTGAAAAAAGATGTAGAAATGGAGATGGAAGAGATAAGCGAGGCAGTACGAAAGTTTGAAAGTAAAGTAGAGACAAAGATGGATGTAGTACGCAAGATAATAATAGAGAAAATCAAAGCAAATGATGATGAACCGATGGATAAAATCATAGAGAGAGTGAATGAAAGAAATCAGCAAATGAGAGGGCCTAGAAAGATGCGCAAACATAAAAGAAACAGATATGAAACCAAAATGGAAGAGAGATTAAGAGAAACGAATGGAAATTTGGAGAATCTAAGAGAAGAGCCAGATGTAAAGCTGACATTGGGAAATAAAAGTCTGAGAGAAGAAGTAGAAGAATGTTTTGGGCCAAAATGGACAAGAGCAATGGGGAATAGAAGAAACAAAAAGAAACAAGAATGCCTAGAAGAAATAAGGAATAAGGGTGACAAATTTAAACGGAAACGTATAGGAAATAAGAGGTATAGACGTGAAAACAAGGATGGCAACGATGGCACGAATAGGTATAAATGCCAGAGAAACGAGGATACCTACAAAGACGATTCTAGCATGGAATACGATGCAAGACAGGCAGAAGAGTCTGATAACAATCATGAGCAGTGGAGAAGACCACATAACGGATATAGAGACTACGCAGCAACAAAATATGAAACGACTACGAAGGATTAATGAACTAGAATGAGATGAATGACCTGGGATGTCTTTAAACTCACCAACATTTTTGAAATAACAATCTAAATTCAAAATTGCAGACCTGGATTAAGTCTATAAATTGAACCAAAACTAGTTCGACCAAATAACACGCCAAAATTCAAAATTTAAAGCAAATGTCAAGCATGAAAGAAGAGTATAGGGAAATTCAAAACCGAGGTAGATAACGTTAGTAACCAGCTAAGCGTGGGGAAGAATCTCACGACAAACAAGCAGTAGAAATGCACGTCAAACAAGACATATATGATCGGAAACAAACGAAGTAGTGGGGACAAGTTTAAACCCAAAATAAGAGGACCAGAGCTGCCAACAAATGAGGAAAAAGAAAGAAAAATATATGAAGAAAACAGATATCAAGGCCAATTATGTAAAATTCGTTAAAATTATGGAACATTTAGTAGGATAGACAACTAAATAAGGACGTCTGAATCAAGGAGTAATGAGAAAAGTCAAAAAGATATATGTACGAACAGTGAAATGAATTTAATAGATGGAGAAGCTAACCAGTGAATATGTAAACCCATAGAGGGCATATTGAGATAATGAAAATAGATATAGATGATTATGTGCACAGTAGTTGCAAGATATAGGGGAATGAGATGGAAAAGTCAAGTAAATGGAACATATATCGACTGATAAATAGTAGTTTCAGATTAATAATTAAAAAAAAAAAAAGTTGGGTATCAGAAGAATAAAACGAATTGAAAAAGGAAAGGACCTAATATCAAAAAAGAAACATATAGAAACTTACAATGGCAGCAGCAATAAAAAAAAAAATAGTCCAAATATGGGGGTATATACGAACGTCGTTATAGAAATCGGTTCATTATCACGTGTACGAACACACGCAATGAGAAAAGGGGAACTCGGTAACAAAAAAAATAATGATGATCAAGAGGTAAATTAAAGAAACCAGGATTAAATTTAATAGACCTCTGGTGAAAGAGATAAATTAAACGATAAGAAATTTGAAAAGCAAGAGATAATTTCTTACTTTACTTGGGGGGGAACTTAAAACTAAATTTAGCCTTGACATAGTCAATTAACAACATTTTTCATTTAATGTTGATGGCATTTCTTATAGCATGCAACATGCAAACTTAATAACTAAGTCGAACGTTGCTTGGGCAAACGTGACATTAAAAAAGGAATATAAGTTGAAGAAATCCCAGACGATCGACGCACTGACATGACACATATTTTTTTTTAAAGCACTTAAACTAACGAAGCACTATTTTAAATAAAGGCCATAAACACTTCGAAGAACTGAACACTTATGAAGCTGGAACAAACATGCAGCAATAATGAAAACAGGATCAGTATTCGACAGTAGCAGAAATTTGCAGACACAGTAGTATTTTTCTTAAAATAATTGTGGGCACAGCAGTGGTCTTCAAAAACATAATTGACAAAATATTGGCACAGCGGTGTTCTTATAAAACAATTAAAGGCACGCTAGTGTTCCTTCTAAATTGTAGGCACGCTAGTATCTTTTTAAACATGCTTATAAGCACAATAATGTCTCATGCATAAGTGCATCTGACACGTAAATATAATAACTTCTCATGTTCGCAGCTAGATCACTTGTGTCTCAGATGATAGTTCTGATTACACAGCATAACTTCTTACAGGAATGGCAGTGACTGTTTCTGAAATGCTAAAAAAATTTATTAAAGGAGGAAAAGATTATATTGCTATAAACTAAAAGCGTGAATAAAAAATTTTTCCTAGCTTCAGAAGGCAAGCCTCTAAAGCAGTAAAAATTTATTATTGGGGATTTGATATGGTTACTAAAGGGGGCCACATATACATATATACACATACATATACACAAACAACAACTTACCTTTGGTGTATGCAATGTTTTTGCACTGTAAGGCAGGGAGAAACTAAATTTTACAGATATATATGTGTTGAAAGGAGGCAAGGCAGGTGTAAATGTATGACCAGTTTAATTAGATAGTTTAAGGTATTATTGTTTGATAGCTGTTATGTAATTTAAGATGTTATTGTTAGAATTAAGGATATTGTTAGCTTTAAGAATAGTAAGATGTCAAAATTTGAGTGTTAAATTGTAAGAAATGTCATGTCATAACCTATGTTTAAGTCAGCTGTTTTTTATTTAGGCCAGACGTCAAACTGACACTAAAATTATAGTTAGGTTAATTATTCTCTCATTGACTAACAACAATCAGAAGTATGTATGTATCCGAGGAGATGATAAAAAACGATTATTGTGTTAAAATTTGTTAGGATATTTTATTTGAAGCAGGCAGATAACAGTTTTTTGATTAGTTACGCTGGTTACGTATGAAAAATAATAAACAGATGGAAACATTTTGATAAAAAGTATCAGATTAAAATTTTTGAGATAAAAAAAGGATTGAGATTAGTATTAAATTATTAGATGGGGACATTTTGATTAAAAGATTAGATAGATTGAAATTTTTTGATATTAAAAAGGGATTGAAATATTTTTATAAAAGTTAAAACGAGAAGGAGGTACATTTTTGAAGAGAAGTAAACAATCAAAAGGAGTCACAACACGGAAGCTCAGAAACAGACTAGATAAACTGTGAGTAAAGTAAATAAATATTTACATTTATTGTGCGACATATCCCCAGCTTCAAAAAGAATAGTAAATAACTCGCAAAATTGTGATACATCAAACGAAAGTAGAGAGGTCTCATCAAAAAAAAAAAAAAAAAACAACCATCTTGGTTTGCATTTCACACACCAAGGGCTAGAAAAACCAGTAACCATACCCAGCCAGTGAAGGGACTCGTCCATTGACTGCACGTAGTACTAAGGCATTGTATAAATCATACAAACGTCAATAGGTGCCGTTACCGTTTGGCTTTAGGAAGTGCGTGAGAGTCTTAAATATAAGTGGTCTTAAAAATTTAAAACAAATCATACTGGCAGTTTTTTTTTATTGGCATTGTTAAAAAAATAAACAAAGAGCTCTAAATTCAAAAGTAAGAAGTACATGATAAATAGCAAATAAGTATTGGGTTTTTGTCAGTTGTGTTAATTAATAAATATTCAAGTTCTGTGTGAATTTAATATTCTTGCTTCATTTTATTTTATATGTATATAAGTATTTAAAAACCAAAAACAGATAGGGTAATATATTTTTAAATTCAAAAAAATAAACAAAGATATTTCGGACTTGAACCCACCAGCTTAAGAAGCTCCCTGTTTTAAGAGTAAGTATATCCATGCTATTAATTTGTTTATATCACATGCAGCAATAAAAGATATTGGGTACACCCAGGTGTAAGTTACATACACAAATACATATATCTCATAATAACAACATTTACAACACATTTCACTAAACTTTACAGGTAGATAAAACACAAGATAAAATACACTTCGAAATTAACATCACAAAAAGCAATAAAACATATTTAAGTTAGCCACCATATCAAGTATTTCAATATACCTAATAATAATAATATAAAACTTAAAATAAACCTTTCCCTATTTCAATTATCACCCAATAGTGGGACTTAAACAACCCTAGCTTAAATTAACTCATTATAACAATATATATATATATATATATATATATATATATATATATATATATATATATATATATATATATATATATATATATATATATATATACATATAGCCTGAAACTGGCCTCGGATTTGGGTTCCAGGGGTCCTAGTTTGCGCACATTTGAAGAAATTTTTTCAATAGTCGCAATTGACATTTAGACAGTCATATTGTGTCACCGAAGACAGCATGTGTATGGATTGAACTATGTCTTAGTATAGTGTGCACAACAAGCAGAATGCTGGTGTAGGCTTCATATATTAGTTCCATCCAGAGCAGGGGGCGAATGTCACCAGCCCCAAAGTTACCACCATTCAAGTAAGGGGCTAATGCTAGCAGCCCTGAATACAACACTGTTCGGGATGGGGGCCCATGTAGCTGCAGAATACCTTCTGTTCTACAGAGTAGCGCCCATATTGACTTGAGAAGTTTTACCAGCTCTGAATGGTCATTCCATTCTGGAACTAAAGCCCTGTCACATCCCCTAAATAGCAAAACCCAACGTTAAGTAAAACTGGCTTGATTTGATTGTGTTTCTTCACATTATATTTTAATTTATATTTCAATGTACATTTCAACATATATTTCAATTTAAAATAATAATTTCAATTTTCACGGTTTGTTTGTTGCTTTGTTAATTAATTACCTTGCCTACGTTCAATATTTTAAAGCCATGGAACTCTAACAGCATTTTACTAAAATAGTAATAAAAATAATATTATTACCTGTAGCGAGGATAAAGTGAGCTTTCCTTGGTTTAGGTGCTTATCTTTGGATGATCTGTTAATGTTATCAGAAACAAGCAAAACAGAAGGGCTCAATAGTAGCTGCAGTTCTGTCTGATCATATCTTTTCTTCATTTCAAATCCAAATCTTTCTACAAGGATAATTGGACATGGAGGATCTTTATCGGTACAATTCTGTAATAAATACAAACAAAGTTAAGCTGACAAATATGTATTAGTATTAGAAACAATAACAAATTTATTACAGTAGGAATAAACATATAAACTACGACAAAATAGAAAATATATCGATTTGAAAGATATGTTATTGTTAGTTTCAGTTGTTGTGGTTTTGATTTTATTGTTAAATCATTTTAGGGAAAATGTCTAGTATTCACAGGTTGTTGAGAAGTGTGAACCAGTGCCCATCAACCAAAAAAGGCCGATTTACCGTCAACTTCAGAACTTTTTTCCGCCAATAACGGATGGGGGTTGCATGTACATTTAAATCTCACATTGCAGATAAATACAAAACAAAATCATGGAAAGCTAAAAAGGAATCGTTTTATGCAAATTAATATTATTATCATTAATATGCCACATAACAAACAAACAAAAACCAATATATGTATGTATGTATGTATGTATGTATCTGAGCGATAACTAACAGTACTAAACGGATTTCAATCAAACTTGACAAAAATCTTGTTTGGGTGAAAAACGAGGCCAAATTCGTTAATCAGCCTTTATGCTCAAGTTTTTCTGGTGGGAAATTGGGGAAAACTTTTTGCTGTGAATTTTAAGTAATTTGGTAGACAATATTTAGAGTTTTTTTTTCAAATTAAAAATAAAATCCGAAAAACATGCGTTGAAACGACTTAGTGGTTAAATTCCAATGCCCGACAGGCAGATTAGTCAACTGCCATGCGTAGATTGATTTATACAACAGGTATAAACCATACATCAATGATAACCAACCTAAATATATACCAGGCATCAAACATACTACACGAACCAACAATTTTGAAATCGCGGCCGCATTTATGGAAAATGACAGACATGAAATTAAAATTTTGCCAAGTAATTGTCATTTAACTGGGGGATTCAATTAATTATTAAAAGACATTATATTTGTCACTTTAATAACGGCCTCAAATACAGTTTTAGCGCAGCATAGATATATTATGCTGTCGCATAATATAATAAAAATGTAAACAAAACCAAGCCGTCTATAAAAATGATTCTAAAATAGTTTCTTTTATGTTTAAACTTAAACACAAAGCGTCATATAAGACCGAAACAGTCATGGGATGTGCTTCAATGGTAATTCTACTAATTCTGTAATTAATTGTTACGTATACTTTGAATATAATATCCCGGGCATGAAGTCGATCTAATGTATCATGTAAACAAAACATTAGTCGACGTATGCCTAGAGGCTGAGGGGTGTTGCGTTTGCCTCATGAGCCGAAGGTTACGTGATCGAATCCAGCTCGATGAATGTATGTTTTTTTAATGTTTTATTTTGACATTTGGAGAAACAATAGTGCACAGATTTCATACGTTTTCAACAAGATCTCATTTTTGTTTAAAACGCCTAAATAAATTTGTCATCTTGAGTCTGAAATTATAATTTTGTTATTGTTGATATTGAAAAAACCAGTTTGAATTCGAACGAAATCATACTGGCGATTAATAAGGAAAAATAACTGCTACGTTTATAATTTTGCAGATACTTTACTTTTCTAAATATGAATTAAGTTCCCTTCTGGAAATCTTCTGTATAACGTTAATGAAATTTGTAATACAAGTTTCTTTTAAAGAGACCTACACTATCTACAGATATAGCAAAATTTAATTCTTTAGCTTCATAGAAAATTGAGTTTTGGGAATTTTTCTCAAAGGGAGTTAGAACGCAAGATTTTTTCGATAATAGAGAGATATCGATGGTAACACTTTCCAAATAATTCTTCAAAAGTGCGCATACTAGGACCTCTAAAATCGATCATCAAGGTCTGTGTAGGTGTAAAGTATTAACTTTACTAATATGCCATATAATCATAGTGTACAATTCTTATGAAAATTCGCTACTATAACGCACTTGTTGCATCCCGAAATGTCATTTTATTCATACACCATCCAACAGCTTAAAAGCCAAATTAAGGATGGGCTGATACAGAAAACGAAATAACAACAAACTATAGATACAGATAAAGAAAATGTGCACACTTGCAACTGAAAAAGTTAACAAAAGGGTTAATAAGTAAAATCATCACAAAAAGTTTGACAAACATAACGTCTCTAAGTGAGCCAGTTATGAAGCAGCTTAGTTTATTAGTGGCCACATGTGATTCATGTGATAATCATAGAATAAATATTTATGATGAGTCAATTGATAATGGCAAAGATTTTAAAGACTTAAAAGTGGAATTTAAGATGTTAAACTGATCTGGCTGCAAAAGGAAAACCAGCTACTGTCAAAAATGTAAGCAAAATGTAAAATGTATGTAAGTTTTTAAATTTAAACCAAGTAACATTTGACTACAAACTAGAGAATTAAAATTTATAAAATGTTCGGGACGAAACAAGTGCATTATGGTAGTGAATTTTCATTAAATGCTTTAAATTTGAATAACTCAATTTTCTATAAACTTAGAAAGCTGAATTTTGGTCTGTAGTAACGTCTTTCACAAGCCAACATATCTACGAAATTTAATTAAAATAGATTTGTAACTTTCGGAGAAAATTTTGTTTCGAAAGAAAACTCAAAATTTTCCCGGAAAACCTTGTCCGATTTTCCTGGCTAACGAACTCATCTAAGCTATTAATAAAAGAAAGGTACTTGCCGAGTTTGATCCAAATCGGTCAATTACTTTTTGAGTTATCGGTTGGATACATATACACACACATATATATATATATATATATATATATATATATATATATATATATATATATATATATATATATATATATATATATATATATATATATATATATATATATATATATAAACATATAAAAAATCAAACTGACTCCGGATATGAGTTCTAGGGGTCCTAGTTCGCACATTTGAAAAAAATGTTGCCAAGTCACACCATCGATACCTCTATTACTGATTTTTTTAAATAAAAAATCACTAAAAACATCAAATTGCATGCATTGTTTATATCGGGCCTTTTGTAGTTCCATTGTCAAATTATACCAAGCTAAAGAAGGATGTATTTCTCTATTATATTTCATTTTCATATAGTACATGCATACCCTATACTGTTTACATGACTCTGTAGATTTCCCTTCTTTTCATCAAGCTAAAGAAGGGTGTATTATATTTCTTAGGAAATAATACACTTTTTCTAATTGTATTCAAATATTGGGGTAAATGAAATAATTCTGGACGCAGCAAGTGCGTTATGGTAGTGAATTTTCATAAAAATCTTTTTAATAACAAATATGTGTGTTTTTTTAAGAAAGCAGGCATAAAATTTGGCTACTAGTATAACCTATATAGTAAAAACAATGTGTCATGTTCCATTAAAATAACTTTTTTGTGTGAAAATGTACAAAAATTTCCAAAAGTTAACTTAAAATGTTCCCGAAAAAACACTTTTCTTGGTCAACCTTATAGGTTAATAGCAAATTGAGCTGTTCAAATATGAAACATTTGATCAAAATTCGCTACCATAACGCACTTGCTGCGCCCAGAATTTCTTTTCGTACAAACATGCATTATATTTCGATGGAAAATGCAAAAATGCAATAACATAAGGCGTGTTTGATTAAAAAAAAAAGGAAATTTGTATCACCAACGACTTGTGGGCCACCCTGTAATTGTAGAAATATTATTTTAAGATGTAGCTCAAGACACCCTATAATTAATATATACAAATTTTCTTCATATCTTATATAATAACGGATATATTGAGCTTTATTGATTTTTTACGAAAATTCGACAAAAATTATATACCATTAAATGATAAACTCTATAGCTAAGGCTACTGCCAAGCATCAGAGGAAGGGTCTATTTGAAATCAATTTTCTGCAAATATTTTAGTTAAATGAAGGACAATGACGGTTGAAACTAAGACTTTAGGGTTTGTAAAACATCCTTCTTGAGACATTTTATTTCTATAGCCCGTATTAGATTTAAGTTATTTGCCTAAATGTTGCCAATTTTGACATTTTAAATCGCCACTTTGACGTTTTGAAGAAAACCTCAATTTATTTTTCTTTAAATGCCTATAACTTTTTTGTCTTTTGACCTACATAGCTAAATTTTGGTAGGTAACTTACCTATAAGGATGTAAACCTGCGTATAAAATTTGGTTGCCCTTACTTTGTTAATTCCGGGGATATAAATTTTTTTCAAAAGAAAACACAAAATTTTCCGGGAAAACCTGGGCAGATTTTTCTGACTAACGAACTCATCCAAGCCATTTGCAAAAGGAATTTTTTCACCAAATTTGATCAAAATCGGCCCATTATTTTTTGAGTTATCGGTGTGATACATATATATATATATATAAATATATATATATATATATATATATATATATATATATATATATATATATATATATATATATATATATATATATATATATATATATATATATATATATATATATATATATATATATATATATATATATATATATATATATATATATATATATATATATATATATATATATATATATATAAACATATAAAAATTGAAACCGACCCCGGATATGTGTTCTGGGGGGCCTAATTAGCGCTCATTTGAAGAAATTTTTTCAAAATTCAAAAGTCGGGATCTCCTCATTAGTGAATTTTTTTTAAGAAAATTCACTAAAAATACATAAGCAGAATCACCAACATAAATTACACCAACAAATGACAGATATGATACTGACTGGTAAGGCATGACGCAACGTGCCGCCACCTAGTTGCAAAACCAAGTAGTATGTTGTCACGCCAGCTCCAAATAACACAAAGTGTTAAAAAAATAGAGACTGTCTACAACCAACTAACAATTTAGTTAATTGTCAGCCCTGGCTCATTTCTTCCCTAATAGGGACAAAGTATGTAAGGCTAGATGCATTCTCACAACAATTAGAACCGTAGGCCGGTTTCGCTCTAATTAGAGCTCGTCAGTACGGCATACTATTTGTAGCGAAAATACACCTATAAAGTAATACGGCTATGGTAGCCAGCCTTCCAACACTAAGTGAGTGGTAAGACACGAAGCAACGTGCCGCCACCTAGTTGCGGAACCAAGTAGTATGTTGTCATGCCAGCTCCAAGTAACACAGTGTTAAAAACTCTGGACGCAGCAAGTGCGTTATGGTAGTTAATTTTCATAAAACTATTTTTTAATAGCAATAATGTGTTTTTTTTAAGAAAGCAGGCATCAAGTTTGGTTACCAGTATAATCTATATAGTAGAAACAAAGTGCCATGTTTCATCAAAATAACTTTATTGTTTGAAAATGTACAAAAATTTCCGAAAGTAAACTTAAAGTGTTCCCGAAAAAACTCGTTTCTTGATCAACCTTATAGGTTAATAGCAAATTGGGCTATTCAAATATTAAGCATTTGATCAAAATTCGCTACCATAACGCACTTACTGCGTCCAGATTTTTTTTTCTTACAAACATGCATTATATTTCGATGGAAAATGCAAAAATGCAATAACATAAGGGTGTTTGGTTAAAAAAAAAAAAAAAATTTGTATCACCAATGACTTATGGGCCACCCTGTGATTGTAAAAATAATTTTTTTAAGATGTAGCTTAAGACACCCTATAATTAATATATACAAATTTTTTTTTCATATCTTGTATAATAACAGATATATTGAGCTTTATTGATTTTTTTACGAAAATTCTAAAAAAATTATATACCATTAAACGATAAACTCTATAGATAACACTACTGCCAAGCGTCAGAGAAAGGGTCTATTTGAAATGAATTTTCTGGAAACACTTTATTAAAATGAAGGACAATGACGGTTGAAACTAACACTTCAGGGTTTGTAAAACATTTTTCTTGAGACATTTTATTTCTATAGCCCGTATTAGATTCAAGGTCTTTTCCTAAATGTTGCCAATTTTGACGTTTAAATCGCAACTTTGACGTTTTGTGAAAAACCCCAACTTATTTTTCTTTAAATGCCTATAACTTTTTTGTCTTTTGACCTACAGAGCTAAATTTTGGTATGTAGCTTACCTGTAAGGATGTAAACCCGCGTACCAAATTTGGTTGCCCTTACTTTGTTAATTCCGGAGATATAAATTTTTTTCGAAAGAAAACACAAAATTTTCCGGGAAAACCTGGACCGATTTTCCTGGCTAACGAACTTATCCAAGCTATTTGCAAAAGGAATTTATTCACCAAATTTAATCAAAATCGGCCCATTATTTTTTGAGTTATCGGTGTGATACATACATATATATATATATATATATATATATATATATATATATATATATATATATATATATATATATATATATATATATATATATATATATATATATATATATATATATATATATATATATATATATATATATATATATATAATATATATATATAATATATATATATATATATATATATATATATATATATATATATATATATAAACATATAAAAATTTAAACTGACACCGGATATGTGTTCTGGGGGGCCTAATTAGCGCTCATTTGAAGAAATTTTTTCAAAATTCAAAAGTCGGGATCTCCTCATTAGTGAATTTTTTTTAAGAAAATTCACTAAAAATAGAGACTGTATACAACCAACTAACAATGTTGTAAATTGTCAGCCCTGGCCCATTTCTACCCTAATATAGGGACAAAATATGTAAGGCTAGATGCAATCCGCAACTAGGTGGCGGCACATTGCTTCGTGTGTTACCACTCACTTAGTGTTGGAAGGCTGGCTACCATAACCGTATTACTTTATAGGTGTATTTTCACTATAATTAGTTTGCTGTACTGATGAGCTCTAAGTAGAGAAAAACCGGTCTACAGTTCTAATTGTTGTGAGAATGCATCTAGCCTTACATACTTTGTCCCTATATTAGGGTAGAAATGGGCCAGGGCTGACAAGTTACTAAATTGTTGGTCGGTTGTATACAGTCTCTATTTTTTAACATTCTGTGTTATTTGCAGCTGCCGTGACAACATACTACTTGGTTCCGCAACTAGGTGGTGGCACGTTGCTTCGTGTCTTACCACTCACTTAGTATTGGAAGGCTGGCTACCATAGCCATATTACTTTATAAGTGTATTTTCGCTACAATTAGTATGCTGTACTGACAAGCTCTAATTAGAGCGAAACCGGTCTACTGTTCTAATTGTTGTGAGAATGCATCTAGCCTTGCAGATATGATACTGTTTTAGTGATCTCCTAAGTTGACATTGACATATAAAACCAACTTCATGTAATACATCAGAGATTCTGACATTATTGCAAGAAGCAAAAGTTAGGGATAAAAATTTTCAAAAACGAAACGTGAAAACAATGAAAAATGAATATGTTCAGTGAAATAAGGTGCCAAATCATTACATGAATATATTTATATCGGTCATATGAAGCGAGAGATGCTCCAAAACATGTCGCAAAAATGAGTACCACTAGTGCTTTTCCTACGAAAATATCCAAATAACTCCAAATAGTTGCTTCTGCCCTCATGTTTATTGTGATTTTCATCATCTACGCCCTAAAACACGTCTGTATACAACATTTCATAAGAATCCAACATGTGTGAAAAACAATAACCACTTTTTATAGTATGTATTAAGTTTCAAAAGGCAACTTGTCACTGTAAAGTTGGATTTTTGAGAAATACTAAAACAATCCTGAATCCTAGCCTATCTTGTTTTTTACAGTATTTGTTGGCGCTTATCATAAACTACTCTAGTCACACAAGGTTTTGACAATACAAATTTTGGACAAACCAAATAGACTTTACACTGTGCAATGCACAAATCGAACCCTGGTTCTCTTGCTTTATAATTTGATTTGTTGGCAGTCAAGTCATCGGGTGCTGTTTTTTTTTATAAATAATTTTAGTGATTCATTCTTATGTTTAACTAACCTTTAATATATGTGTTTGAATGTCATGCATGATGATAGAAACATCAACTTCTAAGGGTCTATAATTACGATGGTCAAAATCATCTCTCAATTCTAACGGTAAGTTGACAGAACTATCCTCAGATTTTAGTTCGGTACCACTTGTACTCTCAGTTGGAGTATTTTCTTGCATATCAGTGAACACTTGATCTTCTCCAAAAATGTTTTCCTGGAAGAGAAAGGTGAATAATCAGAACATTATTATAACAAACAAAAAATCAGTAGAATTCCAAGTTTTGTAACGATTGTGTTTCGTTACTACTTTAAATATTCAAAATGAACCGGTAAGCAACTTAATTAATAGCCGACAATCCAATATCTGTAAGGCAATTCATGTTTTGATTTAAAAATTTTTCATTGAAAGTTCGCTAAGAAATTTTATATTGTAACACCCGTACTGAATTCCCTATAATATATGTCGAAATTCAAATATTGAAATTTTTGTTGGGGAAAATGAATATCTCTATTGTCCTGGAATTCTAGATAAATAACAGAAGCTGATGTAATTATGATGAAATCTAGAAAAACGGTTACAAAGCGGTGGACCAAGTCCATTATTGTTTGAAGGTGTGTATAGAAGATGTTGTGGTTTCGCCACCCATTAGAGGTCTCGTTTTATCTCATTCGAAGAGAGGAAGCTAGAAAGAGCTCTCGCATAGCCACTAACAGTCACAGTGAGAATTCTGCGTGCAGCAGCTGGCAAGAGGAAGATTGAGTTGCCAGCGGTGAGAGTGAGCTAGGCGGTTGACAAGCTGACATTGTTCTGATTAGCGTGGCTCACAATTATCTTAAAATAGGTGATAAAATTGCTTTTTGTTGTCGATACTATCTAACAACAGTTGTCAGTGATTGTTTAATATCAGTTGATCGGTTTTTGAATTTAAATTAACGTGTTTGGCAGAAAAACACGAATTAAGCAGTAATCCTTTGTTCACCGACCTGGTGAATTCCTCAAGTTAATCAGACCAGTTTCTAATTATTATCGAGCTCTGAATCAGTTGGCATTATAAATTTCAGTTGAGCCAATTTACTTTTTAATTGCTGTAGAGAGATTTTAGTCAAATTAATTCTGAACATCGACATAAGACGGTTGTTCATTTGAGGTTAGGGGCCAAATTGTCTCACCCAGTATTGGAGCAACAAGATCCACCTGCCCAATAAACAATTATGGAAAGTACCACTTATTCTCTACAAACTTGCCTCTCGTATTGGAATTTGTAAGCCTATGTTAGGCCCTCATGGTTGACTCTACTTGGAGAGCATCTTCAAAGGTTCAACAGGTGTCAGGACTTGGTGAGTCGATTAAACTTATTTGCGTAGAACAATCAAAAACCTTTCATGCAGCAGTCTATTATTTGAACCATTACAATTTTGAATTCTTAAAGCAACATGATCAAATTTGAACATCAATAGTGTCAGTGAGGTGTATGTAAGGGCAACTGTAAATTTCCTGTTTATTCTTTAGAATTTTGTCAATATTGTGAATTTAAATACACATAGTACTTGAAATTGTAATTAGCAGATTTTTGTTTGTAAAATATTTAACCTGTACATTTCTTAATATTTTTCATTGACAATCATTAAAGTAAAAATTTCACCTAGTAATATTTTTCTTAAATGGAGCCTCACTTAAAGGACTCGCTAGTTAATTGATTGAAAAATCAACCGAACTAAGTGACGAGCGTCAAGCAATTTAGATAATAATTTGTATTTGCTTTTGAGCTGTAAAATACAGCATTTGATCTTTAATATACCTCAAATATGTAATGTTAATGTTTTTGTAACATAGAACCATTTTATTTTATTATTATGTCATATGCCGTATGAAATGATAATTTCTTTTTCTTGAAATTCTTGCAGTTTATTTGATTTTTATTTGTGTATGAGTTAATATTTATTTGAAATTTTACCAACCATGTTAATTTGATTTTGTTTGCTATCCCAAATTTATTTATATGAATAAATTTAATATTATTGTTACATTAACATATCTGTTTAATTGAAGAGAAATTCCTCCCTAATATCTCCCCTGTTTGGCAGCAACACAATTAATAAATTCTAATTATCGTTTATCTAGATTCCTTAAATTTTATATAACCAGGCCCTAGCCTGGGGCGCTCATAAATATAAGACTTCAGCCAAAGCAACACAGAAAATAGTGTGCGTATCAAACCATATCAAGATCTGCCAACCTCCTAAAGTGTTTCTAGTCTTAATAATAATAATAATCTGATAGATAGATGCTTTTAGGGTAGGGCTCATAGGCAAAAGTGACTTCACTATCAAGCAGATTCAAATCCACTTGAGGTCAATCACCATATACCACGTCTCAAGTTTTTGTTTAAGGACGGTTACAGTTTATATGAAATTAGCTTAAGATCGAATTACTGTTAATCTTTACAGAAACTCTAAGAAAGGCAGCAAAACTATCATTCAAATTGATCGTAGAAATCTTAGTTAATGTAAAAGGTGGACGATTGGCTTGCTGTGCAATGTTCTAGGTTCCCATTCTACTGCAAAATGTGTCACCTTTTCAAAATTATTAACAATCAACAAAAATATTCAACAATCGAATCGTCGCTCGCAAAAATGTTGCCGGATAGAGTTGACCTGTTGCTTGTGCTGTGATTTGTTGCTGGAAAAATGTGTCATGCGAGCCTGCACCTATCTTCCTTTCTTCATGTCTAGTATAAAATCATGTAAATTCCTTGTAATTCCATTTGAAAACTTTACAGTTACCGCTCATATTGCAGTGTACCCAGCAGAAATAAAAAATCAAATTCCCTGACATTTCCAGGCCCCTCAAATGCATTTTTCACAATCCTCGAAATCAAAGTAACACATATCTGAATACTTTTGTTAACAAACGAAATAAAAGTTCTGAACCAAAATTCTTTTTAACACATACATGATCAAAAACACAAACATGCTTAATTCTGTTGAACTAGTACAGAAAAGTGATAACCTTTTGCCTATTAAATGACTGAGTCTATTGCACGTTTTTGCAGTAACTACTTAACACAGAATCACTCATGTTAATCTAAATGAGCCACAAGAACCATACTGTAACTACTCTTCAAGCATTCGAATGAAAACATGTGTCCTTCTCAATATAATAAAGTAAAAAGAAAACAATAATAACTCACATCTCAAATATTTACTTAAAAAAAAAGCCAATCGTAATAACCACATTTAAATAAGATAGTAGGAATTATTCATACATATTCATTCATTCCAGGAAGATCGACTGTAACGAATTTAGTTGATATTACACAGTTCATTGTGTTCGCTCTCGACCGCTTTTCACAGGTTGATGTTGTGTATAGTGATCTATCTAAGGCCTTCGATTGTCTAAATCACTCTGTTCTAATTAATAGGATGAGGGCTATCGGATTCTCCGAGGGCTTGCTTGGCTTGTTCAGATCTTACCTGGATGGAAGGAGGCAATTTGTTGAGGTTGAGGGCTTCAAATCTAACACCTATCACATAACTTCGGGAGTGCCGCAGGGTTCCATACTCGGTCCATTACTGTTTAATATATTTATTGACCCAGTTAAACATGTTTTACATGTTCTTTTTTTAATGTATGCAGATGATATTAAGATTTTCGCAAATATTTCGAGTGTTGATGACTGTTTGCAGCTACAGAACTGTCTTCAGATCCTTGATGAATGGTGTTGTTGGAGTGGTCTTTCTATGAATGTTTCCAAGTGTTGTGTGATGTCCTTTACTCGAAATAAGCACGCAATTGCTTTTGGGTACAATATATGCTGATGCGCAGGCAATGCAGTTTCGTTATATTTTTATACAAACTGGTTAATTCTGTGTTCGATTGCCCCAATCTGCTTCAGCAACTTAATTTCAATGTGCCTCGTATTGCAGCACGTTTTCCAGGCACATTCTATCTCCTGACTGCTCGTATACGAGCGATTGTCTCCAATTTACCAGATGTGCAATGATTACTCTGTACTGCAGGACAGCCTAGATATCTTCTCATGTAATATATCAGAGATAAAAATGTTTTTCAAAGCGATCTAATTTATGACTCTCTTTTGTGTAGTTTGTTTGATTATTGTTTGTTATTATGTTTTGTGTATTGGCCCATCCTTAATTTGGCTTTTAAGCTGTTGGATGGTGTATGAATAAATAAATAAATAAATATTTTCTCAATGCGGTAATTTTAGATATTAAGACTTCAGTTTCATATTTCGCATTTTCTTTAATGTGTTTTTTCCTCATTTCTAATTGTGATATTTCTCTAAGTGCTTTATGTTTCATTTTTTCTGCTTTGCTCATCTTAAACATTGTCTTCTGATTTTCATCAAGAATTCTTATATATTCATGATATGAATTTTTGACATACTGCCTCTGCTTATCGCTGATTTCTATATTTCCCACTCTTGCTAATTTCTTTAAACTATCATAAACAATGTGTTGCGATATTAAAGTTTTCTCTTGTAGATTACGACATAAATACCCCTATACAAATGTCCAATATTTTCACTCCAACTTTAATTCTATTTTACATGGTTATAAAGGTGTAACATGTCGCATGTATTTAATAAGCGTGACATGTCACACACGTCAACGTCGTTGACTTTTAAACTTCTGAATCAACCCCTTTTGTGACGTCAGCGTCCAAGTCCCTTCAGTGACGTCAAACTCGGCGGTCGGTTACTCTACCGCACCCACTTTACTGGAACACGCCTGCATTCAGGCTAGTTTTGTAACGTGTCTGCGATAAGAGAGTCTTTATATACGCTTGCATCGCATGCCACACACTCTTCTGTTTAAATTAAAGTCAACCAAGAGATGAAATCTTACAGCTAAATTTTACTCGGAAAACAGCATGCCTAACTAAATGGGTAAGTCTTATATTTAAATACCGACTTATTTCCAGTTGCTCGTACATTTCTTTGCTTGATAATAATGGCAGATTGCTTGTTAATGTATGTATACTAAACTTACTTTCGATGATTATTTTATTTATTATAAATTTTATACTGTTAAACGGTGGTTTGTGGTAGCGTTGGTTCGGTAATTAACTGCTATAATACTGTTTTAAATGTGTGGTAAAGAAGTCATTTGAGATTTTGTTTCATAAACGTTCGTTTATTTCCCATTATTGACACAGATAAATTTTGTACGTAAACTTAACCTACTACCAGCCACCTGATGTAAATCATTAAGCCCTGGACCATGACTCATGCACTTGGAATTTTATAGCACCCCGTAAGTGAGGAGCCCCCTAACAACATCGTAAGTGAGGAGCCCCCTTCCACAACATCGTAAGTGAGGAGCCCCCTTCAACACCATCGTAAGTGAGGAGCCCCCTTCAACAACATAAGTGAGAAGCCTCCTTCAACAACGCAGTTAGTAAAGTGCCCTTCAACAATACTGTAAGTGAGGAGCCCCCTTCAACACCATCGTAAGTGAGGAGCCCCCTTCAACAACACCGTAAGTGA
Organism: Tillus elongatus; assembly: GCA_964006375.1. Classification (NCBI taxonomy): domain Eukaryota; kingdom Metazoa; phylum Arthropoda; class Insecta; order Coleoptera; family Cleridae; genus Tillus; species Tillus elongatus. The sequence goes on from OZ023270.1 coordinate 28,275,438, forward strand.
GGCGCCCCCTTCAACAACACCGTTAGTAAAGAGCCCTTCAACAACACCGTAAGTGAGGAGCCCCCTTCAACACCATCGTGTGAGGAGCCCCCTTCAACAACATCGTAAGTGAGGAGTCCCCTTAACAACATCATTAAGGAGCCCCCTTCAACACCATCGTTAGTGAAGGAGCCCCCTGAATGGCACACCGTTAGTAACAACACCGTGAAGGAGCCCCCTGAATGGAACATTATTAGTAAGAGCCCTCAACAACAACATTATTAAGGAGTGCCCTTCAACACCATCGCCAGGGAGGAGCCCCCTCAACCTGAAGCTGAAAGTTAAGTACACTATTTATCTGTGGCTTTCTTTTTCTTTTGTAGAGTGTGTTCCACAATTCATTTTTAGAGTCTTATAAGTAATCGAGTCATATTTTTCTTTCATCCATTTTACTAAATTCAATTCACTGCATTTTATAGAGTCAATAACTTTTTAAATACACTGATTTTATTCATAATACCTGATTTTTATTTGTACCTCTTAAAACCTACCAACTGCAAGTGCCTAAACCCAAGCCCTGAGATAATTTGTGTCATATTATATTACATTATGTTTATTATATATATTTTTAGTTATACTGCCACCCAAACAGTGGGGCATTTATTACAGTTAATTATTTTTCCATTATAAAGGTTACAGTCGAATAAACGCATTCACAGCGCAGCTCTACGCTGCCAATAACTAGAATGCATTTTGCATTTTATGCATTCAAAGAAGAACATTCGAAGTGATATGAGCGAATGAGACATGTTTGATATGAAGAATATATTTATATCAGCGCATGTGACGTGCTGAGTTCATTGGCGGTTTCAATTAATATACCAATTTTCAGCCATAGTAGAAAAATATTATTGTGAAAGAAATTCATATAATATATGTGAAATCAAAATAACAATGAATCTGCTAGTGGCGGAATTTTACAAATATATAGTTTCCAGGTCCATTGAATAATTTCTCTGAAATTTAGCAAAATCACAAATTTTCCAGACATTTGTGGGGTTATTTCAAATTCCCTGATTTTTCCAGGTGTTCCAGGTCGCTGGGTACCGTGTATTGATAACTTTTACTTTTGTAAATTACAGATTTTTTAAAATATAATAAACTAAGCGAATATAAACTAGAGCTCCTACTTATATGGTAGTTAACAAGCAATTGCAAACAGCGTCCTCTACAAATTATATAGACAAACCCCCACTGTTTAGTTGAAAATCGCTGTATTTAAAATTTCATTACCTGCTTTTGTAAAACTGTGTGTCATTAAATATCATTTCTAAGAAAGAGATACTGATTATTAAGATTATTTGTATTCGTCTAACTGTTAGTGGAATCTAGGACTTTCAGAAAAGCAAAAATAGATAAAACCGCTGTCTGTTTACCATATGAACTGCGAATCAAGAGAGGGTTTAATGACGAACTGCGAATCAAGAGAGGGTTTAATGACATTTGTAAGAAAGCCAACTTACAGTTAACATTTTCTACACACAAAAAATACACTTAAAAATTTGCCAGGTAACAAAGGATAAAGATAAAACTACAGAGATGTCGGGAATCCATGAAATAGGTTGTGACCATTGTGGACTTAAATATCTTGGGCAAAGTAAAAGATCTATTAAAAACTAGATTTAAAGAACATTGAGTGCAACTGAGATATAACACTCTTGATAAATCATGTATTGCTCAAGATATTTGAGATAATAATCTTAATTAGATAAAAAAATCCCAAGTAAATCAGAATGTCAGGCAATCGCGAGATAAATAATAACAATAGCCCTGCGTGCAACAATGTAACACGGTGAGACCTCACAGACGATCCTCGGCGAGATTTGGGGAGTAGGCAGATTGAGGCCCCGTAATCGAGCTATAACAACCCAACCCACCTTTGTCCACCGCTCTAAGGAGTAGGCAGATTGAGGCCTTAGAGTGTCCTTACATATTTCCTTTACCCACTTTTGTCCACCACTCTAAGGAGTAGGCAGATTGAGGCCTTAGAGTGTCCTTACATATTTCCTTTACCCAGCTTTGTCCACCACTCTAAGGAATAGGCAGATTGAGGCCATAGAGTGTCCTTACATATTTCCTTTACGCACCTTTGTCCATCACTCTAAGGAGTAGGCAGATTGAGGCCTTAGAGTGTCCTTACATATTTCCCTTACCCACCTTTGTCCACCACTCTAAGGAGTAGGCATATTGAGGCCTTAGAGTGTCCTTACATATTTCCTTTACCCACCTTTGTCCACCACTCTAAGGAGTAGGCAGATTGAGACCTTAGAGTGTCATTACATATTTCCTTTACCCACCTTTGTCCACCACTGTAAGGAGTAGGCAGATTGAGGCCTTAGTGTCCTTACATATTTCCTTTACATCTTGAAAATGGCTCCAAAACAGGAGCCGAAACGTCGAGTTTTCATAATTTATGGACGCGGTTCAACCCGAGAACCAAGTATGTCTCACATTAAAGACCGCGGAAATCTTTCTGAATATATATATATATATATATATATATATATATATATATATATATATATATATATATATATATATATATATATATATATATATATATATATATATATCACGAGGTCTGTAAATTAAGTAATGAGACTGATTGTCTTAAATATTATTATTTAAATATAATTAGAATTCAACTTTGTCTCCCTCAAATAATTCCCTGGTAGAGCAACACAGCTTTGTAGACAGTTCTTCCACTCCTCGCAGCAGTGCTGGAATGTGGCTACTGAAATAGCCTTTAGCTGGTTGGTTACAGTCATTTGAACGAATGTTTTCAAATGTCTCAAAATGATCCTTTGAGATGAATTTTAAATCTTGGGAAAAGGAAAAAGTCACAAGAACTCATGTCAGGTGTGTAAGGAGGTTGAGGAGCCACACTAATGTTTTACTTGTCAAAAACTCGTTTATGGAAATTGCGGTGCGACAAGGCGCAATGCCGTGATGCAGGTTCCAATTGTTCTTGATATTTGGCCTCACACGCATGACCTTTTTTGGAGTCTTTCGAGAACCTCTCGGTAAAAATGTTGATCTACTGTCTGTTCTTGAGGCACAAACTCTTTGTGGGCGATCAAAGATTTTTTGTGGCTTTGGAGAGCCTGAAATGTGCCATCCCAAGCACTGGCGTTTGATTTCCGGGTCATACTCAAACACCCAACTTTCATCACCCATAATGAAACGTTACAAAAAATCTTCATTATTTTGAATCAATTCCAAAAAGTGAGAAACCTTTCCCTCCTAATGTCCTTTTGTTCCTGCGAAAGGTTTTTTGGAACCATTTATGAGCAGGTCTTTCTCATTCCCAATTCATTGGTAAAAACTTGATGAACGGTGGTGTAACACAAACTTAACTGTTCCCATATCATTCTGACCATCAATCGAAGACCTGAACGTGCAATATCACGGATTCTGTGGCCATTTTCATCGACTCTTGTAGTTGAAGGCCCTCTGCTATGTGGCTCATCTCCGATTGACTCTCTTCCTTCTGAAAATGCCTTGAACCACTGAAAAACACGGGCTCTTGACAAAGCACTGTCTGTGTAGGCTTGTTGAAGATTTGCAAAACTTTCTGTTGCACTTTGTCCAAGTTTGTTGAAGGCCCTCTGCTATGTGGCTCATCTCCGATCGACTCTCTTCCTTCTGAAAATGCCTTGAACCACTGAAAAACACAGGCTCTTGACAAAGCACTTTCTGCGTAGGCTTGTTGAAGATTTGCAAAACTTTCTGTTGCACTTTGTCCAAGTTTGAAGCAAAACCTGATAGCATACTGTTACTTGAAATTAATCTCCTTCATTTTTAGACCGCACTAAGAAAACCGGTTTCACGGGAACAACAACAACGGACAACCAAATGACTCGACAGAGTTCAAACTCGTAGTGGACGCATAGCACATCTCTAACTGTCGCCCCTCCATGCCATGTACTTCCAGTCTTGCCATATCAAACACTAAGTTGTCAGTCTCATTACTCAATTTACAGACCTCGTATGCATACATGCATACATACATACATACATACATACATACATACATCCATGCATCCATGAATCCATGTGTCCATCCGTCCGTCCACCCAAAATATACAGGTGTTCCATTTAAAATAACTAAGTTGGTATTATTTTTCAGCCACCTGTATAGTCACACATACTTTTTTACTTGTGAAAAGTGTATTGAACTTAAATACATCAATATACCAAGTTTTAGAAAAATATGTTCCATAGCTTTCGAAATATTAACAATTTTTGAACATTGTTTTTAACAACCATTTCTGCAGTAGTGAATGAAGATAGGAAAAAATGTAATACAATTAAACCTTAAATTAGATATAAATTCAGAAAACGCAAAAAACATATAGGGTGTTCCATTTGAAATAAAATTGTTGATATTATTTCTGAGCCGCCCTGTATAGTTACTCATACTTTTTTACTTGCTAACAGAGTATTGAATTTAAGTACATCAATATACCAAGTGTCAAAAAAATATTTTAGTAGTTTTCGAAATATTGCCAATATTCCACTTACTTTACAACCTGTATATATTGTTAGAAATTAGAGGTGTGCGAACCCATGTTTTGTTCGAACCGAACTATGAACGAACCCAAGCAAATATGTTGCCTCGAACTTCGAACCTCTGAAATAGTATGTCTAAGGTTCACAGTCGAACTTCGAACTTCTTAGAAATTCAAAATCGAACATCGAACTACCCAAAATTCTTCAGTGTTCATATATCATTTCCTTAAATACAAAATTTTGGAATATTGTAACATACAATATTTGATATCTAAAAGATTCCCACTCTTTTTACAAAAAGGAAGGATTCGACAAATTTGCAGGTTGATTGGGTGAAAATGCCTTCCGGTTCTGATTGTTGTGGAGATGGGTCAACGTTAAATCAAAAACACAAAATATTTGAAACTTTTTTTAGATTTCTAGATCTATAGATAAGCTTAGTTATAAATATGTTGTTGTTTGGTATTGGCTAGGCAGTTTTAGCAAACAGATTGGGAGGGTTCAAAGTGAGCATGATAGGTATAAAATAACCACTTACAAGTTAGAACTGTCTCCTGATTGTGAATATTTAACTGTTTTGGCTCACTGTGTAATAAAGCATGTTGAAAGCAATGTTTTCCAAAGGTAATCTGTAACACCGCCATCATAGTGTTGTTACTGAAATAGGTGTTGGGAGGCTAGGATATACAAGAAAAATAATTCTGTGACTGCTAAATGGCTCCGTCGTGTCTCAATGTGTCCCATTTACTGTCAAAAATATGCATGAGTGAAATCTCCTGAAACTACGCTATCAACTCAATGAGTTTAAAGCGCCGCTACCGAGTTAAAGGGGCCACAACTTCGCTACTTTTGGCAACATTCAATGCCTGTAAAGTTAAATTTCGAAGTATTTTTGAGCAACGAACTTCGAACTATTTTGAAGAATTACATATTTCGAACTTCGAACTATTTCAACATCGCTAGTGCGAACATATTTTCGAACCGAAGGTTCGGTTCGAGTTCGGTTTCGGTTCGGAATTTCGAAGCTTCGCACACCTCTATTAGAAATCCTTTATTGTTTCTGACGAGTAGCGTTCATTGTTGGAATTGTTATCTTAACAGTCAGTATCTCTTTCTTAGAAAGAATATTTAATAATTACTTGACATATGTACACCCTACATAAAGATACATCCACACCAATGGCAAAAATAATAATAAACAGTACACAAACCTTGAAATTCATAAAATTCTTTAACGCGATGCCATAAAGTAGAAGAACGGAAGGTCCTATCTCCAGTTCGACAGTTACAATATCTGCTTTAAGTGTTGTTGGATCAAACTTGTTAGTGCCATCTGGGGATCTTTTTCTACTTTTTCTGTGATGTGGAAATCTCATTGGTGACAGTAATATCTCTTCTTTTACTGGCGTGGATATATCGGCTTGCGGTGTAGGTCCCAATGGTGGGCATGGATGGTAAGTGTAACATATGTTGATGGCACCTATGGGTACCCACCAGAAGTCAACCCAACCAGCACTGGAAAAAAATACAACAAATATGTGTTTATTAATTTTCTTAAAGTAATGGTTTTAGGACTAGTGATTTAATATTTATTTATTCATTTATTTATTCATTCACCATCCAACAACTTAAAAGCCAAATTAAGGATGGGCTGATACAGAAAAACGATTGAGCAACAAACAATAATCAAACCAACTATACAAAAGACATCCGCAAGTTACGCTTTGAAAACCATGTTTATCTCTGATACATTCCATGAAAAGATATCTAAGCCGTCTTGCAATACAGGGTAATCATTACACATTTGGTAAATTGGAGATGATGTCACTAATTATGTACGAGATGTGGGGAGATAGAATGTGCCTGGAAAACATGCAGCAACACAGAGCAGATTGAAATTGGGTTGCTGAAGCAGATTCAAGCAGTCAAACAGAATTTACCAACTTATATAAGAATATACGAAAACTGCACTGCCTGCGCATCTCCAGACTCTGCAGATTAAAGCAAAAAAAGTAAAGTTTTCTGAGGAAAGCCAATAAGAGGATATTGACCATCCTCCCAAAAGCTTAGAAATTTCCTTTGTACTGATTCAAGGTTTGCCACAGGTATCTCATAAGTAAGAACTCACACAACCGAGCTATATTCAATTTGGGACCAAACGGGAAAACAAAAGAGGGGAGAAAAGGTGATAAATAAGAGATAATTTTTTTGCTTCTAATTAGAAACTCAAGAGTTTTGCAAGCAGAACTAACAGTCTGTTCATAGTGTGGTTTAAAAGATAGAGTACCATTAAAAATAATTACAAGGTCCCTAACTGTCCTGAGATGACTAAGTGCAAGCCTCTTAAATTGTAATTGAAAGTAATGGGGCGATTATTTAAAGTAAAGGACATTACACAACACTAAGAAACATTCATGGGAAAATTACTCTGACCACACCATTCATCAAAGACCTCAAGAGACTTCTGAAACTGCAAATAGTCATCAATACTTGCAAAAATTTCAAGGTCATCTGCACACATTAAAAAGGAACATGTAAAACATGTTTAACAAGGTCGATAAATATATTAAACAATAGTGGACTGTGTATGGAACCCCGCGACACTCCCGAAGATATGTTACAGATGTTAGATTCGAAGCCGCTGTCCTCAACAAATTGCCTCCTTCATATCACATACACATCCCCACTGATCTAAAAGGTTTTTGATGAATGTAATTTTCCAGTGACTATTTAAAGGTTAGAAATAGTTAATTGAACAATTAAAAGAGTCAGATAACAGGATTTCCATCTGTTCAAAAAAAATTTCTACATTGGCACCAGAAGGGCGGTATATTGTTATTATCAGATAGTTGTTGTTTTCAATGTCAACATTGACAGCTGCACGTTCAAATTCACCCAGCTTTGAGAATTGATTTATATCACTTCTAACGTTTGCCTTATATATTTTATTCACATACAACGCTACACCATCGTGATGTCCATCTTTTCTGCAAAAGCTGGATATCAGATTAAAATTCCTGAACTTGATTAACTGTAATTGGTATTCGTTTTTCCAGTATTCCGTGAGTTCTAAGACACTACAACCATCATATGTGTACAATAAGCTCTGCACAGAGTCTACACAATTGCCGAGTGAACAAAGATTTTGATGTAAGATACTTACAATTTTATTTTTGTGTGAAGAGTGACTAGTATTTGTATGTGAATTATTTTGTTTCATATAGCTGCTTCTGTGGTCGGCTTTTTTGTCCGACAATATAAAAAATGATTGTATTTAACTCCCACTGGCCATAGGTTTAGAGAATTCAGCTCTTCAAAGTCAACATCAAGAACTGATACCTAGAAAGACGAATATTTCCGGCCTTCTAGAATTAAGCATCTTACATTTAATGTTAGCAAAGCCGTTATCTTCCAAATATACTTTCAAATGTCCCCTGTGGGTCCGGGGACTAACTAAAAGAATAGGCCCAAGGTAACTCCTGCCTGTCGTAAAAGGCGACTAATTGGAATCAAACACTGGCGGGGGTCTTGTCCATGTGGGCCTGGAGGGAGGCGGATATCTCTGGGGAGTGATGTACACCCGGACTTTGAGGCCTCCACCTTTGGCTTATAAATGGATGGTTGCCCGCGCTTGGTTGTTACTCGGGAGCAGGGTTCCGGATGGGTGCCGCCTTGGGTTGAGTGCTGGCGGGTGTCGTGTGTCTAGACGACCCGGAGGGGGTTGACAACACTGATGAGTGGTAAACACCCGGAGTTTGGGGCCCCCACTGTGTGCTTCGGAACGGACGGCCGGCCTCGCTTGTGCGATGCTCGGGAGCGGGGCTCGATGGGATGTCGCCTTGAGTCTAGCGCTGGTGGGTGTCGGTTCTAGACGAACCTGGAGGAGAGCTGATATCTTTAGGGGTGGAATAAAACTAAGGGTTGAGGCCTCTTCTGTGAGCTTCGAAACGGACAAACGACCTCACTTGGATGCTGCTCGGATGCAGGACTTCATGATACTGCACCGAGTCAAACACTGACGGATGGCTGGGCCAGACGAACTCGGAGAGAGGTTATCTCTCTTTGAGCTTTGAGACGGGCAAGCAACTTCGCTCAGATGGCAGTACATCTGTCAAACAAAGTTTCACCTCGCAGGTGTCGTCTCCTGCCGGAGGCTCGATTTGTTGGGTAAAATTTAAGCTAACGCTGGCAGGTGTTGGACCTGGACGAACCCGGAGGTGGCAGGGGTCTCTAGGGGTGGATTATACCTGGAGACTTAGACCTACTCTGTGAGCATCGATACAGGCTAACGACCCTGCCTGGATGCTGCTCGAGGGCGGGACTTCATGATACCGCCTCTAGACAATGAAACACTGGCGGGGTCTGGTGCAGGTGTGGCTGGGGGGAGGCAGACATCTCTGGGGAGTGATATGCACCCGGAGTTTGGCGCCACCACTGTGGCCTCAGAGACTGACAATTGGCCTCGCTTGGTTGTTACTCAAGAGCGGGGTTCCAGATGATACCGCCCTGAATTGAGCCCTGGCGTGTGTCGTGTGTCCAGGCGTCCCGGGGGGCTCTGATCTCTGATGAGTGGTAAACACCCGGAGTTTGGAGCCCATACTGTGGGTGACGAAACGGACGGACGGCCTCGCTAGGGTGATGCTCGGGAGCGGGACTCGATGGGATGTTGCCTTGAGTCTTAACACTGTTAGGTGTCAGGTTTGAAAGAGCCTGAGGGGGGCTGAGATCTCTAGGGGTGGATTACAACTGGAGATTAGATGCTGCTCGAGAGCCGGACTTCATGACTTCAACTCGAGGCAAACACTGACGGATGTCGGGTCCAGACGAACTCTGAGAGAGGTTATCTCTCTTTGAGCTTCGAAACGGGCAAGCGACTTTACTCAGATGGCAGTACACCTGCCAAACAAACTCTCACCCTCAAGAAAAGATCGACTCCCTCAGGGAGCTGGAATTGATGGGTGAAATCTAAATAATTAGACGTGAGCCACAATAGACCTAAGGTCGCGGTGGAGGGACTGAAATAGCCCACTCACAATAAAATCTAATCTAATATACTTTCAAATCCTCAGTAGTTGTGGATTTGTCAAGCCCATACACATGAAGATGATTGTATAATGCTGCAGCTTTAATAGAGACTTTTTTATTCTGTTCATTTTTACCTGTGTTTTCATTTTGCTTTACTTCACCTTTCTTGAAAAAACTTTCCTAGTGCGGCGTTTTCTAATCACTGTGGTAAATCACTCTTCAGATTCAGGACTTTCGTTCGATAGTTTACTAGCTTTATTGGTGTATGTGTCAGTTGTTGTTTGTTTACTTACATTATTTTGTTTGTATTCTATATAGTCTTTAAGACAATAGTTTGGATTTAACTGCTGTTTCGTACGAAATAAACATTAAAATAAATCTGCAACTGATCGTGTTCGAACAATTTTTAGCAATCTCATTAAAAGTTACAAAAATTTCTAATAAATGCTATTTAAAAGACCAAAACGCAATGTGAAGCTATAGGAGTTATGCACATCTAGAATACACATGACGTAATGCCCTTCTCTCGCATCTCTCCCCTCCCAGAGTTACCAGACAACCTATCTAATTCATAAACCTTGCACAGCACCTGCAAAAATGCATCGGCCGAAATGGCCATTATGTACAAAAATAGAGGAATGTCCAAGCTTTAAAATCATGGATCAATTATTGAAAATAAACGTTTCTTTCTATTCCTAAAAAAAAAAAAAAAAACATACCTTGCTTTTGGGATTACCCCTGTAAGGAGTATAATTACCTGGGTGCACAAATGTTTCTCCATTTTGGTATAATTTCAGTCTTCTTTGTAGTTGATCCATCTTTTGATAACACTTTGGCATATTTCTGAAGTGCTAGAACTACATTCCTGCTACTGTGAAATTCTGGTATAAATATACTCAAGTCAATACTTTCTCCCTAAAATAAGACAATATATTTTAGCACAATAATATTTAAGACTGTTATAATGTCAAGACACTCATCCAAAAATAAAGAAACAATTAAGCGAGATATTTCATCATAGCAACATTTTGTGTGTGTACCAGAATCTAGGTTCTCTTTAATGCAAAGATAGTACTCCTTGATGCAAACATAGTGCTAACCATAGCTGTGTAGAATAAACATATGATAAGTTAAATTGCTGGCATTTGTAGCACTTATCTCTGCTCAGGAAAAGCAATGCAAAAGTATATGCTACATGCCTTTTTAACTAACATAAAGGACACAGTGTGCCATACTCCTGATAGCCAAAATGCATCTAAAGCAAACTGGCCAGCTATAGCGTTCATATCACAACAATAAAAAAAATGATAGTGATTTCTGTCTATAGACCACCAGCAGGAGACTTTGAACTATTCATGTTGGTTCTTGAACATGTATTTAGTATGCATGAGCCTGCTTTGTTAAATTATAAGTTATCTGTATGTGGAGACTTCAACATCGATTTCAAATCAAGTAACAGGCGGCTAACACAGCCAGAAGATGTACCATCTTCATACAATATGACATCAATTATAAAAGATTACACAAGAGTTGCCAATCCATCTCATGATCACAACTGGGGGAAACAGGCTGGAAGTAGTGACCTGTTCGGCCTATTTCCCCAGAGACAGAGATGCAGAACAACCACCTCCAGCAAAGGTGCGGAAATTAATCACATACTGCAAGTAGAACAATGATCACCTTGTAATGGGGGAGTGATGCGAACTCCCATCATCTGGTTTGGGGGAGCACAGACACTAACAGACGAAGCGAGTCACTATTTGAATACATATTAGGGAAGAAGCTGGTTGTCAACAACATAAGCTCGGAACCCACCTTTCTAACGGTCAGTCGAAGAGAGGTTTTAGATCTCACGATCAGCTCAAGGCTCTGTTGAGCTCAAAAATTCTCAAATGGATGGTGTCGTCTGAAGCCTCATGTTCGGACCATGCCCACATCCTATTTGAGATTGAAACAAGTCCTAGACCTGTGGTGGAGTATCGCGACCCGAGGAGGACGGATTGGGAGGGGTACAAGAAATCCCTCGCCGCCAGACTTGTGTCCGATATCCCCACAGTGAGGGATCGTGAAGAGATTGAGATTGCGGCTGAACAGGTAAGGGATGCTGTGGTCTCAGCATATCATGAAAACTGTCCACTAAAGTCAAAAAAAGATAGTCGAGGGTCTACTTGGTGGAACAATAACCTCGAAAAATTATGAAGAGAAGTGAGACGTCTCTTCAATCGTACTAAGACAACAGGCAACTGGGAACAGTATAAATCCGCTCTAACACATTACAACACAGAGATAAGGAATGCTAAGAGGGAATCCTGGAGGAGGTGCTGCGGGGACATCTCTAATTTGCCCAGCACCGCCAGAATCCACAGAATTCTCTCACGCGACCGTGTTCAGGGACTGGGATCGATAAAACGACCAGATGGCTCCTTTACTGAATCACGGAAAGAAACGTTAGAGCTCTTAGCACACACACACTTCCCAGATTGTTTGATCCTGAGCAACGAAAATGTCCGGCCAGCCAAGGGTCGATTTAAAAGCCCTCGGAGGGAGGACTGGCGGGTTGCTCGGAGAATAGTTACCGCCTCGGCGGTGGAGTGTGCTGTGGTGCTGCGGTACTACCGATCCTACTACTATAGTTGCTAAATACCTGCAAAGTGTGAACATCAGAAATATCTGCTTGTACTTTTATGGTTCTTATCACAAGTTTTGTATATCCAAATTTGTTAAGGTTTATGACAAGCTGCAGCATTTGTTTGTGTGCACTGGTGGTAGTGTTGGTTACGGATTTTGAACATTGTAGTGGAAGTTACATTTGAATTTTCTTTGTTGGGGTGTATTCTGCAATTGAACAGTTATTTTTTTTTTTGCACCGTGGTTATCTTATCTCCTGGTATTGTGTTGATGGAAAAAGCTTTTAACTTTATCAGTTTATTTATATTTCATTTTATACTGTTTATCTACAGCTGTCCATGATGCATGGAGTTGAAGAAGAGGAAGCTGTTGTTTCTGTGTTCTGACTGTGAGGATGGTCTCAAACAGTTGCCAAACCTGATTGCTAGAATTAGTGATGTCGAGAAGCAGCTTGAGAAATTGAAGGTAACAGCAGAGTTGCCCAGTACTGTACAGGTTCCAACTGGTAGTGACTCCTATATAGAGGATATAATACAGGAGATTCGTGAGCGAGACAAGAGGAAGTCAAATATTATTATTTTTGGACTCCCCGAATCTGAGTCTGGGTCTACTGCTAGCCGTGGTGAGAGTGATGTTGACAGACTGGAAGTGAAGAATATCCTCCACAAGTTGTGTCCTGAGGGTGATTACTCCCAGATTAGGCTATTTCGCCTGGGTAGGCATTCCAGCAGTGCATCCGTTCCTAGACCTCTGAAGGTTACTCTCTCTGATGAACATCAGGTACTTAGTATTCTGCGCAGGACTGGAAGACTCAAGGGTGATCATTTGTATCGTAATGTCAGAGTTAGGCAGGACAGAACCCCTAGGCAAGGTGCATACTCCAAGTCTGTGATCAGTGAATTGAGGCGGAGGGTGGATGATGGTGAAGTAAACCTCAAGATTAAGTATGTTAACGGTGTTCCGACTATTGTTCCCCCCAAAAAAAACTAGGGGTGTCGGATGACCATTTATTGTTAAGCACTCCTGGTGATGAGAATTCCTTGTTTGTTCATTATCATAATGTTAGTGGACTACGAACAAAATTACCCAGGCTTCGACAGGGTCTGTCTTCTTGCTGTTTTCATGTTGTTATGTTGACGGAGACGTGGCTTACTGCTTCCCACTCTGATGCTGAACTCTCTTTTATGAATTATAATATTTACCGTAGTGATCGTGACAGTATTCCGGGCAATATCAGGGATCGGGGGGGTGGTGTGCTGATAGCTGTGCATAAAGACCTTGATTCTACTAGGATTGCTGGTGATATTTCACTTAATGAAGTTTATGTGAAGGTGAGGATAGGAAGGCGGAGCCTCATTTTTGGTGTTTGTTACATTCCACCCAATTCAGAAGTTGCTATATATGAACACCATTGTGATTCAGTCGACAGTGTGTTGTCTGATCATCCCAATTCTGAGGTCGTTGTCTGTGGGGACTACAACCTCCCAAACGTTACCTGGACAAGCAGTGCTGAGAGTGCTCCAGTTATTAGTGGTAACAGTCCATCAGCCTCACTTGTTTCTAACAGTTTTGGCTTTTGGGGCTTGTTCCAAAAAAATTTTGTACTTAATAGATTGAATAGAACTTTAGATTTAGTTTTTAGTAATATAGATAACATATGTGTTGATGCATCTTTGGATCCGGTTTTTCCTGCTACTGCACATCATGTGCCCCTAGACATTTCTTTTTCACTTGAGACTCCCCCAACTGAACCCTATGAAGAGTATTTTTATGACTTTCGTAATGCTGATTATTGTGCCATGAATTATTTTCTTTCCGAATTTGACTGGGAATATCTTGAGTCATTGGAGATAAATGATGCTGTGAAGTGCTTTTATGACATTCTGTTTAGTGCTGTGGATCGGTTTGTTCCAGTTAAGAGATGTAAAAAATCATGTTTCCCTCCTTGGTTTAGTGTCGAGCTTAGAGGCATGATAACTGAGAAGAAGAGGGTACACAGTCAGTATAAAAAATATGGTAGAATAGATGATTATATTAGGTTTTCTGGTCTCCGAGAGGAATGTAGGAATCTTCGTGATACTTGTTACAGAAATTTTATTGCTTATACTGAGAATAATTTTGAAAACAATCCGGGTTCTTTCTGGTCTTATATTAACAAGTTGAGGAGGATTTATGATCTTCCTGAGGCTATGTATTATGATGGTGTTAGGAGTGATTCTTTGCATGATTCGGTGGATCTTTTTGCTAGTTTTTTCTCATCTGTGTATGAGGTACAGGCTGGCGGTGTCGGTCCCGATCCTTTTTTGCGTGAGTCGGTAAATATGACTGTGCCTAGTGTTACTTCTGCTGATATTATTGATCGTATCTGTAGTTTGAAAGATAAACTTAGTTACGGCCCAGATGGAATCCCCTCCCATCTGTTAAAATCTTGTGCCTTCACCTTGGCAATTCCACTGAGGATTCTCTTTAACATGTCCTTATTGTCTGGTGAGTTTCCACATGTTTGGAAACATTCTTATTTGATGCCCGTTCATAAGCAGGGACCAAAGCACTTGGTTACTAATTACAGAGCTGTTTGTATTCAGTCAGAGATACCCAAACTTCTGGACTTTTTTGTCTCTAGACATATAACTTGGGAATGCAGACATGTTTTCGCCGAACAGCAGCATGGTTTTCTTAAGGGAAGATCTACAACGACCAACCTTCTTCTTTACCAGAATGTATTGGTCTCAGCTTTGGAGGATAGGTTACAGATTGATTCGGTGTATACAGATTTCTCCAAAGCGTTTGATAAGGTAAATCACGCCTTATTATTGTCAAAACTTGCATTGTTGGGTTTTAATGCCAATTTGTTGTCTTGGGTGCGCAGCTTCCTTATGGGTAGGTCCCAGAGTGTAAAGATCAGGAACTTCATTTCTGGTAGTATTACTGTTTCTTCAGGAGTTCCTCAGGGTTCACATTGTGGACCAGTCCTCTTTAATCTTTTTATCAATGATGTCATACATTCACTTAAGCATAGTCAGATTTTGATGTTTGCTGATGATATCAAAATTTTCAAGATTGTTCGTTCCAGACAGGACGCTTTACTTTTACAGGAAGACTTAAATCGTTTTGCTCGGTGGTGTGGTGACAATCTTCTGACTCTGAATGTTGATAAGTGTTTCTGCATTACATTCACTAGAGCTCAGTTTCCCATTGACTTTGTGTACTCCATGGGCTCTGGTGCTTTACAGAGGAAGGAAATGATTAAAGACTTGGGCATTGTATTGGATAGGGAATTATCTTTTAGGGATCACATGGAGTACATAGTATCTAAGGCATATAAAATGTTAGGATTTATTCATAGATCAACTCTGGATTTTTCATGCAATAGCTTTAGAAGGCTGTATTGTGCTCTGGTTCGCTCTTTGTTGGAATGCTCTTCTGTAGTCTGGAGCCCGAATTACAATATTTATATCAATCAGATTGAGGCCGTACAAAATAGATTCTTAAGAATTTGTGCTTACAGAATGGGCTTGCAGAGAAATGATCTTAACCTTTCTTATTTGCGGAATCGGCTGCACTTGCAGTCACTGAGAGGTAGAAGGATTGTCAGTGATGTTTGTTTTTTGCACAAATTATTAGTGAATAAAATTGATAGTCCTTCTTTGCTTGAGTTAGTCTCTCTAAGGATTCCGAACTGCACGAGAGCGAGGGAGGTTTTTGTGGTTCCCTTCCATCGAACCAATTATGGCTTTTTCAGTCCGATGTCGAGAGTGGCGAGAACTGCAAATGAGTATTCGGAGCTCTTGGACATGTTTAATGATTCTGACCGTGTAATTAGAGGAATTTTGAGAGGTGTTATTGATTGAATTGTCATACATATGGTGTACAGGTTATGTTTTGCTTTTTTTTTTTTTTTTATGTTCTCATATTGTGATTATTTAAGACTAATGTAGTTTTAGATGTTCTTATTATTATTGTAAATGGTTAATCCGTTGAATAAATAAATAAATAAATAAAATAAAATAGACTGGAGATTCTCCTACCTTTCCTAATCAGGTTGTATAGAGCCAGTCTGGCTTGGAACTATATTCCATCCAGCTGGACGGTGATTAGGGGGGTTTACATTCCCAAATTGGGACGTAATGACCTCCTACCCACATCACTGAGACCTCTCAGTATTAAATCACTCCTCTTGAAGGGATTATAAAAAATACTGGACGGACACATTAGGGGGAGCATCTTAGTCAACAACCCCCTTAATACCCACCAGTATGCCTACCAAACTGGCAAATCTACTGAGTTAGCACTCAATAACCTCGTCGAGAAGATCACACACTCCCTGGATAACGGGGAGGTGGCGATGGGTGCATTTCTCGACATTGAAGGAGCATTCAACAATGCATTACCTATCTCCCTCTATGAAGCCACTATCGCTAGAGGGGTGGAACCTACCATTTGTGGCTGGATCGGAAGCATGCTCCACAATCGGACCGTTATTACCTCACTGCAGGGGGAGGTGGTTAGCTTCAGGGCTGCGAGGGGTTGCCCTCAGAGGGGAGTTCTATCCCCCCTGCTGTGGTCCCTCTTTATGGACGATTTGCTGGATATCCTGGGGCTGTGGGAGGTTGAGGTCCAGGCGTATGCTGATGATCTAGTCATAATGGTGTAGTATTTAAATTCAATATATTTTGAATAATAGCGCGAAAGGTTTGACAGTTGGTTGTCAACGTCCAAATAGAGGGGCAGAAGATCACTTCCGATAGGGTGAAGGAAGGAAGGAGGATTCTGTTTCTTACTATACGGTTGGACGGTTGATTTTAGATTGTATTTGGTTTATAATTTCATAGTGATCGAAACAAATAAAGTTTTGAGTTGGATTTGATTTATCGGCCTTAATCTCGACACCCTCCTACAGTTCTCAGAAGTGGAATTAAGGACAGGAATCGCTGTGATTTGAAGTCTTTGAAAAACCGCGTGCGTGAGCTTGTAAGTTCCGATAAAGTGAAGTGGATATTGCCTCAACAACCTGTGCAACTTGTGTAACCGTGAGTGGTGACGTAAACCGGTTGCACGTATTAAACTAGAGGATTACCGCAAAATGTCAGAGCACGGTGACTCATCGACAGGAGTAATACAAGAGCCGACCGTTACATCAATTCAAGAGGTGGTAGCCGCCGCTGTCCATGCTCTGCACCTAGACGAGCGGCGACGTAATAGGAACGCCGATGTATCTGCATTGCTGACCACGTTTGGTGGGAGCCGTGAAGAAAGTGTGGAAATTTGGTTAGAACGGGCACGTACAATTCAGAGAACGTACGACATGGAGGACAGCACGCTGTTACTAACATTAGTTGGGAAACTGACGGGGGTGGCTTTACAGTGGTTTCATTCGAGGCCCGATTATGCCGCGTTGGATTTGTCATCGCTGGAAGAGCTAATGAGACAGATGTTTACGTCACGAGATGATCGTATAAATCAACGACGAAGATTTGAAGCTAGAAAATGGCGGAGGCAGGAAATGTTTTCCGTTTATTTCCATGACAAAATTACGCTGGGAAATAAGCTGAATCTGGATGAAGACGAGCTCATTGATTATGTGATTGATGGTATTGATAATCCCATATTAAGATCACAAGCCCGTATGAAAGAGTTTAGGTCGCTGGCGTCGCTACTAAGAGTAATGAATGACGTAACGGCGGATGAACGGCCACAGTTTCCGGTAGCCATGACACGCTCAGTGCGACAGACAGGAATGACAGTTTCTCAGGCTGCGTCAAGTGGCAATACGTCAACGTCAAATGTCAACGGCGGTGTAAATATAAACAGATCAACAAGTAATGAAGAAATTCGTTGCTTTAATTGTAATTGTATTGGACATTACGCCTCATCTTGTCAGTTACCAAGAAGAGAAAGGGGATCTTGTTTTCAGTGTGGTTCATTGGATCATCGTCATGGCCAGTGTCCCCAAAGAGGAAGCCCTGGTCAAACAGCAACGGTCCCGACAAGGGGACGTGGACACTCCGGCACGATGCTCGTTGAACCGGAACCTAGAGTTGTCCCAGCATATACAGTGAAAGTGAAGGTGCCCGTTGGTAGGGTTAATTTGGATGTTAACTGTTTGTTAGATTCAGGTAGTCCTATATCTTTTATCAGCGAGAAATTAGTTCCCATTTGTATAACTGAAAATTATGTACCACAATGCACTTTAACAGGTATTAATAATAGCCCTTTAAACATTTTAGGTGTGTATAAAACAACAATTTGTCTTATTAACGATTTAAATACTAATATACCTATTGTTTTGCATGTTGTGACTGAAAATACTATGAACTGTGCATGTGTTTTAGGTAGAGATTTTCTGTCTACCTCTACTATAGAGGTAACTTTTGGAGAAACAGTCACTATTAATTGTAAAACGAGTGGTGGCAATAATTCTGATAATGAGTCTGTTGTCGATGAAATTATGCTGATCGACGTGTTTGATGACAAGAGTACATGTTTAGATATTAATGAAGCTTTAGGTTCAGACATAAAGCATGAGGTTAGTCATATTTTTAATAACTCTTATGTTAAGCCTGTGAGACCATAGAAACCTATGGTCAGTTATGAGATGCAGGTCCGTCTTAAACCAAATCAAAGTCCTTTTTCATTTAGGCCCAGGCGGTTATCGTTTTTTGAAAAGCAACAGGTGAAACAAATTATTAATGACCTTTTAAGAGAAAACATAATACGCCCCAGTGATTCAGAATATTGTTCGCCCATTGTTTTAGTAAAGAAAAAGACTGGCGAACTGCGTCTATGTGTAGACTTCAGAGAGTTAAATAAACAATGTATGAAAGATTGTTTCCCGCTACCCTTGATTGATGATCATTTAGATCGGTTGAAAGGAAAAAAATACTTTTCTAAATTCGATTTAAGAAATGCATTCCATCATGTTACAGTATCTCCAGAGTCAGTGAAATTTTTCTCCTTTGTGTCCCCAGTTGGGCAATTTGAATTTGTGAAAATGCCTTTCGGGTATTTAAACAGCCCAGCCATATTCACTAGATACATAAATAAGATATTTCAACGCTTAGCGGAAGAAAATAAAGTCTTGATATTTATTGATGATTTACTTATAGCCACGACAACCATACAAGAGAATTTAAATATTATTAGGGAAGTGTTACAACTGATGGTTGATAATCTACTCAACCTAAAAATTGAAAAGTGCAGCTTCTTGTATACAGAAATCACATATTTGGGCTATAAAATTGATCAAACAGGCATTTGTCCTAATCCAGAAATTTTGGGCTCCGTATCTAGATTTCCAGTTCCCAACAACACTAAGCAAGTACATAGCTTTGTGTCACTTTGTAGCTATTTTAGACGCTTTATAAAAGATTTTTCACTGAAAGCAAAACCATTGTATGATGTTGTGAAACAAAAAGAATTTATGTTTGGGGAGGCTCAGTTGTGTGCATTCGAAAATTTGAAAAATGAATTAGTATCCCCACCTGTATTATCTATATATTCTCCATTGGTAGAGACCGAGTTGCACTGTGATGCAAGCTCTTTTGGATTTGGGGCAATTTTGTTACAGCGTCAAGAGGATGACAAATTTCATCCGGTATTTTTCTTCAGCAAACGAACAACAGAGGTAGAGAGTCGGTATCATAGTTATGAGCTTGAGTGCCTGGCAATTGTATATGCACTCAAAAGGTTTCATATCTATCTTCAAGGAATACCTTTCAAAGTTGTTACTGACTGTAACAGTTTAAAGCTTACCTTGGAGAAGAAAGAAATTAATCCGCGAATTATGAGATGGGCATTAATTTTACAAAATTATAATTACTCCTTAGAACACCGTCAAAGTACACGGATGCAACATGTTGATGCTTTAAGTCGCAGTCATAACATACTAGTTCTTGAAGGCAATACTTTTGAGCAAACCTTGGCAGTGAAGCAGAATCAGGACTCTGCAATCGTTAAAATTCGAGATGCCCTAGAACAAACAGAGCACCCATTCTATGAGCTCCGGAATGGTTTAGTTTATCGCAAGCACAATGGTGGAATATTATTTTATGTGCCAGATAGTATGGTTCAACCTATATTACATATGTACCATGATAATATGGGACACGTGGGAATTAGTAAAACTTCTGAACTGATTTTGAGAACGTATTGGTTTCCTAAGTTACAGAAAGCAGTTACGCAACATATTGCTAATTGTTTAAAGTGCATTGAGTTCTCAAGTAAATCCGGAAAAAAAGAAGGAATTTTATACAGTATACCTAAAGGAAGTGCTCCGTTTTTGTGCATACATATTGATCATTATGGTCCTTTAGAGAAGACAGCATCTAAAAATAGGTACGTTTTTGAGGTCATAGATGGCTTTACAAAATTTGTAAAATTATTTGCTTGTAAATCAACTAAAGCTACAGAAGTTATTAAATACTTAAATATGTATTTTCATATCTACAGTAAACCGCAGAAGATTGTCTCTGATAGAGCGACCTGTTTCACATCATCCGTTTTCGAGAATTTTGCAAATGAAGCCCAAGTCCAACATGTTTTAGTAGCCACGGGTGCACCGCAGGCAAACGGACAAATTGAGCGTGTAAACAGAGTTATAACACCAATGCTTGCAAAATTAAGTCCAGAATTAAATAAATGGGACACTGTTTTGGATCAGGTAGAGTACTGTATAAATAATACAGTTTGTAGGTCAACCGGACAAACACCAGCAAAACTTCTTTTTGGCCGAGACCAAAGGGGCCACACCGAAGATAGTCTCAGAGAGTTTTTAGAGACTGTATTTCAGGACTCATCAAGTATTAGTGAGCTTAGAACCGAAGCAGCTGCTAAGGTTGAGGCCACTCAAAATATAAGCAAACAATACTATGACAATCGTCACAAGCCTCCGCGTAACTTTCAAGAGGGAGAATTTGTAATGGTATCAAATGTGGATGTGACCCCTGGGGTGAATAAGAAATTGATTCCTCGCTTTCGAGGCCCGTACGTAATAAAAAAGGTCCTGCCCCATGATCGTTAGGTGGTAACAGATATTATAGGGTTCCAAAATTCACAAATTCCGTACAATGGAGTACTTGACTCCTCTCGTCTGAAAGCATATTCCATATAAATAATCAGTTTAATTATTCATTTGCCACTAGTCGTTAGTTTTTGCTATGAAAATATTAAATATTTGTAGATGGTTATTTTAATTACTTTTTAATTTTGAAGTATCAAATAATAATGAAATGTAACGTTCTTTATTGTCCAAGAATACCTTTTTTATTTGATAAAACCACCAGTAAGAAAAAAAAACTTTATTATAGTTCTATAGTAGTGTTAATAAGTTAATCGAGGCGATTAACTGTCAGGCTGGCCGAGTTGTAGTATTTAAATTCAATATATTTTGAATAATAGCGCGAAAGGTTTGACAGTTGGTTGTCAACGTCCAAATAGAGGGGCAGAAGATCACTTCCGATAGGGTGAAGGAAGGAAGGGGGATTCTGTTTCTTACTATACGGTTGGACGGTTGATTTTAGATTGTATTTGGTTTATAATTTCATAGTGATCGAAACAAATAAAGTTTTGAGTTGGATTTGATTTATCGGCCTTAATCTCGACACCCTCCTACAATGGTTAGGGGCAAATATGAGGAGGAACTAGCAAGTACTCTTCAAGAGGCACTAAATGTAGTGAATGATTGGTGTCAGAGAGAACAGATGTCTGTGAACCCCCGCAAAACGATCATTGTTCCATTTACCAGAAGAAGGCTGGATAAATTAAAACCACCTGTTCTTATGGGGGAAACGATTCCATTTACAGAACAAGCAAAATATCTGGGGGTTACCCTAGATAAGAAGCTCAACTGGGACGTACAGTTAGAAAATGTAATCCTTAGGGCTAAACTGTCCCTATGGACACAATAGACCTTATGGTTACGGTGGAGGGACCGGTATGGCCCACTCACATTCAAACCTAACCTAACCTAACCAATCTTGACCTTATTTTTTTATTATTAAACAATCAAGGCCGACTATTTTAGTTTTTTTTAATCTTTTATTATCTAAACTCTCGAATTACTCTATTCTGAAATGAGTCGCAACTACGCAAAAAGTAGTAACGGTGCAACGTTTGAGCACATCATTCGACTTACGGAGAATATTTTTATAGGTATTTTAAGATCAGGGATCGTTATTTTTGTTTGAATTAAAGAGAGTTCGACTTATAGAGTGAAATCCCAATGTCTAACCGCTAAAAGTTTTTCTACACCAAAGCTTTATAAAGGTCCTCGTTTGTACAAAGAAAACGTAAGACAGCAGACAACAACAAAATGGCGGCAAATTGCGAAATTAAAAGCAAATGCCCAAAACATCGACGACCGAAGACGACCGAACACGGCTGACGACAAATGAAAATCGACAACGAACATGCAATAATAATATTATCAATTTGCAATGTTAGTTAGTGACAAGTGACAGGGCAGAAAACATAGACATAAGTAGGTAATTTTCTCTGAAGGTTAGGAAGGTATATATAGACGGTATCGATACTAACAAGATATCGCTCAGAAAGTATCGATGCCAAAAGTACTAAGTATCGCTGCAAAAGTATCGATACTGTGATGGTATCAATGTATCAGTCGTGTCCCTACTTCCCCCAGTGTTTCGTTCAAGGCGGTATCACATGCAACTCCGTTCTCAACTCCAGTTACTCACCTGTTGTAACAGGCAGGAGATACCTTGGACCTATTATTTCATATGTTTTTATATATTCCATCCCAGATTAAAAAAACATTATTAATAAGCATTTATTGTCAAAACTTACAGAATAAGATAATCTGTAATAATAATAAGATGTGATAACTTCACATATTACATCTTATGAAAAGGCCTCCAAGTAAAGTGTCTGTTCCTAAACTTTTTCTTAATAACTTTCCTAGCCACTATGGCATCCAGGTGCAAAACCTTACCTTCGTGCCTTCATCTAAAATATTCAGCTTAATAAAATCTACCACGAATGTACGCTTTGTGAATCAGATGCACATGAAGTCCATGTGTCAGGTTGACATATGAACTGATAGCGACACTGAGTTTAGAACAGTTAGATGTAGAGGAAGACACTGTCAATGCAGCTAATTTCACCATTTTGGTTCAAAATATACAAAGTTTAAGAAATAAGATATCAGATCTAGAGGAATTTGTAAGTAGTGTGGACCAAAGGGTGTGGGTGATTTGCTTGACGGAACATCATCTGAGGCCACAGGAGTTAGCGGGTTTGGACGGTTATTATCTTGCTAGCTGTTATAGTAGATCATCGAGAGAAAAAGGGGGCAGCTGCATATACGTTGAAAATAGTGTGATATCCAAGGAAATTGAAGAGGTTAAAGAAAAAAGTGTAGAAATGCACATAGAACTGTCAGCCATCAAAATTCAGAGACCAAAAATGATAGTGATTTCTGTCTACAGACCACCAGCAGGAGACTTTGAACTATTCGTGTCGGTTCTGGAACATGTAATTAGTATGCTTGAGCCTACTTTGTCTAATTATGGGTTATATGTATGTGGAGACTTCAACATCGATTTTAAATCAAGTAACAAGCGACTAACACAGCTTGAAGATGTACTATCTTCATACAATATGACATCAACTATAAAAGATTACACAAGAGTTGGCAATGATTCAGCCACTACAATTGACAATGTTATCACCAATGATAGCACATGTAGAGGTGACGTTGTTGTATCGGCTCTGTCAGATCATTATGCCATCCTGGCCACCATAGAGGGAGCCAATGTCAAAGAGGAAGCATCCTTCAGATGTGTGCGTAAATATAATGAGGTGACCAAATCTTTGATTAGGGATGAATTGTCAAGCATGGATTGGAACATGGAGAACCTGAATGGCTCCTCCTCAGCACATATAATAAGCACTGTGTTGACACCAGAATTAGAAATAAAATTACTCATGAAAAACTATGGCTGAACGATGATATCAGACAAATGTGCCAAACAAAAAGATTTTTATACACCGAGCTTCAGAAAAAAAAAGTGAGTAATGAATGCTATAAAGGATATTGTAGGTTACTTGAGCATACAATACGTAAGTCGAAAATAAATAACAGTTCAAAAATTCTTCAGGAGGCTCAAAATAAAGTTGTTGCAACTTGACGGATTGTGAATGCATCGACCGGCAGAAGGACAAAGCATAAACCTGGGATGAACCTCGACAGTATATATCCTGATTCTTCGAGTGTAGAGAAGAAACTAAATAATCTGAATAAGTTTTTTTATTAATACCTGCAACAATATGAGTAATCCAGTTAGGGGGCCAAAAATTCAGACTGAGAACATGATGAATATAGATTCGATCATGACGCTGACTCCAACTTGTCACTTGGAAGTATTTAAAATAATTAGGGGCCTCAAGAATACCATGTCAGTGGGAATTGATGAGCTGCCTATTAAGATATTGAAGGATAATGCTGACATCATATCTACAGCTCTTGCAGAGGCCATCAATGAATGTATGACGACTGGAGCCTTCCCAGATAATCTAAAGATGTCGGCTGGTGTGCCAATCTACAAAAAGGGTGATACCTCTGACCCCTCAAATTACAGGCTTATTATACTAACCCCAGTGATAGCAAAGGTATACGAGAGAGTTATTGTCTCCAGAATTGTGGAACACCTTGAAAGATACAACATAATCAGTGATTTGCAGAATGCTTACATAAGAGAAAGAAGCACGACAAGAGCAATTTACCAATTCACTTCAGAGGTTCTGCAGGCTATGACTCTTGGAGAGGAGGTTGTTGGTGTTTTCGCGGATCTGTCCAAGGCTTTTGACAGCATAGACTGTCAGATACTTTATGAAAAGTTGGAGATGATTGGTGTAAGGGGAACGGTGCTGGAGTTGATAAAATCATATCTGACCCACAGAAAACAGTGTATCCCTAGTAAACACACAACTACAGGTAAAAACATATATTCTTCAGTAGAGACAGTTAAGAGAGGGGTGCCACAGGGGTCAGTGCTGGGCCCACTGCTGTTTATAATTTACATTAATGACTTGCCTACACTTCTCAAGACAAAACAGTCTTATACGCAGATGACACTTCGATCATCCTACGCATGCGACAGATAGATGAACTAGAATATGAGATGATTTCTGTAATGAGAGAACTTGACACTTGGTTTAGCGCAAATCAAATGAAGACGAATGCTGAAAAAACACAGCTAATTAAATTTTCTGCTATTGGAGGAGAAGCAATGACGATAAATTGTGGTAACACTCAGTTGCAGACTTCACAAAGCTGTAAGTTTCTTGGCCTGATTATAGACAATAATGGAACTGGAGGAAACACATAGAGAATATTGCTCCCAAGATCTCTAGTTCTTCATATGCCTTAAGAGTGCTGCAGAGAAGTGTGGATGAGGGCACATGTCTTATGGTCTATTGTGCGTATGTGTATGCAATACTTAAGTATGGCATAGTGTTCTGGGGAAACTCTGTGGATGTGGACCGCATATTCATACTGCAGAAGTCTTCTGTCAGGTCCATGTATGGGCTGAAACCTCGAGAGTCCTGCAGGCAGTATTTCATAGAGAAGAAGATACTGACCCTACATTGTGTATACATATTGGAATGCGTCCTGTTTGTCAAGAAAAATATGTCGTTTTTCTCAAAATACCTGCCTGCGCATGAGCATCATACAAGGTTCAGATTGAATCAGAAACTCCTACTCCCAAAAACACCATTAACAAAAGTGCAGAGAAATGCAGAATATCAGATGATAAAAATATTCAATCACCTATCTCTCTGTTGGAAAAATATGGACGTAAAAACACTGAAAAAAGAACTAAAGGATATTCTACTGAGAAAGTGTTACTATTCCTGCAATGAATTCTTCAGGGACGGAGACATATGGCCAGCACTCCAAGATCAAGATTAATAGCTGTCACTTTAGCATGGCAACATTCACCATTGCATGCTTTCTCTGAGGGGGTTAATACAATATTTGTGGGGTGTATATGCGGGTGTGTGGCTGCTTAATTAAGTCTAAGTTTTTATATCACCGAATTAATACTGCTGCATTGACGAAATTTTATTTTATGTTTTGATTTTGTGTATACATTTGTTATTGTTTGTTATAGTGTTATATATGTGTGTATATATGTTTATATTTAGATTTATATTTACATTTATTTTATATTCGCAAATGACATATTCTACACCCAATAGGGTATTTATGGAACGAATAAAGTATTATTATTATTATTATTATAAAATTGTTTATCCGTGGTACAATAGTATCTCACTGCATGTCTGTGTCGCACCAAGCTAATTAAAGGTTGGTGTCACAGCCACTCTATCATGCACAGACCACACTCTGATGCAATATTTGATATATTACAAGCATTGGCCGGCGGCTTACCTATCTAATTATGTATCCATGGACTCGCCCTGCTATTTCCCCTCCATACCTTGTAATTATCTTGTTTGCAATGTTAATATATTGTATCAACAATTATATTTGTTTTTTAAATGTTTCTACCCTTTTCTCTCGCTAAATTTATATTGCAATAATAATTATTATTACTGTTGTTTTAAACATAATAATGAGACTTACCTGTATACTGAAATTTAATGGTATAGTTTCTGGCAAATATTCATCGAAAGGTAGATCAAATGACAGATGTACGAAGTGAGCACAGAGGGCTACTTGTGTGTTTTCCAGGCGATTCCTTTGTCCAACACTGCTGCAGTCTATCCAGTTATATTGGTTAGTCAATGTCATCAATTCACAATGTTTTAGAGTCAAACCAAACCTCCATGTGTATGGGACAAAGTGTAAGAGATCGGGAGGTTGTTTGGATGACCAGTCGTTTATTAAATCTAAAACAGAAATTAAGAATTAATAACAACAGACGAGGTTACATAATGACAAAGAAATTATGAGTTTACATAAAACAATATATATTTTGCAGAGTAATATAGAAAACATGTTTAGTCCTTTCAAGTCAAGTGGTTACTTAGTAAAACCATTCATTCTAAGTGCACTGTTCCATAAACCAACTGGTTTTACGTGGTAACCACAACACTGAATGAATATTTTTGTTGAATGTTATTATACCCTGATTGGGAAGGGAGTAGCGACCCTCTGGCAGCTGTGTCGTGTGATAGGGAGGACCTTGGGACTTAATCCTCGGATCCTTCATTGGATCTACAATGTGATCGTCAGGCCGAGAATCCTCTATGGGGCGTTGGTCTGGTGGTGTGGTGTGAACCAAACTACCAGCAGGAAGCTGGCCAAACTTCAAAGGCTGGCAATCCTGGGTATCACAGGCGCTATGAGGACGACACCCTCAGCCGCGCTAGAGGTCCTGTTGATGCTGCCACCGCTTCCCATCTGTATCAGAAGGGAGGCTATGGCGTCGCATCTTAGAATCCGGGACTCAGGTAACTGGTGCGGAGAGGGAGCAGTAATAGGGCATGCAAGAGTCGCCAAGGAGGTGGAAAAGGAAATTCCGATTTCTGCCATAAAGGTGAGGGGTGCCGAGGACGATATTAGGTTGACTAGGCCATACACCCTCAGGATCCCCAGTAGGGATCAGTGGAGGGAAAATGAGGTTGCATTCCAGCCCGCAAGCCTGGTCTGGAATGCAACCTCATTTTCCTGGGGATGCGCGAGAGCTATGCTCTTGGCGCATACACCACGGCATTCGAAACAAAGGCGTATGCTATCCTGTCTGTGGCCAATAGACAGGATGTGAAGATGAGTCCCGAGAAATGTGTGTACATCTGCTCGGATAGCCAGGCGGTCCTCCGGGCAGTCTGCGCGGCCAGAATCAGGTCACCACTGGTTCAGGAGTGCGCTGACGCCCTCAGAGGACTAGCCAGGACAAAGGAGGTGCAAGTGGTGTGGGTTCCGGGACACTGTGGCGTAGCGAGGAATGAGGTGGCGAATAATCTCGCAAGACTCGATTCCCGGCGGCCGTTCTGTGTCCCGGAGCCTGCGATAGGCATAAGTAGGAAGACAGTCTCTGTCGCCTTAGACAGATGGACCGAGGAAGCAATGGAGAGGCACTGGGGGTCGGTTGGTGGCTGCAGGCAGGCGAGGGACTTCATGGAGGGGCCGGACAGAGATAAAGCTGTCTGGCTACTCGGAAGGAGTCGACCTACGCTTCGCCGCATCCTTGGGGTGCTGACAGGCCACTGCGCCCTTAGAAGACACCTCACATTGATAGGCGTAGAGAGGGATCCCATTTGCCAAGAATTCGGCGAGGATGAAGAAAAGTCCTACCACTACCTGTGTGAATGCAAGGCTTTTGGGAGTCTTCGAGCAGAATTGTTCGGATCGAGGACTCTGCAGAGGAATCAGGTAAGTACCGTCCAATTGAAGACCGTCACGGCCTTCATCTCGAGGTCGAGGCGGTTTGGCGACCGAACCGAAGAAGAGTAGAGCATGGTTGCTGGGTTGCTGGGGTTGGCAAAAAGGGCCCATTGTGGCCTACTTGCTTGGCATTGGCCTCCCCACCACTGCTACTAACTTATACACTGATTGCATAAACATAACGAGTCGTTATTTAATTAAACTTAACATTTTATTCTATAAATAATAAAGCTAGGTCATATCCAATTGCTGCTTTCGATTCAGCGCGACAAACTACATAATAAAAAGTCATTAGTTTTCCAAAACATTGGTAGTGAACGAGTTTATGGCTGTTTATATCATACAAGATGCTTTGTCCAATGGTGCAACTGAAGATGTGAATATCTTGCTTAATAATAAAGCTGGGTCAAACCCGATTGGTGCGTTGGATTCAGCAAGACAAACTACATAAGAGAATGTCATTAGTTTTCCAAAACATAGGTAATGAACGAGTTTATGGCTGTTTATATCATACAAGGAGTTTTTTCAAGTGGTGCAACTGAAGATGCGAATATTTTGCTTATTAATAGAGCTAGGCCAAATCCGATTGCTGCATTCAATTCAGCGCGACGAACTACATAATACATAGCGAACTACAACAGGTTAGTGGGGTATTAGCAACAACAGGAATTCAGCCTGCCGGGTGACACAAAAGCAATGGCACGACTGTCACTGGGGCCTTGTTGCCAACCAACCTGTGGGTGACAATTAAGTAACTAAATGTTACCCTACAACATTACAAGCTGTTGGTGACAACTATGCTACTAAAAAGTAACCATACATAACACGCCCCTCTTTGACAAAACAAGGAAAATAAGAACCCCTGACAAAACAAACAAATGATCAAACACCATGTTTTATTTCAGCAGTTGAACTTAGTTGGTTTTTTGCAATGCAGCCACTTCGGGTTCTCACCAAACTGTCCATTCTGAAATTTTCCAAACCTGTTTCGTGTGATATGACAGCACTGTCCATTTTGGAACTCTGCAAGCCTGTTTCATCTGGTATGACACTCTTTCTCCAACTAGAAGATACACATATGGAGCCTGGTGAACTCACTTCAGAGTCTGGTTCATTTCTCTGGAAGTCATTGACGTTAGGCTTTAAAAACTGCCTATTACGCCTGTATTCAGCATCTCCCACCCTCACAGAATAGTCACCAGGTCTGTTCTGGGAGACAATCACACCCGGTTTCCACTTCCTTTTCCAACAAAATCTGCTGACCAACCTCAATTCTGCAAATCTTTTAGCTGAACGGTCACAATACTGTTTCTGCTTCTTACTGAATTATAACGCAAAGGTAACACCTTTTATCAAATTTTCGAGGTTTTAATAGTTCAGTTTTAACTGGAAAATCTACTGAGTTAGCATTCAACGGTGAACGGGGAGGTGGCGGTGACTGCATTTCTCAACATTGAAGGAGCATTTAACAATGCATTACCCATCTCCCTCTACAAAGCCACTATCGCTAGAGGGGTGGAACCTACCATTTGTGGCTGGATTGGAAGCATGCTCCACAATCGGACCGTTATTACCTTGCTGCAGGGGGAGGTGGTCAGCTTCAGCGCTGCGAGGGGGTGCCCTCAGGGGGGAGTTCTATCTCCCCTGCTGTGCTCCCTCTTTGTGGACGATTTGCTGGCTATCCTGGGACTGTGGGAGGTTGAGGTCCAGGTGTATGCTGATGATCTAGTCTTAATGGTTAGGGGCAAATATGAGGAGGAACTAGCAAGTACTCTTCAAGAGGCACTAAATGTAGTGAATGATTGGTGTCGGAGGGAACAGATGTCTGTGAACCCCCGCAAAACGATCTTGTTCCATTTACCAGAAGAAGAAGGCTGGATAAATTAAAACCACCTATTCTTATGGGGGAAACGATTCCATTTACGGAACAAGCAAAATATCTGGGGGTTACCCTAGATAAGAAGCTCAACTGGGACGTACAGTTAGAGAATGTAATCCGTAGGGCTAAACTGTCCCTGTGGACATGCCGTAGAATCTGTGGAAATAACTGGGGAACAAACCCCCAACAGATGTACTGGCTCTATGTAGTAGTTATCAGACCAATGATAACATATGGAGCCATAGTTTGGTGGCCCAAGGCACTTGTGGTATCACGAGGGCCAAACTGGCTCATCTACAGAGACAAGCTTGTCTGATGATAACGGGAGCGATAAGCACCGCACCATCAGCCGCTCTGGAGGTCCTCCTTAATATTCCACCTCTTCGCATATGGCTGGAGAGGGTGGCGAGGTGGACAACGTACAGATTAAAAGAAACGGCCGACAGCATGCCGAAGGAAATCAGTCTGGGAGGGTCCGGACTCCTTGATGACATTGAGGGTCATGAGATTCTGGGAATGGTCCCAGACTTGATGCCTACAAAGATCAGTAGAAATCTGTCTTTCAAGACCGTCCTCCCGGAAAGGGAAAGGGAACGAAATCAAACGACCCTATTGAGAGCTGATCTCTGCTGGTATGCTGACAGCTCCAAAACCAATATGGGAGTAGGAGCTGGCACATATGGGGGCAACACCGATGCTAGACTATCAACTAGCCTCGGCAAGTACGCAACCATACACCAGGCAGAAGTGTATGCCATCGAGATGTGTGCAAGGGAAAGTATAGGAAACCACTGCACACACAAATCGATAAAGATATATACAGATAGCCAAGCTGCAATAAATGCTCTTGGTTCCTACTGTTGCAATTCAAAAACGGTATGGAGTTGTAAATCTGCCCTCAACGAACTGGGCAGCTGTAATGAGGTGTCACTGGTCTGGATACCGGGTCACTCGGACCATGATGGCAATGTTGCAGCCAACACGCTTGCCAGGAGTGGTGCCCAGAGGGACTTTATCGGACCAGAACCGGTGCTGGGGATAACATCATGCACAGCAAAATGCACCTTAAAGACCTGGACAGAAAGAATGACAAGCCAGCAATTGCAAAATCTGCCAGGATTAGCTCACTCTAAGGCCTTCATAAATGGCATGTCTGAGTCAAGGGCTAAAAAACTTCTAGAGTTAAACAGACAACAATTGAGTACTCTAGTCAGCCTATATACAGGACACTGCCGCTTGCTTCACCACATGCACCGTATTGGAGTCGGTCAGGAGACCGAGTGCCACCTGTGTATGGAGAGTGACGAGACAGCAGAGCACATACTGTGTTCCTGTCCGGCGGCGGACAGGACTAGATACCTGCTCTTTGGCAAGACAAAGCCTGCTCCGGAAGATCTGGATCAACTTTCGCCCACAAAGATTATCGACCTCTGTAGGAGACTGGCTTTGTTGGGCAAAATATAGACCATTAGGCGTGAGCCACAATAGACCTTATGATCGCGGTGGAGGGACTGGTACGGCCCACTCACATTCAAACCCTAACCCTTTAACTGTCAGACACATTCTAAACTTCCTTCCCATTAATAATAGATGTAGCAGGCAAATTCTCCTTTGAATCATCATCACCCTCTCAAGAACCTTAGATAACACCAGTAAAACGCTCACTGAGCATATATTTGATCTCTCCGTTTGCTCACTGAACGTACTTGTGATCTCTCTGTTAGCTCACTCTGCTTTGGTACAAGGGTAACATCCACCCGCTTCCAAGCTGCTGGAAAGACAGAGTGTATCAGACAATAATTAACTATGTGTGTTATATATGGCACCAAATGAGCACAACAGAGCTGCACGAGTACTATATTCAAGCCACCATACCCGAATGCTTTAGATCTGATATTTAAAATTATGCTACTAATAACTTCCTCAGTGACAAGTGAGAACTCAAACATTTAGCCTGATGTATTAATTGAGTTTGAGGTATAATAATCAATAATGTTAAGTGTCATTAGTATCATAAGGGTTAGAAAAATGAACAAAAAATCATTCAACAGATCAGCATCTGCCAGTGACTGAGGGGTGGACCAATTCTTACTCTTACCAATAGTAAATTTTTTAGTTTCTGACACTTCTGTTGAGTGTCAACATTTAAGTTTACTAACGCAGACATAATTTTCTTTAAAATTAAACATTAGTTTTTAGGTATAAGCTAAACGACAAGACCAACAAGATATACCAAAATTAATGCCTACTCACCTTGGAAAAACCACTTGTGAAAGAATATCAGGTTAACAGTAGCCTTACAACCGGTAAGGTTAATCTCCCACAATTGATGGTCGTTCCATATCAAGGGATAGTGACACAGCAACGAAAACTCTAACGTTTCACTCTCCACTAAATCCCTGAACTGTAGACTGGTCGTGGCCTCAAGATGAAGCAGCTGTCCATTTATCTTGGTCGTGTAACCATTCTCTGTTGTGACCCATGGAATAGTGATTTCTAGATAACTGCCCGCACCACAGTTAACGTGCACAGCGTTTGTTTCTTTGTCTTTGGTAAAGAGAATATCGATGGTTGCATCGTTCTGAATTAGGAGACCTATATCGAAAGATCTCATTTGACGTTTCTCGCCAGGCTTGGGTGTTTGAGTGATTTCCATTGGTTTGTAGTCTTGAGGGTAGAAGAACTTGAAAAGGGTCTCACGTTGACGATCAGCCCATGGACCGTAGCTAAAATTTGTGCCTGAAAAGTACAAAGGTATTCAACAAAATATCGCACAGCAAGATCTTAATGTTAAACCTGAGTAAAATAATAAATGAACGAAACTGTAATATGTTTTAATAAAGTAATGGAATGGCTATTCTGATTGGTTCCTTCTCGTAACTGCACTACGCCTAATGAAGCTTGTGATATTTATTTATTCTATTTATTTATTTATTGTAAAGATACAGCACAACAGGTACAAATTCAATAATAGGGCAATTATTAGACAAGACAAGTCTTAATACTAACTTAATAAGTATAAAACATGTTAAATAAATGTGAGCCTCAGTGGTTCAGTGGTAAGAACATGTGCCTCTGAACCAAAGGGTACTGGGTTTGATTCCAGGGTCCCCTTCCACTTTTTCGGTACATACTGTAAAGTTAACATCAACCGAGGTTGTGGCATTGTATTTGACCACGTTGGATGTCTGCACGTTCCGCCCTTGGGAGGGGGCTAAAGCTGTCGGTTCCGTGTCCATGCAATGTTCGGCTCATTAAACCTCCCTGCCCCTTACAGCAAGGCAGGTGTTCAGCAAAATTTCCAGGATAGTGAGGTGAAACTGCTCCCTGGCATCGGTGATTGGCCATAGTCGCGGTAATAGACCGATGTTAAAGAAACATACACACACACACACATAATAAATCAATTTATATATACATATATATATATATATATATATATATATATATATATATATATATATATATATACATGGTGATTTATCTAACTGATTCATTAGAGGTTTATAGGGAAATAAAAGGGACATAAATCTTAAATTTTTGACTCTTTTCTTAAAAGAATTATTTGGACAGACAAAGCCAAATTTTCAAGGGATGGCATTGTTGTATGGTGTAGACATGAAGGATTCTGACAGTGTGTGTTCTGTGCCTCTGTGTAGAGTTCTGCAGATCACAGCTGTCAACAGAACGTCAACACCAGGCGATCTCTCAAGAAAGTCACATAGAAATAGAAGGAACATGACTTCGGAATGCTGGAACGAGTAGTAAATAAACAAACTTATGGTGGTTTTAGTAATATACACAATATAACATGGTGTCAGAAGTAAAGAGAACTGGAGATAGTTGTTAATGTGGAAATATAAGTGTTGTTATAATTTAACTAGTCAAAGGTCAGTTGTTAAATAAGATGGGGTCATCTGCCATTGTTAATCACATCAGCCCATTAATGCTGAGTGGAAATGTAGCCCTGAACTGGAAACAATGGAGGCAACGGTTCGGAATGTATATTACAGCAAGTGGGTTAGATTCAGCGTCAGAGGAGAGAAAGATCGCTCTTATGGTACATTACATGGGGTAAATATGTCTGGATGTATATAATTCATTCAATTTAAGTACAGAGCAAAGTAAAAGTTATGTTGCAGTGAGTGATAAATTTGAAGAATATTTCAGTCCTAAAGTAAATTTGGTTGTGGAGCGTTACAAACTGTTCAATAGAAAACAAGAAATGGGTGAAACTTTTGATTCATTTTTGACAGATATAACAAATCAAGGTTTAAAATGTGAACTGAGCACACTAAGAGAGGATCTGTTAATGTCAGTGTTAATCAGCTGTATCAGAGACATAAAACTGAAACAGTCGTTGCTTACAATAACTGACCTTAAACTGAGTGCGGCAATTGACCATTGCAAATCAGCGGAATTAACTGCAAGGCAAGCTATAGAAATTTCCAAAAATGATGGAGCCAACAACAATGCAGTAGTAGAAGTTGATGAAGTAAAGAGAGGTAATCATGGAAGGATGAACCACAAAAAAACAATGGGAAAGCCGGTGACCAACTGCTATGGTTGTGGTGGAGCAGAGACCACAATTGTCCAGCAATTGTTTGCTACAAGTGTCAGAAGCTAAACCATTTTGCCAGGTGTTGCAGGTCAAAAGAGACACATGAAATCTTAATAGAAGACAGGCAGAACAGTAATGAGACGATGCAAGAGTTGTTCATTGGGTATTATGAGATGGAAGACGACGATAAAGACTGGATACAGGAGATTGAAGTTAACAAGAGGACAGTAAAAGCTAAAATTGATTCAGGAGCATAAGCCAATGTGATGGCGCTTTCAACATATGACAAACTTGGACTGAAGAGGAGCACTCGAGCATCAATGGGGTAGGAGGTAGTTGTATACGTGTAGCAGGGGTCTGTGACATAAACTGTAAAATTAATCGGAAAAAAGTATGTATTGAATTTTACATTATAAAAAATAGCTGTCCAACTATATTAGGATTAAGTACATGTATTAAAACTAATTTGATAAGTAGGAATAAAATAACTGAGGTAAATAATCTAAGATTAGGAGAGAAGGGGGGTGATATTCAGGCAATATTAGGTAAAAATAAAAAATTATTTGAGCGAATAGGGTGTTTACCAGGTGAAGTTAGTATTGTCTTAGCAGAAAATGCAAATCCAGTAATAAGGTCTACCAGAAGGGTTCCTTTAGGTTTGGCTAAAAGTTTAAAAGTAGAATTGGATCGTTTATGTGCAGAAAATATCATTTCAAAAATTGAAACACCAACATCATGAGTTCATAATATAGTCATTGTAAAAAAGAAAAATAACCAAGTACGCATTTGTTTAGATCCAAAACAGTTGAATAATTGTTAGATCCAGATGTCAATTTCCCACTGTAGATGAAATCGCAAGTAAATTAAAGAGAGCAAAATGTTTCAGTACTTTAGATTGTAACTCAGGATTTTATATGGTGAAATTAGATGAGAATAGTCGCAAACTATGTACATTTATGACTCCATTTGGGAGGTATTGTTTCAATAGATTAACGAGATTTTATTAAACTATTATACAAAGCTTTTAGACACTGGATGTTATTAAAGGACTTGGTGTTACAAATTATAGAGGTGTGCAACATGTTTTGTTGGGGTTAAGGAGTCGCGGGCCAAAGGACTCCAGGGGGTAAGCTGAGGAAGTGGAAATAACAACATAAACTCCCGATGAAGCTTTCCCCAAGACCGTCATGCGCGGTAAAAATCCGCATCCTGCACGAGGTGACCCTGCTAATAACTAAACATGACGGATCTAGACAAGGAGGTCGAACTAAACTCCCCCAATCTACGGTGTCACGTGACCCGTGCCTATGGATGGATGGCACCAGGGCGATGGTGTCGTGAACGGAACCTCTGGAGTACCAGGCAACCCTCCAGAGTAACCCGCCTTGCACCACACAGGGGGTTCTGATGGTGTGGACAGTATTTCCCCCATTCTCGTGGGAACAACATGAAGATTATAAATACATATAAAACCAAAACCAATGAGGCTCGAGGAGTGGCTCCGGCTACAGACTTGAGCCTTGAGTCTATCCCGGAAACGGAGACGAGCCAGGGTGCGGCAGCGGACTCTGGAGGTCCCACGACCGGCGTAGATACGGGGGATCAGGGGGTAGCTTCGGCCAGAGACCTGTCCCCGACACCCAAGCTGGAGGCTGGGTCCCACCGGAGGGCGGCGGACTCCGGGGGCCCCTCCACCAGTGAGGACTCTACTGTTAGAGTAGAGGGACTGCCCCGGCAGTCCAAGCGTCTTTCCGGGGCGCAAAGAAAGAAGCTCCGGAGGGCGCAAAAAATGGCGGCCGGGACCTGGACGGTCGAGAAACCTGTAAAGGCGCAAGAGGGGAGTGCGGGTCAGAAGAGGACGCGCTCGAACTCTAGCACGCCCACTACAGACAGACGTTCCAAAAGGGCCAGGGTGCCTGTAAAGGCGCAAGAGGAGAGTGCGAGTCGGAAGACGCCGCGCTCTGGCTCTAGCACGCCTACTACAGACAGACCTCCCAAAGGAACTAAGGCCGGAACACCGGCGCAGACTGGCTCTTACAGGGAGGCTGCGGAGGGCCTCGGGATGGCGGTGATTGACAGACGCCATCCTGAGGTCACGCTAGACCAGGGGAAGGCGGACCTGATCCAGGCTGCGGTGGTAGCTGCAGTGGACTCTCTTCAGGAAGGGGAGAGCCCGCCTCAGTTCCACCGGACGCGCCTGACGGGGGGCATCCTCTGGATAACCTGTGCCGGCCCGCAGTCGCGGGACTGGCTGCGGAAAACGATCGGGGGCCTCGGTCAGATTTGGGAGGGGGCGGACTTGACAGCCGTCGAGCCCAAGGAACTCCCAAAGAGACGCAAGGTCCTCGTACGGATCCCTGACACCGTCCCGCAGGAGACGGTGATCAGCAGACTTAAGATCCAGAACCCTGAACTGGGGACGCAACACTGGTCGGTTCTAAGCAGGAAGGCAGAGGAGAAAGGACAGACGCTCGCCTTCTCGATCGACCCGACATCTTACAGAGCCCTTGAAGGAACCTCCTTCAAGGCATTCTGGGGCATGGGAAGGGTTAGCTTCCGCCCACTGGGGAAGCAATTAAGGGTTAATGGGACTTAGGTTCCTTCAGGTCAACCTCCAACACAGTAGGGCAGCCACGGCCGGACTACTAATGGCTCTGAGGAACACGGATGTGGCCCTCATCCAGGAACCGTACTCCTACAAAGGAGAGATCAAGGGACTCGGCGGAGCTAATGGAAAGCTCATCTACAGCAGGTCCAGCGAGAATCCGAGGGCCTGCATTTTTGTCAGGGAAGGGATAGAGTTTCTCCCTCTAATGAATTTCTGTTCCAGGGACCTGGCAACGATCAAAATCCGATGTGGAGGAGCGGATGGGCTGAGGGACATTACTGTCGCGTCAGCCTATCTGCCAGGGGACAGCACGGACCCTCCTCCACCCAACAAATTGGAGCAGCTGATGGTGGGTAGCAGAGCAGGTGGATGGCAGACCATCATCGGCATGGATGCGAATGCGCACCATGAGTTGTGGGGTAGCTCGGACACAAACTCTAGGGGTGAGGCACTTTTACAATTCTTTATGAAATTTAATTTAGACATATTGAATAGAGGTAATAAACCGACATTCGTCACAACACGGCGTGAGGAAGTTTTAGACCTAACAGTTTCCACCCAGTTTCTGGGTGACTTTGTTAAAAGCTGGGCTGTGTCTGGGGAAGTGAGTAGCTCAGACCACAGATACATCCGGTTTGAAATCGCCAAAGTCGAAAGAGAAACGGTATGGTACCGGGACCCCCGCAAGGCGGACTGGGAAGCCTACAGGGCAGACCTAGCTGTGGAACTGCGGGGGGTTGAGAGGGCCATAAGGGATTCAATAGACCTCGAGATTGCAGCAGTCCAATTGCGAGACGCAATTACCTCGGCCTATAACGCCAACTGCCCCCTGAAAATGAGGGTGTCCACCAGGAACGTCCCATGGTGGAACGAGGACCTCAGGCAAAGGAGGACGCAGGTTCGTAAGCTGTTTAACGCGGCCAAAAGGTCGGGAGCATGGGATGAATATAGACAGGCCCTATCGACCTATAACAAAAGACTGAGGGACGCCAAGAAGGAGTCGTGGAGGAGGCACTGCGAAGAAGTGGAAGACACGTCCGGGAGTGCTCGGCTACACAAGATCCTGTCTAGGGGCCCTCAGACTAACATAGGCTCCCTTAGAGCACCCACGGGAGGCTTTACAAGCTCGGGGGAGGAAGCTATGGGGATTTTACTCCAGACGCACTTCCCCGGCTGTAACATGGTAAACCAATCACCTCCGGACTGGGAACACTCAGAAGTGGAGGCGCCTTATAGGCGGGCATCTGGAGTGGACTGGACAGTCGCTGGGGAGGTGGTTGCCTGGAGCAAAATCAGATGGGCCATTGACGGCTTTAAGCCATGCAAATCGCCGGGATTTGATGGAATAATGCCCATCATGCTCCAACAGGGGATGGATATACTGGCGCCGGTGCTTGCCCTCATTGTGAGGGCCGGCCTGGCTCTGGGGTGCATTCCGAGGGCATGGAGACTGGCCAGGGTTGTATTTGTTCCTAAACCTGGGCGTCCAACAGACCAGGCAAGGTCCCTGAGGCCAATAAGTCTCATGTCCTTCTTGCTGAAAACAGTGGAAAAACTGCTCGACCGGCACATTGGGGGCGGTGTACTGGAAGCATATCCTCTACACTGCGGACAATATGCATACAGAGCAGGATTCTCAACAGAAACAGCACTGCACCAACTGGTGCTGAAACTGGAGAATACGCTGGAGAACAAGGAGGTGGCGCTGGGGGCCTTCCTAGACATAGAGGGGGCCTTTAGCAACGCCTCGTTCGGATCGGTTCTGGCAGCTGCCCGGGAGCGTGGAATGGAGGAGACCTGCTGCAGGTGGATCGGTTCCATGCTCAGGGACAGGGCGGTGTTCACCTCACTCGCGGGAGGGACTCTGCTGGCGGGGGTCGCGGCGGGGTGTCCGCAGGGGAGCGTTCTGTCTCCCTTGCTCTGGTGTCTAGTCGTGGACGGCCTGCTGGGGAGGCTCTCGGGAGGGGGGTATGAGGTACAGGGCTATGCGGACGACATTGTCATCATAGTCCGAGGAAAGGTCACACAGGCAGTGTGGGAGCGTATGCAGACTGCACTGAAAGTGGTGGAAGGGTGGACGGTTGATCAAGGGCTCGGGGTGAGCCCCGAGAAAGCAGCCGTCGTGCCGTTTACGAGGAGGAGGAAGTGTGAAAGCCACAGAACTCTCACTCTATACGGTGGGAGCGTTCCAATGGCCAGGGAGGTAAAATATCTTGGGGTCGTATTGGACTCTAAGCTAACCTGGAATGGTCACATTGGAAAAATACTGCGTAAGGCAGTCATGACCTTAGCCGTCACTAGGCGGCTGTATGGAAAAGCGTGGGGACTGAGACCTAGTGTGGCCCACTGGCTGTACACAAGGGTGGTCAGACCATCGTTAACATATGCGGCACTGGTCTGGTGGCCTAAGGTGACACAATCCAGTGCCAAACAAAAACTAGGCAAGATCCAAAGGATGGCTTGCCTAGGCATCACAGGGGCCATGTCTTCAACCCCAACAGCCGCCATGGAGGTGTTGCTGGATCTACCCCCCCTACACTTCGTTATTATGGGAGAGGCCAGGCTAGGACTATACAGACTAGCCTGCAATGGTAGACTGAAGATCAACCCAGGCTTCAGGGGCCACTGCAAAATTCAGGAGATCGTGAAGGAACCCATGCTTGAAATGAGGTCAGACTTCGCGAGCCCGCGAATGTGCAGGGAAAACAACTTCACAGTGGAAATCCCTGATCGCGGGGCATGGCGGGAGGAGACACCGGGCATACCACGGGACGCGCTCGTCTGGTTCACGGACGGATCTGGCGGGGAGCGTGGGACGGGGGCAGGTGTTTACTCGGAAGGACCGAGGGTAAGTCACAGTATTTCCCTCGGAGCCCATGCAACGGTGTTTCAGGCCGAGATGTACGCCATCCTGCACTGTGTGCGGGAGAACAAGAGGAGGGGCTACACCAACAAGCGGATCCTCATAGCCACAGACAGCCAGGCAGCCCTTAAGGCACTAAGTAGCCCACGGGTAAATTCCTGGCTGGTGAGTGAGTGCCGAGACGAGACGAGCGACCTGGCTGGGCAGAATGAGGTGACCCTCATCTGGGTGCCGGGTCACTCGGGGGTCAAAGGCAATGAAGAAGCTGACAGTCTCGCAAAGAGGGGGTCAGCAGAACCATTTATGGGACCAGAACCGGCTCTGGGCGTGTCAAGGAGCACTGCCAGGGGAGCCATTAAGTCCTG
Organism: Tillus elongatus; assembly: GCA_964006375.1. Lineage (NCBI taxonomy): Eukaryota > Metazoa > Arthropoda > Insecta > Coleoptera > Cleridae > Tillus > Tillus elongatus. The sequence goes on from OZ023270.1 coordinate 28,316,290, forward strand.
GGTCAGAAACCAACACAAGGTGTACTGGGCGGACTGTCCAGGGCTCAGACATGGGAAGTCAATAATTGACGGACCCAGTTCAAAGAGAGCTGTGGAGCTGCTAAACCTTAGCAGAGGACAGCTCAGAAACACAACAGGTCTCTTGACGGGACACATGGCCGTCAAGAAACACCTACATAAAATGGGGCGGTTCGAAGGGGACCTCGCATGCAGACTCTGCGGCGAGGGGGAGGAATCAGCCCAGCACATCTTGTGCGAGTGTATAGCTCTGGACCGGAAAAGACAACTGATCTACGGTCACTCTAGACCGGAGACAGAGCAATATAAAACTTCACCCTACCAATCGCTGTGCAGACTAGTTCAAGGCACAGTGATTTTGGAATGGGTGGAGTAAGACTAGGGGTATGCACAATCAACCAAGGGTTGCGGTGCTATCGGGGCGGCAAGGCCGCGGACGAGCCCTGAGGGAACAAAAAAAAAAAAAAAAAAAAAAACATGTTTTGTTTGAACCAAACTATGAACGAACCCAAGTAAAGCTGTTGCCTTCAACTTCGAACCTCAGAAATAGGATGTCTAAGGTTCACAGTCGAACTTCGAACTTCTTAGAAATTCAAAATCGAACATTGAACTACCCAAAATTCTTCAGTGTTCATATATCATTTCCTTAAATACAAAATTTAAGAATATTGTAACATACAATACATATATGATATATAAAAGATTCCAATTATTTTTACAAAAAGGAAGGGTTCGACAAATTTGCAGGTTGATTGGGTGAAAATACCTTCTGGTGCTGATCGTTGTCGAGATGGGCCAACGTTAAATCAAAAATAAAAAAATTAAAAATATTTTTAACTTTTTTAGATTTCTAGATCTATGGATAAGCTCAGTTATAAATATGTTATTGTTGTTTGACTTGGCAGTTTTAGCAAACAGATTGAGAGGGTTCAAAGTGAGCAGGATAGGTATAAAATAACCACTTAAAATTTGAACTGTCTCCTGATTGTGAATATTTAACTGTTTTGGCTCATTGTGAAATAAAGCATGTGAAAACCAATGTTTTCCAAAGGGAATCTGCAATTACCCTATAAATTCTAAAAATGTATGTTACCGATCGCCGTCGAACACCGCCATCATAATGTTGTTACAGGGAAAGGTGTTGGGAGGCTAGGATATATGAGAAAAAGAATTATGTCATTGTTAAATGGCTCCGTCGTGTCTCAATGTGTCCCACTAACTGTCAAAAATATGCATGAGTCAGATCTCCTAAAACTACACTATCGACTCAATGAGACCGATAACGAGTTTAAACCACCGCGACCCAGTTAACGGGGTCGCAACTTTCTTACCTTTGGCAGCATTCAATGCTTGCTAAGTTAAATTTCGAAGTATCTTTAAGCAACAAAGTTCGAACCATATTCGAGAATTACATATTTCAAACTTCGAACTACCTCAACATCACCAGTGCGAACATATTTTCGAACTGAAGGATCGGTTCGAGTTCGAGTTCGGTTCGAAATTTCGAAGCTTCGCACACCTCTACAAATTACGAATCCTAGGAGGCGCATTGCTGTATTAACAGTTTCTATTATGTGATATTCAAAGGAGAGTTTACTATCAAACATCACACCAAGGTATCTCACCATGAGCGGCCTAGAAAATGTTTTATTGTGAATTACATAAGTAAACTCAGTGATTTCCTTGTAAAAGACATAACAAAACATTTGTCAACATTCAAGTCGAGCTTATTCTCATGACACCAAGCAGCCAACGAATTCAGGCTAGTCTCCATAACATAACTATCATTCACTGACCTTATGGTAGAGTACAGCTTTACGTCATCAGCATACAACAGTGCTCCAACTCCAAGCCTACTACATAAATCGTTGATGAAAACGACGAACAAAAGGGGACCCAGATTTGAACCCTGCGGCAGGCCAGATCGAATATTATAAGCAGATGACCTATACCCTAAGCATTCCACGAACTGAAGCTGAAAAAAGTCAGCAGTGGATCAGAAAAGCCTACCAATTTCAACCTATGGAGTAATCATTTATGATTGAGTCGATCAAAGGCTTTAGTCATGTCAGTGTAAATCAGATCAACTTGCATGTTGTCGTAAAGTATCTCAGATATAAACTGGATGGTGGTTAACAGATTGGTAGTAGTTAATCGACCAGAAACAAATCAATGTTGTGCATCAGAAATAAGGTTCTTTATACTGTTAAAGGACATAAAGAATAAAATAAAGAACCCATGGATTACTAAAGGACTGAAAGTGTCATCAAGAAACATGTGTTGCCTGCATACAATTAGAAAATATGCTGGTCACAATGCCTCATTCATATTCTCTTTTAATAATTATCGACGGATATACAGAAGAGTTTTAAAGGTTGCAAAACAACAATATTATAAACAAAAGATACTGCAGTCTTCGAACAGGCAGAGAGAGTCATGGTCGATTGTTAATGATCTTTCGGGAGGACATGGTTCTCATCGGGTGACTCCTGAACTGGATCCTAATCATCTCAATGATTATTATTGTTCTATTGCTTCTGGGATAATACGGTGGAGGATCCCTTGGACGGATCCACTGGGCTTCATGGATGATGTTTTTATCCCTGACACCTTCTTTTTTAGGCCGGTCGATTCTGCTGAAATTCATGGAGTGCTCCATGACTTTAAGAACAAGGATTCTATCGGGTGGGATGGTATCTCTGTCAAACTGCTTCTTTACCTTCCTAACTGGGTTCTTGAAATCTTGGCAGATGCAATTAAAAGTTCGATTATAACGGGATCTTTTCCTTCGTCTCTGAAAATGGGTACAGTAATTCTTGCATATAAAGGAGGGAAACAGATTATCCAAATAGTTTTCGTGCTGGCTCTACTTCCTACAATCTCTAAAATAGTTGAGAAATTAATTAAAAATAGAATGCAGGTGTTTCGTGGTAAACACAAGATCCTAACACCTTCCCAGTTTGGATTTCAACCTAAAAAAGGTACAAATGATGCAATATGTTCTTTTCTTGAAAATCTCTACCTTTCACTGAATAACAATCAGGTAGCTGCGGCAGTGTTCTGTGATCTCACTAAAGCATTTGATTGTGTTGATCATGAGATACTGCTACGTAAACTTCTTACTTATGGCTTTAGGGGGACTTTGCTTGAATGGTTAAGTCCTATTTATCTGATCGTCAGCAGAGTGTTTAACTTGGTCATATTAGCTCTGGGTACCAACATATTCACCATGGTGTTCCGCATGGGTCTGTTCTTGGCCCACTGCTGTTTTTACTTTATATTAATGACCTGTCTATGTTGAAAATTAAGGGTCATATTACTATCTATGCTGATGATATAACCATCTTGTGGAGTAGTGATAGAGTTGGAGCACTGGAGCGCACTGTGTCAGAGGATATGAAGATGATAGAAAACTGGCTCATTTCAAATCTGTTAACTTTGAATGTCTCTAAGACTAATATCATGCATTTCAAATGTAGTCTGTCTGCTGTGATTTTAGTAGCTGAGGAACTTGAGAAGGAGAGCTGTGTTAGGTTTCTGGGACTATACATTGATGAATCATTAAAATTTGAAACACATATAAATCATCTATGTAAGAAGCTTTCATCAGGTTGTCACGCACTAAGAGTTGTTTCAAAAAGCTTGGACAAGAGTACATCTAGAAGTGTTTACTTCTCACTTGTGGAGTCCCATCTAAGGCATGGCATTTGTTACTGGGGCTCTTGTGCAGGTTATCTTTTCAATTCTGTATTTATTCTGCAGAAAAGAGCCCCCAGATATTTGTGTGGGGTTAGTGTATGTTACTCTTGTAGACCTTTATTTGTTTCTGAGCGGATATTGACCCTACCGTCTCTGTTTGTTTTGGAGACTGCATGCCTTATACATGAAAAATATAAAGATGAAATCAGGTCAGTGTCTTCTCGTGATACAAGACAAAAGAACTGCATTCCTCTTCCTATACCATCCACATCATTGTTAAAGAGGTCATTAATATATAATAGTAAGAAGATATTTAACCAGATACCACTAAACTTGATGAGGATTGGTGACATTAAAATTTTTAGGAAAGAGCTTAAGGAATTTTTAATTGCAAAATGTGATTATTCAATAGATGAATTTTGTAATGATGCACTACTATGACAGATTCGATTAATGTTGTTTGGGAGTTTTCATTTAGATTGCTTTCTATGTATTGTGTGTTTTTATTGTATTGTTGGCTAGCTGTGTATTTATGTTTATATTGTTTTTTATATTATTATTTATATAGTTATACTTTTGCTTTCGTGTTTTTATGTTTCGTGATTTTTATAGTGATACACTAGTTACTTATGCATTTATACTACTATTTGTTGTGAAGTTATATTTTTGTGTTTTTATATTTTGACGTTTACTTTTATATGTTAACTTTGCATGTCAATAAGATTTTTATCTTTGGACAATAAAGCACCTATCTATGTTATAAGCTTTATGATAAATATTGGAAAAATGTAAGGAAATAATGTTTTTTCAAATAATCGATATTTTGAAGCTCCCTCAAAACCTACCCTACTGACACACTGAACCACTTTGCTAGATTATGTCGGAGAACCTATAGCAGAAATAATAGGTCTCATTGATTTCCCGGTTTAGGAATTTTTGGGGTCTTTGAGATTTGCAACCTGTAACCATCTTCCTAGTCCTTCGTTATAAGATTTTGACAACTCTTATTAACTATTTTTTACTTCGTTAATCATTTTTGGTAGCGGATTTTTATTTAGTTTTCTATGCGGTCCTGTCTCTATTGCATTTATCACTCTCTTTTTATAATCCTTTTTGTCCATTATCACAACTGTATTGTCTTTATCAGCTTTGACAATCCTTTTTTCGCAATTATTTAACTATTTGCATTTGATTAGATTATAATTAAATCAAATGAAAATAGTTAAATGATTGTAAGAAAAGGGTTGTTTTTAAATCTTTTCCATTTAACAGTTCAGTTATGTTCTTCACTCCTGTAATTGAACAAGATGTTTTTTCAAATAATCGATCTTTTGAAGCTTCCTCAAAACCTACCCTACTGACACACTGAACCACTTTGCTAGATTATATGTCGGAGAATCTATAACACGAATAATAGGTCTCATTGGTTTTCCCGATTTAGGAATTTTTGGGAGACAATATTTTTGGGGTCTTTGGGATTTGCAACCTGTAACCGTCTTCCTAAGTTGTTCGTTATAAGATTTTGGCAACTCTTGTTAACTATTTTTTACTTGTTAATCATTTTTGGTAGCAGATTTTTATTTAGTTTTCTATGCGGTCCTGTCTCTATTGCATTTATCAATCTGTCTTTATAATCCTTTTTGTCCATTATCACAACTGTATTGTCTTTATAGGCTTTGACAATAATTTTCTCGCAATTGTTTAACTATTTTCATTTGATTAGATTAGAATTGAATCAAATGAAAATAGTTAAAAGATTGTAAGAAAAGGATTTTTTTTAAATCTTCTCCATTTAACAGTTCAGTTATGTTCTTCGCTCCTGTAATTGAACAAGATGTTTTTTCAAATAATCGATCGTTTGAAGCTCCTTCAAAACCTACCCTACTGACACACTGAACCACTTTGCTGGAGTATATGTCGGAGAATCTATAATAGGAATAATAGGTCTCATTGATTTTCCCGGTCTAGGAATTTTTGGGAGACAATATTTTTGGGGTCTTTGAGATTTGCAACCTGTAACCGTCTTCCTAAGTCCTTCGTTATAAGATTGTGACAACTCTTATTAACTATTTTTCACCTCGTTAATCATTTTTGGTAGCAGATTTTTATTTAGTTTTCTATGCGGTCCTGTCTTTATTGCATTTATCACTCTCTTTTTATAATCCTTTTTGTCCATTATCACAACTTTATTGTCTTTATCAGCTTTGACAATCCTTTTTTCGCAATTATTTAACTATTTGCATTTGATTAGATTATAATTGAATCAAATGAAAATAGTTAAATGATTGTAAGAAAAGGATTGTTTTTAAATATTCTCCATTTAACAGTTCAGTTATGTTCTTCGCTCCTGTAATTGAACAAAATGATCTTGATGAAATAGTGGGGCTGAGAGCCACCTTTTCTCTGGTTTAGACAGCATTAATTCTCTACACCTCAGGCGGTGCGCAACTGAGATTTGTATCCCTTTAACCACATTCACAAACAATTCCCTTGGATCTTAATTGTTTCATTCCTAGATGAAATTAACAAACGGTATACCACTACATAAAAATGATTCTACTTCCATTTTAGAGAACTACAGACCTCTGCGCAATGTGGAAGATATATGAGAGAGTTGTCTCTAAGCAGTCTTACAGTTTTTCTTAATGGTTTCAAAATCTTGAATTCCTAAATAGCGAAAAATATTATGAGAGGCAAATTTAAAATTTACTTGATTTTAAATCACTAAGATGAATATGTCACTTGATGAAAGGTGTGATACAGTGATATTCAATGACAAATTGACAGTATAGTTATACAATCAAAGCTTTATTAATAATCTAAATGATCTTACCTTTACCACATTTTATATCAATCCCCCACTGTGGTGGATTGGATTCTACTATGTCCCCATTAGCTAATGTGATTAAAACAGGTTGTTCAGGTACAAGACCTGGTTCGTCCATGTAGAAATACAGTTCCAAATCATTGGTCGACATGAGAACAAATCCTTCACCCATATATCTTGGTGGTTCATCCAGCATACCTACGTTAAACAATACATATCATATAGCACATTTTAGTGAATTTTCTTCACAATCACTAATAAGGATATAGCGACTTTTGAATTTTGAAAAAATGTCTTCAAATGAGCGCTAATTAGGCCTGCTAGAACATATATCCAGGGTCAGTTTCAATTGATATATGTTTATGTATGTATGTATATATATATATATATATATATATATATATATATATATATATATATATATATATATATATATATATATATATATATATGCATATACAGGGCTTTCATTAATTCACGAGTCCATGTGATTGGATACTGTCTCTCTCTTAGTGGAATATGATTTTATGAGTTGCAGTCAAAAAGTAATCAAAAAAACCACTAGACTAGGGACCCTAAAGTTACTAAATTGAGAGTTCAGTCCATTGACGCTCATTTCCCTTTTGACTGGTTATTTTGTATGTATATTGTGCATTTTCCAAGTTCGACCAGTGTTTACCTTCTTCAAATAATTTTCTATCTGTTGGACAATAAAAATAAACAGTCTATACGTAAGTTAAAAGTGTAAGTGTGTTAAGGTTATGTTCATTTATTTGTTCCATTTTTTTAGAGTTGATTGTAAAGATGCCTTTCATACCGCAGCAGGATGCCTTTATTTTAATAGCCCATTTTCTCAGTGGTACACGTAATCCAAATGGAAGTTGGTCTTATTCGATACAATCATGTATCGAGCATTATTCTGAAGCTTTTCCTAAGGATAACATTCCATATGATATTTTTAAAAACCACAGATTGGTCCTTATTAAACGATATCAGGAAAAGCACTGTATTTGCAAAGGCAAATCTACAGGCAGGCTAACTATTCTAACAGATAATGTTGTTCACGATATTCGACATCGCATGGATTGAAGCCCTACCAAATCTGTTCGTGGTTATCTGCCCAAACAGGTACATATTTGTTACATGTTACATAATACACATTCCTAAAACCGTAAATTAGAAGTTTAAATAATCGGGCCTCAATTTGTTTACGTATATTACAAAATTTCAAGTTTAATAAAAATGTATGTAAAATTTTATAATCTAATTCGTTTTAGCTTCTGTACTTAAATACGTTTCACAAAAATATTCCATCAATTCTGGGTGTTATTAAGTTATTTTATGCTATAATTGTTTTTCTAATTATTGTAATTTTTGTTATAGGTCTGTCGATTGGCTCTTGTCACAAAGCACTAACCAAGGTCTTGCATATGTATCCCTATAGTTTCCAAATGAATTGCAAAATGTTTTTGTGTGCATGAAACGCAGGGTAAATTTATGTTTACAAAACCAGGGTGGTCATTTTGAACCCTTTTTATAAGAATGCAATTTTTTTAAACTTATTTTCTTTACCGAACACTGGGTAAAATGTTTTTTTGTAATGCTAGTTTTATTGGTTTTATTTTGATATCTATACAAAATAAAAGTAATATTTTATAATGTTTTTTATTTTTTTTAACAATCAATAACAGTAAACCATACATGAACAGGCTTGCTGTTAAAAATACTAAATAATAAATACATTTAAGACATTTAGTGTTTCACCTTATTATAATTTTTATAATGGAAATATGAGACGACACTGGCAACTTAGGGATTTCATTTATTCAGGTTGTACAACCGTGTATGCCGGGTTGCCTAACTTAAGCGGTCACATGGGTCTCGGGAATTAATTAAAGCCCTGTGTATATATATATATATATATATATATATATATATATATATATATATATATATATATATATATATATATATATATATGCGTGTGTGCGTGCGTGTGCGTGCGTGTGTGTGTGTGTGTTTGAAATTCTCATTTGAATATCTAATATTTTTAAGCTTTAGTTGGATTTAGCGAGCGTTTGATTTTGAGAAAAGCTACACAAATGCTTTGGGAATTTCATGAAAATAAATTCTGATAATGTTTAGATCTTGTAACCATTATCAATAAGGACAACACATAGACGTTGTGCACCTATGTAGCTGGCTTGTGAAAATGGTACACCTATTTGAATTTTAATGTGTAGATACCTAGTCTGTTTTAATTTAAATGATTTAGATAAGTTTTATGAAACGGCATCGTAAGGCAGGAGTGAAGAAACCAAACACTTAGGAAGCCAGAGAAGTTTATATATATATATATATATATATATATATATATATATATATATATATATATATATATATATATATATATATATACATATATATACATATATATATATATATATATATATATATATATATATATATATACATACATATATATATATATATATATATATATATATATATATATATATATATATATATATCGTACGTATATATCGTACCGATAACTCAAAAAATAATAGACTGATCTTGATCAAATTTGGTGAGTACCTTCCTTTTGCAAGTGGCTTGGATATGTTCGTTAGCCAGGAAAATCGGACAAGGTTTTCCCGGAAAATTGTGTATTTCCTTTCTAAAAAATTAATATCTCCGAAATAACAAAGTGAGGGCAACCAAATTTGGTACGCGTATTTGTATTATAAAGAGTGAACCATGTACCAAAATTTAGGTATCTAAGTATAAGGACAAAAAAGTTACGGGCAGCTAATGAAACAAATTTTGGAGTTTTCCTCAAAACGTCAAACTCGCAATTTAAAACGTCAAAATTGGCAATGTTTAGGCAAAGAACGTGAAACAAATATGGATTGTGAAAAGAAAATGATGCAAGAAGAGTGTTCAGATTCAACCGTCATTGCCCTTCATTTTACTAAAATATGTACAGAAAATTAATTTCAAGTAGACCCTTTCTCCGATGCTTTGGCTGTCGGTTTAGTTAAGTTGATGCTTTCGCTGTAGGTTTAGTGAAGTTTATTTTCGGAAAATTTTTGTACATTTTCAAATAATTATTTTGATAAAATATGGTACATTGTTCCTACTATATAGGCTATACCGGTAACCAAATTGATGCCTGCTCGCATTAGAGCGATATATTTGTAATTAAAAACATTTTTATGAAAATTCACTTCCATAATGCACTTGCTGCGTCCAGAGGTTTTTTTTTGTATGTTTTTACCCTGTAATTGGTTATAACTGTTGGCTAAATAAATAAATAAATTTAAAAAAAAGTGAAAATTGTACGCTTTTTATGATCACACATTTAATGAACAAAATATCTAAGCAAATGAACACATTCTAGAGAGAAAAAAAATACTTACCTATATATTTTAAACTTGGTGCTAACATCACTCTTACATTTTCTGCTTTACATTTAACAAAATGCATGAATCTATCTAGAGTACAGACTGCCGGTTTTGTTGAATATACAAAATGTGATTCTTCAAATGTTATACTGAGCGTTGTTGGTGTCAGACGATTTCCAAATACTAAACGACTCTAAAACAAAACAAAAAAGGAAAATTAGGTATGTATACAATCAGTAAGCTATTTGTTGAGACAGAATTCGAAGAAGACCCCGGCATCACTTTCATGGAAGTAACCACATTCGACATCAAAGGTTGTACAAAAGACATTGGCGGCACAAGGAGAGATGTATCTTCTGTCAAAGGACCTTCAGTGAGAGCCCGCCAAATACCGGCCAATAACTTGTGTTCTGACTCTGCATAAGGTGATCACATCCCGTCTTGACAAACGCATAAATGCACACTGCGAACGAAACAACATAATTGTCAGCCAGCAAAAAGGGTGTGCCAAAGGATCTATGGGGTGCAAAGAACAGCTAATCACTGATTCGGTTGTGTGCAATCAAGATTACAATGGGCTACGAAATCTCTTTGCTGCCTATGTGGATTAGAAAAAGGCATTTGATTCAGTTCCACACGAATGGCTTATAAGTGTGCTGAAGATTTACAAGATTGATAGTTATATCCTGAGGTTCCCAGAATACATAATGTCTACCTCAAGAACAAAGATTCAATTAGAGGACAAACAGGTGATGACATCGTAACCAGCACAATACCAATTAGAGAAGATATATTTCAAGGTGACTCAATAAGTCCATTGTGGTTCTGCCTCGCATTGAATCCACTATCAAACCGCCTGAACTCTACCAGATATGGCTTCGGTATAAAAAGCAATAACAGGGAGCAAATGAGGCTAAACCATCTGCTGTACATGGATGGTCTTAAGCTGATGGCCTCCACAAATTTATTGATAAATGTCGAAACACCATGGCTGATGCAAAACGTTGGATGACATGAAACAGATTGAAATTGAATGATGACAAAACTCAAACCATGATTTTTAATGAAGTACCACCCAAGAGTATAAAGTTTCTCAGCATATATATGGACAGAGATTTGAAATGGAGTGACCATGTAAGTCAGCTTAAACATAAACTTACCCGTGCCATTTATTCCATAAGGGTCGTCAAGAATACAGTGACTCTACAGGCAGCGAGGTCAGCCTACTTTGCAAATTTTCACAGTGCTGCAAACTATGGGATTGTGTTCTGGGGAAATTCTGTGGAAGCTCATGGTGTTTTTGTTCTGCAGAAGAGGGCGGTGAGAGTGTTGGGCAGGCTCGGTTGGCCTGATTCATGTAGGGATTCATTTAGGGAACTTGGAATATTGACTGTTACATCTTTGTTTGTTTGATATACGTGCATCGACATATAATTGACTTTAGAACAAATGATGTGTACCATGACTACAACACAAGAAATAGGAAGACGTTGCAAACATCTTTGCTTCGATTGAAGTAGACACAACAGGGAATTGACCATATCGGAGCTAGACTCTATAACAAACTTCCTATTTCTTATAAGAATCTGGACATCAAGGCTTTTAAGAGAAAGATAAAGCAATATTTGCTGAAAGTAACAATTTATTCGCTGGACGAATATTTTAATTTGTGAGTACGGTACTCACTTGTCTTTTGTTAGTTGGCATTCCTGTATTTTGGATATTTGGTGTTTGTGTTTTATGTTTCGTTTTATATTTATATTTAACCTTTGATACTTATCTGATTGTAGTTTTTATGTTTGACTTGTTATGTATACTTGCTCATAACCGGTGGTATCCTTATTTTGCATGTGGCTTATTTGTTATTTTTTATACAGGCACATACCTGCTGACACTATTTGTAATGTTTTTTCTTATTGCAAATAAAGATTGTACTTACTTACTTACTTACAAAGAACCACCTCGAACAACTCGTGGAAGGGTTTTCCAAAGATACTGACATGCAGTTTGGGCTTGACAAATGTCGCACCTTATGTGTAGTTGATGAGATGATACAACAAGGTATATATGAAATGCAGAACGGCCAGCAAATTGCCTCGATGGATGTAGAAGAGTGTTATAAATACCTGGGAATACAACAAACGAGGAAAATAAACCACTCGATAATGAAGAACGACACATGAGTTTACCAAACGAGTAAAGCAGGTGGTGCAATCGGATCTTAATGGCAAGAACCTGACTAAAGCTCTTAATATATATATGCATCTTCTGCACTTAGCTCTTCATTTGGTATTGTGAACTAGAGCAAAACGGACATCGAAAATCTACAATGCAGGTTACAAACACTATTAACAAAATCAAAAAGCATCACCCCCGTAGTGCCATAGAATGAGTAACCCTACCTAGACACCAAGGAGGGAGAGGAATGTTGGATATTGGTAAACAGTTGGACGAGCAAATAGTGAACCTGCGTACATATTTCCATCAGCAGACGCTTACTTCTGAATTACACTATGCCATATGTGAGGCAGATGATTCAACACCGTTACAATTAAGATAAAGTGAAATACAAAGTTACCATCAGACTGATCAGGACAAGTTGCAATTTTGGATGCAAAAGCCTCTGCATGGGCGACATCTAAATGAGACCTCCCAGGCACGTGTCGACAAATCAGCATCGAACTACTGGTTGGTGCCTAGAGAGATGTTTCCAGAGACAGAAGGGTCTCTGCTGGCCATACAAAGTCAGGTCAGATCAACAAGAAACTACTTGGAAGTTTTTTTTTTTTTTGGTTTGATACTTTTTTTGAATATATATTTCAACAATACACCACGAGGGCTTACAACCTAAATACTATCTTACCGTGGGTGTCGACAAGGAGGAAAGAGGCAACTTGTTAATTTTGGACTTGAAGGTTTGGAGGTTCGGAGGAGAAGGAAAAACATGTGCCGGCAAGGAATTCCACAACTTGGAAGTCCTCGGGACAAAAGAGCGGGCATAACAAGATGTTCTATGTCTGGTGACCTGGACAGTAAAAAGTACATTCGCTCTGTTCCCCTGATAGATCTGTTGGGGGCAGCAGGTGGAGGAACCATGGAAGAAAGCTCCTTTGAGCAGTGCCCGTGCAGATATCTATAAAAGAGAGAGAGGTCACCAATGGCACGTCGGTGGGCAAGGGATGGCAGTCTTTGGGTGAGGGTAGGGTCACCAATGAGACGTATACCTCTCTACTGAATGGAGTCCAGTATAGCGAGTGTAGAAGCGGCAGCGGCACCTCAGATGTCGGAGCAGTATTCGAGGTTTGGCCTTATTTGTGAAGTATATAAGGTATAGATTAGCTGGTGAAAAGTATTTGCCAGCCCGGAAGAGGAAACCTAATATCTTAGCACACGCTTCTGCAATTGATGTGACATGTTGGTGCCAATTGAGATTTCGATCCACAGAAATGCCAACAAGTGAAAAGGACTCATTACTTTGAATAACTTGGTTGTTCATTGTGATGGGTCTAGGGCTGGTGTATCCCTTATGAGATAGAAAGCAAGAGTGAGATTTGGTGGAGTTGAATTTTACAAGATTTCTACTTCCCCAGAGACAGAACCCTCCATGAGTCTGCCATCCTCATCTAATTGGGCTAAAGAGACAGGATTAGAATATTGTATATTTGAGTGGAGAGTGCTGTCGTCCGCGTAACTGTGAACTGGGTTGGATGTGCTAGAGAGGTCATTGATGCGAAGAAGAAACAAAGTAGGGGCTAAAGCTGAGCCTTGAGGGACTCCTGCATCAATTGGATACAGTCTAGCGGAATGGCCATCTACGACAACAGAAATGCTCCAATTGGAGAGGAAATTTGCTGTCCAGGTACAGAGTTTGGTGGTAGGCCATAGGCCAGAAGTTTATTAAGCAGCGCTGCGTGCCAGACCTGGTCTAATGCTTTGGATATGTCTAGAGCGACAATCTGGGATTCACTGTGTGGTTCCATAGACTTATTCCAAGAAAGGGTGACAAAGGAAAGGAGATCGGCAGTTAATCTGCGCTGACGGAATCCATACTGCCTGTCGTGAATTAGACTGTTTTTCAAGAAATTTTAGTAATTCAGTGTTTATATACTGTTCCATCACTTTACAGACGACTGAAAGGAGAGAAATTGGCATGTAGTTGCTAGGAAGCGCTTTGGATCCTTTCTTGGGGACGGGTTGTACTCTAGCAGTTTTTCAGTTATTAGGGAATATGCCTTCATTGTAAGATGGCTGAAACAGACGAGTCTGGACAGGAGCAAGTTCTGGTGTGCATTTTTTGAGAACAATTGCTGTGATCTCAACAAGGCCAGAGGCTTTCCTGGTATTAAGAGAAGAGAGCATCTTTTGTACCTTTTTAGTTTTGAAAATGATATCCGTCATTTTATGAGTGACATTGGGGACTGTTGGTGGTTGATATGATTGGCCTCGAGAATACTAGACAATTCTGTCTAAGATAATGAATGTAGATTTGGGTGTCAGTCATCAGAGACTATCCAGCACGTCACCTGAGGATGTCAAGCGTTTGCTGCAATAAGTACAAAGAAAGGCACAATGCAGTTGCAAGAATACTCCATGAAGAACTGGCTCTGAAGATGTGACTTTTGATTCTCGGTAAGGTGCCCTACTATAGATACCCCTGAGCCTGTTCTAAAGAACTCAGGATACAGGTTGTACTGGGATCGGACCGTGCTCACAGACAACGAGTTGCCTACAGACCAACAGGCCAGATGTAATATTAGTGGATAAGTCCTGCAAACAAGTGACGCTGATTGATGTGGCCATTCCAAATGCCAATAATATACAGATAATGTAGAACGAGAAGGTCATTAAGTACAGAGACCTCGAGATGCAAGTAAAGAGATAGTGGAGAGCAGATAGTGTCCGAGTGATCCTGATAGCCATGTTTTGTCAACTGGTGTGGTTCCTAAGAATCTTCGAGAGAACATTAAGAGACTGGGCGTTGGAGAGTACCTTTATAAGGTTATGCAGAAAGCGGTAATACCTGCAACTGCCGATACTGTGCGGAGATCTCTGGGAAATTAGGATCTGTCTCATTGTCGTTCAGAGCCTGATAACTTGGAAAAAGCTCCATATGAGCTTTGTATCTGAGATACCTGGGATGAGTCAATCTTCCCCTTTGAGAGAGTGTGAAAGCCCTTCAGGCTAAAATCGATGATAATAATAATAATAATAATAATAAGCACCTTGGTCTACCGCAAGTGCATAATGCAGGTGGATGTAACAGATGACAGCTGTAGAATCTGTCACCAATCACCGGAGACTCTTATCCGTCTCTTGAGTGCATGTCCGGTTATGGCTTCTACCAATTGTGTGTATTGACATAATGCGGCACACTCTTATCAGATAGATAAAACACCAGTGACGCCTTACCAACCAGGAGACATTGTGTCAGTTGTGGAGAACGAGAGATGCCGTATATATTGGAATTTCTCAGCCTCCACTGTCAGGCCAGTGGTCGCTAATAGGCCTGACATTATCCTCTTTGACAAACAAAAGAAAATCCTGTTTGTCATAGAGTTCTCGGCTCCAGCTGAGAAAAAACGGACCACGTATATAGACTTCATTTCGAGCTTAGGCAGCTTTACCCAGGCCATAACACACGACTCGTTCCAATTATTGGCTGTTTAGAGGGTGTACCCAATTCGCTGCTGCGGGAAATCGAGCAAATTCCAGCATGCCATGCCGCTGCATATTCGCTAGCCTGCAGGATGCAAAAACCTATCGTCTTTGGGTCTTTACGTCTTCTCCGTTCTCTGAACCTGGATTAATGATTTCCGGCACCATGCTCTCTTACCACCGCTGTAGCAAGGCGAGTGTACGGGAGTAATGACGTTGGGTGAGCATCAGAGTGTCAGAACTTCGGACAGTTGCCAAACATCTTTTAAAATTAATAATAATAATAATAATAATAATAATAATAATAATAATAATAATAATTATAATAATAATATAGTGTAAATCTTAGATTTTTCTACATAAACTGTTGGTCATAACCAACTTAGTAGACAAATTCTGAGCATTTTAGACTTTAAGTGAGCATAACTTACAGATGAGACGTCACATTTAATAACTGGTATCAAATCTCTCCAGGTCCTTGCCATTGCAGCTTCTGGTCTTTGCTTGTGAGAAGAGCTCTCCTTGTCTAAATTTTCAGGTCTGCAACCAGATAACAATAATGTAATTCTATTTATTATTTAAAAGGTGCTATTTTTTAATTTTTTATTTATTCCATTGTAAATTCTTTGTGTATATTTGGGTTTATTTAGATAAATATTCTAAGAAAAAGTACCATTAAAGTGAAATGATAATCCCTAATGGTTTGTGTTTATCTGAAAATCAAAGCAAAGGTATACAGTGTGGCCGATTTAAGATGGAAACACCCCTGTAACTTTTGTAATGGTAATTAGATTTTGATGAACAAAAGATCAAAAGATAAAAAACTGTATAAATGCTGTGAAAATTGTTCTCTATGTCACCTGACTTAAGGCCTACTAATGCAGTGTTTCTATGTCAAAATATGTGAAAAAGGGTTAGGACCATCTTTAGGAGGAAAATGAGTACGCCACT
The DNA here is from genome assembly GCA_964006375.1 of Tillus elongatus. Lineage (NCBI taxonomy): Eukaryota > Metazoa > Arthropoda > Insecta > Coleoptera > Cleridae > Tillus > Tillus elongatus. The sequence goes on from OZ023270.1 coordinate 28,332,847, forward strand.
GCATTCGGATTACTCAAAATAGATGTATACCAAATTTCATCAAAAAAGAATAAATATTATCTATTACAGAGAAGTTTATTTGTGTGGCCCTTCTAATATGGAAACACCCCTGTAACTTTTGTATTTATAACGTGAGTCTTTTAACGATATCTCAAATGATATAAAATGAAGAAGTCTATGGATTCTATGAAAATTGGTCCTAACTCATTCGACCATGGCCTACTAAAACTATTTTGATATCTCACAGCATGTATACATTTTTTTTCTTCAACTTTTGAGATGTTGTTGACTTTCATAGTTTGTCATAACGGTTATTTTTTTATGAAATTTGGTAAGTAACAGTTTTGAAGAATGGTGAATCCAGTGGCGGACAAATTTTTTCCTAAAAGCAACTATAAGCGTTTTTAAATTTTTAACATATTAAAACAACTTTTAGTAGCCCATGATCAAATGCCATAGGAAACAAATTTCACATATCTATAGACTTCTTTATTTTTTATCTTTTGCGATCTCGTTAGAACAAATCGTGTTGTAAATACAAAAGTTACATGGTGTTTCCATGTTAGAAGGCTCACATATACAGTGTGTCTCAAATTGGATGGGAATGTATTGTTATCTATAGACTTCGCCATTTTTTATCTTTTACGATCTCGTTAAAAAAAATCATGTTGTAAATACAAAAGTTACATGGTGTGTCTCAAATTGGATGGGAATGTATTATCTTCGTTATTATTAGAGATAGGGAGACGGTGAAATTACCAATGTTTTGTAGAATTTCATGCTCGTTTCAAATATGACTTGTATTTTGCCCTGCCTCGTTTTGTTTTCGAGTTATTTTGAAAAAAACAAAATTTGTCGATTTCTTTTTTCTTCGATATCTAAGTAGGCGTTGATCTGACATGTCTAAGACTTGCACATTATCAGGACACTTTTTACAGAGTAATCTTTTTGTGCTATTCTCCACTTTGGATTGTCATTTGTTTTTGAGCTATAGGTATCAACGTTTGTTTTTATTATGGAAGCCATATTGGATTTTTTGCACACATGATAGCCTGTGAAAAGAGCTTTCCAATGATGTACAACATGCTTGAGAAATCTTGCAATTGCACTGACAATTTTGAGAAAAACCGTTTTGAGGATAGTAGACTATGAAATCCAAACATTAATACCAAATCTGTCTTGCAGTCGTCTTTCTTCCTTTAGATGGGGATTTTCATTTGCCCAATAATGCCTATTATGGCGATTATACACACCACAAATCATAAATCTGGATTCATCAGTCCATATTATTTTCAAATGAACATTTTCATCTTGCTGACATTGTCCTTGATACCATCTGCAGAATTGAAGTCGCTTAGAGTAATCGTCAACATTTAAGCCTTGTACGATTGTAGGTTTGTATGGATGGTAATAACTTTGTTTTAATACACAGTGTACCGTATTTTTGGAACATCAATTTGTTCACCATAAAACTGAAGAGACTGCGGGAGGTTTTCGTTTGAAACCTGTAAGACGGCATTATTTCTTTCTTCATTTCTAGGCAATGGTAGTTTCTTTACGTGGAAGCTACCGCCGTTCAATAAATTGGTCTCTATCCTGCGAAATATTTTGTTGTTTGGTTGTTGTATTTCTGGGTAGTTGTTTTGATATGAATTTGCAGCTGCTCAGTATTTCAGTTAGAATGAATATAACATTCCAACATATCAAAATATTCTTCATTACTGAACATATTGTTGAATAATATTTAAAGTAAACAGGAAACAAACTATTTAGTACAAAAGTTTAAGCAACGTGTCAAATACACGTCAAATTGTTCAGATAATTAAGAATGACAGTATTCTTAATTGTCACGATTTTGTTATATCCATAGCAACCTTTCTTCTGTTGTTTTTCAGTTGACTTACGTTTAAAAATCAAACAATTTTCAAATACGTCTTCGTAAATCATTAATCTGCTTTTTATTGAGTTCTGTTAGTAAATTTAGTTATTTACTAGGTTTACCTATTTAATTAAATTATAACCATTTTTTAGGAAAATGTTGTAATGTAAAATATCATTTGTAACAATGGGCCGATTCATTGGTGTGCTCAAAGTTCCTATTTTTTTAACGTGAATCATTGCAGAAAAATATTTTAAAAGTAGAAGTCTATTGTTAGACTCCGTGGCCTACTACTTTTTGAACACTTTTTTTTGTCATTTGTTTTCTGGTATTGGATTTCATAGCCTACTACCCTCAAAACGGTTTTTCTCAAAATTGTCAGTGCAAGTACAAGATTTCTCAAACATGTTGTACATCATTGGAAAGCTCTTTTCACAGGCTATCACATGAGCAAAAAATCCAATATGGCTGCCATAATAAAAACAAATGTTGATACCTGTAGCTCAAAAACAAATGACAATCCAAAGTTGATAATAGCACAAAAAGATTACTCTGTAAAAAGTGGCCTGATAATGTGCAAGTCTTAGACATGTCAGATCAAAGCCTACTTAGATATTAAAGAAAAAAGAAATCGACAAAATTTGTTTTTTTCAAAATAACTCGAAAACAAAAAGAGGCTGGGCAAAATACAAGCCATATTTGGAACGAGCATGAAATTCTACAAAACATTGGAAATTTAACCGTCTCCCTATCTCTAATAATAACGGAGATAGCAATACATTCTCATCTAGTTTGGGACACACTGTATAAACTTCTCTGAAATGGTTAATAATTTTCTTTTTTGATGAAATTTTGTATATATCTATTTTGAAGGATGCCGAATACAGTGGCTACTATTTTCCTCCTTAACATGGCCATAACCCTTTTTTTCATTTTTTGACACAGAAAAACTGCATTAGTAGGCCTTGGTCAGGTGACATAGAGAACAAGTTTCACGGCATTTATAGAGTTTTCATTCTTATATCTTTTGATCTTTTGTTCATCAAAAACGAATTATAAATACAAAAGTTATAGGGGTGTTTCCATTTTAAATGGGCCAGACTATATAAAAAGTTGGAATGGAAAGATGTAAAAAAAATTATTAATTTGGAATGTCAAAATTCGAGTTGTCAATATCATTCTGAAAGTCTTGGTTATAAAATTTGGATCTAACCTGTGAAAATGGCATCATGGACAAACACAAGTGTAAAAACTTTTTGTCAAATAGTGCTTTGTACAATATGGACATTAAACAAATTACTATATATCTTACCTTGATGTAGAAACTTTATTATCTTTGGTATTATCTGTAGGAAATATCCCTGGTTCTAGACCAAACGTTTTCTCAAATTGTGCATACAAATCACTTCTGTTATAGATGTGTAGTTCGAAACCGTTCAACATAACCGAGAGCCTAGTGTCTGAATGAGATAAATCTAAAAAAAACATATAACCTTAATTGAATTAGTTACAAACTTATCTTTATTTGCCATTTGGTTTGGCAGAGCTATTACCAATAAGCAAGTTTCACGAATTTGATCTTGGATTTTGTCCAGGCAGGGTAAAAACGTATTATAATCTATAATCCAAAAATGTTTTGTTAAAGTTTTAAGGAAAAAATGGAAATTAATTAATATTTTCGAAACCGCTGGAGATATTTCTGTGATATTAAGTACAGAGAGACAGCATTTCAATAGAAACATAATTTTCAGCTTTAACAGTGGCGTGCGACTTCGATAATTTTGCAGGGAGTGCGTTATAGTAGGGAATTTTCATAAGAATTGTACACAATTAGTAAGATATATTATTAAAACTATTTTTTTTTAATTTAAATGGACCTTGGAGAACAGTTTTAAAAACTAATTATTTAAATTTAAATGGACCTGGTAGAACAGCTTTAGAGTCCCAGTTAGCGATTATTTGAAAAAATTAAATTTTATATGGAGCTAAAAAATTGCGTTACAAATTTCATTAGTTACAAAAGTTTTTCAGAAAAAAAAATTTCAAAGGGAATGTACCTATCATTGATGATTATAAATATGGCAGGTATTTTTCCTTATTAATTGCTTGGATGGTTTTGTTTTAGTCAACCCATCCAGGTTTTACAAACAATAAACAACAAAAAAGGTTTTTTTTAAACAAATTTGTACTTATCCGCAAAGTTTATTATGTTATTTTTCTTTAATTCGGTACCCACCCAAGGTCCATTTAAATTTAAAGAATTAGTTTTAATAATATATCCTACTAATAGTGTACAATTCTTATGAAAATTCACTACTATAACGCACTTGCTGTGTCCAGACATTTTTTATTTATAGTATACATTCGCATGCTAAAATTTAGCGCTTTTGGACGCAAACTTTGTCCCGGTATTAGGAAATCGTACAAGGCTGACAATTTACACAATTGTTAGTTGATTGTACATTGTACACAGCTCTATCTATAAAATTTTGCGTAAACTAGAGCTACCTGGTCCTGCACCGAGATGGCGTCCCTGTCGTATCTCTCACAATGCTTTCCAGGCTGACATCTTACAACAGCTTTCATTGTTTAGATTTTTACCTACGATTTATTTAAATAGCATAGAGTACAGATAGTCATCTGACTTTGTCCAACATTGTAGATATTACATTACAGAATCTGAAGTGATGTCGATGATTATTTTATTATTAGTTTCGAATAACTTTATTTTCCTTCGAACAAACGATTTGAAAATTGGTACACAACCACATCTGCCTATGTTCTTTTAAGTTGTAGATTTTCGTTTCAATCACTTAAACAATTTGAGAGATATTGCTTTTAAAAAAATATGATTTAATTTTTATGAAGAAAAATTGGCCGTTAAGATTTGATGAACGAACTCATTCAAGCCATTAGCAAAATAAGGGTAATTCCCAAATTTGGTCAAATCAGTGAAGTATTTTTTGAGTTATCCATTGGATACATAAATATATATATATATATATATATATATATATATATATATATATATATATATATATATATATATATATATATATATTATTTAAGATTTTACTTTGATTAATATTTATTATATTAATTTGATGTTTATGTTATAAAATGATATTGATGTTATAGATATTTATCTAAAAATATATATTATATTTTATTAGAATGTGATATTTAAATAAACACCCTATAGATTATTATTGTTATATTTATTTTATTATTTATATGAGAATGATCACCCTTTAGATGTGTGATGCACCTTTTTGGTTGTTTTGTACAGTTTACACCATATTTTATGGGTGACTCTGTATATTTTATAATGTAAAATTTTATCTGAATAAAATGTTTATGACTCTTGTGTTTGAAATTTGGTATATGTGTATGTATTTATCATTTCCAGCTAGCTCAGTGTTATATGGGTTGCATACCCTTCTATATATATATATATATATATATATATATATATATATATATATATATATATATATATATATATATATATATATATATATATATATATATATATATATATAATTAGTGAAATAAATTATTATCAAAATATCTAATGTACTTACGTTATCTCAGTGGTAGGTTCTGCTAAAATAGGGGAAAAGAAAATAGCCTGCAAATATTTCTATTAACCTTAATTTTATCTTATTATGTTTTTTTTTTGTTTCAAAGAATTATGTTTTGGAAAATTTTTGTAACAACTTTTATTGACAGAGTTTTATATTTAAAGCTAAACCGAACCGTTGTTATAAATTTTCAAGCTTACTATTAAATTACAATGATTAATATTATCAACCGAATTTTCGGCTGCTTTTCAAATGTTCGTAACAACAAATATGAATCCCTGATCTGCACTCCTAACTCCCTCTACGTTCTCAATTTTGAACTATGGTAAAATGTAACTAAGATTTCTATTTATGCATTAAATCTTATTTTCCCATAAACGCTTTTGCTTGACGTTTGATCGACAGAAAATATACTGTCTTTTAACTAAATTGATTTGCCTCCTTGTGCTGATTTAGATAAAAATAATTAAATCTCAAACCTTGATTCCTCGCTAATGGTGGTGGGTATCCTTCAATGTAGGTATTCTTGATATATTTACTGTTTATATGGTAATTTATTACGTTGAAAACTTGATATAACCTCTTCTGTTTGTTTTAGTGGCACAATAGATCTTCTTTATCCAATATATACTTTAAATTATTTATATTTAAATGGGAAGCAATAATGATGCTACTCTGGCGTCTGAATTTATTCAACAACCAACAATAATTCATAACAAAAGCGGAAATGTTCCCCAAATTCATCTAATATTTGATATCAAGGCATCCTTTCTTGACATTATTAATACATATATTGGCAGCTGTTCTTCCGGTAAGTTTAAACATCATTATTCTTAAAATTGACATTTGCCTAACCTTTTTTTTTTTGTTCCCTCAGGGCTCGTCCGCGGCCTTGCCGCCCCGATAGCACCGCAACCCTTGGTTGATTGTGCATATTGGCCTAACCTTACTTTTTAACATAACCATCGTCAATAATAAATTCATAAATTAATTAAGTTTATATGCTGCAATCTTGATTTAAAAGTTCCACAACACAAACACTGTCTTTTGGTAACTCCAGTTCATTGTTCACATAAATAAAAATAATAAACTTACATCTAAATACATTATACAAGGGGTTTTTTCATTACCTTTAGGTAATTGATTTATAACATAATTCTTTGGTATGTATTTCATGCTTAAGAGTTTAATCTATTTGCAGATAGGTTTTTGGCTCTTTTAAATTCATTTAAACTGAGATGCTTTCCAAATTTGCTAGTTATAAATTATAAAATTTTAATTAATGATCATTTCAACAAATTATGGCATTATATCTTTCATTGCTTATCCAAATAACACTGACTAACAATAATAGCGAATATGCTTGTATATTAATGTTATTATTTTGTTTTCTGTTTTAGTGTACAGTAAAATATGTCGAACGATGTGGATATGTATACAATTTACAGAGAACCCATATGCATTACGTGTAAACCGTAAGTATTTTACTTACTACTGACCAATGGTACTACTACTACCCCCCATTACTAATCTGATCCCCCAATTTTGTAGATCTGACAATCTACATTATTAAATCAATAATCGAAACTTTACGTTATCATACTAGTTTCCGTAAGGGTTTTCATTTTTGTTTTTATAGACTTATATGGCCTTTGCAATTTCCAGTACAATATATATATATATATATATATATATATATATATATATATATATATATATATATATATATATATATATATATAACATTTTAACTGACCATGAAATGGGTTCCAGAGGCCCTAATTCGCGCTCATTTGTAGAAATGTTACGAAAGTCTCTACCTTTCTATTAGTGAGTTTTCTTAATGAAAATTCACTTAATAAAAAAAATAGTATGCCAATGATTTTTCACAACTAAAAATTATTTTTGATATCCTCATTCTATTGGAAACATAAGAATTCTCTTGAGTTGTTTTCCTGCAATGCGCTATTTTTGAGTAAAAAAATAAAAACTGTTATATTGTCCAAGAAAATCAATGTAGTTAATTATTGTGCCACAAAATTATGTTTTTATATTTTCTTAAATCAGCATTTTATTTATCCTTACATTTTTTCATGCCGCACACCCAAAAATCTTAGGCACCAGCCGCCACTGGTGTAGATCTATTTCACGAGATAGAAAGCGCTAGCCTGATTTTTGTAGCCGAAAAAAGTTGACTGTGTTCCTTAAAACCAGCGAATTCTTGGCAGAATCTATTTTAAGTTTTGCTCCTATTTTAGTACTAGATCTATTCGATTCCTTTCCAGTTCTTCAGCCAACATATTTAATATTTCACGACCTTTGACAACTGCAAAATTTAAATTTAGTGTGGTAGCTCTTCAATCTTCGTTTTAATTTCTGATATAGTTTGATCAAATAAAATCTCTATTGCTTAGCTGAACAGGTTGAAGAGTTCTTCTAAAAAAAGGGGTTCGGCAAAATTGGGAGGTAATGAAGGAACTGCTCCCTGTCGTCGCTCATTTTCCATAGTTGCGAATATAGACTGACTTACAGAAACAAAATGCGATACAAGACTAGATATACCATTTTCAAAAAATTTTTACTTCAGAAATTAATTTTGTGAATTGTGAGAAACAATATTGTGACAGTAATGTATTATTGGATTGTATCGGGGGTGTGCGGTGACATTTTAAATAAGGGAAGCAATTTTCAGAAACTTACCTATTTATAGTGTAACTCAATTCTTCTGTCGTTTTTGGTAAAATTGGTTAATAATGTCATAAAACTGTGGATTCTGGGACATTTCCTCGACGAAGTTATTTTCAATTGAGAAAATTGAAATTTGGGAATGTCTTTCCTGTCCTGTTGAATTTCTAACAAAACTCTTGATACGTTTCAATGTAGAACAATTTCGTTCTACAGGCGCACTAGTAGCAGGAATTGTTAATGCTAATTCACATAATTTGAATGCTTCAGAATATGCATTTTCCAATGTTGATTCTTTTAAGAAGGTTAAGGGTTCACTCGCGTTAGTTTTTGTGTCAATACCATCGGTTTCATAAATGACTGTAAGTTCTGATCGTAATAAGGCTTTGTCAAAATAATGTCCATAGTGGTGGAATAATGATTTAAATGAATCTGCTGGGAAAGGTATCCCCACAAATCCTCCAAAATTACACAATTCAAGAAATTTCAGGTCACTGAGATGATCAAATCTGCAGTTAATTTGCTGCTGAATTTGATCTATGATTTTGTAAAAAAGGCGGCGATAAGAAGTTTGAAGGTCTCCCACATTATCAGTGCGCAGACGCTTTCTTCGTGGCTCACTTTTCCTAATTCCATTGTTTTTTCCAGAACTTATCAAATTCATTCCTTTTTTGAATTATAATGGATTTAAATTCACTAATTTTCTTCAGGCAAAAACCAATGTCATTTGTTTTACATTGTAATATGTTAAATACATTATCTGAAAGCGGAAATATTTCCGAAAATATATTAAGTAAAAAATTAAAATTAAATTCTCTTTTCAAACCATCCAAAAATCTTCTAGAACTATTTATTGTTTCTGCATCCCAATTTTTACTATTTTCTATTATGTTTTCAAAAAGTTCAATTAACGATTCACGGTGTGTGTTTGTGTGTTTTGTTTTTTTAACGTCGGCCTATTTCCGCAACTATGGCCAATCACCGACGCCAGGGAGCAGTTTCACCTCACTATCCTGGAAATTTTGCCGGACCCTTGCCTTTCTGTAAGGACGGTAGGTATATTTAACGTGCCCAACATCGCATGAACACGGGACCGACGGCTTTACGGAGGGGCGGAACGTGCAGACATTCAACTTGCTCAAATACAATGCCAGAACCTCGGTTTATCTTAATGTTACAGTTTGTACTGAAAAAGTGAAAGGAGTACGCTGGGATCGAACCCGGTACCCTTCAGTTCAGAGGCACACATTCTTACCCCTGAACCACAGAGGTTCTACGATTCACGGTGTTCAAATATAGTTCACACAAGTCTGCCGTTGTAGTTCCATCGGGTTGCAGCTACTTTGGGTAAATGTTTTTTAACAATTGAGTCTAAGGCTTGTGTGCGCTTCATAGATTTGGAAAAAAAGCAGCCATTCCACTTAGGGTAGCAAAAAACACCTTACATTTATTAATATGATTTATGGGAAAAAATTAAATTTAATTTATGAGCACAACAGTGTACAAATAGAGCACTGGAAAACGTTTCCCGCACTTTAGCTTGAAGACCTTCTAAATGTCCGGCTATAACAGCAGCCCCATCATAGCTTTGGGCAATTAATTTATTATCAGTCTCCTCAATATCTTTCATAATATTAAGCACAATTTTATATAGAGCGTTTGCGGTACGATCTTCTGTCACATTTTTAAAGCCTAAAAATATTTCTTGCTCCCATCCATTTTTACATAGCGTATTACTACAGATAGTTGACTTAAATTAGTTACGTCGGTTGTTTAATCTACAACAATAGCAATGAAACGAGTCTGTTTAATTTCAGATTTAATTCTGTTCAAAATAATAGTGGCAGCAGCCGCAATTAAGTCATTCTGGCGATTTGATGTCCCGCGAAAAACGTTAGACTGTTCCAAGTGATTTTTTAAACAAATGTCGTATTTGGCTATTAAAGAAACTAGGTCTTGAAAGTTTCCTCTATTTGCAGATGTAGTTGTTTCGTCATGACCCCTGAACCCCAATTCATGCTGACCAAGAAAACACACAACATCAATAAGTCTTTTTAATATGTTTCTGTTTTTATCAACCAGTTCATTGTGTTGGCGATGACTAATTTCTATCTGCTTGTCAACGGCATGTTCAATTCGCGTTTGTTTCAAAGACACTTAATTTTAAAATGGTCTGTAAATGCGCTTTAGACATAACATGTCTTTTTACTACTTTATGTAGATTATTCAGGTCGGAAAACCCACTTTTATTCAACACTCCCTTTTCAGTCACAAATAGACTACCAGGCCAACAAAACAGTTTATTCCTGTTAACCATTTATATTGTTTATAAGTTTTTTCCGCGTTGAAATGTTGAATACATGTTTTAATTCTTGTATTTAAGTTTTTTAGACTAGGTTTCGGCATACCTTTATTAATAATAGCAAGTTTTTCAGTAAACCATAAAGCTGAAAATCCTTTGGTTATCAAAAAACACACGACACAATCACAGTTATTATTACCACTTGTTCGTAAAGTTTGTAAATTCCCACCCCCACCAACGCCGCAGTTAAAAGCTGATGTAGTTGCAGCCATATTAATAATCATAAAATGCCAATGTATTTAACTTAGTCAACTGCTTATTTCTACGAAATAATCAGTGACATTCACGTTGTACGTGCATCGAGTCTTCCAACACATTCTACATGTTGAAATACATGTACATTGCGTCGAGCATCGAGCAAGGGTTTCTCATTATGAGGCCTGCTGGCTACGTGTATTTAACTGAAGTCATTGCATCCACTCTCGTAGTAGCAGGTTCATGCTGTTGGTTGGCAGTCGGTTTACTGGGACAACGTCCTTGCCAAGAGCGCATATACAAGTACAGTATGATGTATAATAAATAATTATGTGTGAGCTTGCGAATTAAAAATTGTAATAGATAAATTAGTTTTAGAATTTGAAATTTAATATTTAAAATACAAAATGGATTTTAAATAATGTGGTTTAATACAAATTATTTTTAAGTAGGTATGTGGTAGTTTTTTTAAGGGAAGCAATGCTTCCCTTGCTTCCATGGACCGCACGCCACTAGATTGTATTTGTATTTTGTGTCTTTAATGTCGGTCTATTTCCCCAACTATGGACAATCACTGGGGAGCAGTTTAACCTCACTATGCTTTATGTAATAATGATATCATATAATGTATATATTATATAATGTGTTTGTGTGTATATATTATGTTTGGTATTAGTATATAATATATAAGTTCTATTATGTGTAATAATATATTTTATACAGCAGTATTTCACTATTTATTTAATAACTAAAAAATAAAAAATTCCATTATCTGATATATTCAATTATTTTCGTTGACTATTGACTCCGGAATAGGACTTGGCAACGCTGTGTGAAATTCAAACAGCAGAGCAAGGCTTTGAGACGCGTGCAAATATCCATGCATCCTTGTTGTATCAAGTGTAAGAATTACCTTAAAAGAATATATTTGGCAACAATGCAAAGTAAATTTAAATGTATAGGCTTTCTCTTAGGGTTCACATAATTTTATTATTTTTTTTAACTAATTTTACCTTTATAGCATCATCAAACTCACACATCAGAAGTTTTAAAGCGAGCTGGAAACCTTCTGTCTCTATTTAGCATGAACTAGCTTCATGAAATTAGGGAATTACAATCAATGAACAAAATGCATGTGTTTCATAGCACTTTAAAACACATAATAGTAGCAAGGTGACATCCATAATATGAAGTGTAGGACAATTACAGTGTAATTGTTTTGAGACTATTTTAAATTGTATTGAATGATTAAAATTGATATCTAAATTACCTTCACTAACATCCTTAGGAACATAGGAGCGCCACCATCTAAATATCAGATAACCGTCTTGTATACGGATTGTATAATCATGTGTGATATAAACAATATCCCGGAACATTATCTTGCCAGACAAAGCATTAAAATTTAAAGAGCCTAAAAGACAAATGTTACAATAAATTTGAGCCATGTAACCTACTAGAACCAACCTACCTATTTTAAAATAGCCTTCAGAGATGTAAAATCTGTTGACGAATTTCGTTATAAGGTATCCTACTAGCCTGGAGTTGTAATATGTAATATAGATAACCCAAGCCATAGCCAATACTAAACTAAACAATAACATGGCAAAATTGGAATCCATTTTTATGTCGTCCAAAACCGGGCGACTGGAGTTCCATTTTGAAGCCTGCGACTCGTTGAAGTTGTACATTATATCAGTCGAAGATTCCATGACTTTTAATCTTATGATTAATATCCACTTACACCTGTATAAGATACCCTACTTTATAATAAAATACAAACTAAAATACACTGATGTTGGTTCTAGTTATCACATTTTGAACTGTTTAATAGGTGAATTTCGTTAACATGAAAGCCTTTTGCTAACCCATCATTTTACTAGCTGACAACTGCTAATTACCGTTCTGATAAAATAATTCATGTAACATTATATTTAGATGGGATATGTGACAACAAAACAATAGGAAATAGTGTATTATATATATTATCTGAATTCTGAACCTGACATGACACTGACACTGACATTCGATTATATATATTTTTTAATTTGTTGACATCTGCCACCTGTCAGTTTTGTATTGACAGCTAAACAATCTTTAAAGCCAAGGAAGCTAATATAGATGTTCCATAGACCAAATGGAAATAGATAGAACATTGTGAGATCACTAGTGAGTGAAGATTTGAATTTGTGATGAGCACTGATAAGTACACTTGGAGATCCGAAATCACCACAACGCATCTTTTTAAAGACCTGACCATCGTTTCACTAACAAAATTAGCGTTATCAGAGGATGAACAATTCTAAACTACTTACTACTAATATACTTGTATACTGAGCCTTAAGTATAAAAGACCAATACCGAGAGGGAGACGAAATCGCAGGCAAATTTTCTGGGTATTGTACTTTTAATTGCCGGACGAGTTTTTTGAACTTCTGTTATAACTTCCCTGACAACTGTCGGAATATTTATCTGTATCAAAGACAGACGCAAACAAAGGACTATATAAATCAGTATCGGCGCTCGGTTTAAGGAACGTTTGTTTTTTATTGCCTTAGAAATATAAATACTCTCGTACGCATCTTGCTTCGCTGGTTGTCTAACAGTTTTGATAAGTTTCAGGTTTTCTTTATCTATCTGGTGGTTATTATCCCAAATACGATGTGCCACTCGTGGCTTGTCTACACTATCGTATCTCAGCTGTGCCAGATGTTCCCTTAATCTGGTCTCAATGGTTCTCTTAGTCTGCCCAACGTATTTAAAATTACAATCTTTACAACATATCTCATAGATACCTGACATTTCACAGCTACTTCGCTAGATTATGTTATGTCGCAGAATCTATAGCCGAAATAATAGGTACCATTGATTTTCCCAGTTTATGAATTCTTCGGAGGCAATATTTGTAGGGAACTTTAGGATTTGTAACTTGTAACCTTCTTCCTAAGACTTTTGTTATAATGTTTCGACAACTCTTTGAACTTTTTTTTACCTCGGTAACCATTTTTGGTACCGGGTTCTTATTTAGTTTTCTATACGGTCCTATCTGTATTGCATTACTCACTCTATCTTTATAATCCGTTTTGTCCAAAATGACAACCTTATCACCTTTATCTGCAAGGCTAGATGCATTCTCACAATAATTAGAACCGTAGACCGGTTTCGCTCTAATTAGAGCTCTTCAGTACGGCATACTACTTGTAGCGAAAATACACCTATAAAGTAATACGGCTATGGTAGCCAGCCTTTCAACACTAAGTGAGTGGTGAAACACGAAGCAACGTACCGCCACCTAGTTGCGGAACCAGGTAGTATGTTGTCACGCCAGTTCCAAATAACACAAAGTGTTAAAAATAGAGACTGTATACAACCAACTAACAATTTAGTAAATTGTCAGCCCTGACCCATTTCTACCCTAATAAAGGGACAAAGTATGTAAGGCTAGATGCATTCTCACAACAATTAGAACCGTAGACCGGTTTCGCTCTAATTAGAGCTCGTCGTTTAACATAAAAACAATCCTTCACTCGCCATCGTTTAACTATTTTCATTTGATTAGAATTTTTGTTTTTAGTGGACTTATTTCCTTTCACATTTTTTCAGATTTTATCTTTGCATGCTTCCGGAATAAAGTTTTTTGAAAATCCGGGTAATTTTTCAATTCCTGTTTCAATGCAATGACGTCTAATAGTTCGTCTTTTTGTGACTGCAAACCGAATTTCAACCCGTTGTTTAAGAGGTCAATCTCATTTTTGTTAAACGACTGCGAAGAAATATCTTCTAGGTGGTCAATTTTCCGAGGAACTGGTTTTTCGTTGTTAATCTGATACTTTACAAGTTGCTTTAATTTTTTATTCTGTATATTGATTTTCTTGATTAACTTTGTGTTAATGATTACAAACATGTTTCTCTGAAAATTATACCAGTCTATACTCTAAGTTACCTAACTTAAAAGTTATAATTCAACCATTTTTGTTTAGCAAAATTTTTAACTTTTTGAACTACTTTTGTGTTTATAGAAATTTTAATATTGAAATTAATGAAATTAGGAAAGACTAATTTCTGTTTGAAAGATTTTAGAAAAGCGATATATGCACCAAATAATCTAATTTGAGTACTTAGCTTTCGATAAAGATTCAGTTCCGTGGACCTGAGAGCCATAATTCTAAGTGAAGATTGGAACCTGTGGTGAGCACTGATTGGTACACTTGGAGAACCCAAATCACCACCACACCACACAAGACCTAACGATCGTTTCACTAACAAAGTTAGCGTCATCAGAGGATGACAATTTCTAAACTACTTACTACTAAACATCACCTTTTTATACTGAGTCTTAGGTAAAGACCCATACCGAGAGGGAGACAAAATTACAGGCAAATTTTCTGTGTGTTGTACTTTTCATTGCCGGACGAAGTTTTTGAACTTCTGTTACAACTTTACCTGCCAACTTTCGTAATATTTATCTGTATCTAAGACAGCGCGTAAACAAAAAGGACTATAAATCAGTGGCGGCGCTCGGTTTAAGGAACTTTTGTTTTTTATTGCTTTAGAAATATAAATACTCACGTACGCATCTTGCTTCGCTGGTTGTCTAACCAACGCTAACTTATTTAGAACAGTTCTTGAAATTGAATAACATAAGTGAAGAGATTTGCAAAGAATATTTACGTTAGCAAACCTTTGTATAAAACAAAATATCTTTCAATTTAACAATGAGTTTTTTTGAACAAACTGAAGGCACGGCAATGGGCATAACCCACTCTCTCCATTCATTATGCGGACCTTTTCATGAGTATGTTTGAGACGGGTTTAGAAAATGAAAGTGAGTGTTGTCCTAGAGTATGGTTTCGTTATGTGGGTGATATGTTTGCATTGTTTAACGCAGATATATGCAAAGTAGATGATTTTATTAAAAGACTGAACTGTCAATTTGATCCAATAAAATTCACCCACGAATTAAAATTTAACAGTAAACTTGCTTTTCTAGATATACCTACTAGTTATTAAAAATAATGACTCTCTTGAATTCGATGTCCACATACTACCTATGTTGTCACGGCAGCTCTAATAAGCGCAAAATGAAATAAATTGAAACTTTGTACAACCAACCAACAATTTTGTAAACTGTCAGCGCTGACCCTTTCTTCCCTTATATGTAAAGCGAGGTTCATTCTTACCATAATTATAAGCACAAACCGGTTTCGGTCTCGTTAGAGGTCGTCAGTGCGTTATACAAATTACAGCGAGAATACACCTAAAGTAATTCGGCTAAGGTAGCCAGCTTTCTAGAACATTGGTACCGTATCTTGGTGTTACTTTGCCACGATTTTGTCATATATTTTTGAATAACTTCCAAACCAAAGACAATATCTTACAACGCTGACGATATGTGGTATATATCTCACTTCAGGCTACTCGTAAACTTATTTACAGTTGTCTGGGCATTCAAGATTATTTTCTATTAATTTTTTTTAACCACCGGGCAAAGTTACCCGTAAAAAGTGTTGCTTTGCCCACTGGCAATAAACACGTAGTTACGGGTATTTAACTACAGTTTAAAGCAAAGTTGTGCCGGTACAGGGTTTCTTTGCCCGCCTAGAAGCCACAAAAAATTTCCGTAGGGAAGAAGTGCTTGAGATGACCAAAAAACCACAAGTTTATAAACTATTATATTTATTTCAGTGCATCTTGCTTTAGCAAAAGATATGATCAACAAATAGATACAATCAATATCACAACATATAGTCTTACGTACATATGAGTTTTTTAAATGCACAAGCATGTTAAAAAAAGCCACTAACTACTCACTAGGAAAATATTAACATCATTTTAACCATAATAAATATTCTGAACAAGAAAACTAAAGGGAACATTCTTAGAGATCATTTGTTTTTTATAATCAATACATATAAAGGACAATACTTTCTGGGCTAATATACCTACAGAAAAACAAATAAAAAAATTTGCCAACATAGAAAAAAATAAACAACTTTCTACCCGTTCGAATGTGTACTGAACTTTGTATATTCTAAAATCAGAGCAAAATGTATCAACTTATCCAACTAAAGTTTATAGGCAATGAAATCACAGTTGAAATTCCAAATTCCTCTTCGATATTCAGGTGGTGCTCCCAAAACCTCAACAAAATCGTTAATTCTTGGCGTCTGTAGATAGCTTGAGATTCCGTTTTGGTCGCCTACTTCTGTTTGGTCTTCGTCTTCTGAAAGTTCTGGATCTATTGTTTGTATTATATTATCTGTCACATTCATGTCATTTTCTGGGTTTTCTTCTGGGAATATTAATTCTTCAAAGGACACAGACTTTCCAGCAGTAACTTTGAGCATTTTTTCCTTCCTCTAGATGCTATTGTAGAGGATCTGGGACTTCTAATTTCCTTCAAATAATCCAGCACCGCGTTGTCAATTTGATCGTGAACATTTTCTTCCAACTTTTGTTGTGGGAGCTTTTTAAGAACTTGTTGAGAATCTAGCGGAATGATTCCTGTTGCCCTAAAAGCATTCTTAATGGTCACTTCTTGATTTATTTGGAGTTTGTCCTTCAGAATATTCAACAACGAAGGAAATGATGTTTTATTGACACAGCTCTCTCATGGATTTATTGTTTTGTAGTCTGTTATTACATCTCTCGAACAAGTTTTGAGGGATTTGAAATATCCCACATGCACTGGTTGAGTAAGGTGAGTTGAATGTGGAGCTAGGAAAACGAATCTAATATTATTACGTTGGCAGGACATAAGAACTTCAATATTGATGTGTGATGATTAAATTATCCCCTATAATAACTTTGGGACCTGACCTTGTACGACTCCATGGAATCGCTACCTTCTCAAACCAGTCCAAAAAACAAACCAAGTGAAACCAATCCGACTTTGTTCTGTGGAATTTAGTAACTTTTGGACCACCAATTAACCATCGGTCATACAACCGTTCAGCTTTGTACACGACATATAGAGGAAGCATTTCACCAGCAACTGTCGCACAAAACATAATGGAAACTGATGACTTATAAAAATTCATCATCCGTTCTGGATACTTCATCCCACGATGAAAAATGCACTTCCTAGCCCCAGGATCGTCTGTGAGGTTAGTTTCGTCATAATTAAGGATATTCTCAGATGGAACATCAGCGATACTGCCAGAAGGATTTTGGAAGTAGGTTCTAAGTTCCTCCTCACTTTTTTGAGCACGGACATACTTAATATTTTGTACGCACGCTGTGATAGTATAGAGCTGTGTCTGTTGATAAAGGAATAGCACCAATCGTTTCCTGGTGTAGTACCATCTTGAAACTGTTTTATGCGTTTGCCTTGCTTTTCCAAATAACTTTTGACGATCATTTTCAAATCAAATTCGGTTAGAGGTGCTCCGAACTCAGCACTTGCAGTTAATAAATCGACAAAATGACGTTCCTCAATTTCGGTGAGCGCTATTTGTCCACCGACGGATCCCATATGTTTCTGTCGATGCTTATTCCAAACCGTTTTTTTCGGAACACGAAAACTGTCCGCGGCCTCTTGATAGGATAGACCTCGGTTCACAGCTTAAACAGCTTTACTCAAGTCATCTTCTGTATAGTCTTTGTACCTTCTACACCCAACTTTTCTTACATAATTTCTTGGCATAATGAATATATCTGCAATGAAAGAGTGCAGATACAGTAATATCACCTCATATAACAAAATTAACAAAAATGCAATTATTTCAAAAATTGTTTCAAAATAAACTGTTGGGTAAAGTCACCCCAAGGTGGAGGCTATTTAACAAACAAAAAAAAACATATAACACACAAAGATACAGAAATATCAGCGTAATTTTTGGTATATTGAGGCACAGGCGTATAATATCCGACATGGTAGACTTAAAGCGACAAAACAATGTTTCAATTCTCTTCTAGGTCCGTTAGTATTTCATCGTCATTAAAGTATGCAATTTTAGGTAAATACTTACATACATGGCCACTGTTACGTTCAGACACGTCACATCAAGCTCGCATCAGCTCTAGTCAACAACTGAAGTATCTCGGTTTACAACTTCACTTCACGTGATTAAATCGGCGTTGCCATTGTTGCAAATTTGTTTATTTTAAAATATTTCAGTTGCGTGGGCAAAGCGACCCCCTGGGGCAAAGTAGCCCAAATACACGGTATGCGTTTCTAATTATGGTGAGAATGCATCTAGCCTTATATATACATTGTCCGATCTTATGGAAGAAAGAGACAGGACTGGCAATTTATGATATCGTTGGTTGGTTGTACACAGTATCTATTTATAAGATTTTGTGTTTGTTAGAGCTGCCTTGACAACATACTACCTGGTTCGGCTCCGAGATGGCGACCCTGTCACACATCTCACAATGTTCTAGGCGGCTGGTTGCCCTGGCCGATTACTTTACGTATATTTTGAAACATTCAAATCCCAACGTCATTGTGTGAAATCTTTCCGGCGGGGGTATAGACTAAAGTCCGTTAATCCAGGGGGTGGAGTTTAGTGGGTATGAGTCCTACACTACCTTGATATCCCACACACTACGGTGTGTGATAATGATGTGTGCATGCAGCATTCTCCACTCCTGATTCCAAAACAAAATAAAAATTCTCGCTGCAATTAGTATAGCGCACTGACGAGCTCTAATGAGAGTGGAACGGGTATGAGTTTCTAATTATGGTGAGAATGCATCTAGCTCTACACGGAAAAAGATAAGCTGGATTGAATTTTTTACGCATAAACATTTGCAAATAAACTGCTTTTTCTCAGAAAGGGTCAAGTAAATCTTTTAAAATAATTAGAATTTTTTCATTTTAATTGTAAGGAAAATGATGTTTTTAAAAGTTATGTTTTATGTAACAATCTAGTTGGCAGAGAAGGAGAAATATAGTCAATGGATTGGAGTGCTGCAACTATAACCCCTGACCAATGAACACGTGCTTGGGTCACATGCGTTAAACGAAGATAGAAGATAGAACATAATTTGCTTAACTTTGACACAAGTCGAGTTCCACCTTAGCGGCTGTGTGGCCATATTAAAAGGGTGAGTTATAAAATTTGAAATCATATTTGTAAATTTATGTTGCACAGTACTGTATATTATTTCTAATTCTTAATGTGAATGAATATATAAATGAAAGAATACCTTTTCGCAAAAATTAAGTGATTATACCCTCTTTCATTATGTTTAATTATCGCTTATGTAATTGACATCAGGTAGTCGGTGGTAGGCGATGCTTTTTTGTTTTACATTTTATGATTAATGTTAAAATATGGAGAAATGAATCATTGATATTTTCGTTTAAATTTTCAAAGCCTGAGTTAGCTTTTTGTCCATTTTTGTTGGTCTTAAAACTGCTGGAAGCTCTCAGTTAAGTCAAGGCACCTATATTTCCCATTTAGATATGTCAGTTGAATTAAATAATACCTCATTTGGGGAAAATTTTACTCATTTTACAGCAATTTGTAAAATTTTATTATATAACAAAATAGACCATGAAAATCGATCGAAATGTGGGAAACCTAAGTGTGCATTGCATTCTATAGACGACATACGTTTCAGTAAAATATGCCATATATTTTTAAGAACAAACAAGCATAGATGATGTAAGTGACTTTGACACTTGGATGACGTATCTAAGTTTAAGGTTATTTTTTTTTTGGAACTTGCTAAGGTAGTCTAATAATGTTTAATATTATCGGGTCCCAAATTTATTTTTTTATTCTTATTTTAAAATTAAAATTCAGTAATTAAATTCTTGATTTATTCTAACAAAATTTGTTGGTATTTTGTGGCATATTTAATTACACAAAATTTATATCAATGCTATCCCAGGCAACACAACTACATAACAATCATGTACTTTGCATGTAACAGCGCGACATTGTACATCGCAGAGATGTACTTTGTAAGGTCTATGCAAGTTACCAGAGCTAGGAAATGTCAGCAACTGCCAACATTGACAACACATCGCAGGGACATGACAGCTTAACATGCTGGAGACATCGCCTGTGCTGTTAAGGAGATGTACTTACTAATATCTCAGTCATGTATCTAGACTTATCTCTAGCATGTAACTAAATAATGTACTTGAGATGTCCTATGATATATTCCCAGTATATAATTCATACTTCATGGCTGTCATGTAAATTATATACATACATACATACATATATATATATATATATATATATATATATATATATATATATATATATATATATATATATATATATATATATATATATATATATATATATATATATATATATATATATATATATATATATATATATATATATATATATATATATATATATATATATATATATACTAAGTTACTAATAATTATTGGTAATAGTAAACTCAATCTGCATCTGAGTTAAGAGTATAAAATATTTATAACAAAAATGAATGGGACAATAAAAACAACAGATTAACTTCTAGAAAATGGAGATATATATTTTATACAACATACAAAACTATAACATTTTCAGTAAATGAAGAAAAAACACAACAAAATTCTCATATAGTATAAAAACAAAAATGAATTCTAAATATATACATAAATAAAAGCTTCTAAAAAATTTAACATGTATTTACAGCAGCACAAAACAATATATTTTCCAACTAACCCTAAATTTATAGAAGAAACAAAGTCTCATAATATAAATATAAAACTAAAAATGAATTCCAAAGGTGTAGGTAAATGCAAACTTCTAAAAAATGTTAACATGTATTTTATGGACCACAAAACAATATTTTTTTCAGTAAACACTAAATAAAAAAACAAAATTCTCATAATACAAATCTAAAAATAAAAATGAATTTAAAACATATGTATAAACTTGCTGGAATTTGTAAACATAGAAACAACAATTATCCCATATTGTCTATATAAATTAAAAGTTAAGCTGTAAATTTCCATTTCTTTGGTAAAATGTGATTTTTGTCATTTCTCTGTTTCCGCTGTCTTGCTCGATGGAAACACTCCGAACCAGAAATTTCACACCCTTTTTTTTAGTTGGTTGTTCTGCAGAATAACATCTGAAATTTCAAAAACAAGCTGTTAGAAAAATTGGTAGTATTTTTATTGTTGTTTTATAAAACACTGTGTCAACCTTTGAGTCCACTGGAGGTATAGATGATAATATTAAAGACATAAATGATGATATTACTAATGCATCATCAATATTTTTAGGTAGTGGGAATTGTATAATAGCGGAAGTCGAATTCGGCTAGACATATGGAAAAGTTGCAACTTCCCTATATTATTTTTATTGCAATCTAAAATTACTACCCTGTATGGCAATGAAGCATGACTGTTAATTTGTTTGTCTTTTAGGTTTCGCGTATTTTTTGTCTATATGAAATCAGTGAAATTACCTTTGGACATTTTACATTAAGAAATGAACGACAATAAAATTATCTAACTCAAATAGTTAATGTAAACACCTCAGCATAACAATTGTTTCTTACGTTGTGCAAACACAAAAGTAATTCTGCTCATGAAATGCGGATTAATAAAAATTGGCGCTAACTTTTGACAAAACCAGTGACACAATAACAGATAGTGTAGTAAACATTTTGTCTAGATTCGCGATTTAAGCACATAATTTTCTGTGGCGGTTTTACTGCTACTGCCATGCAGTGCCATGTTAAATCCATGTACACAAATGCTGTATTGTTTGTAAACAATCGATTTAATTTGCCAAATATATTAGATGTTCATCATATAATAAGTAGTTATACACTTAACCTAAAAAATATACTTACTGGGTAATAGATATATTCTATATAGGTAGGTACTTACCTCGTGATTGTAATTGCAGGATAATGCTTAATGTACAAACACAAAAAACTTCGGCCTAAAACCTAAATTGCAAGAAATAATCCAGATCTACAAGAAAGAAAACACGAAACTCTTGTATTTGTATCTCATTGTCGTGCGTCACATGTCACGCAATAAAAGTTAAAAAATAACCAAGCGTCAATGCGATTCCAGCGATGACAAACGGTGTGGCGTGAATATGAACTTGAATCTATAAAGTAAGGGTCATGATGTGTTAATTACATGCTTAGCATGTTATTTTTCTGAAGTAACAGCGATGTAGTTTATAATATCGCTAGCATATCATTAAAATTAACTTCTGAAATGTAAATTATTGATATGTCGCTGTTACATACTTGGCATGTAAAGGTTAGCCATGTATCTCAAAAGTAACAGCTAACATCGCTAGCATGTACCAGTGTAAGCGCAAAATCATAGGTAACAGAAAACCATCCCAGAAACATGACATGCATGTATCAGGATATGTCGCATTGGTTACTTAAAAATAACATCTCAGCGATGTGAATATCACAATTGTGTTGCCTGGGATGTGCCTAGATATACTAAGCCAACTGGTTTGTCTAATTTTGTAATTTTTAAAATTGATGTAGTGTGAATGAACATGATTTATTTCTTATATGGCTTTGTTGAAAAATTACAAGGCCTACTTTTTTAAGAATGATTATATCTTTTTTTTTTTGTTATTATTTGCTGTACCTACCTATATATGTGTCAAAAATTATCTTGGTCAAAGGTGACAATGAAATAAAAAAACTTTATCTTGAAATATCAGCCTTTTGATATAATTCTTTTAAAGTTCATTAGGTTACCTGTTATAAGAGCTGCCTATATTCCCAAATTCCATTTATCTACTACTACACCAGTTCAGAAATAGGTTTCAGTCATGTAAATTTTAGGATCTGTGATATAATTTGGGAACTGCTTGATAATACCAAGAAAACTTTACCAAAACTACTTGTTAATCTTGGACAATCAAAAATAATGTACATAAATGCATGATACTCATAGGCAAGTTTGTTAATATCCATGGTCATGCTGGACCTAGTTGATTTTTGATATCGTAATATATTATAAGGAAGGACATTAAAAATTAACATAATATAATGGGTATTCTAATATTTTGATGCCTTGTCTGCTTATTTCAACGATATAGTTGGCTATGGTAGGGCAACAGGTTTTACCATGCATAAGTACAGTGTCAATTGTTTAAGAAAAACTTTTGTTTTATGTAGGTTATGGTAATGTATAAAACATGGATGTCATTATGATTTTTCTGGTTCTTGTTTATTACAGAGAAAAATTATTCTTGATAAAACATTGTATAGAATAAACCTATTTTCCATAAGAATGAATTCTATTGTTATATGAGGTCTATCCCAAAAGTACCTATAAACTGGTCTTGAAACTTCATGAGTGTGTTTGCGAGGGGTGCTCTTCAATGCTTTTTATACTAGACTATACCCTGGAGGTACAATTAAAGCCACAACTCTCCAACTTAACCATCCTTGCCACACACATCATCCCAGAATGGACATTTCATATATCAGAGAGCAGTGAATCTACCTCACGTTTCTTGAAAAACTTGGAAAAATAGTAGAGAAATTTTTGAGCATTTGAAGATGTATGTGCATGATTTGTTGAAGGAATCGACCCTCCACAAGTGGTTAAAGTAGTTTTGATAGGGCTGAGGAAATCTAGGTCAACATTTAAGATCATGTTGATGTTTTCATTGTCTTAAGCAACCCCCTCTGGCCAAATTGTTGAATCGAAGTTTTTATCACGAGATTTTGGCACGTTTTCGAGCTCATGTGTTGAGCATTCGACTGAATTTCACGCAAGGGAACGTTGGATCCTTCATCATGACAATGCACCTGCTCACAGGTCGTTGGTTGTTTGTGAGCTTTTGGCGGAACAATCGATCGCAGTCGCCAATCATCTGCCCTATTCGCCTGATTTGGCACCATGTAATAACTTTTTATTCCCAAGGTGTGTTGCCGGGACAATATTTGAGGGACGTGGTGACCATCAAAGCGGCTACGACGAGCCAGCTAAAAAGCCTGACCTCACAGGATTTTAAATTGTGTGGGACCTACAGTGGTGCCTCAGCGAGACCGGTTGTTAAAAGTTTATGGAGTTCTAGCCAGAATAAAAATATTAAAATTTAGAATGAGGTATAATTGATTGCATTTTCCTTAACTAAAATATTTTCAGATTTCTAGCATTTCCGGTTATACCGGAACACGCCCACAACTTTGTTATTTTTAATGGAACATCCTGTATATGTTTTGCTCTTTTAGATGGAAATAATTTTTTGAATCTTTTATTCAGGCTATACCATGTCCATCTATTATGGTTTTTCAGAAAAAAATTCATTTCCTAAATCTGACAGCTGGTTGATATTTACAAAATGGGCTGTAACTCCTATTTCCAATGGACTATAATAGTCCGGTTAGGAAATTTCTTTCCCGCTGGTTCATAGTTTAAATTTATTACCATTGCTGTTATATGGGTATAGTTCCATCACCTGTACAGTTTGAATTAAGCAATTCTTATACTTGAAATGATCCAGACTGAGAACTTTGATATTTTAACTGTTAATTTCCAATTTTAGAATTTAAAATAACGTTTTTTATTGTGAAATATCGAAAATTGAAATTAAGAATGCACGACCGTGTGATGTAAGTCGATAATTACTGGTTGACATTCCCACATCACAAATGTCATTTAACCTCCAAAAATTGAGTGGCTTTGCGAAGCTTCTTGTCAGCATACAGATGAAAGAAAATAACTGAAAAAAATCTATCTAGGGTGAGATAGCCTTTTCAGCAGCAATCTGCAAATTTGGAAACTAGAATTTTTGCCTCGCATCATACATATTATAATGAATAAAAGGTCTGGACGCAGCAAGTGCGATATGGTAGTGAATTTTCATAGAAATGATCTGGTACCAAACATTTTTTCATTAAATGCTTATGACATTTTTTTCTTGTAACATAGAGAGCTCAATTTTGGTTTATAGGGGTTCTGGGCGGAGTAAACAGGATTTTAAGGAAGTATAGCGGCAAAATGCTAGCTGGTTTTTTTCGCACTTTCCACTTCCATTTCCTTTTTATCTTCTTCCCCGACCAGCACCCCTATTAACTCCTGGTCCCGTAACTTTCTTGGGGGCTGTTTGCAAGAAATTTTTCTTGTGGTATATGCATCCAGAAAGGGTTCTAAGCATGTTTCTCAATTATTTTTTTCTAAAAGTCCCCCGTGTACTAAACTGCAAATTTACCGAAATTTTAATTTTTATTTACAAATGAAATGTACCTGCCAAATTTTAAACGTGGCAGGTATTTCTTCTTTTTAATCGCTTGGATGAACCGTTTTAGTCAACTCAATCGAAATAGTTTCTGCAAACAAAATAAAAAATGTTTTTTAATACAAATTTGTAGTTAATTCTTAAATTTAGTACACACGTTGCCTTTATATGGGTTTTACTGTGTATCAAAACTGAAGATTCTAGTTTACTGGGAAATTAAGTGATCACCATTTGAATTTTTTTTTGAAACTTCGCTACCACCAAAACTCTTTTCAATGCATATTTACTATTACCGTGTTCATACTTTTTGATAATGAAATAAATATAAACAATAGAAAATTTTAATAATTTACACTGAACATCTGATTATATAATTTAAACTGCTTTATATTATTATGTTACTTACTTTACTTCACATTTTCCATATACTACATAAAGAGTAAAGAAAACCATGAGTACCTAGGTATTATACTTATATTAGTTTGAGGTAGGTATATTTCTTCTTGAAATAATCTTGTTTCGCTTAGTAATACATTTGATGGGACGTTCAAATAATAATATTATACTGCAGTCAACAGCAGAAGGCATTTGTTAAAGTTAGGTTAATATTAAAAGTTGGATTTTTATTTACCTGCTCCTGTTTTTATTAACCTTAGAATATAGGTCGTTATTTTATATTGTAAGATTTATAGGTATGAGTGGAGTCTATTTCAAGGTTATCTTCTTCTTTGTTAATGACGTCTGTTAGTTTGGAGGTTATGCTTAGAACGCACACGTTTCTCTCGTGACTCCTGTCAGTTAGCAAATGACAAATAGTGGTGTTGTCAGATAAAACTGGGGAGGGAGATGGCTTTTAAATACCGTGAAAATGGGAAGCTTAATATTTATACATAATAAAACGTAGTTTTAGATTGATTTTAAACAAATTGAATCACTTTCATTAAAATTGTTATTTATTAACATTTTTCTATCTCAGATTCATATGAGAATTGTCGCAAATGGCAACCCCACTGATTTTTTATTGTGACATACTTTCGTAGCCTGTGTGTTCAAAGCTTAATTTGAAGATTTTGTTTGCAATGGCAGCGGAACCCTGATATATCTGTCTGACCTTGTCCAACATTAGGGGCATCCATTCAGAGGTAATTTCAGGTCAGATCGTAAATTATTTGTTTTTTATTTAGCTATAACTCAAGATTTACTGAACCAATTGAGTTTAAATATGGTAGATACGACCACTTATATGATATCTACATGCTTGTAAAGTTTTAGTTTAATACCTCTAGTAATTGAAAAGATATTGAGTTTTCCAACAGTTTTTTGAATTTTTTTTTTCTAAAGGTAATTGAGTGTCAAAAAAACTGTCTAACAAACTCATCCAAGCTATTAACAAGATGAATGGGATTTCCAAATTTGGTTTTGATTGGTCAAGTATTTTTTGAGTTATCGGTCGGATACACACACATGTATATATATATATATATAAACTTTTAACTGGCCTTGGATTTCGGTTCTAGGGGCCCTTATTCGCGCTCATTTGAAGACATTTTCCAAAAGTCTTACCATCGATACCTCTCTATTAGTGAATTTTGTTAATGAAAATTCAGTAAATACTAGAGTCTAACTAATCAATAGAACATTTTATATTTTCCACATTTGTTGACATTTTGCAATGCTGTCGATCTTGCCGCGTTCGATGCAACAACTTTGCACGTCAAATCGGCACTGGATACCTGCGCTAACTTAAAAGTACGAGTTAAGGGAAGACATATGAATTTTCTAAAATGCAGGGTTTGATTAATTCCTCATTTTCTCATTTAAAATCTGGTTCATGGTGATATTTTCCCCAATAATAGTAAAATCTCCATAGATTATCGTATTTGTGAACTCATAGTTAAGAAATTAGATTTAAATATTGTAACAGGCGATTGAAAAGTACCCATATCTTTTGCTCATAAGAAATGCATGGTGCGTGAATTAAAAGTTCTTGCGTTAATTAGATATAAAGTTGAAGTCCATTGAAGATAGTACTTTAAACATTGCTTTATCGGGGGTATTCTATAAAATAAAAAAAATTGCCTTGGAATAATTCCTAAATTCTTACTTTTCAGCAAAGGTTAAAAACATATTTTTTATATATATATATATATATATATATATATATATATATATATATATATATATATATATATATATATATTAACTACAAATGTTGGCAAGACCACCTGAAACTCTATTTCAGTTGCTTACGATCTCGTGGATGATGGAACAACAATTTAAATGCACTTCAATTTAGGTTGGCTTTTTGTAAACTTTTGTTCTATAATAGTGTTCAAGCTAGTGTGGATGCTAGTTGCTCCTTAAATGATAGTTTAGGAAAAACTCTTGCATACATTGCAAAGAAATGTTATTAAAAATATATTCTGGCTATCATTCTAAAGTTGATATCAACAATTACTCATCTTCTACGAGATTTGTTTCCAATGGCAAATTGTATTTTCCTTCTGACGTGATTGTTGAAATAATTAAATATGTAGAGATAGCATTGAGGAGCCAAATTGTTCTTAATTATATAGGCAAGAAAAACTTCAAAAGATACATTTTAACATCTGTTATGCAGAATTTCATTCAAAAATTGAACTTATTTCACCCACACACCCTAGTGTAGATGAAAATCTGCACGAGATGGCCATCATTTATGCAGACATTTGAATCCTAACTCATGCTAGGAAGAAAACTACAAATTTTAAGCGCAGAAGCGACAATTTGCCACAAGCTGAATAAATATTTCATCATGTTTGATATAATTTTTGTGAACTATACTTTCTATACTTAAAATATATAATTAAAGGACATCCTGGATTAAATCTAGTTGTTAAGATTACATTATAATAAGCTTCCTTTGAAATTATACTCATTTCAACGAGCATTTTGCAAAATGGTTCAATAACAATCATAGTTAATGATGACAATGAATCAATCCAATTGTCTGAAAATTTCTGTGATAATATAAGTTGAAAAAATAATCTCTTTTTTTCAATAATAAACGTTATAAAAAAATCACGTTATTCCTATAACTCCTGAGCTCCGGATGCCTCGCAGGTGATTTCTGTTACGTCCTTGGCGATTTTGGTTGTTGCCCTCGAATTTGGGGATTTCCAAATGAAGCTACAAATGTGCACTGGTTGGCTGTTGTGACTCTGTGTGTTTTTGTTCCTTCTTCCAGCTTCTTTCCATCTTCACCTGGCTATACCACACTGATGTGAGCTAATAAGCTTGAAAGCGTTTTATAAAAAAGTCACGATATTCTTATAACTCCTGGGCTCCGGATGCCACGCAGGTGATTTTTGTTACATCCTTGGCGATTTTGGTTGTTGCCCTCGAATTTGGGGATTTCCAAATGAAGCTACAAATGTGCACTGGTTGCCTGTTGTGATTCCGTGTGTTTTTGTTCCTTCTTCCAGATTTTTTCAATCTTCACCTGGCTATACCGTACTGATGTGAGCTAATAAGCTTGAAAGCATTTTATAAAAAAATCACGATAATCCTATAACTCCTGGGATCCGGATGCCACGAGGGTGGTTTCTGTTGCCTCCGTGGCGATTTTGGTTGTTGCCCTCGAATTGAGGGTCTTCCAAATGAAGCAACAAATGTGCACTGGTTGCCTGTTGTGACTCTTGTGTTTTTGTTCCTTCTTCCAGCATGTTTCCATCTTCAGCTGGCTATACTGCACCTTTGGGGGCTAATAAGCTTGAAACACGTATATACGGTGCGTGCGTGTATGTGCGCGCGCGCGTGTGTGTGCGTGCGTCACACCGATGACTCAAAAAATAATGGGCTGATTTCGATAAAATTTGGCATGTATATTTCTTTTGTAAGTGGCTTGGATAAGTTCGTTAGCCAAGAAAACCGAACCAGGTTTTCCGGGCAAATTTTGAGTTTTCTTTTGAAAAAAAATATCCCAAAAAATAAAAAAACTATGGTAACCAAATTTGGTAGGTAGGTTTATGATATAAAAGGTAAATTATATACCAAAACTTAGATGTTTATGTTACAAGAAGAAAAAGTTATAAAAAAATATTTGGTGCCAGGTCATTACTATGAAAATTCACTACCGTAACGCTCTTGCTGCATCCAGACCTTTAGTCATTATAATATTTATGATGCGAGGCAAAAATTTTAGTTTCCAAATTTGCAGATTACTGCTGGAAAAGTTGTCACCCTAGACAGATTTTTTTCAGTAATTTTCTTTCATCTGTATGCTGATAAAGAAGCTTCGCAAAGGCACTCAATTTTTGGAGGTTAAATGACATTTGTGATGTTGGAATGTCAACCAGTAATTATCGACATATGTCACACGGTCGTGCATTCTTAATTTCAATTTTCGATATTTCACAATAAAACACGTTATTTTAAATTCTAAAATTGGAAATTGATAATAATAATAATTGTGTATTGGTGTCTTTGCACAGTGATGCATTACACAGGTCATGTACTTATGCGTACAAACGAAATCACAAAAGTGATAACATACATCTTATTCACAAATATACATACAAATCAGCAGCATAGGTCAAAACACGCAATTAAAACCTGCATGAATATACAGAAACATAAAAATGTGGATTAACGTCCAAACAAAAAACAAAACAAAAAAAAACAGCACAAAACAGAACAAGTCAACAAAAGTCCTGCGATACAACAATATCCATGCATGGCGTGAGAGCGTTTATTTTATGCGATAAGCAAAATATTCATTAAATGATTAAAAAGGATTGCTTATCAAAATGTTCTTAATGGCAGACTTGAATTTGTTGTAATGTAAATTTCTTATGAGGGAGTTTGTTATAAAATTTCATTCCATAGTGGTTGGTTCCGTTCCTTGTTCTTGTTAAGCTTGTGAAATCGACTGCGAAGTTATCTTTACCGCGTGTAAGATGACTGTGAATGGTACTGTGTCTAGTGAAGTCTGATTCGTGGCACTTAACATATAAAAGACACTGCAAAATATAGACACAAGGTATTGTAAGTATCTGAAAGCTTCTAAAGTGGCCACGACAGTCATCTCTATACCCTAAACCGCCCAGGATTCGGATTGGCTTACGTTCGGTTGCGAAAACAAATTCAGAGTGTGGTGAGTGCCCCCATATCAGAATGGCATAAGTTAAGATACTATGCACACATCCATAGTATGCACTTTTTAAGGTATGAGTAGAGACTTGGGCCGAAAGACTCCGCAGGAGAAACATGCCACAGGATGCCCTCTGACATGCATAGATGCAATGCGAGTCCCAAATCAGCTTGCTGTCGACCATAACTCCAAGGAACTTCACAGGCTCGGTGTTAGCGCCAATGACGAGATTGTGCTTTAACGAAAACAATAAAGACTCCGATTTTAGGCTGTTCAAGCTGACAGACATCTTTTATTCTGCTAATGGTAGAGTGTACTGTATTGATGTTTGGATCTGAGAAAACAAAAGTCGTATCATCAGCAAATAGAACAAAACTACCCAAGTCAGTTGATTTTGGTAGGTCGTTGATGTATATCAAGAATAAAAGAGGCCCAAGGACAGATCCTTGTGGCACACCGTATTTTAGATCTAATGTAGGTGATTTTTCATCATTAACTGACACAAACTGAGATCAGTCTTTCAGGTATGATTTTAAAAAAGTGATATTGTCGGTATCTGATAGTTAAAATATCTAAGTTCTCAGTCTGGATTACTGTAGTACTCCTTATATTTATTTTCATTTGTTACATTTTTTTGTTACTTTTAGTTATTAGGATGAATGGAAGAGCGGCTGGTCCGAACTCTACCTATTCTTCTCATTAAACTATTGGTATTGTAACTTTATATATGTATGAAATGAATTATAACAATAAAAGCATAATAATAATACATTTTTGGTCAACTTAAACGATTTGATAGCACATATTATCTAACATGTTACAGGGGCATATTAATTTGAAGTCAGGATGTTTAGCTCATTCTTTACGAAGGCCATGTGCCAAGCAGACAATAACACGGTTGCCACCATGGATTCTAGCCGGCAACCCCCTAAACAGTTGGGGCTAGTAAGCTCCCTCAATGCTAGAAGAACCATTGCAGCGGCCGCTGTAGCTGAAGGAGACAGCTGTGAATTCGCTTCCCTCCAATACTTCGCTCTTTGTGGGCTCGGAGGTAACTTTTATACATTATATAATATAGATTTTAAATAAATAATGATATCACCAAGCTGAATTGTCCAATGACCTGTAATCAGAAAGTACAGGAATTTTATGAAGGTTAATATTTTTATTTCGTGTTGAAGGTGTGATAAAATATATCACAGCCAGTATCTTGGACGTGCCTTTAACCCTCCGGCGGGCGCGCTATTTCAGATCTCATGAGCAAGCGCACTGCGGCACTTTAGGCTGCGTATAGAAATAGAAAAATGCGCAAATTCAGTTTGAAATATAAACTTTATTATATTATTGGAAGCAAATATAAATAAAATGTAATTAAATTTTAAAATAATATAATGATAACAAGCTTAGAATAAAAGCTAATTCCTACAAGGTAAAAATAGAGACACAAACATTAATGTTTAGATCTTACCTGGATGGAAGGAGGCAATTTGTTGAGGTTGGGGGCTTCAAGTCTGAAACCTATCACATAGCTTTGGGAGTGCCGCAGGGTTCCATACTCGGTCCATTACTGTTTAATATATTTATTGACCCAGTAAAACATGTTTTACATGTTCCTTTTTTAATGTATGCAGATGATATTAAGATTTTCGCAAATATTTCGAGTGTTTGTGACTGTTTGCAGCTCCAGAACAGTCTTCAGATTCTTGATGAATGGTGTTGTCGGACTGGTCTTTCTATGAATGTTTCCAAGTGTTGTGTGATGTCCTTTACTCGAAATAAGCACGCAATTACTTTCGGGTACAATATAAGAGGGCTTCCACTTGATCGCCCCGGGACAGTTAGGGACCTTGGAATTGTTTTTGATGGTACTCTATATTTTAAACCACACTACGGGCAGTTCTGCTTACAAAACTCTTGGGTTTCTGATAAGAAACAGCAAAAATTTCTCATAGACTGACACCCTCCTCCTGCACTTTCGTTGTTTGGTTAGGTCCCGACTTGAATATGGCTCAGTTGTGTGGGCTCCTACTTATGAGATACAGGTGGCAAGTCTAGAATCAGTGCAAAGGAAATTTCGCAAATTTCTTCGCTTTGGTCTGCAGTCTGTCGATGCGCAGGCAGTACAGTTTCGTTACATTTTTATACAAACTGGTTAATTCTGTGTTCGATTGCCCTAATCAAAAATGTGCGAATGGTCTGACGACCGCAGCCATGAAATAAGACAACACACACACACTTGCCCTAATCTGCTTCAGCAACTTAACTTCAATGTGCCTCGTATTGCAGCACGTTTTCCAGGCACATTCTATCTCCCGACTGCTCGTACGATATTGCTGCGATTGTCTCCAATTTATCAGATGTGCAATGATTACTCTGTACTGCAAGACCGCCTAGATATCTTCTCATGTAATATATCAGAGATATAAATGTTTTTCAAAGCGATCTAATTTGTGACTCTTTTGTGTAGTTCGGTTGATTATTATTTGTTATTATGTTTTGTGTATCGGCCCATCCTTAGTTTGGCTTTAAGCTGTTGGATGGTGTATGAATAATTAAATGAATAAATTGATTGGTTAGGATTAGTTTATAAAAAATGAAAAGCATACATGATATAAAAGCTACATAATTCTCACAAAATAGACAGTACATTCTTGGATAAATAGCAAATCAGTCTTCTTCCATTGGAGGATACAAGCAAATATTGCAGCACTGTTTTTTCAATGTGTTCTTTTTTTTTCCCTCAGGGCTCGTCCACGTCTTTGCCACCCTGATAGCACTGCAGCCTTTAGCTTATTGTGCATGCCCTTTGTCTTGTCTACTCCACCCATTTCAAAATCACTGTGCCTTGAGCTAGTCTGCACAGCAATTGGTAGGGTGAAGTTTTATAATGGTCTGTCTCCGGTCTAGGCAGACCGTAGATCAGTTGTCTTTTGCAGTCCAGAGCTTTACATTCGCCCAGGATGTGCTGGGCTGATTTCTCCCCCTCGCTGCAGAGTCTGCATGCCAGATCCCCCTCGAACCGCCCTATTTTATGCAGGTGTTTCTTGACGGCCATGTGTCCCGTCAAGAGTCCTGTTATATTTCTGAGCTGTCCTCTGCTAAGATTTAGCAGCTCCACAGCTCTCTTTGAACTGGGTTCCTCAATTACGGACTTCCCATCTCTGAGCGCTGGACAGTCTGTCCAGTACACATGTGTTCGTTTCTGACCCAGGACTTAATGGCTCCCCTGGCAGTGCTCTTTGTCACACCCAGAACGGGTTCTGGTCACATAAATGATTCTGCTGACCCTCTATTCGCGAGAGTGTCAGCTTCTTCATTGACTTCGATCCCCGAGTGACCCGGCACCCAGATGAGGGTGACCTCATTCTGTCCAGCCAGGTCGTTCATCTCGTCTCGGCATTCACTTACCAGCTTGGAATTTACCTGTGGGCTACTTAGTGCCTTAAGGGCTACCTGGCTGTCTGTGACTATGAGGATCCGCTTGTTGGTGTAGCCCCTCCTCTTGTTCTCCCGCACACAGTGCAGGATGGCGTACATTTCAGCCTGAAAGACCGTTGCATGGGCTCCGAGGGAAATACTATGACTTACCCTCGGTCCTTCTGAATAACGGCTCCGTCTGTGATCCAGACGAGCGCGCCCTGTGGTAAGCCAGGCGTCTCCTCCCGCCATGCCTCACGGTCGGGGATTTCCACTGTAAAATTGTTTTCCCTGCAGATTGGCCGGCTCGCGAAGTCTGACCTCATTTCTAGCATGGGCTCCTTCACGATCTCCTGAATTTTGCAATGTCCCCTGCAGCCTGGGTTGATCTTCAGTCTACCATTGCAGGCTAGTCTGTATAGTCCTAGGCTGTTCTCCCTCATGATAACTAGGTGGGGGGGATTGCAGATCCAGCAACACCTCCACGGCAGCTGTTGGGGTTGAAGTCATGGCCCCTGTGATGCCCAGGCAAGCCAGCTTTTGGATCTTGCCTAGTTTTTGTTTGGCCCTGGATTGTATCACCATAGGACACCAGACCAGTGCCGTGTATGTTAATGATGGTCTGACCACCCTTGTGTACAGCCAGTAGGCCATACTAGGTCTTAGTCCGCACGTTTTTCCATATAACCGTCTGGTGACGGCCAGGGTCATAACTGCCTTACACAGTATTTTTTCAACGTGACCATTCCAGGTTAGCTTAGAGTCCAATACGACCCCAAGATATTTTGCCTCCCTGGCCATTGGGATGTTTTTACCGTATTGAGTGAAAGTTCTCTGGCTCTCCCACTTTCTCATCGTAAACGGTATGGCGGTTGCTTTCTCTGGGCTCACCCCAAGCCCTCGGCCAACCGTCCACCGTTCCTCCACTTTCAGTGCTGTCTGCATGCGCTCCCACACTGACTGTACCCTTTCCTTGGACTATGATGACAATGTCGTCCACATAGCCCTGTACCTCGTACTTCCCTCCCGAAAGCCTCCCTAGCAGGTTAGAATTAGTTTATAAAAAATAAAAAGCATACATGATATAAAAGCTACATAATTCTCACAAAATAGGCACTACAGTCTTGGATAAATAGCAAATCAGTTTTCTTCCATTGAAGGATACAAGCAAATATGGCAGCGCATTTTTTTATATATTTTTTTACTATTGTAGGGTCTTCCCGCACTATTTTAAATTTGAATTTGATGTTTCCGACAGCTTCGACCGGCTAGTAGAGGGCGCATTGTTGACATAACTAGAAAGGAGAAGCTCCCTGTTATGATTGTGGGGTAGTTATGTGATGTTATGTTGAATGTGAGCTCTTCATATAGTTACAAAATATATATTAATTAATTAATTTCAAGTGTTTAAGAGTGTTATTATTCCATCGGCCAACCCACACTATGTTCTTTACAAATAAATATATTCATAGGAATCACATATGTAACGGCTGTTTTGATATTTTTGTGAGCACTGCATATGTGGCATCTACATGTGCGTCGTTGGTTGATTAACTGATTCCTCAATCACTGGTCAATATTTTGAAAGGAAGGCTTTTACATTTTTGGGAAGAGTAAGTATTTAAGCTCGCTTCTTTAGGTGATCCTCGATGAGATC
Organism: Tillus elongatus; assembly: GCA_964006375.1. NCBI lineage: Eukaryota > Metazoa > Arthropoda > Insecta > Coleoptera > Cleridae > Tillus > Tillus elongatus. The sequence continues at coordinate 28,368,921 of OZ023270.1, forward strand.
AAAACCTAATTTGGTGAGAAACTTTCGTTTTCTGAGCTGATCCTCTAAGGGTCTTGCATTGTTGAAAATTAGAGTTGATGCCTGAAATATCGAGGATTCTAAAGAAAATTGTAAGAAGCCAACGTCTGGTAATATTTTGTGTTGTATAGGAAGCACATTTTTGATCGACGGTATCAACACCACATTTTGTCCTGTTGCAATCCAAAATAATATGCAGTTTATTTGATGCTTCATCTACTTCCCATGTATCATGCATGGTTCAAAGTAAAATCACAGCCTTATTCTTTTTGGTCACAGACACTTCATCTTTAAGTTAAGACTGATTTAAACATGTAGATGTGTCCAGCGTACATAATGTATCATCATGTAACATTGTCTTGTTATCAGAATGTGCGTGGCTTACAAACTAAAGTCGATGAATTCTATGCTTCGGTGAGCGATTGTGAGTTTAACATTATTTCTCTAATCGAGACATGGCTAACGGATGATATGTCAAGTGATCAGTGGTTTCCTGATGGGTATGCGGTTCTTAGGCGGGATAGGCATGTGGATGCTATGAATGTTTCCCATGGGGGTGGTGTTCTGGTTGCCGTGCGAACACCTGTTGTGTGCAAAGTAATTGAAGTGGATATATTGAACAACTTTGTACCATCTATTGACTTTCTTACCTGCAGATATGCTTCATATCATCTGTTTTTGAGAGTTTTGCAGACGAAGCCCAAGTCCAACGTGTTTTAGTAGCCATGGGTGCACTGCATGCAAATGGACAAATTAAGCGTGCGAACAGAGTTATAACACCAATGCTTTCAAAATTAAGTCCAGAATTAAATAAATGGGACCCTGTTTTGGATCGGGTAAAGTACTGTATAAATAACAATGTCTGTGGGTCTACTGGACAAACACATGCTAAACTTCTTTTAGGCTGAGACCTGAGGGGTCGCATCGAAGATGGTCTCACTTATACACTGTATTTCAGGACTCATCAAGTATTAGTGAACTTAGAACCGAAGCAGCTGCTAAGGTTGAGGCCACTCAAAATATAAGCAAACCATACTATGACAATCGTCACAAGCCTCCACGTAACTTTCAAGAGGGAGAATTTGTAATGGTATCGAATGTGGCCCCTGGGGTGAATAAGAAATTGAGGCCTCGCTTTCGAGGCTTGTATGTAATAGAACAGGTCCTACGCTATGATCATTACGTGGTAACAGATATTATAGGGTACCAAAATTCACAAATTCCTTACAATGAAGTACTTGACTCTTCTCGTCTGAAAGCATATTCCGTATAAATAATCAGTTTAATTGTTAATTTGCCACTAGTCGTTAGTTTTTGCTATGAAAATATTAAATAGGAGGTTATTTTAATTACTTTTTAATTTTGAAGTATCAAATAATCATGAAATTTAATTCATTGATTGTTGTTGCCCTTACTTGGTGAAACTTGTCCATACTACATACAGACTTTGAGACTACTTCTCTGGCTTCAGAGAAGTAGTCTCCAAGTCTGTATGTAGAATGAAATTTAACATTATTTATTGTCCAAGAATACATTTTTTTATTTGACAAAGCCACCAGTAAGATTAAAAAAAAGTTTATTATAGTTCTAGAGTATAGTGTTAATAAGTTAAGAAAGCTAAGCTTATGTATAATGCTTATATACAGAAATCACATAATAAATGTAAGTCAGCTTGGAACCTTGTAAATAAGATTACTGGCAGAAAACACATGAACAGATGCATTGAAGTGGAAGACTTTCAAGAACAGTATGAAACTGAGGAAAATACATTGAACAGAATTAACGGTCATTTTGCGGGTTCATTTAAGTCTAACTCAGGCATGTTGTCAAACTCTTCGCAGATAAGAACTGTGGACAAAACTATTTTCATGAATCCAGCTTCAGAAAATTAGGTAATTAATATTATAAAACAAGTTAAGAACACAACTCTACTGGACCTGATGGTATACATGTTAAACTGCTGAAACTTTTGGCAAGTTGTATAGCACTACCAATTGTCTACATTTTTAACATCTGCTTGTCAACTGGTACATTTCCAGATATTATGAAGAAATACGTAGTTACCGTCATATATAAAAATTGTAAAAAAACCCATCCAGACAGCTACAGGCCAATCACCCTTCTCAGTAACATTTCTAAGATAATAGAGAAGCTATTGGCTGAACGCATCTTGGAATTTATGACCAAGAATGGTGTGTTATCTACCAAACAAAATGCGTATTTAAAAATACGCATTTAAAAATGCGCTCAACTGACAGGGCAATATATCAGCTGTTGGGGGAAATCAATGATTCAATAAACCACACAAAAAAAAACAGCTGGGATATTTTTAGACCTATCCAGGGCATTTGACACCATAGAACACTTAAACTTATTGGACAAACTTTACAAATTAGGAATTAGGGGAAACTCACATAACTTGCTAACATCATACCTAAACAATAGATTACAAAAAGTTCAGTTGGGAAACAAAAAGTACGTACCTCTGGCTATCTTCCCATCAAGCGAGGGGTACCACAGGGGTCTATCTTAGGACCTGTATTGTTCATACTGTTTGTGAATGACCTGCCACAGATTAGAACTGATAAACGTGCTATGCAGATGATACATCAGTGGCAGTCCGATCAGAATGCTTGGAAGGTCTTAAGTGTGAAATTAAAAATGGTATATCCACACTAAAAAAGTGGCTTGATGAAAATCCCCTTTTTCCTTAATATAAATAAAACAGAAGTCACCTTATTTCATGCATCATACCTTGGTGAGAATGTGGAAATTACATTGTTCGATAATGTGTCGCTCAGAAGCACTGAATCAGCAAGATTTCTTGGGGTTTGGTTAGACTCAAGGCTCACCTGGGAGCAACAAGTAAGTTGCCTGGCATCAAAGTTTAGTGCTCTTTACTTCCAGCTGCGTACACTGAAACATAAAGCTGGCATAGAGACGCCATTTTAGCATACAATTCCTATGTACAATCAATTATAAAATATGGCATAATTTTCTGGGAGATTCCACTGATATTCAAAGAATCAAAATATTGCAGAAAAGATGCATCAGAACTTTATTTGGTCTGGGGTATGAGTCATGTAGACCGGCATTCAGAGAGTATGGTATATTAACTTTGACATCAATCTACCTCTTAGAATGTGTGGTTTTCAGGAAAAAATACCCAGAGTTCTTTGAGAATCAGCACACAGAACATTACCATAATACTAGAAGCAAATATCTGATGCGGCAAGATTCAACAAGATTGTCTTTAGTGCAACAAAGTGTAAAGGCAAAAATTATCAAGATATGTAATCATTGGCCACCAAATATTTTTGAACTAAATATAAATAAACTAAAAAAGTACCTTAAAGTGTTCCTACTGGAAAGGTGTTTCTATGATGTTGAGTTCTTTGAAAAAACTTATTCGGTGGAAGACCTCAGTAGATACGCATAGGCAGTGTGTGTGTATTTACTAAATACATTTCTTGTCTTTTGATTTTACTTTCTGTTCTATGTTTGTGTCATTTTATTTGTACTTATCGTTTACCTAATGAATGAATAGTATTCCTGTCTTTTTTTTGTGCTTTTGTTTATACAATTTGTTTTATTTACACAGCTTATTTTGTTTATGTTTTTACTATGTTCTTTTTTATACAATTATTTTTAGTGTAAATTTGCCTCTATAGATGTTGACTTTAATTGTAAGACATCTATTACACTGTATGTATATGTTTGACCTGTTCTATGTACAGCAGCTGTATTAATGGGACTGAATAAATAAATAAATAAATAATCGAGTCAGGGTGGCCGAGTTGTAGTATTGAAATTAAATATTTTTAACAATAGCGCGAAAGGTTTGACAGTCGGTTGTCAACGTCCAAATAGAGGCGCAGAATATCGCTTCTGATAGAGAGAAGGAAGGGGCATTCTGATTCTGATTATACGGTTGGACGGTGGATTTTATATTTCTTAAATTGTATTTGATGTATAATTACTTAGTGAGACAAATAAAGTTTTGAGTTGGATTTAGTTTATCGGCCTTTTAAATCTTGACACCTTCCTACACTATTAAATAAATCAGTCATGTTCCTTCTACTTTTACAGTGATTATTTTAAGACTTTTTATAATCAACTTAATTATCTTTTCACAGGTATTTTGTCATGCGGTATCACACACACAGCAATTGTACCTCTTGATCTTGTAAAATGTCGTATTCAAGTAGATCCAGTGAAATACAAGAGCGTATTCAAAGGTTTCTCTGTGACACTAAAAGAAGATGGTGCTAGAGGTCTGGCTAAAGGTTGGGCACCAACATTCTTTGGTTATTCTGCCCAAGGTCTTTGCAAGTTCGGTCTATATGAAGTATTCAAGGTAAGATTGGTGTGGAAAATTTTTAGTAATTTATCGGATATCTATAATCTATTTTCTTTGTAAAAAAAAAAAACGAGAAGGCCATGATTTTTACCATGTATGTGACAAAATGCATGACGATAAAAAATCGTTGGTAGGTTCGGACATCTTTTGACAGTCATATTGCCATAAAACAGCATTCCATTTCTTTAAATTTTCATTTATAAGTTTTGTTAACATTTAACACATTAGAAAACAATTTGTTATTACAGCAAACGCAGCCATGTGTTTTATTAGTGTAGATGGTAAAAGTACAAAGGCAGATCCTTGTGTTCCACCCATGAAATATTTATAGGCAGTAGCGGCTCGTGCCTTAATGCATTGGGGGTGCGCAAGAAAAAAAGCAAGTGCGTTATGGTAGTAAATTTTTATTAAATTCTTCAAATTTGAATAACTCAAGTTTATACGAATCTAGAGAGTTGAATTTTGGTGTATAGTAGGGTATTACCCAGGGCAACATATCCACTAAATTTCATCAAAATAACTTTGTAATTATCGGAGAGAAATTTGTTTTCAAAAGAAAACTAAAAATTTAAATAACTCAATTTTCTAAAAATTTAGAAAGTTGATTTTTAGTGTGTAGTAAGGTCTTTTACAAGGCAACATATCCACAAAATTTCATTAAAATACCTTTGTAATTTTCGGAAACAAAACTCAAATTTTTCCCGGAAAACTTTATCCGATTTTCCTGACTAACGAACTCATCCAAGCCATTAATAAAAGAAAGGCATTTGCCGATTTTCATCGAAATCAGTTGCTTATTTTTTGAGTTATCGGTTGGACACACACACACACACACACACATATATATATATATATATATATATATATATATATATATATATATATATATATATATATAAATTGAAACTGACACCGGATATGGGTTCTAGAGGTCCTAGTTCGCGCTCATTTGAAAAATTTTTTGCAAAGTCTCCACCGATACCTCTTTATTAGTGAATTTTTTTAAATAAAATAAAAAATAAAATTCATTAAAAATGAAGAGCTCTCCTATTTTTTCCCCGATAATGTATTATAAAAAACCTACTTACTAAACTTAATAATTATTAACTACTTACCAAGTTTTCCTCTAGTTAGTTATACGTTATAGTAGTTAAAAAGTCCCTTAAAAAGTTAACCTTTAAATTTAAAATATTGACTGAATTAATCACAGTATCACAATTGTTTTGTCCGCTTATTAAGCAACCTGAAGTAGTAACCATCATAATAATAACAATTGTCTTGTTAGAAACGAAATGATCTAATTAAAAATCAATCCGACGTGAAGACGAAAATTACTACGTAGTAGGTACACACACTCTGCCAAGAGTCCACTACAAACTGAAAGTGTGTAATTTTATAGCGCACAACAGATTGCTTATTCGGTCATTTTCGACGAATGTCATCAAGATTCGGCGATCATTTCACACTGAAGTATTGGATTTCGTGAGAGCGCCGAAAAATACACACACGCCCGAATGCTTTATATGGATATGAATGTATATAACGTCTGCAACGATTAACACTATACTTATGACTTATTCTGATTCTGTATTCTGTATTAATGGTTGCCGACTCTGTTGTACTCGATATACTAATTTTGTTTGTTGAATGCAGGAGGTAAAAAAGTAAATAAAAATTTATTAAAATATAGCATAGCAAAAATATTGTTTTTTCCACGGCAGGCGGCAGTGCGGGCGCACCTATTGTGGAGCCGGCCCTGTTTATAGGTATTCTATAGCTCTCATATATTGACACTTTGATGCTAGGTATGTGTTGACATTCCTGTCCAAAGTATGAAAATAGTGAAGTGATTACAGGCTATCAGTTAAAAATGGATATACCTTAGCAGAAAGCGGTTGTTAAGTAAGTACAGAAAGGTCTATATAAGACCAGCTGATATTCACAAAGATTTTGCCACAACTGATATATTTTACGATTGACTTGAACATTGGCCTCAGAAATTCAGATGATTGATCTAGTAAATATTAAAAGATAGTAAAGAAAAACAAATGTCATCAATTTATTAAATAGACATGGCATATTTTACACAATAAAGGAACAATCTAGAGTATATGGGGTCTCTGCAAGCTGTATAGATAATGTCTTTGCAACTTGTTGTCTTGGATGCCAGGACAGTGGAGTTGCATTTATCACACCATTATGGCTAAATTGTTGATATGGAGATTCCATCGTTCTCTCCAACTAAAACAAACAAATTCATCAAAATTATAAAAGTAAATGATACAAACATTAAATTAATACATAGAGAAGTTAAAGCAGATTAACTGGACAGCGGTCTTAGAATGTGACTATGCTGAATAATCTTTTGTCAGATTTCATGATATTATTAAAGGAGAATATGATGTATGTTTCCGGAAGAAGTTATCAACGTAAAATGTGACTGCAAAATCAAAGAACCTCATAAAAGCATTGAAATTAGAAGATTGAAAAACATTCTTGATATGCTTTTTAAACAGTCAATAAAATTAGAAGGGATAAGGAACCGGAAGTCTGTTATAAATATTTGAAGAATGTCTACAGTAGTAAACTTGAGGAAATAAGGGGAACAAATGAAGAACATATAAATAGATCGATAAACAAATCCAAGGCTATGTTGGAAATTATATATCAAAAGACAAACTTAAAACATATATCATTTATTCACCATCAAAATTACATGGTCAGTCAAACGAAATAAAATGAACACCATGAACAAAACAAACATACAAAACCACAACAATTATATTCATGTATACAAACTCACACCTCTTAAATACAGTTACACAAAATACACAAAAATGTATAAAATATCACTACATTGAAAGCCAAAAGCAGCCACGCAATGATACAGGAAAATTAAATCAAACACCCTGACTATAATCAAAATATTCAACAAGGCTATAAAAAGTCCCATTCAGCAAATAGTCCTTAACTCTATTATAAAAAATATTTATAACTTTGAGTGTCTTTAAAAAAGGAGGCAGTGCATTAAAAAACTTCACTCCCAGATGATTTGTTCCATGCTGCGAGGCTCCTATTCGGTGCAGTGGAATGGACAATTCATTACCATACCCTGTATCATATGAATGATGTTGGTTATTTCTTCCCATTGTGTTTTTATTGTCCCATATATACAAAATGCAGTTAAATATATAAGAACTTACTATCGTCAAAATCCTATGTTGCATAAACAGCTCCCATAGGATTTTGACGATAGTAGACATAGAACTAACAAAGTCAGTAACTTGTTTATCTGTAGAAGACTAGCGAATATTTTTCAAGTAATGGCGACAGCTCATCGGATACTTCAAACAGCACACTGAATCCGTCAGTGTTAGTTAGGGAAGACAGATCCAGTGGAAGTTCACTATTCCTAGGCCCGGTAACTGAAGGAGAGGTGATGCAAAGTGAGAGACATTAAAAATAAAGACTGTCAGAAGTAATTGTAAAACCTTTAACAGAAGCCATAAATAAATGTATCAGTGCGGGTGTGTTCCCGGACCTTCTGAAACTGGCAAGGGCAATTCCACTGTTTAAAAAAGGCAATCCACATTTGTGTAGCAATTACAGAGAAATTTGTGTTTCGCCTGCAATATCAAAGATTTTTGAAAGTCTATTCAAAAACAGAATTGTGGATTTCTCTGAAAAAAATTACTTGTTTAACCAAAACGATCATGGGTATAAAAAAGTCTAGGTCTACAGTATCTGCTTTAGTTAGTGTAGTCGAAGGCATACTGGAAGGTTGTGAAACCAAAAATAAAATACAAATGACTTTCTTGGACTTGAGCCGAGCATTTGATACTGTCAATCACCAGTTATTGCTTGGTAAACTCCACTATTATGGTGTGAATGGTGTTGCCCTGGACATCTTGAAATCATGTCTGACAAACAGGAGATACAGTAGATTGGAACAACAAAATATCTAGCAGTGCTCAACTAAAAGTCGGAATACGATAGGGGTCAGTACTTGGTCCAATACTATTTATTATATACGAAGGCGGGTCAATAAGTCCGTGACTTTTTGAATTTCCCGTCTCTTCACAGTAAGGGCAGCACTGCTCCTGTTAACAAGCATCTGTCAGTTGACTCCTGTCAAATTTTGAACAAGCTGTGTCATTTAGTTTGTGTGAGATAGTCATTGAAAGCAGGCAACCTCTTGAGTTATAACGAAAATGGGAAAAAGTGAATTTCGTGTCCTCATCAAACATTTTTTGTGGAAAAAAATGATCACTCAAACCAAGGCTAAGCTCGATAAATACTATGGGGACTCTGAACCATCAATTTCCATGGTAAAAAAAATGGTTTACTGAATTTCGTTGCGGCTGTACAAGCACAAATGACGGCGAATGTTTTGGACGCCCAGTTGAGGTCGCTACACCCGAAACAATTGAAAAAATTCACTATATGATGTTGGCCGATCGGAGATCGAAAGTGCGGGAGATCGTGTAAACCATAGGCATATCACTGGCTCAGTGGTTTCGATTTTGCATGATCACTTGGGTATGAGAACGCTATCTGCAAGATAGTGACAACTTCGAAGGAGTGTTTGGCATTGTTCAACCACAATAGGGACGAGTTTTTGCGCTGTTTCATAACCATGGACAAAACATGGATTTACCACAACACACCAGAGACCAAGCAGCAGTCAAAATAGTGGGTTTCTCCATGCGAATCGGCGCCGAAGATGGACAAAGGTGGGTTTGTCAGCCAATAAAGTCATGGGACTGTTTTTTGGAGTACACGCTTCTTTTCCACCAAGACAATGCAAGGGTGCACACATATGTAGTCCCCATGGTGAAATTGCATAAATTAGGCTACGAATGGCTCCCTCATCTGCCGTAATCTCCGGATTTAGCCCCGAGTGACTATTTCTTGTTTCCAAACTTGAAGAAATGGCTCGGCGGAAAAAGATTTGACTCCAATGATCTGACAAACAAATACCTATTTTGAGGACCTCGAAAAATCTTATTTGTTGGAAGGGATAAAAAAATTGGAGAGACGTTGGACGAAGTGTATAGAGCTTAAAGGAGAGTATGTTGAGCAGTTGAGAAATAAAATCATTTTTTGTCAAAAAGCCGGTGTTTCATTCAAAAAGTCAAGAACTTTCAACCCACCCTCGTGTGTATGTGTATATATATATATATATATATATATATATATATATATATATATATATATATATATATATATATATATATATATATATATATATATATATATATATATATATATATATATATATATATTATTATTATTATTATATTTTGAGGTTTTATAGTATATATATATTTAAAAAATGTTTATTCATTATATTCTGAAAAGTCTATATTTTATCAGAAATGTGCATGCATTTATGTAAATTGGTATATATTGTGTTTTAATGAAGTAAATGAAATAAAGACATGTATGAGAAAATTAGTTTTTTATATTGTTTTGTAACCTTGGAGTAGGAAGAAACACAATGCTTACTGTTCTGTTATAGAGACCTTTTCTTAAAAAAAAACACAGCTTATATCTAGCAAATGTACATATATATGTATTAGAAGAGTTTCTTCTTAAAAAAAAACACAGCTTATATCTAGCAAATGTACATATATATGTATTAGAAGAGTTTCTCTTACCTTGATTATCTTATCTTTGATGACACGGCTCTTTTAACCTCAGGGTACATAATGAGTTCAAAATCCTAAACCTCTTTTCCTTTTTTTTTTAAGTTTTGAGACTGAAGCTCCTAAAGCTGTAATTCCTTTTATTGAATATAGCCACAAATATACTGTTAAATAAGTAATCAAACAAAGATTTAAATGAAATGACAAATCTGGCTTTATTTTAATTGTATATATAACAAAAATCACAAATTATGATCTTACTATTCAAAATTGATCTTATAATTTTAAATTTATCTAGTTAATGCTAATTTTGGCCACTACTTGTTTCACATTTTTGTTATTGAATGGTTTCTTATTTTTAAATTTGGGAGTATTGATCAATAGTTTACATATTATTAAATGTTTATCAAACTATTCTTAATATTCTAATTTCAAGATGCTTAACCTATAGGCAATTTCAGCTCCTGTCTGGTGCTATACAGGTTGTACCTGCGCTCCACAAAGAGTATTCTTTAACTATAGTTTTATGTTGTTTGAGCAATATGGACACTTCTTTATTTACTTTCTATAGAGGTGATAATACTTTACTTCGCTTTGATTTAATATGAATGAGTTCTTTAGAAGAGATGCGTTCTATGCAACTCCACAATACTAGTGGAGCGTCTACTCAAAATGTAAGTGGTTATTTTGATAGATAAAAAAAAACTCACTTTGTGTAGGTCTGTCGAGTCCCTCTGTATGTCTTCCACTAGGATTTTATGCTCGTGCTGCCTTTCAAACCGCCAGTATTAACTAATTCTCTCTTAAATCCCCAGTTAGTTGCTACTCATTTCTTCAAATTCTCCAAAAACCTGGTTGTTATTATTTTTTCTCATAACGACGGTTGCCACTCAAAAATATCTCCTATTGCCCACTTAATTCTATTAATTTACACAGTTCAGCCTTGTTTGTTTGTATTGATCATTGCTAAGCTACCTTTATAGAATTTTGTGACAGTAACATAACCTATTTACTCAAAAAAACATGATTCTCTGTCATTACTGACAACTGCCTAATCTAGATTCACCTTAATTATATTTCAACGTCTTATATCTAGGAACACTGTTACACAATAAGTTAAAACTAATTTAACTCTATTTATTGTTGTCTGTATCTGCCTTTTTTGTTCACTTCACACCGTTTATACGCACTTGCTAATTGTCGTATACATATTTCGTTGAATCTTTCATAGTTTTTGTCACCTTTCACTTTTAGATCTTATTGATAATATATAGGTATCTTCTTTTACAATATATTTGCTTTCATTTATTAATTTATCCATCAGTACATTTGTGAGTTTTATTTGATCTTATGTTTTCCAATTTATAATCTACATTTTAAACTTTATTTAGCTTTTAAAAGAAAACTAGCTCCTGAATTTATATGAATTTCCTTTCTATACCTATATCACCTGAGTGCATTACTTATATACACATATACGTGCATGTACACGATTTCTCCATTTAATGGATGAAATATCAATTGCATCATTCTATCTTTGCTTTAGCAGCATTGTATCTCCCGATAAATAGGTTTATATTTTGTTATCACCTCGTTTATTTTTGTATAATGGTGTATTTTGTTTTATTGCGAGTAAAAGAAAATGTGTGAAACTACCCTGTTCCCTTGTATACTATCTCAATATACATATATATATATATATATATATATATATATATATATATATATATATATATATATATATATATATAAGTAGGTATGGCGCCGCTTGAGGCAGACAGGACGTCACATTTCACATCTCGCCTTGTTATGTAACCTGTAAACATTCCAAGGTCAATGACCTGTTATGTCTAGGAAACTTGGGCCAGACAGTGACGTCACATGACTTGAGCCAGACAGTCACATGCAAACATTCCAAAGTGTCTAACCTATTACTTCAAATTATTCTAAGGATATTTTTAAAAAAACCATTTGGAGCAGGTGAGTTTCGAACCCGGGACATTCAGATGAGGAACGACTACCTTAACCGTCGCGGCTAATCAAGCACTTGTTAATTTATTGTTTCAGATTTGTATATATACGACTTTTAATTAAAACAAACCATACATGTAACATATTTAAATATTTTATTATTATTAGACAATTGAATGATTCACAAAATAAGACCTTTCGCTTTTAAAGATGGTTGAAGACTCCATTATTTAAAGATACGTCACTCCAACCTTTAGAGCCGACAAATGAGAGTGAGGTTGATAAGCGAGAATAATGGTATAGGTCGAGGACTCCATGATTTAAAGTTACGCTCCCCATTAAAACAAACCATACATAAAGCTTTTGTTATTAGACATAAGACATAATAATTAATATGTTTAATATTAGACAGACTATTAGATTTCGCATAGAAATTAGCCGAACGCCACAATTGTTATATGGGTAGGTTCTAAAAATAACACACAGAGGTCGTTGGCAAACAAAAGAAGGAAGTTCAGAAACAAAATAGACAACAGGTTCAAATAGGAAACCAAACTTAAATATCGTAGAGACAATAGAGGTCGCTGGCAAAACAAAGAAGGAAGCTCAGAAACAAAATGGACAACAGGTTCAAATCTTAAAAATAGGAACTTTTTTAGCCTTATGTGTGGGCGCGGCAAGTAGTTGATTTTATTTTGAAAGAGATACAGGTTCGATTCCTGATATATGCTCCTTGATATGGTAGCGTCAAACAAATACAAAGAGGTACTGAATAACTAAACAGTAAGCTTAGAAACAATGGTTGGTTACAGGTTCAATTCCTTTCTTAGTTTTAAGCTAACCCCCCACGTGTTTAGTGTCATGTTACTCGTCTAAGTAAGCAGAATTAAAAAATGGCGACTAAAATAAGATAAAAAACTTGCACACATGCACGGTGTTAAGGAGGTCAAATCAAAGTGGAATATACAATAAAATGACCACTTCCGGTCTAAACTTTAAATCGTTATATCTTTTGAATGGAAAGTGATAGAAATGAACCGACTTCAAAAATGTATGTTTCGTAACAAGCTCCACAAGAAAATGAGATAAAAAACTTCAAATCCTTATCGCGGAAGATCGGTGAGATGTACGATAGAACCAATACATGCACGGTGTTAAGGAGGCCAAATCAAATTGGAATATACAATAAAATGGCCACTTCCGGTCTAAACTTTAAATCGTTATATCTTTTGAACGGAAAGTGATAGAAAGGAACCGACTTCAAAAATGTATGTTTCGTAACAAGGTCTACAAGAAACTGAGATAAAAAACTTCAAATCCTTATCGCGGAAGATCGGTGAGATGTACGATAGAACCAATACATGCACGGTGTTAAGGAGGCCAAATCAAATTGGAATATACAATAAAATGGCCACTTCCGGTCTAAACTTTAAACCGTTATATCTTTTGAACGGAAAGTGATAGAAAGGAACCGACTTCAAAAATGTATGTTTCGTAACAAGGTCTACAAGAAACTGAGATAAAAACTTCAAACCCTTATCTCGGAAGATCGGCGAGATGTACGATAGAACCAATACATACACGCTGTTCAGCAAACCAATAAAATCAATAAAAATGTTACTTCAGGTAGACACTTCCGGTATAGCCGTTCTTAGAGCTACATACATGTGTGACACCTCAAAATCATCGTCTTGTTGAACAGAAGAAATATAATATTTAAGTAAGTCAGAACAAGCTGTGTTAACACCTAAAAACAACACACTCTCTCTTAGACTTAATGAAGTTACTTTCAGAGAAAATTTCAACCATACCAGAAAGAACAGTATTCAATAGCGTATTTAAATGTTGACTACATCAAGTGATGCGTGCTACAGACAAATTTTAGTACACCCTCTTAGACTTATTGAAGTTGACGGTACAGGCAGCTGTCAAGCGTACCTAACAAACCAAAGTAAATATGTCTTGAAGAACAGTCTTCAATTGCCCTAAGCCAACACATCTCTATCATTTCAGAGTAATATTAGCCATGTGACCAGTTAAACTAAGTATCTTGAAGTGTAGCTTTTATGTTTATGAGATATAAAATAACAAAACTAAAGAGTTAATTGTCTATTAAAACAACAAGCAGAAGGGGTTGACTTGGTACCTACAGCTGCTACATACTTGGTAAAAATGGGTGCCACTAGCATTTCAGAGTAATTTTAATCACACAACACTCTAACTAACTGTCTTGAGATGTGGCTTTATGTGTTAATGGGTGGAAATAACAAAACTAAAGAGTTGATTGTCTATTACAACTGTCAGCTAAAGAAGCATTTAGGTAGCCGGAATACCGATATCCTAAATATTTCAAGAGTAATCTTAGTCATACAACACTCTTAACTAACTGTCTTGAGATGTGGCTTTATGTGTCATTGGTTGGAAAATAAGAAAACTAAAGAGTTGATTGCCTATTACAACAGTCAGCTGAAGGAACATTTGGGTTATCGGAATACCGATATGCCAAATGTTCCAACCGAAGGAGCCCACTTAGAGACATCTCCAGGGGCTCGGAATACCGATGCCCTAGAAGTGTCGGAAGCAACATTTCAATTAACACCAACAACCGCTAAATACTTGTTGGACTTTAGTATGTTTGATATTAGATTCGATTTGCTACATAACCATTCATTTTTATGAAAAACTCTACAATGTTTATTTCTGCGTAAGCGAATTTAATCAGAAATATAGAACCAATCTTCAAGGAACCGAAGTAAAATGATAAGAACATTAAGAACAAACATTCCGATACCGAAGTGATCCTAAACACACCATATGATGCAAATTCTGTAAATCTCTTTAACAGAAGAAAAACAGAAGTGAAACACCGTAAGACAAATAGAACCGACGTACATAACAGATGTGTCTGAGGAGAAACGTATTCAGAACCTTATTGAGTTTACTAAGTTTTAAGTATACGAACATAACAGTCTATGTACCAACCAACCAACCAACCAACCAACTGTTTTTGAGGTGTACCCTTTATGTATGTATGTATGTAATTTAATTTTCGATAGTGTAAAATAAAATTAAAAAAGTGTGATATATGAAAAAATAAGAAAACTAAAGAGTTGATTGCCTATTACAACGGTCCGCTGAAGAAACATTTAGGTAGCCAGAATACCGATAGCCTAAATATTTCAACCGAAGGAGTCCACTTAAAGTCATCTCCAGGGAGCCGGAATACCGGCCCCCTAGATGTGCCGGAAGCAACATCTCAAGTAACACCTAGAACTGCAACATACTTGGTAAAAATGGGTGGAGCTCAGATTGTAAACGACTTGATAGGTGGTACATATGTTTGCAAAGATTTCATTCTAAATTTAGCCTGTTGGATATCCAATCATTTCTATGAAAAGTGCAACCAACCAACTAACCAACCACCCAACCAACCAACCAACGTTGAGGGGCGTAGAGATAGCAAGCTATCTACAAGTGGACCCCTCTGAACCTATGATGTTAATAATGGATTAAGAGATTGAATTGGTACGTGTTTATATTGAAGGCTTGCAAGCTACGTACAAGTGTCTGAATATATGATGGTAATGATGGGTTAAGATATTTAATTGACATGTATTAAAGGCTTAGCGGTTTTCACTTGAGTCATCGTCATTCTAAATGTATCAGAACGAAAACCAGGTCCTTTACTCTGGTATATCTTACTCAGTAGGAACCAAATGTCTTCGAAAACAACATTCTTTGCTTTTCTGAAAGGCAAGTGAGCAGCCCCCTTGTCGAACCCCTCCGAGCTAAAGGTAAACCCCACTCTGTCTTCGGGATCGACATCATGGACTATATGACTCACAATATCTTTAATACGATCTTTGACCCACTTCTCTGGATCGTTGACATCGTCAGGTATATCTTGTAGTCTAAAGCATACGCTTCGTCTATCAAGTTTAAACTTCTTATTGGAGGTCACTGTATCTTCAAGTATTTGGAATGCCATTGTTTCGTGCTACACAACTGACTGTGTTGGTTAAAGGACCGAAGTTTAGCCTCGTGTTTATTAAAGACTAAAGTTTAGCAGGTACTATTTGTTTTCACCTTCACTGTTGGCTACCGACTGAACCTTAGCGGACGCTCCTCGTCTTAATATTCGACAAACAACACAGACAACACAACTTATTGTTTTCACCTTCACTGCTGGCTACCGACTGAACCTTAGCGGACGCTCCTCGTCTTAATATTCGACAAACAACACAGACAACACAACTTATTGTTTTCACCTTCACTGTTGGTTAACGACTGAACCTTAGTGGACGCTTCACGTCTTAATATTCAACAGACAACAACGACAGCTGTCATACAGCTGCCATACAGCTGTCTAACAGCTGTCCTGTTAGACAGCTGTGTTAGACAGCTGTCTAACACAGCTGTCTAACACAGCTGTCTAACAGGAAGGCTGTTAGACAGCTGTATGGCAGCTGTATGACAGCTGTCGTTGTTGTCTGTTGAATATTAAGACGTGAAGCGTCCACTAAGGTTCAGTCGTTAACCAACAGTGAAGGTGAAAACAATAAGTTGTGTTGTCTGTATTGTTTGTCGAATATTAAGACGAGGAGCGTCCGCTAAGGTTCAGTCGGTAGCCAGCAATGAAGGTGAAAACAATAAGTTGTGTTGTCTGTGTTGTTTGTCGAATATTAAGACGAGGAGCGTCCGCTAAGGTTCAGTCGGTAGCCAACAGTGAAGGTGAAAACAAATAGTACCTGCTAAACTTTAGTCTTTAATAAACACGAGGCTAAACTTCGGTCCTTTAACCAACACAGTCAGTTGTGTAGCACGAAACAATGGCATTCCAAATACTTGAAGATACAGTGACCTCCAATAAGAAGTTTAAACTTGATAGACGAAGCGTATGCTTTAGACTACAAGATATACCTGACGATGTCAACGATCCAGAGAAGTGGGTCAAAGATCGTATTAAAGATATTGTGAGTCATATAGTCCATGATGTCGATCCCGAAGACAGAGTGGGGTTTACCTTTAGCTCGGAGGGGTTCGACAAGGGGGCTGCTCACTTGCCTTTCAGAAAAGCAAAGAATGTTGTTTTCGAAGACATTTGGTTCCTACTGAGTAAGATATACCAGAGTAAAGGACCTGGTTTTCGTTCTGATACATTTAGAATGACGATGACTCAAGTGAAAACCGCTAAGCCTTTAATACATGTCAATTAAATATCTTAACCCATCATTACCATCATATATTCAGACACTTGTACGTAGCTTGCAAGCCTTCAATATAAACACGTACCAATTCAATCTCTTAATCCATTATTAACATCATAGGTTCAGAGGGGTCCACTTGTAGATAGCTTGCTATCTCTACGCCCCTCAACGTTGGTTGGTTGGTTGGGTGGTTGGTTAGTTGGTTGGTTGCACTTTTCATAGAAATGATTGGATATCCAACAGGCTAAATTTAGAATGAAATCTTTGCAAACATATGTACCACCTATCAAGTCGTTTACAATCTGAGCTCCACCCATTTTTACCAAGTATGTTGCAGTTCTAGGTGTTACTTGAGATGTTGCTTCCGGCACATCTAGGGGGCCGGTATTCCGGCTCCCTGGAGATGACTTTAAGTGGACTCCTTCGGTTGAAATATTTAGGCTATCGGTATTCTGGCTACCTAAATGTTTCTTCAGCGGACCGTTGTAATAGGCAATCAACTCTTTAGTTTTCTTATTTTTTCATATATCACACTTTTTAAATTTTATTTTACACTATCGAAAATTAAATTACATACATACATACATAAAGGGTACACCTCAAAAACAGTTGGTTGGTTGGTTGGTACATAGACTGTTATGTTCGTATACTTAAAACTTAGTAAACTCAATAAGGTTCTGAATACGTTTCTGCTCAGACACATCTGTTATGTACGTCGGTTCTATTTGTCTTACGGTGTTTCACTTCTGTTTTTCTTCTGTTAAAGAGATTTACAGAATTTGCATCATATGGTGTGTTTAGGATCACTTCGGTATCGGAATGTTTGTTCTTAATGTTCTTATCATTTTACTTCGGTTCCTTGAAGATTGGTTCTATATTTCTGATTAAATTCGCTTACGCAGAAATAAACATTGTAGAGTTTTTCATAAAAATGAATGGTTATGTAGCAAATCGAATCTAATATCAAACATACTAAAGTCCAACAAGTATTTAGCGGTTGTTGGTGTTAATTGAAATGTTGCTTCCGACACTTCTAGGGCATCGGTATTCCGAGCCCCTGGAGATGTCTCTAAGTGGGCTCCTTCGGTTGGAACATTTGGCATATCGGTATTCCGATAACCCAAATGTTCCTTCAGCTGACTGTTGTAATAGGCAATCAACTCTTTAGTTTTCTTATTTTCCAACCAATGACACATAAAGCCACATCTCAAGACAGTTAGTTAAGAGTGTTGTATGACTAAGATTACTCTTGAAATATTTAGGATATCGGTATTCCGGCTACCTAAATGCTTCTTTAGCTGACAGTTGTAATAGACAATCAACTCTTTAGTTTTGTTATTTCCACCCATTAACACATAAAGCCACATCTCAAGACAGTTAGTTAGAGTGTTGTGTGATTAAAATTACTCTGAAATGCTAGTGGCACCCATTTTTACCAAGTATGTAGCAGCTGTAGGTACCAAGTCAACCCCTTCTGCTTGTTGTTTTAATAGACAATTAACTCTTTAGTTTTGTTATTTTATATCTCATAAACATAAAAGCTACACTTCAAGATACTTAGTTTAACTGGTCACATGGCTAATATTACTCTGAAATGATAGAGATGTGTTGGCTTAGGGCAATTGAAGACTGTTCTTCAAGACATATTTACTTTGGTTTGTTAGGTACGCTTGACAGCTGCCTGTACCGTCAACTTCAATAAGTCTAAGAGGGTGTACTAAAATTTGTCTGTAGCACGCATCACTTGATGTAGTCAACATTTAAATACGCTATTGAATACTGTTCTTTCTGGTATGGTTGAAATTTTCTCTGAAAGTAACTTCATTAAGTCTAAGAGAGAGTGTGTTGTTTTTAGGTGTTAACACAGCTTGTTCTGACTTACTTAAATATTATATTTCTTCTGTTCAACAAGACGATGATTTTGAGGTGTCACACATGTATGTAGCTCTAAGAACGGCTATACCGGAAGTGTCTACCTGAAGTAACATTTTTATTGATTTTATTGGTTTGCTGAACAGCGTGTATGTATTGGTTCTATCGTACATCTCGCCGATCTTCCGAGATAAGGGTTTGAAGTTTTTTATCTCAGTTTCTTGTAGACCTTGTTACGAAACATACATTTTTGAAGTCGGTTCCTTTCTATCACTTTCCGTTCAAAAGATATAACGGTTTAAAGTTTAGACCGGAAGTGGCCATTTTATTGTATATTCCAATTTGATTTGGCCTCCTTAACACCGTGCATGTATTGGTTCTATCGTACATCTCACCGATCTTCCGCGATAAGGATTTGAAGTTTTTTATCTCAGTTTCTTGTAGACCTTGTTACGAAACATACATTTTTGAAGTCGGTTCCTTTCTATCACTTTCCGTTCAAAAGATATAACGATTTAAAGTTTAGACCGGAAGTGGCCATTTTATTGTATATTCCAATTTGATTTGGCCTCCTTAACACCGTGCATGTATTGGTTCTATCGTACATCTCACCGATCTTCCGCGATAAGGATTTGAAGTTTTTTATCTCATTTTCTTGTAGAGCTTGTTACGAAACATACATTTTTGAAGTCGGTTCATTTCTATCACTTTCCATTCAAAAGATATAACGATTTAAAGTTTAGACCGGAAGTGGTCATTTTATTGTATATTCCACTTTGATTTGACCTCCTTAACACCGTGCATGTGTTGGTTCTATAGTACATCTCACGGATCTTCCGCGATAAGGGTTTTAAGTTTTTTATCTTATTTTAGTCGCCATTTTTTAATTCTGCTTACTTAGACGAGTAACATTACACTAAACACGTGGGGGGTTAGCTTAAAACTAAGAAAGGAATTGAACCTGTAACCAACCATTGTTTCTAAGCTTACTGTTTAGTTATTCAGTACCTCTTTGTATTTGTTTGACGCTACCATATCAAGGAGCATATATCAGGAATCGAACCTGTATCTCTTTCAAAATAAAATCAACTACTTGCCGCGCCCACACATAAGGCTAAAAAAGTTCCTATTTTTAAGATTTGAACCTGTTGTCCATTTTGTTTCTGAGCTTCCTTCTTTGTTTTGCCAGCGACCTCTATTGTCTCTACGATATTTAAGTTTGGTTTCCTATTTGAACCTGTTGTCTATTTTGTTTCTGAACTTCCTTCTTTTGTTTGCCAACGACCTCTGTGTGTTATTTTTAGAACCTACCCATATAACAATTGTGGCGTTCGGCTAATTTCTATGCGAAATCTAATAGTCTGTCTAATATTAAACATATTAATTATTATGTCTTATGTCTAATAACAAAAGCTTTATGTATGGTTTGTTTTAATGGGGGGCGTAACTTTAAATCATGGAGTCCTCGACCTATACCATTATTCTCGCTTATCAACCTCACTCTCATTTGTCGGCTCTAAAGGTTGGAGTGACGTATCTTTAAATAATGGAGTCTTCAACCATCTTTAAAAGCGAAAGGTCTTATTTTGTGAATCATTCAATTGTCTAATAATAATAAAATATTTAAATATGTTACATGTATGGTTTGTTTTAATTAAAAGTCGTATATATACAAATCTGAAACAATAAATTAACAAGTGCTTGATTAGCCGCGACGGTTAAGGTAGTCGTTCCTCATCTGAATGTCCCGGGTTTGAAACTCACCTGCTCCAAATGGTTTTTTTAAAAATATCCTTAGAATAATTTGAAGTAATAGGTTAGACACTTTGGAATGTTTGCATGTGACTGTCTGGCCCAAGTCATGTGACGTCACTGTCTGGCCCAAGTTTCCTAGACATAACAGGTCATTGACCTTGGAATGTTTACAGGTTACATAACAAGGCGAGATGTGAAATGTGACGTCCTGTCTGCCTCAAGCGGCGCCATACCTACATATATATATATATATATATATATATATATATATATATATATATATATATATATATATATATATATATATAAGACCTAACACATAGTGTTAATGCATATGGCTCATATATATATGCAGAGGATCGAGCTTTATTACCAAGACAAGGAGTACTCAGGAAGCAGGGTTAATGATGCAAAATTACATTTGCTATGCTAGGAGCTATTCTGAGGATAATGCGCTCAAGTTAAATGAAAATAAAGCTCAAATAATGAGGTTTGAGATAAAATCTAGTGGTAATCCTGAAACAGCAATGTTTCTTGGTTTTGTTCTGGATACTTCTCTTAAATGGTATGTGCACAGAGACTGTTTGTGTTGATGGCTGTCAAGTGTGGTGTACGTTGTGAAGAGAATGGGAGTTCCAACTTACCAGGCGACGAGGAAAGTGTACTTTGCAACCTTTCACTCCCTATCTGATATGGGGCTCTTCACCTCAGTTAGCGAAGGTCCTGCTGGAACAAAAAAAAGCTATTCGAGCGCTGAGTAATGTGGGACCACTGGATAGTTGTAGGGATCTGTTTAGGCAACATGGTATCTTGATGATAATAAGTGTTTATGTACTTACCTGCACTTTGTATACAGGGTGGCACATTGAAAACGAAACCGACCGATTTGCGTCCAGATAAATTTTTTTTTTAAGAAACGCTAAAACACGTCAATTTTAATATTGAGAGGGACATGTTTTGACATAAAATTCAACTTTGTCACATCAACTTCTTAAGGGTGGTGATAACAACCCTTATATTTTAAATAGGGAACATGGGTCGGGTGTTACATCATTTGAAAGCTCTTTCTTTTCTGAATTCAGCACACTAATTTTTTTGGAAGTTTTATCAACTCGTTTAAAAATTATTCACAGTTGGAGTTGCAAGAACGTATTTCATTCATTGTGATAAGAAATACAGTAAATAGTCAATTTTTCGTTAAAAAAAAACTAAAAAACAAAACCAAACATTCAAAAATGTTTATTCAGTTAAGTGTTCAAATTGTTGACCACCAGCTTCCATACAAAAGTACAAATTTTGTTCAAAACGAGCTCTGACATTCTGGAGCATTTGTGGAGTTATTAGACGGCATTCTTCGACAATGCGTCGTCGTAATTCTTCCAGAGACTCCGGTTCTGTTGCATAAATTCTATTCTTTAAATGGCCCCATAGAAAGAAGTTTAAAGGAGTTAAATCTGGTGATCTAAGGGGGCACTCAATAGCACCTCTACGCCCAATCCATTGTCCTGGAAACTCTCGGTTCAAAAACTCCCTAACACGTTGTGAAAAATGCGGAGGAGCTCCATCTTGTTGAAACACTAATTGATTTTCTTGATAGCGATCATCATTTTCAACAATGTCAATTAGTAGAGGGTAAACGATATCTTCTAGTAACTCCAAATACGTTTCACCACTCAAATTGCCATCAAGAAAAATTGCTCCGATTAAACGGTCTCCAAAAATGACAGTCCAGACATTCAATTTCTGTAGAGTTTGAGTGTGGACTTCGTGAAAATGTCTTGGATTATTATCTGCCCAATAACAACAATTATGATGATTGACTGTAGAGTTTAATAAAAACGTACACTCGTCCGAAAAACAGATATTAAACAGAAAGTTCCCGTTCTCAGCTATTCGTGCAGTCATAACTTCATAAAACTCCAGCCGCCGATCAAAATCATCTTCATTCAGTTGTTGTACAAGATGATTTTATACGGGTGAAATTTATGATGCTTCAATATTCGCTGAATAGTTCTTCTTTTGATGTTTGAAACAGTGGCCAATTTTCTTGTGCTCAAACTTGGGTCTGCAGCAATTTGTCCTAAAACTTCAATCTCAGTAGTCTCATTTCTAACCAGAAATTCAAGTTCAGGATCCCGTTTTTTGTTGGCTACTGAACCACTTTATTGAAACTTTGCAAGTAACTCCAAAATGTATTTTCTGTTAACATGTCTGTTCGGATGTCGTTCATTAAACCAATTTGCGGTACGGTTGGCACAGTCATCGTTTTTGAAAAAAAGAGTAATTATTTCAACTCTTTCTTCTACAGAATACACCATGTTAAATTAATTTTCTGTAGTACTATCAAGTATCAAACCGACCGATAAACTGAAATAGTAAACCGCATTTCTCTCATTCAATAAGAAATGTTCTGATAGTCAATTTTTTGTTTACAAACCAACAAAACATTGACTATCGGCACATTTCTTATTGGAATGAGTAAAATGCGTTTTTGCATCTTCAACTGTGAATAATTTTTAAACGAGTTGATAAAACTTCCAAAAAAAATTAGTGTGCTGAATTCAGAAAAGAAAGAGCTTTCAAATGATGTAACACTCGACCCATGTTCCCTATTTAAATATAAGGGTTGTTATCACCACCCTTAAGAAGTTGATGTGACAAAGTTGAATTTTATGTCAAAACATGTCCCTCTCAATATTTAGATTGAAGTGTTTCAGCGTTTCTTAGAAAAAAAAATTCTCTGGATGCAAATCGGTCGGTTTCGTTTTCAATGTGCCCTATATATGGGACAGTAAGAGCACAATGGAAAGAAATAACCAACATCATGCTTAAGATACACAGTATGGTAACGAATTGTTCCTTCCACTGCACCGAATAGGAGCCTCACATCGTGGAACAAATTATGTAGGAGTGAAACCTTTTAAAGACAATCAAAGTAAAAAATATATTCCATAATAGAGTTAAGGACTATTTGCTGAATGGGACCTTTTATAACCTGAATAAATATTTTGATTATAGTCAGTGTTCTTCAGTTTCTTTTCCTGTTGCATTGTGTGTGCTTCTCTGCTTTTGGTTTGCGATGTTGTAATATTTTATACATTGTGTTTATTTTATGAGATAATTGTATTTTAGGTGTGTAAGTTTGTATACATTGAATTTTATTTCGTTTGACTGACCATGTAATTTTGATTGTGAATAAATGATATGATATTTAAAGATG
The DNA here is from genome assembly GCA_964006375.1 of Tillus elongatus. Taxonomy (NCBI): domain Eukaryota; kingdom Metazoa; phylum Arthropoda; class Insecta; order Coleoptera; family Cleridae; genus Tillus; species Tillus elongatus. Next base: position 28,392,972 of record OZ023270.1, read on the forward strand.
GCTCAGCTTGTTCAGTACTATGTGTTGTGTATTCTATGGTTGTGACATGTGCAGGCTATAATAGTGACAGATGAGGGACAGATAGCACAGACTAAAAAAGAACAGCAGAGACTTCCAGGTGACCATCGGCGGCATTACTGCAAGTCATTGATATATCAATACTTATAAATTATTATGTAATATACTTGATACTTTATTAAAAGTTATACTATTGATTAAAAGCATATTATAACATACATAAACATCTGCTATCTACCAGTCATACAGGTGTACGTCTTAGGGATGCCGATCTTTTAAAAAAAGATCAATTTTCAGAATCGATCTAGATCGAAACGAGGAAGATCGATCCACGATTAAATCGATAGGAATAAGAATGATTCTGTGAAAATCGATTTTATTTCAATTATTGAATTAAAAACATCTAACATATGTGTGCAGATATATATTGTGTAAACACAATAAACAAACAACCACAACAAACTGAACAAAAATTAATACTATTACTATACTATATATAAAAGAAACCTAAAAGTGTAAATATTCTTAAAAACAAAATAAACTCTTTTGTTCTTGGTATTACTATAATACCATAATAGACACGAAGTAAAAACATAAATTGATGAAATTTTCAAATGTAAACTAGGGCTAGCCGTGGTTTTTATAAACCATAAAAAGGTGAAAAGGAAAAATATAAACATATCTTATAAATTATAATTATTGGTTCTTCACTGCATTCATAATCATTCATTTAAATGCCAGTCTTCCATACCCAATGAATTTAGAAAGAGTATACGGGTCAACCTTTCGCTTGATAGACGATTACACGAACAATTCATAATATGCCCTGCTCTGGAAAATAATCTTCTGACGGGACGGAAGTTGCTACTATTGAAAGAAACTGTTGTGCGATTTCTGGCAAATGTGGATAAACTGCTTTATCGGTAGGCCAATACTCAATTATGATTGCTCTCATTTTGTAGCACATTTTGATGTCTTCTCTTTAAATAGTTTCTTAAATTAGTCATATTTCTAGATGTTTTATAGACATAGACACATTTATTTGACCACTTTTTACACTTAAAAATTCAATAATTGTGGCAAGTCGAAATACACTAGCAAAAAATCCAAGTTTTAAAAGTACAAAGCAAAATACACACACATATAAATTAGTTAAAATTAACTATACAATAAGTGAACCTTGTAAAATACAAATTTCTACATGTGCGAGATACAAAGACTATAGCACTATGGAGGCATCCATGTACTCACGGACTGAATAGTAAGCATTTTACTTAAAGTAATGCTTTATAGCATTTTAAAATTTCCCATAATCTAAGCACTTTATGTGAACTGGTAGCTTATTATATAAGGCGATATGCAAAGAATTATTTACAGATTTTTGTAGTCTAAATCTCTGCGGTCGTATCAAACCTGCCGATCTTGTACTATAGTTATGGTATGCAAAATTTAGCTGATAATCAAATTTATCCCTGTGTATATTTAATAACTGACTAAATATGTATATCGTGGGAAGAGTCATAATTCCCAGACTAATAAAGTACGGCTTACAGTGTTCACGGCAGCCAACTCCAGCAATCAACCTAACCACCTTTTTTTGTAGCCTGAAGATTTCTATAGAATTTGATGAATTTCCCCACAAATGTGTGCCATAGGATAGGTGGCCGTGAAACAGGGAGAAATAGGCTGACAGAAGTGAACTTCTGTCAACCGAATCCCTCAATCTCCCGATCACAAAAATTGGGACTGACAACTTACTCTTCAACAGAGAAATATGAGCATCCCACTTAAGGGCTCCATCTATAGTAATGCCAAGAAGATTAGCATTTTTTTTCGCTGACACCTCCAGAGTTGTGGAAAATATTACCGTAACAGTTTTTTTTTTGTGTTTAATTTTAAGTTGTTCTGTGTAAACCACAGTTCTGCCAACTTCCCGGTAGAGATCATTTCAACGTTCAGCTTTTATGGGTCGCAGCTTTGGCAAATAAGTGACGTGTCATCAGCGTAACAGACGCAGCGACTCCGTGACATGGAAACTGAATAAATCGTTTATGTAGACTATGAAGAGTAGCGGCCCCAAGACAGAACCCTGCGGCACCCCACTTCTCACAGCCCCAAGATTCGAAATTTCCTCGTTAAAAAAGACGCGCTGCTTTCTCATATGTAAGTATGAACTTATTAACTTTAACGGCGGACCCTTAAAACCATATCTGAACAATTTCTCAATCAGCAGGTCATGGGAGACACAGTCAAAGGCCTTGCTTAGGTCACAAAGCGTAAGGCTAACATGATTACCTACCTCAAGACCCGCAACTATATCCCCAACAACCTTGCCGACTGCCTGCACAGTCGAGAGCCGCCTTCTGAAACCGAACTGACAGTCACTCAACAATTCCCCACTTTCAAAATACGGGCTGAGTCGTTTGTGAATTATTATCTCAAATATTTTTCCAAAGAGCGGTACAATAGAAGCAGTGCGGTAATTATCCAAGCAATTTACATCCCCTTTTTTTAGCAAAGATATTACCCTGGAAATTTTAAAACAATCCGGAAATGTCCCCTGATACACAAAGGTTAAATATATGTGTCAACGGCGACACCAAATATTCCTTTATTTCCTTGACAATAATGCTATTAATGTTATATATATATCAAAAGCATTTGACCTTTTAAGATAATTAATGGCGTCCAAGATTTCACTTTCTACAACCGGCAGCATAACAAAAGAGCTACAGGCCATCGGAATGCCAGAAATTAGCTGTCTTTGTAGCTCCAAGTTTACTGGTAGAGTTTTTACAATGTCAGCTGCCACCGATACAAAAAATTCATTCATCTTATCAGCTGTTAGTTTGCTATCCAATTTTGACGCTCTGTCAAAGTTTCGTTCATAATTTATGACCTTCCAAACGTCCCTTGCTTTATTTTCTGAAGTGGCTATAAAGTTACTAAATGCCTGTTTTTTGTTTGTTAATATTATGGCATCTTTATAGTTCTTCAATAACAGCTTGTATACTTCCCTATCCAAAGAGTCACCAGTTACATCAGCTATCACCTTAACACCTGAAACACATGTTCTCATATCTCTCAATCCTTGAGTAAACCAATGAACAGGCGGTTTACCAGAATTTAAATGTTTCAGGAGAAAATTGTGAAGTATGAAACTTTGACAAATGTTGGTTATACCTGTGGCCAAATATTCAATATTGTTTGACTCATAAAAAAGAGACCAATCAATGCCCTCAAGATAATCTTGGAAGTCCTGAATCCCCCGACAAGTTATCTTTCTAACCTTTCGTTGTTGCCGTTTACTATTCACATCGACTTTTACTTTAATAACCTGTCCGTAATGGTCAGAGAGGCATGGATCAACCACTGCGGCAGTAAAGCAATGCTCATCGATATCTGTCAATATATTGTCAATACAACTACCAGACCCATTAAATACCCTAGTGAAACCCGAGATTGTAGCTGCTATACCATAACTTTCAATAATGCAGGTTAGATCTGATAACACTCTAGAAAAATATATTCTTTTTGGCACAATTTGCACTTGCCACCTGCCACTGTTTTTACACAGTAATTCCACATGGTACTCTTACTTTCACTTTCGGCATTTTGGATTTGAAGCCTCTTGCCACTCGTCACAGAATTTACGTAAACCACTTAAGTATCACTAAAGTGAACTGATATAATTCTATAATATAATACCAAAACTTTACATGTCATGTAACAATAAATCTGGTGGAAGTGGAAACCACCGAAAACAAAACCGTCAATTAAATATAAACACATCTTGCAAAGCGATACGTCACCTGGGGCTGGATACCGTGCACAGTAGAATCCTAATTGTCGTCTCATTTCTAATTTACATCGCTTTCAAGTTCTAGTTCACAGATGTCACCACATACTCCTAAGTACAAAACAAACTCTACATGTTAGCTTAGCAAACTGTTGTTGAAGTAGTTTGTCCTCTGCTACTAATCAAAGAATGTTAAAATCAAGATTTGAGAATTTAGAAGCAAATTTGTTGTTTAAATATATTAAAAGATCGAGAGATCGATCTCTCAAAAATTTTCGGTTTAAAATCAAAATCGCAACATTACAAATCGATCTTTTTCATGGAAAGTATCGATTCTCGAAAATATCGAATCAGAATCGGCATCCCTAGTATGTCTACTGTGATAAATACTGTTAGATCTCAAATCAGTTAATATTTGACAAAAATTTCTCTAAACTCTCATGTTTAATTGTGCTATTGTTCTTACCTAGCTCCCTCTATGATCTACTAATAATTTCTTTTGTATTTGTTTACCTAGTATTATAAAAATACCGCCAAATAATTAAATAAATTCACTTTGTAAACATTTGTTTATTGTTGTAGGTATTTTACACTAACTTGATTGGTGAGGAGAATGCCTTCCTTTACCGTACATGGTTATACTTGGGCGCCAGTGCCTCAGCTGAGTTCTTTGCTGATATCGCTTTGTCTCCCATGGAAGCTGCCAAAGTCAAAATCCAAACCACACCAGGTTTTGCTAATACTCTAAGAGAAGCTATGCCAAAGATGATGAGGGAAGAAGGTCTAAATGGCTTCTACAAAGGTATGTGTTCCAGAAATTACAGTTTTAAACTTGTGCAGTCTAAATGATAAAGAATGTTATACCTTAAAAATGAACTATAAAATGTCATTGACCAAAGCCCTTATGCAAAATTGCCCTTAAATAGTAATAATATGGTAATAATATTGTTTTCAACAGTATAATACTTTGATTCCTTGGACTTTAACTGTATACATAATTTTTAACAGTATTATTATTATTCAAATATTGAGGTTTGATAGTGTGCAGTGTTGGCAAATTTGTCTGTTACGAATATATGAAAAATAGCTGTCGATTTTGTATAAAAAAAGTACTAGACTACTACAAGTGCAATATTTGTGATTCAGCTTTTCACAGAAGTTGTGGTTTGCAAGCTAAAGTTCTAAACAAAGGGAATAAAGTAGTTTGTTGCCTAGGCGAAAAGAGCAAAATGAGCAAACTAAATGCAATTGAGATTCAGCAGATAATCAGAAAGGAACTTGAAGTGCTACAATGTTTCTATACCAAACAAATGCAAGACCTAGGTTAGGTTAGGTTTGAATGTGAGTGAGCCATACCGGTCCCTCCACCGCGACCATAAGGTCTTTTGTGGCTCACGCCTAATGGTCTATATTTCGCCCAACAAAGCCAGCCTCCTGCAGAGGTCGATAATCTTTGTGGGCGAAAGTTGATCCAGATCTTACAGAGCTAGCTTTGTCTTGCTAAAGAGCAGGTATCTAGTCCTGTCCGCCGCCGGACAGGAACACAGTACGTGCTCTGCTGTCTCTTCACTCTCCATATACAGCCGGCACTCAGTTTCCTGACCGACTCCAATTCGATGCATGTGGTGACGCAAGCGGCAGTGTCCTGTATACAGGCCGGCTAGAGTACTCAGTTGTTATCTGTTTAGCTCTAGAAGTTTTTTAGCCCATGACTCAGACAGGCCATTTATGAAGACCTTAGAGTGGGATAATCCTGGTAGATTTTGCCATTGCTGGGTTGTCATTCTTTCTGTCCAGGTCTTTAAGGTGTGTTTTGCTGTGCATGATGTTATCGCCAGCACCGGTTCCGGTCCGATAAAGTCCCTCTAGGCAGAGTGACCCGGTATCCAGACCAGAGACACCTAATTACAGCTGACTAGTTCGTTGAGGGCAGATTTACAACTCCATACCGTTTTTGAATTGCAACGGTGGGAACCAAGAGCGTCTATTGCAGCTTGGCTATCTGTATATATCTTTATCGCTTTGTGTGTGCACTGGTTTTCTATACTTTCCCTTGCACACATCTCGATGGCATACACTTCTGCCTGGTGTATGGTTGTGTACTTGCTGAGGCTAGTTGATAGTCTAGCATCGGTGTTGCCCCCATATGCGCCGGCTCCTACTCTCATATTGGTTTTGGAACTGTCAGCAGAGATCGGCTCCCAATAGGGTCGTTTGATTTCGTTCCCAATCCCCCCTTTCCGGAAGGATGGTCTTGAAAGACAGATCTCTACTGATCTTTGTAGGCATCAAGTCTGAGACCATTCCCAGAATCCCATGACCCTCATGTCATCGAGGAGTCCGAACCCTCCCAGACTGATTTCCTTCGGCATGCTGTCGGCCGTTTGTTTTAATCTGTACGTTGTCCACCTCGCCACCCTCTCCAGTCATATGTGAAGAGGTGGAATATTAAGGAGCACCTCCAGAGCGGCTTATGGTGCGGTGCTTATCGCCCCCGTTATCATCAGACAAGCTTGTCTCTGTAGATGAGCCAGTTTGGCCTTCGTGGTACCACGAAGTGCCTTGGGCCACCAAACTATGGCTCCATATGTTATCATTGGTTCTGATAACCACTACATAGAGCCAGTACATCTGTTGGGGGTTTGTTCCCCAGTTATTTCCACAGATTCTACGGCATGGCCACAGGGACAGTTTAGCCCTGAGGATTATATTTTCTAACTGTACGCCTTAGTTGAGCTTTTTATCTAGGGTAACCCCCAGATATTTTGCCTGTTCTGTAAATGGAATCGTTTCCCCCATAAGAATATGTGGTTTTAATCTATCCAGCCTTCTTCTGGTAAATGGAACAATGATCGTATTGCGGGGGTTCACAGACATCTGTTTCCTCCGACACCAATCATTCACTACATTTAGTGCCTCTTGAAGAGTACTTGCAAGTTCCTCCTCAGATTTGCCTCTAACCATTATGACTAGATCATTAGCGTATGCCTGGACCTCAACCTGCAAGACCTACAAGCCAGCATGAAATACATGTCCGACCACTTTGAAGTGCAAGGCCAGCACTATGCGAAACTAGTAAAAACAAATAATGAACTAGTGAAGATGAATAATGAACTGCAAAGAAGAGTAGAAGCATTGGAGACCAGAACTAATCACATGGAACAGTATGAAAACAAACAATATTGTGATTTTGGGGATACCACCACAAATAGGAACTATGAGGGAAACAGTTGGGCAGCTATTTACTGCAATAAATTTGGACACAAAAGAAAAGAAAATAACAAGCTGCTCTAGAATAAAAAGAGGTAAATTAAGTGAACCAATTGTTGTTAAGTGTGTATCAGAAGAAATAAAACAAAAAATCTTGGCTCAGAGGAAGAAAATCAAAAGGATCCGAACCAACGATTGTGGATTTGATGGGGAACATAGGTTTATTTATGTAAATGACGAATCCACCAAATTTAATCAAGATCTTTCCACCAAAAGTAGTGAATTCAAGAAGAACCACAGCTATAAGTATGCATATTGTATAAATGGAAAATGTTATTTAAAAAAAAAGGAGATGGTGATGGGCGAATTCGAATTTTTTCTGTTAGAGATTTGGAAAAACTAGGTTCATTATAAATTTTGAATTGCCAATTATAGACGAATATTTTAACTAACTCCATGTTCCAACAGCTAAAATTGAATATGCTTTATACAAATATTAGAAGTTTAAGGCTGCGATATTCTAGACGAAGAAGTACCTCCGACAGAGATATAAAATATTATCATGACAGGTGCTGTTGAAGATCTTGAACTTCGGATTTCCTTGAAAACTATGATATCGAAAGTATTACTAAGTTTAACTACTTCTCAGCAGGTGGCGTCTCATTCGGCTTGTTTTGTAGAAAGCTTGCCATAATTGTACTTCCTAAGCAAAGCGACGTTGTCATTTATCTACTCTTTTGTTTACATACCGAGGAGGCATCTGTTATACAATTGCCAAACTTGTGATCTCTCAGCTCAGTGACAATACAGTTGCACTTGTACTGAATTTGCCTCGGGCAGCTGTAGGAAACGTATTCTGTGCACATTTAATAAAAAACGTAATTTAAAAAAAAAACTAGAAGGGCTACATACTTAGGTTTTATTGTAATCGAATTTTTAAATGTTTCTGCAGGTAATGAAAATAGTCAAAGTCATCTCCTCTGGAACATGTTCGTATATCTAATCTTATCTAAATCATTGGGATATTTAAGTTAATTTCAATTAATTATAACTAATAACACAAAACATTTTTTTGTAATTTGCGAACATTCATCACCACTTGTAGTTTGTCTAGATTATGCAGCTTTTTAAATTGTTCCCGTAGACCAAGTATTTATTGGGAGGGTTGCGGTGCTATCGGGGCGGCAAGGCCGCGGACGAGCCCTGAGGGAACAAAAAAAAAAGTATTTATTGAGACAATTACAATTTAAGGAGCCCTTGTTTTCCTATACTAAATGCAGGAATTAAAATAGATTATATAGAATTAATTGTAGATAATCTTGCTGACAAGTCAAACATACTTGTATTTAGGGATCATGGCTTTATGCAAATTAAACAAAATACTATAATATTGATAATTAGAAAGGTGAACAATTATGTAGACAAACTCTCGGAGGTGGCATATCTGTTTACATTGATGAAAAAATTTCACATATAGTTTAATTAAATAAAGTAATAAATAAGTGCAACTGGTTAATTTTAAAATTTCTTAACATCAATATGGAATTAATTTCTGTTTATAGACCACCAAATGTGAATTTTAATATTTTTATAAATGACCTAGAAAATATTATACAGCAAGTAAATAATGATTTATTTATTCATACACCATCCAACAGCTTAAAGGCTAACTAAGGATGGGCCGATACACAAAACATAGTAACAAACAATAATCAAACAAACAACACAAAAGAGAGTCACAAATTAGATCGCTTAGAAAAACATTTTTATCTCTGATATATTACATGAGAAGATATCTAGGCTGTCCTGCAATACAGAGTAATCATTGCACATCTGGTAAATTGGAGACGATCGCAGTTGCAAAGATTCACAATGAACCTAAAAAGACATTTATTAAGTGGACAAAACACTTCCCAGTTATAGAGTATATAGTTTCTAAAGTACCTATTTGACATTGATGTAATTTAAGTTAACCTCACAATGATATGTAATTTTATGTTAAGGCTAGATGCATTCTCGCAACAATTAGAATCGTAGACCGGTTTCGCTCTCATTAGAGCTCTTCAGTACGGCATACTGATTGCAGCGAAAATACACCTATAAAGTAATGCGGCTATAGTAGCCAGCCTTTCAACACTGAGTGGTGGACGTGCCGCCACCTAGTCAATAAGGTGGTGGCACGTCCACCACTTACTTAGTAATTTTATGTTATTAATTGTAGAACTTCTTACCAGTGCAAATGTACTGGTTTGAGTTCGAAAATAAAAAATATTGGAAAAAAAAAAGAGAAAAAATCAATTAGTTTATCATGGTATTTTAATTTTTAGGTCTGGTCCCACTGTGGATGCGACAGATCCCTTACACCATGATGAAGTTCGCCTGTTTTGAACGTACAGTCGAACTCCTTTACAAATACGTAGTCCCTAAACCTCGTGCAGATTGCAGCAAGGCCGAACAACTGGTGGTGACATTCGCCGCAGGTTACATCGCTGGTGTATTCTGTGCTATTGTCAGTCATCCAGCAGACACTGTCGTCTCCAAACTTAACCAAGAGAAAGGTTCCGGTGCCCTTGAAGTTGCCAAGAAACTTGGAATGATGGGTCTATGGAAAGGTCTAACACCCAGGATCGTAATGATTGGTACCCTGACAGCCCTACAGTGGTTCATTTATGATGCCTTCAAGGTTAGTATTGAGTGAAAGTTAGCAGATTATATTATATGCAATCATTTGTCTAGTATCTAGGTAAGTTTACTTCGAGAATTCAAATCACCACAACACATTTTAACACGTTCTTGTTCAAATACACGGTACCAGGCAGATGCCTGGTGAGCGGCTTTTTCATGCCATGGTACCAGACACTTATGCCTTGTTTGTGTGGTCATTTTTTTCGTGGTATTTTTCAAAATCAGTGACTACCGAAATTTATTTTTGCAATTTGTTGTTACGAATTATGACTAGAATGATGGGCTCTAGCTAGAGGTGTGCAAACCCATGTTTTGTTTGAACCGAACTATAAACGAACCCAAGCTTCGCCACCAACTAGGATGTTGAAGCCGATTCCTCCAAGCCCTCTCACTTGCTTCCTATACACATAAGGCTCTGGGATCAACACAACTCCGCCTGGGCCGCCTGCAAGGAACTTGGCCAGCTCCCCAGTGGCGTCCCGGCTATGCTGTAGGTTTATCTGGCCCACCCGTGCTAGCCCTGCGAATTTAAACGCGACGCCGCCCGGGCGGAGACCTCCTTTGGTCAGAGCCTGTCCGCACGCCCGCCGCGGGCCAGGCGGAGGCGACCGCACTCCATGTCTGAACTTTGGTTACACTCGGAGTCACAACTCTGGTTACACTCAGAGTCACAACTCGAAATACAGCCGCCGGCCGTGCCCGTCCAGCTCGCGAGCCACACCGGGCCCCACCGAGAAGACCAGACGCCAAGCCCCAGGTCCTCCTGCCGTCTTCAGGTGCCGCCATTTGCCCAACATTGAGCGAGCGGTTCTGGAGCGCAAGCATCCTAACCACACCCTCTAGGTCCACCTCTTGACTTCTGAGCCAAAAGCCGATTCGGACCGGCCATGGGACGCCCCCTGCCCTTGCGGCGCTGAAGGCGATCTCACCCACCGACGTCCCAGACCAGCCATTAAGAAGCCAACTCAGGGACTAGTCATCCTCGGCGGGCACCAAGAACTCCTGGATCAACTATCACCGAGTTACGCAAGCGGAGCTCCAACGCCCAGTCGGATACCGACATGGCGTCCAACATCCCCGCCACCAGACTCCTCCTTATTGGCTCCGCCTCTTCCGCCAGGACTACGCCATCCCCCCGGTTGGAGGTGATGACCACCTGCATATCCCTCCTACCCGCCACACCTGACGTTCCCGAGGGGCCAGGGCCCGCCCCAGCGGCTGGGGTCGCTGCAGCCCCCCCCCCCTCGCAGGAGTGGGGACACATTATCCGCTCTCCCCCTGTTTCTGAGCTGTCCTCTACTAATATTTAGCAGCTCCACAGCCCTCTTTGAACTGGGTTCGTCAATTATTGACTTCCCATGTCTGAGCCTTGGACAGTCTGCCTGGTACACCTTGTGTTGGTTTCTGACCCAGGACTTAATGGCTCCCCTGGCAGTGCTCTTTGTCACGCCCAGAACCGGTTCTGGTCCCATAAATAGTTCTGCCGACCCTCTCTTCACGAGACTGTCAGCTTCTTCATTGCCTTTGACCCCCGACCTCATTCTGCCCAGCCAGGTCGCTTGTCTCGTCTCGGCACTCACTCACCAGCCAGGAATTTACCCTTGGGCTATTTAGGGCCTTAAGGGCTGTCTGTGGCTATGAGAATCCGCTTGTTGGTGTAGCCCCACCCGCACACAGTGCAGGATGGCATACATTTCGGCCTGAAAGACTGTTGCATGGGCTCCGAGGGAAATACTATGATTTACTGTCAGTCCTTCCGAATAAACACCTACCCACGCTTCCCGCTGGATCCGTCCACATACCAGATGAGCGTGTCCCGTGGTATGCCCGGCGTCTCCTCCCGCCTTGCCTTGAGGTCAGGGATTTCCACTTTAAAGTTGTTTTCCCTGCAGATTCGCGCGCTCGCGAAGTCTGACCTCATTTCAAGCATGGGCTCCTTCACGATCTCCTGAATTTTGCAGTGGCCCCTGAATCCTGGGTTGATCTTCTGTCTACCATTGCAGCCTAGTCGGTATCCTCCTAGCCTGGCCTCCCCCATAATAACTAAGTGTAGAGGGGGCAGATCCAGCAACACCTCCATGGTGACTGTTGGAGTTGAAGACATGGCCCCTGTGATCCTCAGGCAGCCATCCTATGGATCTTGTCTATTTTTTGTTTGGCAATGGATTGTCTCACCTTACGCCACCAGACCACCTCCCTATTCTCCAGCGTATTCTCCAGTTTCAGCACCAGTGGGTGCAGTGCTGTCTCTGTTGAGACTCCTAACTCAATGCTTAGCGAAAAGTCAGTATTTAGCGTGTTAGACATGAAAAATGGGTTCTTACAAATAAAGCTTGATAAGTCTAGTAGTGACTTGTGCAGCTTCATTACTCCTTCTGGAAAATATAGGTGGAATATGCTACCATTTGGCTTGTCAGTGTCACCAGAGGTGTTTCAGAGAGTCAATAGAAAAATATTTGGAGATATTCCTAATGTGGGAATTAATTTTGATGAAGTAATAATTTGTGGTAGAGATGTTAAAGACCATGATGAAACATTGTAGAAAGTTGCCAATAAAGCTCTGCCGTTCAATGTTAAGTAAAATGTAGATAAACTACAGTTTAGGTATCAGAGGTAAAATTTTTGGGCATGACATAGCAGAGAAGGTGTAAGACCTGATCAGACCATTAGTGAAATGGTATATAAGAAAGAACTATTAAGATTTTTGGGAATGGCAAACTTTCTAATTAAATTCATTCCAAACTTATCATCCATTACAGCTCTACTGAGATTATTAATAATGGATAATATTGACTGGGTCTGGGGACCAGAACAGGAAACTTGCTTTAAGTTAATATTACAAAAAATTCTTGATGCACCCAGATTACAATATTTTAACAGCAAGCTACCAATTGTTATACAATGTGATGCTACTCAATATGGCTTAGGTGCCTGTTTGTTTCAAAATAGTAAACCTGTTGGGTTTGCATCTACAACTTCAACAAAAACCGAAACAAATTATGCCCAGATAGAAAAATAAATGCTAAATATCTGTTTTACAGTTGAGAAGTTTCACGAATTTATTTACGGTCATAAAATAGTCTTCGAAACAGATCATAAGCCTCTTGTTAGCATAATCATTAAAGATTTATGCAAGGTAACAGCAAGGTTACAAAGACTCAAATTGGGGTTGTTGCAATATGACATTGAATTAATATACTTGTTATGGCGGTTTTTGTTTTTTTTTTTTTTTTTGTTTTTTTTTTAACGACACCACGAGGGCTTACAGCCTAAATACTATCGTACCGTGAGTCTCGACAAGGAGGAAAGAGGCAACTTGTTAATTCTGAACTTGAAGGTTTGGAGGTTCGGAGAAGGAGAAACATGCGCCGGCAAAGAATTCCACAACTTGGAAGTCCTCGGGACAAAAGAGCGGGCATAACAAGATGTTCTATGTCTGGTGACCTGGACAGTAAAAGGGTGCATTCGCTCTGTTCCCCTGGTAGATCTGTTGGGGGCAGCAGGTGGAGGAACTATGGAAGAAAGCTCCTCTGTGCACTGCCCGTGCAGATATCTATAAAAGAGAGAGAGGTCACCAATGAGACGTATAGCTCTCTTCTGAATGGAGTCCAGGATAGCGAGTGTAGAAGCGGCGGCAGCACCCCAGATGTGGGAGCAGTATTCGACGTTCGGCCTTATTTGTGAAGTATATAAGGTATAGAGATTAGCTGGTAAAAAGTATTTGCGAGCCTGGAAGAGGAAACCTAATTTCTTAGCAGCCACTTCTGCAATTGATGTGACATGTTGGTGCCAATTGAGATTTCGATCCACAGAAATGCCAACAAGTGAAATGGACTCATTACTTTGAATAACTTGGTTGTTCATTGTGATGGTTCTAGGGCTGGTGTATCTTTTATGAGAAAGAAAGCAAGACTGAGATTTGGTGGGGTTTAATTGTACAAGATTTCTACTTCCCCAGTCTAATATTTTTTGGAGATTCACAGAGACAGAACCCTTCATGGTTCTGAGATCCTCATCTACTTGGGCCAAAGAGACAGGCTTAGAATATTGAATATTTGAGTGGAGGGTGGTGTCGTCCGCGTTACTGTGAACTGGGTTGGATTTGCTAAAGAGGGGGTCATTGATGTGGAGAAGAAACAAAGTAGGGGCTAAAGCTGAACCTTGAGGAACTCCTGCATTAATTTGATATAGTTTAGAGGAATGGTCATCCACGACAACAGAAATGCTCCGGTTGGAGAGGAAGTTTGCTGTCCAGGTACAGAGTTTTGGTGGTAGGCCATAGGCGGAAGTTTATTAAGCAGCGCTGCGTGTCAGACGTGGTCGAAGGCTTTGGATATGTCTAGAGCGACAATTTGGGATTCACCGTGTAGTTCCATAGACTTGTTCCAAGAATGGGTGACAAAGGAAAGGAGGTCGGCAGTTGATCTGCGCTGACAGAATCCATACTGCCTGTCGTGTTTATATACTTTTCCATCACTTTAGAGATGACTGAAAGGAGAGAAATAGGCCTGTAGTTGCTAGGAAGCGCTTTGGATCATTTCTTGGGGACGGGTTGTACTCTAGCAGTTTTCCAGTTACTAGGGAATATGCCTCTATTGTAAGATGTATGAAACAGACGAGTTAGGATAGGAGCAAGTTCTGGTGCGCATTTTTTGAGAACAATTCCTGGGATCTCGTCAAGGCTAGAGGCTTTCCTGGTATTAAGAGAAGAGAGCATCTTTCGTACCTTTTTAGTTTTGAAAATGATATCAGTCATTTTATGCGCGACATTGGGGACTGTTGGTGGTTGATCAATTATCACTATCCTCTTTGAAGTATAAAGGGGAAGATTTCATATCTAATGACATTGTTCATTGTATGACATCAATTGCACTCAGCGACAAAAGGAAACGACAGTTTATAGAAGAAGTTGACAAAGATATAGTACTGAAGAAAGTGAATGGCTTGCATTTGAATAATAGCTGGGAGCTGCTTTTGTGTGTTGTCCATTATATTCTTCACCTATCATATCATTATTTGGTAGCCCAAATTCGGTAGGGCTCGCAACTGCAGAGAAGAGAGGTTTGTCGGCTAGCCTGTAAATTCAACGTTTTGTTGAAAATTAAAAAGTACCTAATATAAAAATTACATCTAATCCCCTATTATCTTCATCTGCAGAGTCTTCATCCGTATCTACATGTGGCTCAGGTGGTTCAATATAAACGTTACAGTCAAGGTCATCATCATATATCATGTTTAATGGTTCTTCGAGCATAAGACTACACCAAGATTACAAAATTACATTTATCTTTCTCGATTAAACTACTTTCAGAGGATTGAAAGAGAGATTAGGTCTAATCCTAAAAAATTCTGGAACTGCTCTTCTCGGCACCGTCAAAACTTTTCTCTTGGGAATTCATCTAACCAGCTACAGGCAGTTGACACTTTTGCTTCTTATTTTGCAGGATGTTCTGGTTCCACCTCCACCTCATCACCTACAGCCGCCAGCCTGGCTTCGGGTGACATCACAGTGTTTTTTGTTGATGACTTTACAGATGATGAAATTATTACAGCTGCTAAGAGAATTAAGGCTAACATGTCTTGTGGACCTGATCTAGTTCCTGGCTTCTTGGTGTGCGACTGCTTATATGCTTTCTTGACTCCACTTAAGAAAATTTTAAAATTGATTCTTAGATCTGGAACATTCCCCGCGATTTGGAAGCGTTGTCACGAGTTCTCCCTGTCTTCAAGGCATGGGATAGTGGTGATCCATCAAACTATCGACCAATAGCCATACTATGTGTCTTCTGTAAGATTTTCGAGGCCTGCTTTTTTCGGCAAATACTGTTTCACATCAGAAACAGACTCTCTATTTCTCAGCCTGGTTTCATTCCAGGGAGATTGACTGTAACGAATTTAGTTGCTGTTACACAGTCCATTGGGCCCGCTCTAGACCGCTCTTCACAGGTTGATGTTGTGTATACCGATCTATCTAAGGCCTTCGATTGTCTAAATCATTATGTTCTAATTGACAGGATGAGGGCTATCGGATTCTCCGAGGGCTTGCTTGGCTTGTTCAGATCTTACCTGGATGGAAGGAGGCGATTTGTTGAGGTTGGGGGCTTCAAGTCTGACACCTGTCACATAACTTCAGGAGTGCCGCAGGGTTCCATACTCGGTCCATTACTGTTAATATATTTATTGACCCAGTTAAACATGTTCTGCATGGTCCTTTTTTAATGTATGCAGATGATATTAGGAATTTGCAAATATTTCGAGTGTTGATGACTGTTTGCAACTCCAGAACTGTCTTCAGATCCTTGATGAATGGTGTTGTCGGAGTGGTCGTTCTATGAATGTTGTGTTGTGTGATCTCATTTACTCGAAATAAGCATGCAATTACTTTCGGGTACAATATAACAGGGCTTCCACTTGATCGCCCCGGGACAGTTAGGGACCTTGGAATTGTTTTTGTTGGTACTCTATCTTTTAAACCACACTATGAGCAGACTGTCAGTTCTGCTTACAAAACTCTTGGGTTTCTGATAAGAAACAGCAAAAATGTCTCACAGACTGACACCCTCCTCCTGCTCTTTCGTTGTTTGGGTAGGTCCCGACTTGAATATGGCTCAGTTGTGTGGGCTCATACTTATGAGATACATGTGGCAAGTCTAGAATCAGTGCAAAGGAAATTTCTAAAATTTCTTAGCTTTCGTGAGGATGGTCGAAATCCTTCTATTGGTTTTCTTCGGGAAGGTTTACTTCTTCGCTTTGGTCTGCAGAGTCTGTCGATGCGCAGGCAGTGCAGTTTCGTTACATTTTTATACAAACTGGTTAATTCTGTGTTCAATTGCCCTAATCTGCTTCAGCGACTTAATTTCAATGTGCCTCGTATTGCAGCACGTTTTCCACGCACATTCTATCTCCCGACTGCTCCTACGCGATTGCTACGATCGTCTCCAATTTACTAGATGTGCAATGATTACTCTGAATTGCAAGACAGCCTAGATATCTTCTCATGTAATATATCAGAGATAAAAATGTTTTTCAAAGCGATCTAATTTGTGACTCTCTTGTGTAGTTTGTTTGATTATTGTTTGTTATGTTTTGTGTATCGGCCCATCATTAGTTTGGCTTAAAGCTGTTGGATGGTGTATGAATAAATCAATAAAATTATAATTTACGGAGTGTATGGCAACATGGAAATAAACATGCCTGTAGCATGTGGCAATGTTGGTAAAATATTCTAGAATTTTGCCACCACAAAGTAGTATGCATGTGAAAGTTTGAAAAGCCTACATGAAATAAATCAAAAAATAAACGAAACGAATATCCATTTTTTATGTCACTACACAACACAAAGTTTATACATAAACTATAAGTGCTCTCTAGCACGCATTCACCAATCCCCCACCTTTCAAAGAGCGACAGCCACAGCTTTACAACGAATTTTATCCTATCAGGGACCATTTCAAGCATCCCATGTTGCCATAGGGCAACGCACAGCGCTAATGGGTGTGTAGGGCCAAATAAAATATTGATTAAGATATTAGAGAAATGAGGCTTGTACAAAAATTTTAATATCAGTGTTTGGTCACAAGATGATCATCCCCTTACTGATTTTTTGTACCCTGTATAATGAGTTTTTTGTAACAGTAAAGTAAATCTGCACAAATTAAAAACAAAACTAAAAGTTAAAACTAATTTTTCTATATTTTTTCAGGTTGCTATGCGCATGCCACGACCACCACCACCAGAAATGCCAGAATCATTGAAGAAGAGACTTCAAGCTGAAGGCAAATTGTAAATTAGTATCAGATTAATTTTAATATAATCAAACCTACTAGTAAATTTACCAGAATTGGTTCTTGTAAGTTAACAAAAGCAAAACGTTTCAGTATTTCCAACATACATACGCTGATCATCAAATTAATTTTATTATATGTCCTGTTCTTTCATAATTATTTAAGTCTCTGTATTTTAGATTGTATATAGAACAATATACAGTTAAAATGTTTGTTTTGTTTTATTGTGAATGAATTTGTTTGTTTTGTGGGTACAAATGTTAAATTTAGTATGTGAAGGGTTCTAGAATCAATTTTTTTACTATAAAATAAGTCAATGCCTATGTGTAGCACTGTTAAGAGTGTCTGTGTTATTAGTTGTGATTGTTAAATCCCCTCCAGGGATGCCAATTGTGTACTGCTGGAAAGATTATGAAGCCTGGTACTTTGATAATCGCAAAAATAAATACACAGATCTGGCATCTCTTGTCGTTGCCGAGATATCTTTTATTTGAGCTAACTTTGCTGAAATTATCTTTAAAGTGTACCAGTATTTAACAAGGGTCTGGGAGCGTTCGTCATGGGGAATGCTGTATCACATGAAGACCAAACCCTGCGGGCGTTTGATCAAATACTAATTCTGTGGTATATAAAAAGGCAAAGGTAAGATGCTTACTGGCAATTAGGCCATTGCTGACCCTTTTTGCTCATCTAAACTAACCTACCCTCCACCTTGAGCTCGATCTCAATGACGACAGTGATTTGAAAAATCATCCGCCGCCGGTGAGGCTTGAACCGTCGTCCCCGAGTCCATATTGGAAAGTCTGAATCGACTTTCCCGCACGGCCATGGAGGAGCTATGTGGTAGGTAAGTAAATTATTTCGTGGCATATCGTTCAGCCGACAGTTTGATCAACATTACAATAAAGCCGGGATTCGAGCGAGAATACCGCTTTTTTCAGTATTTGTCTGGCCGACTGGGTGAATCGTTGTTTCCTTGGACAAAACCTAATATTGATATCTGCTTCATATTTAGTCAAAACATGACATATAAGCGAAATCTCTTTTAAATATTTTAAATCTTACTTAAAAATATTATTAGATATTTTAGCAAGCGAGCGTATATTTATTTAAGGAGCACCCTAAAATTTCCTTTACCTGGATTATCGCCACATTGCAGCATTGACTGATGGCATCCTTGAAGATGTTTTAAATGTTATGGAGACTGCAGGGAACATAAAACATCATTTTACAGCTACCATATTGTATTATGATGAAGTTATAAAGTGGCCTCATTGTATGAGTACTACCAAAATAATGATGAAATTATGGGGCCACATTCTTATATGCAAGTGAATGTCTAATAATCATTTTCATTTGGGTAATGCAAGCTGTTATGATTACTCAATTTTTTTATAGGTGATTATGGCACGAGGACTTTTCTAACTGGAAGCAACATATATATATATATATATATATATATATATATATATATATATATATATATATATATATATATATATATACATATATATATATATATATATATATATATATATATATATATATATATATATATATATATATATATATATATATATATATATAGGGTTTGATCAAAAATGACTAAAGAGTTACTTGAAAAAGTCATTACCTCTACATAATGTAAAGTATAACGTTGCTTGTGTTACAGATTGTGGCCGTGGGAATCAAGGATTATGGAAAACCATGGCCATTAATGAATGAAAGCTGTTTGTTGATCATCCAGTTACAAAAAAGCCTTTTTATTTTTTTGCTGATGTTCCTGATGTCCTAAAGCTATTAAGAAACTGGTTCCTTGATACTGGTTTTCTGCTACAGGATAATACAGTCATTAATAAAAATCCTGTGAAATGGTTGCTAGAAAATACAAGATCAGAAATTAATGCTTGTTATAAACTAACCCCATTACATTTACAATGTGAAAGAGCTCAAAGGCAAAATGTTAAATTGACAGCACAATTGCTACAGCATTGAAGCATTACATCCCAGGGCAAGACCAAAAGGCAAATGCTGCAGCTGATGATTTTTTCCAGCTGGTAAATAATTGGTTCGATATTATGAATTCTTATTCACCATCGACCTCAATTCCAACAAAAAAAAAACATGGCACCAATTTTTTTGCTACCAAAGTGATTGCAAAAATTATAAAGCTACGATTTTTATGTGTACAGATACCTACGTAAATATTATATACTAAAATTATTTACTTATTGTGCTAACCCAGTGTATTATTTTACTGAGTTTTTTGCTTAAAAATGGATTGTAAAAATTATAAACCTACGACTTTGTATGTGTACAAATAATTATCTACCTAAATATTATGTGCTAAAATTATTTACTTATTATATATAGCAGCCCAATGTATTATTATTTTACAATCGTGAGAAGATGTATGGTATTTTGCTTTGAAATTGATTGTAAAAATTATAAACCTATTATTTTGTATGTATACAAATAAATACCTCCTTGAATATTACATACAGACATTATTTACTTATTGTGCTAACTCAATGTACTATTTTACAACTCCAACGATGAAGGAGTTATGTGGTTAGAGATTGATTGCAAAAATTATACACCTACTATTTTGTATGTGTACAAATACATACCTACCTAAATATTATACTTTAAAAAATTACTTATTGTGAAAGTTGCATGTTATTAAATGAAGCTTATCAAGTAAAATAGGAAAACAATTAAGAAAAAGAAACCAAAAACCTAGATTGCAGTTCAGAACAAGAAAATCATGTCCAATTTGGGACATTATGAATAATTTCATAAATATGTAATTTTTAATCCTTTTCAAGATAAACCAATTAATTAAATCCATTACTTTGAAATCGAATAATATCCTAAAACTTGAATACATTCTGTTATTATATGAAAAGAATCTTAATTTCAACTTGTTATTAAATGTTTAATCTTGTTATAAGTTCATAAAAAACATAACTTTGTGAAGACACATAAAAATGCAAGCTGGTTTCTATATCCAATGCACCACTAGATTTAAATTCAGACTTCATGTGACGTACTCCTGCGCCACTTTCTGATTGGTCGAAAGTTACCAGACAACCTATCTAATCTATAAACCTTGACGTTTGATAGTGTTTCTTTTAAATATACAGGGTAATGAGAATTAGCTGTGCCATTTGGCAAAATTGAAATCACAATTACTCCCTTAATTCAAATGGAACACCCTAGATTTTTGAGCTATTTCGGTTCGCACCCGGTTTCCCTTTCAACGTGTATTAGCATTTCCTATACCCAAATTTCACTGTTTCCCGAATATTTCAATTTTATTGGATTCACTTAATTCAAATTGTCACAATAGATTTAAAGCAGGCTTTCGGACTTGATAATATGCTTGTTGACGTCTACATGTCAAAAGAGTGTCAATAAGCAAAGCTTATTGTCATACAAATCGAGATACTATCAATCAATGCGGTGCAAGAATGGGCAATTTGCAGTTCACAAACAATGATTTTTTGGCGCTTCTAATTATCTATCTATATCTCGTGCATTTGCAGAAAAGTACCTGAATAAACCAAAACCTGAAATTGAGACAGTCAGCAGACTTGAAATCTTTGTAATCATCTGGAACAAATCCAACGTTGTTGGTGTACCAATCGTGAAGTAGCTGAAACTGAAACAGTGGATGGTGCGAATCTTCAGGAATTAGAACTATATCTGGAGGCTGAGGAACAATATCACTGTTAGAGTATAAAACAAGATCCAACAGTGAACCGTTGATGGAGAGGAACTGGAACAAATTGAGTTACGAACATTTATTTGAGACCACCTCTGCTGCTAGAATTGCACTCGGGGGAGAGCCCAGCTGAACTATTACTATTATGTTGAAGAAAAAACACAGAGCACTCAGTCCCCTCACAGCCGCCCTGGTAAGTATCCATCTGATTCTTGAAACTTCCTATACTCAGGGCAGCGGTCGATTCTCCCACGCATCAAAAGACTGATTAGCAAAGCTCTGCCTATATGAGGTACGGAACGGTTCCTTCCTTAGCTTGAATCAGTGTCCTCGAAGTCCTGAATCACAGTCCAGGGTCACAAATGTTGAACAAGGTCCATGACATAGGCCAATGGTTTAGTTTATACATCTACACAAGATCGGAGCTCCTGCGTCTTGCAGAAAGGGAAGGCAGGTCCAGGCGAGAAAGCCGTTGCTGGTAGGTGAGATCCCTAATCTGCTGCGGCCATCGTGTTGCACCACATTGAGATCGTCTAAGATTTCCTTGTCTCTACCCCAGAGCTGGAGACCAGGCAGTTATCCCGTATTCCAAATGTGAGGGGATATACATGACATAAAGCTGCCTAGTGAACTCAGCTGATGCATGAGGAAATGATTTCCTTGACATGTATAGGATACTATATGCCTTCTCTGCCACTGCAGTCGCCTAGGCGGTCCATGCCAGCTCCGACGTCACAGCAATACCTGAGTTGACGACATCCAGTCCCAGACAGTAAACATGCCAAGGGTTATTGCCACCAACATGCAACACCTTACACTTAGCAACATTAAGAGGGATTTGCCAAATTCATGATTGCATCCAGATCCTGTTGCAGAATATCAAACTTACAGTTGTCAGGATAGACACCATGAGTACTGCAGAGTGAACCAAGTAAATCTGCAGTGTAAATCAATAACAGGATCGGTCCTGGGACCGAACTCTGAGGCACTCCACTGGCAACAGAAATCTGTCCAGAATGACTCTCCCCCACCTTAACACATTCGCTGTGGGTGCAATATGAGCTAACTAGATCACGGTGCGGCAAGCGTATTTAGCCATAGGTTTGACTAACATGATGTATTTGAATGTTTTTAAATATTTTATTTTGATTGGTATATCGCAATAAGAAAAAATTAAATGTCGTACATACAGGACATTCGCACGTGTGATAAGTCACATAACCTATATGCCGCATGTCGTATATTTGTGACATGTATATTTTGCTACTTTTATTTCTAGGTGGAAAACAAATACGAATGTACTCTTACGTATTTATTAGCAACAACAATATATATATATATATATATATATATATATATATATATATATATATATATATATATATATATATATATATATATATATATATATATATATATATATATATATATATATATATATATATATATATATATATATATATATATATATATATATATATATATATATATATATATACAGGCTGTTTCAAAAAACATGCACCATCGCTCGTGGGGCAATTCCTTACTAAAAAATAAGAAAAAAAGTTCCTGTGCACATGGGCCCGGAAACGCATAGTTTCCAATATACAGGGAGTTGAATTTTAATTTTTTATAGATAATTTCAAAACCACTGGATTGATTTTAATGAAACTTGGAACTTGAAAGTGTATTATGAAAGTGCATATTTTCAAGTGAAAATCTGCTTACAACTGCGTCAGTGGTGTGCGTACGGGGTAACTGTAAAAATTCATTTGGAGAAAAAATATGTGCGCCACTGTCTTTTTCCAATTTTGATACATCAGTTATGAAGCTTATTACATAAGCCACAAAAGCTGCTTCTTGGTATTTTTTCGTTCAGGGTATCCCTGAATGATTAATTTTATAAAAAGGGGCAAAGTACCGATTAGTCGGCGTAATAATAATAATAATAATATATGTTTACTGCAACCATAAGAATATGAAAAACAAAACATACAGTAAACATTACAGCAATAAACGTGCAAATAACTAACCTACGTAAAACTTATTGGTGATAAACATTGAAATGAATATTACAAACATTGATAAAAAATGATAAATAAAAATAAAAAATGAAAAAAGTAATCGTAAAGACACCATGATTTTTCCAAACTCTTGTTTTTTGTACATTACTCAATTGACTTTAATAACAAAGCTAAAGAAAATGTTGAAAGTGACCACCATTAGCGTCGTTACAATTATTTAACCTTCTGTGCAAAGATCTTCTTACTCTTCTGCAAATATTTTGATCTTCTCTAATGCTGTCAAATGCATATTCTATTCTTCCCAACAATTCTTCTCGTGTATTTACTGGTGTTTTATACACTATTTCTTTTAAACGACCCCACAAATAAAAATCGAGAGGATTCAGGTCCGGAGATCGAGGTGGCCATGAAACCGGACCTCCACGACCAATCCATCGGTGACCGTATGTGTTGGCTAAATATGTTCTTACAACTGCTGCAAAATGTGCGGGCGCACCATCATGCTGGAACCACATTGTACCATTTCTCATAAAAAGCGGTAGTAACAACGGCAAATCATTTTGTAAAAAGTTTAAATATGATTCATGGTCAAGACGATTTGGTAGAACAACAGGACCAATTATGTGATTTTCAATAATAGCAGCCCAAATATTGATGGAAAATTGATACTGCGAATTTGCAACTCTTAGAGAGTGTGGGTTTTCATCGGCCCATGTATGTAAATTGTGAAAATTTACGATACCTTTTCGCGTAAATGACGCCTCATCAGTAAATAGTACATGTTTAGAAAAATGTTGGTCGTGCCTAAGTTTGTTTAAGAACCACTGACAAAACATTACCCTTGGTTGAAAGTCTCTAGGTAGAAGTTCCTGGACACGTGTAAAATGATAGGGATATAAACTTTGATCCTTCAGAGTTCTGTGAACTGATGATGCCGAAATATTACCCAGTTCGGTGGCAATAATTCTCGTACTTGTACTAGGATCACGTTCAACTCTATTTAATATTGCCTCTTCAACTTGTACAGTTCGGCGGTATCTTCTGCGTCCAGTCAGCTTTTAAAGGTTTTAAAGAACCAGTTTCTCTCAAATGTCTTACAATACGTGGGAAAATATTTTTGTCAGGAATTCTTCTTTGCGGATAAGTTTCCTGATAAACTCGCACAGCTTGTCTAGCATTTTGATTTGTTTGTCCATAAACTAACAACATATCAGTCAAATCCGCTGAAGTGTACTTAATGAAAACCATCTTGAGAGGAGGAAATAATATTAATGAGCAGCTCAGTATCAACAAATAACTAAAAACGAAAATACTGCACCGTATCAAAATTTAAAGAATAGCACGAAAACTCTTTTGACGCCTACAAAGCACTTCAAAATTGTAGAATTTAGAGAACTGTCAAAAATTATAGTTTCATGGCACTTTACGATTACTGTTTTCATTACTCCAACGAATCGGTACTTTGCCCCTTTTTATAAAATTAATCATATCTCCTAAGGGATACCCTGAACGAAAAAATACCAAGAGGCAGCTTTTGTGGCTTATGTAATAAGCTTCATAACTGATGTATCAAAATTGGAAAAAGACAGTGGCGCACATATTTTTTCCCCAAATGAATTTTTACAGTTACCCCGTACGCACACCACTGACGCAGTTGTAAGCAGATTTTCACTTGAAAATATGCACTTTCATAATACACTTTCAAGTTCCAAGTTTCATTAAAATCAATCCAGTGGTTTTGAAATTATTTATAAAAAATTAAAATTCAACTCCCTGTATATTGGAAACTATGCGTTTCCGGGCCCATGTGCACAGGAACTTTTTTTCTTATTTTTTAGTAAGGAATTGCCCCACGAGCGATGGTGCATGTTTTTTGAAACAGCCTGTATATATATATATATATATATATATATATATATATATATATATATATATATATATATATATATATATATAGAGAGAGAGAGAGAGAGAGAAGAGAATTGATGATAATAATAATAATAAATAAACACTATTTTTAACTAAAATAATATATAAATGTAGACAAATCTAACGGAAATTTAATTCTTAAAATGAAGAAAACATTACAAATGTGAGACAGGCCAGGTCATCATTGCATATCTAATTTCGAAGTTATTGATGATATGACTTGAAACAATCCCCTATACAAAGCCCAGGAGATTCAAGACACTGCGTACAATGAAACATCGTCTCCTTTATTATCTTATTTGCATGACAAACTCTGCACCTCATTCTATTTTTTCTCCCTTTTTCATTCAGATCGTCAATTTTTTCTGGCATGTGACTCTGTGCCACACTCACTGTAGGTGGCCTCATGGTAATTTTTTGTGGCAAAAGCTTTTCCAAAATAGCCAAGCGGAAATCATATAAAGTTAGTTTCCTGCCAGAATATTGATTATATAGGTGGTAAGAGTTCAACAGCATGAGATGCAAAATATGAATCACGAGCTTTTTATACCATCTCATAGTCTTGCGGTCACATGGATAATACGATAGCATCTGGTCTTGTCTGTCGACTCCACCCATATTCTTGTTGTACTCAAGTATCGGCAATGGTTTCGTTTTTATTTCCCCACGCTTGCTTTGAAGCTCGCTCATTTCATTACAAAATTCACTAGAAATGTACACGACATCACGCTTATCTTTCCATTTTGCAATCATTATACCATCTTTATATTTCGCAATGGTTTCACCGTTTTTTTATTTGCGCTTACAACTTCCTTGGGTGCTCTTTTCCTGTCAGCTCGTAATGTTCCCATTCAATAAGTTTGTTTGCCCTCGAGTAGCTTTGCCAACTGAAAACTGCTATAATAGTTGTCTATGTATACTGAATGACCCTGGTTCAATTTTTCTTGCATTAAATGCACAACAACTTTTTCCGAATATCCTCTTCCTCCCATTTCATCTAACTGTCCAGTGTATACAGCAATTAGCGCTCAGGGTGAGTATGCGGATGTCGTTAATACACGACATCCGCAGCGAAAGTGTTAACAGAGAATCTGTGACCAGTCAGAAATGCTCGCCCCCACCCAAGCAGTCTGCCGGTAAAGCCATGCTGTGTTGTAGGTATGGTTTCATGTTGGATGAGGAAGAGAAATTATTTGGTCATAATGCGTTCTATAACTCTGCACACTACACATGTGAGACTGATAGGTCTGTAATTGTCAGGATTTAGCTTGTCTCCATGCTTGTATACAGGAGTAACGGAGGCACATAGGCATTCGTTGGGCATAGCACTCAGTCAAAGTGATGTCCTAAATATAATTAAAATTGGATAAGAAAACTGTGGTGCAAAAGTTTTCAGAATTCTAGGTGAGATGGGGTCAGGTCCAGTTCTGAAACATAAGCTTCTGACAACAATATTTTGAAAGACACTTACTTAGAAAAGAAAAACCAGGCCCTAGGATAGGGTTTAAGAAATTTTCGACAAGCTGACAGACCTTTAGGCTGTAATGGTCATAATAATAATAATAATTAATAATAATTTTATTGTTCCATGATAAACAACTACAGAGAGAATGTTAGAAGATATGAATACAGTAAACTTAACAATGATAACACAGCTGTGGTAAATAAGGATTGTCATTACATGATATATATCATACATTAATTTATGATTTAACACATCTACGGCTAAGTACAATATTCATTCATGTTAAATGTTATAGATTATAGAGAGTACGGTAAACCCGTAAGGGGTTTATTTGTACTAAAGAAGGCTACCAGATGAGTAGTATTAATTTTTATTTATTTATTTATTCAACGGATCAACCATTTACAATAATAATTAGAACATCTAAAACTACATTAGTCTTAAATAACCTATCTCAATATGAGAACATAACAAAAAAGCAAAATATAACCCGTACACTGTATGTATGACAATTCAATCAATAACACCTCTCAAAATGCCTCTAATAGAACGGTCAAAATCATTAAACATATCCAAGAGCTCGGAATACTCATTTGCAGTTCTCGCCACTCTCGATATTGGACTGAAAAAGCCATAATTGGTTTGATGGAAGGGAACCACAAAAACCTCCCTTGCTCTCGTGCGGTCCGAAATCCTTAGAGATTAACTCAAGCAAAGAAGGACTATCAATTTTATTCACTAATAATTTATGCAAAAAACAAACATCACTGACAATCCTTGTACCACTGAGTGACTGCAAGTGCAGCCGATTCCGCAAATAAGAGAAGTTAAGATAATTTCTCTGCAAGCCCATTCTGTAAGCACAAATTCTTAAGAATCTATATTGTATGGCCTCAATCTGATTGATATAAATATTGTAATTCGGACTCCACACTACAGAAGAGCATTCCAACAAAGAGCGAACCAGACCACAATACAGCCTTCTCAAGCTATTGCATGAAAAATCCAGAGTTGATCTATGAATAAATCCTAACATTTTATATGCTTTAGATACTATGTATTCTATGTGATCCTTAAAAGATAATTCCCTATCCAATACAATGCTCAAGTCTTTAATAATTTCTTTCCTCTGTAAAGCATTAGAGCCCATGAAGTACACAAAGTCATGGGAAACTGAGCTCTAGTGAATGTAATGCAGAAACACTTATCAACATTCAGAGTCAAAAGATTGTCACCACACCACAGAGCAAAACTGTCTGGAACGAACAATCTTGAAAATTTTGATATCATCAGCAAACATCAAAATCTGACTATGCCTAAGTGAATATATGACATCATTGATAAAAATATTAAAGAGGACTGGTCCACAATGTGAACCCTGAGGAACTCCTGAAGAGACAGTAATACTATCAGAAATGAAGTTTCTCATCTTGACACTCTGGGACCTACCCGTAAGGAAGCTGCGCACCCAAGACAACAAATTGGCATTAAAACCCAACAATGCAAGTTTTGACAATAATAAGGCTTGATTAACCTTATCAAACGCTTTGGAGAAATCTGTATACACCGAATCAACCTGTAACCTATCCTCCAAAGCTGAGACCAATACATTCTGGTAAAGAAGAAGGTTGGTTGTTGTAGATCTTCCTTTAAGAAAACCATGCTGCTGTTCGACGAAAACACGTCTGCATTCACAAGTTATATGCCTAGAGACAAAAAAGTCCAGAAGTTTGGGTATCTCTGACTGAATACAAACAGCTCTATAATTAGTAACCAAATGCTTTGGTCCCTGCTTATAAACGGGCATCAAATAAGAATGTTTCCACATAAACTCGCCAGACAACAAAGACCTGTTAAAGAGAATTCTCAGTGGAATTGCCAAGGTGAAGGCACAAGATTTTAACAATGGGAGGGGACTCCATCTGGACCATAAGTTTATCTTTCAAACTATAGATATGATCAATGATATCAGCAGAAGTAACACTAGGCACAGTCATATTTACCGACTCACGCAAAAAACAATGGGAGGGGACTCCATCTGGACCATAAGTTTATCTTTCAAACTATAGATATGATCAATGATATCAGCAGAAGTAACACTAGGCACAGTCATATTTACCGACTCACGCAAAAAAGGATCGGGACCGACACTCCCAGCTTGACCCTCATACACAGATGAGAAAAAACTAGCAAAAAGACCCACCGAATCATGCAAAGAATCACTCCTAACATCATCATAATACATAGCCTCAAGAAGATCATGAACCATCCTCAACTTGTTAATATAAGACCAGAAAGAACCCGGATTGTTTTCAAAATTATTCTCAGTATAAGCAATAAAATTTCTGTAACAAGTATCACGAAGATTCCTACATTCCTCCCGGAGACCAGAAAACTTAATATAATCATCTATTCTACCATATTTCTTATATTGACTGTGTACCCTCTTCTTCTCAGTTATCATGCCTCTAAGCTTGACACTAAACCAAGGAGGGAAACATGATTTTTTTTACATCTCTTAACTGGAACAAACCGATCCACAGCATTAAACAGAACGTCATAAAAGCATTTCACAGCATCATTTATCTCCAATGACTCAAGATATTCCCAGTCAAACTCGGAAAGAAAATAATTCATGGCACAATAATCAGCATTACGAAAGTCATAAAAATACTCTTCATAGGGTTCAGTTGGAGGAGTCTCAAGCGAAAAAGAAATATCCAGGGGCACATGATGTGCAGTAGTAGGAAAAACTGGATCCAAAGACGCACCAACACATATGTTACCTATATTACTAATTCAATTCATTAAGTACAATTTTTTTTTGGAACAAGCCCCAAAAGCCAAAACTGTTGAAAACACTCTCAGCACTGCTTGTCCAGGTAACGTTTGGGAGGTTGTAGTCCCCACAGACAACAACCTCAGAATTGGGATGATCAGACAAAACATGATCGACTGAATCACAATGATGTTCATATTTTCCTATGTTGCACCACATCTGTATAATAAAATACCTTTTAAACATACTTTATGTTCTCTGCCAGAGTTTCGGAGATATGTTACAGATTTTTATAAAAATAGTCAGTTTGCGTAGTGTAGTTATAATAAATCATATTCATATTTAGGAATTCCTTTTTTTCAGCTAAATTTAAGGCGCACAATTGTCAATGTTTTGTTGTTTTGGATACTAAGGCATTTATGATTTGTTTATTTTATAATTTGTTTATTTTGTAATTCCTACATTTTAAGTTATCTTTTAAGGGTTAAGTGGAAGAAAATTGTAAAATTAACTTCGCCCTAATAAAGACCTCTTATTATTATTATTATTATTATTATTATTATTATTATTATTATTATATATAGCAACTTCTGAATTAGGTGGAATGTAACAAACACCAAAAATGAGGCTCCGCCTTCCTATCCTCACCAGCACATAAACTTCATTAAGTGAAATATCACCAGCAATCTTAGCAGAATCAAGGTCTTTATGCACAGCTATCACCCCCCCCCCCCCCATCCCTGATATTGCCCGGAATACTGTCACCATCACTACGGTAAATATTATCATTCATAAAAGAGAGTTCAGCATCACAGTGGGAAGCAGTAAGCCATGTCTCCGCTAACATAACAACATGAAAACAGCGAGAAGACAGACCCTGTCGAAGCCTGGGTAATTTTGTTCGTAGTCCACCAACATTATGATAATGAACAATCAAGGAATTCCCATCACCAGGAGTGCTTAATAATAAATGGTCATCCGACACCGCTAGTTTTTTTTTAGGGGAATAATCTTAGGAACCCCACCAATATATCTAATAGTGAAATTTTTATCTTCTATAGTTCTAGCCTGTAATTCTAAGCGAAGCTTCTTTAAGTGCTCCCTCTGTTTGACTGTAAGATCAGAACTGAGACATAGACGAGAATCCACAATCTTATTTCTGTTTTAATATATGTAATATCACAGATTTGTCTTCAATAATAACCTTCATAGGACGGGGTCTATACGAAATTCTTCCAACACGCAATACCTTCAAATCTCTTCCAGATAGTTCCACTACTGGAGCTGGAATATCCCTGATCGCTGTTGCATCATCTGAAATTCTTTCAAGGAGTGCGTTTCTCGATGGCTCAGGAACATTATACATCATAAGGTTACCCTCACGAGCTCTTCTATCCTCATACTCCCGAATGAAATATTCACATGTAGAAGATGAATCCGGGTCCTCCGTCACTCTCTGCACTGACAACCTTGCTCCAATCTGTTCACCCATACTATCAATTTTTCGCTCCAGATCCTCAATTCTTTTCTTGAGAAGAGGTACCATCCAAAGACCATCCTCACAATCGGGACAAAAATATTTCAGTGTTCTCTTTCCTTTAAGTTGAAGACATCTGATCTCAGAAGATGTAAGACCAGTGCAATCAAAGTGAATTGCACCATGATAACCATCACAGTAGCAAAGCTGGTCACTTTTTATGTATTCAGAACACTTTAAACACTTGGCATCCATAGTTGATTTATAATTAACTAAACTATCTTGATCAGTCCTGGTATATTGATGGAATTTGCAACACCATTTTATAATTCCAACAAGTAAAGCTTATCAGCAAAATTCAGATAACGGGAGATTACCATTCAGCACATCCAAGGAAAGGCAATGGATAACTCAAAATAACACTCTAAGTTACCTGTTTCTAATAAGACAAACCAACTTTCCAAACAGCACTCGAACAAACCATCACACTGATACAAATTTCAACAATAACCATCAGAAAATGCGAGGAAACTGTCGCCTGATGTTCACACAACAAGATTATCTTTTTTATGAGTTTCTAAGAAAGTAATATATCATAACAAGGTATGTCTTGTTTTTTTAAAGATCTGAGAATAAGTAAGTAAATATACCTGCCAAAAGCGATGGGAATTTGCGGTACACCCTTTAGGGCCCAGGTTTTAGTGTAGTAGAGGCGAATATCATGGCAAGTTTTGCAATTGTGTCACGTTCGGCCTACAAGTGGAGTCATTTATAATGTTCCAAGGTTCAAACCGTTTATGACCTAGAGATAAGGCGGTGTCGTATAAGTGCAATTCTTCACGATTTATAGATTCTATTTAGGAAGGCAGTATTGTCACACAACCATCCCTTGATAGCTCGTTTGAAAGCTGGGAAAGGCTTTTTGCGAAGATTAACAGGTGGCGGTTAAAAAGTTTAGGACCATAATAACTTATGTGCTGCAAGCAGAGGGTGAGATTTTTTGAGGGAATTTTTAAATTACCTGCAGAGGATGACCTTGTATTCTTTTCGTGACTGATTACAACTCTATGTTTGTCTGATTTCCGCATATATTTGTCTATCTCTCTTTCCTCCTTGTCGACACCCACGGTACGATAGCTGTGGGCCCTCGTGATGTGTTGTTGAAAGAAAAAAAAAGGGAGTACGGCATAAGCAGTTAATTGAGATATGTTAAATAATTTAGAATCGTTGAAAACTAGTAATGATGGGCAATACATGTCTTTTTTCAGAAGTTTTAATAATCCATTTCTGTAATGGTTTGTAACGATTCAGTTTTTACGTGAAATCATTACTGGTTTAAAAACACCTAGAAGACCCCCAAACATGATAAACAACACCAGAAACCCTATCTATATTGAATATTTCACGTTTTGGTTTCAAAATAATGTTGATGAAAATTCGCTAAAATATTCTGTATCGTAAGAAGCGTACTGAGCTCCCTATAATGTACGTCAAGATCTAAATATTGAAAATGGTTGCATTTTGTTGGGGAAAATAAACATCTCTATTGTCCTGAAATTCTAGGTAAAAAGCTGACGTAATTATGATGGAATCCAGAAAATCGGTTAGTAAATGAACGGACGAGTCCATTATTGTGGAGGTGTGTGTATAGAAGAAGTTGGTGACTTCGCCAAGGATTGGGGCTCTCGTTCTATTCCATTCGAAGAATGAAGGCGAGAAAGAGCTCGCAAATAACGAGTAACGCTCATAACACTGAAAATTGTGTGCTGGGGTCAGCTGCAGCCGAACTCTCTCTGCCTCTAGGAGTCTAACGCTGACGCCTGGGGTGTGAACATCGTTTACTTGAGGTGGGTTTCGAATTGTCTTATAAACGGGGTTTTTAAGTCTTTATGTTCCCTATACTACCTTGTAACAATACTCCGTGATTGTTTAAAGTGTTTTAATAATTTTCGAGTTTAAATAAACATCCTAGTTAGCATAAAAGCGGAACTTAAGTTGTGCTTCTTTGTTTCAACCTGTTGCCTTGCTGCTTCAATTTACGTTTAAGTTGCGATTCGCGAAGTTTCCAACAAGCGAATTCAGAATATCGGCCTACGTGTCAAATGGTTTTGTACATGTGACGCAAATAAATCCACCAGCTTAGTAACCATCAATGAGAACCATCACTGCTTCTCCCAGCTTCTTTTCTCTTGTTGGAGTCACTGAGACTTGTGTCAGCTACCAATATTGATTCAGTTTGGAGATCGTCCCCAAAGAGTAACCAGGTAATTCAAGGCAGAAGATTCGGTGAGTCAAAATTTTTCTCTGAACTAGCAAAGTTTGTCTTACACACTCATCTGGCAACTGAATTTTTATGAACTTTCAAAGACACTCAATCAAGTTTTAGTTTGAATAACATCAGGGAGCTGCTATTAGAATAATTATGAATTTCCTGTTTTAATCTCTGAAATTATCTCAGTTTTTGTAAATTGAAACACGTCATTTTTGAAATTGTAATCAGTGAATCATGTCTGTAAAAATATTTAACCTGTACATTATCTTTAATATCACCTGTTTTTCAATACTTAGTATAGTTTTCACGTAGACATACATATATGTATATTTTTCAAAATTGAGCTTCATTCTAGAACTGGCCAGGATCTCACTAAAAGATTAACAAAATTGATTGACAAACGTCAAATAATTTACATATTAATTTGTTTATTTTTGAACTGCAACACACAGCATCTGATTTTTAATGTATACCTCGATAATAAGTGTTTAGATTTATTTAGTAATAAACAAACCACATTTGTCTCATTATTCTGTCACATGTTTGTAAATTAACAATTTCTTGCCATTGAAGTTCTTGCTATTTATTTGATTTCTATTTGTGTAAAATTAATGTTTATTTTAAGAGTTACCAACCATTTAATTTTATTTTGCTCACCATTTCAAATTCAATCCATATGAATAAATTCAATATTTTGTTACATTAACATGTCTGTCCGATTGAAGATTAATTCCTCTTTAAACCCTTTTGACTTTTTGGTGACAACCAAATTGGGACTCTTTAATATCGCATTCCTAGATATCGAAGAGAAATTTTAAGTAAAGATCATCGTAAACAGGCACTAGTTTGGAGCGCTGATAAATATGAGACTTCAGGCAGTGCAACAACACAACAACAGCGTAAGTAGCAAACAATATTAAGATCTTCCAACTTTATAAGCTATTTCTAATCTTGCTACTTATGAATCTGATAGATAGAAACCTTTTAGGGTAGGACTTATAGGAAATAGTGACCTTACTACTGACCAGATTTGGGTTCACTTGAGGTTCCGCATATATTACTACTACTGCTTGCCATTTAGTGAGTAATAAATCCCGCGCATTTCTTTTATTTAGGGGAGGTTAAGCAATGCAAGTGATCTGGGTAGGCAAAGCTCCATATTGTTATTCATCATTCTAAAATGTTAATATAAAATTATTCAGTATTTGCAGATGATGTATTTTGACAGATTCTCTTTCACTACAGTAGTGTAAACAGGGTGTTATTTCATATCATATCTATTTACCATCAAAATTACATGGTCAGTCAAACAAATAAAATGAACTCCGTGAACAAAACAAACATACAAAACCACAACAATAAAATTCAATGTATACAAACTCAAACTTCTTAAACACAGTTACACAAAATACACAAAAATGTATAAAATATAAAATATCTCTACACCGCAAGCCAAAAGCAGCCACACAATAATACAGGAAAATTAACTCAAACACCCTGACTATAATTAAAATATTCAACAATGCTATAAAAAGTCCCATTCAGGAAATCGCCCTTAACTCTATTATAAAAAATATTTCTAACTTTGAGTGTCTTTAAAAAAAGAGGCAGTGCATTAAAAAACTTCACTCCCAGATGATTTGTTCCATGCTGCGAGGCTCTTATTCGGTGCAGTGGAATGGACAATTCATTACCATATCGTGTATTATATGAATGATGTTGGTTATTTCTTCCCATTTTAGTGAATTTTCTTAAAAAAAATTCACTAATGAGGAGATCCCGACTTTTGAATTTTGAAAAAATTTCTTCAAATGAGCGCTAATTAGGCCCCCCAGAAAACATATCCGGGGTCAGTTTCAATTTTTATATGTTTATATATATATATATATATATATATATATATATATATATATATATATATATATATATATATATATATATATATATATATATATATATATATATATATATATATATATATATATATATATATATTATATATTTATATATATATATATATGTATCACACCGATAACTCAAAAAATAATAAGCCGATTTTCATCAAATTTGGTGAAAAAATTCCTTTTGCAAATGGCTTGGATGAGTTCGTTAGTCAGGAAAATCTGCCCAGGTTTTCCCGGAAAATTTTGTGTTTTCTTTCGAAAAAAATTTATATCTCCGGAATTAACAAAGTAAGGACAACCAGATTTGGTACGCAGGTTTACATCCTTATAGGTAAGTTACCTACCAAAATTTAGCTATGTAGGTCAAAAGACAAAAAAGTTATAGGCATTTAAAAATAAATAAATTGGAGTTTTCCTCAAAATGTCAAAGTGGCGATTTAAAATGTCAAAATTGGCAACATTTAGGCAAATAACTTAAATCTAATACGGGCTATAGAAATAAAATGTCTCAAGAAGGATGTTTTACAAACCCTAAAGTCTTAGTTTCAACCGTCATTGTCCTTCATTTTACTAAAATACTTGCAGAAAATTCATTTCAAATAGACCCTTTCTCTGATGCTTGGCAGTAGCCTTACCAAATTTGGTACGCATGTTTACATCCTTATAGGTAAGTTACCTACCAAAATTTAGCTATGTAGGTCAAAAGACAAAAAAGTTATAGGCATTTAAAAATAAATAAATTGGAGTTTTCCTCAAAATGTCAAAGTGGCGATTTTAAATGTCAAAATTGGCAACATTTAGGCAAATAACTTAAATCTAATACGGGCTATAGAAATAAAATGTCTCAAGAAGGATGTTTTACAAACCCTAAAGTCTTAGTTTCAACCGTCATTGTCCTTCATTTTACTAAAATACTTGCAGAAAATTCATTTCAAATAGACTCTTTCTCTGATGCTTGGCAGTAGCCTTAGCTATAGAGTTTATCATTTAATGGTACATAATTTTTGTCGAATTTTCGTAAAAAATTAATAAAGCTCAATATATCCGTTATTATATAAGATATGAAGAAAATTTGTATATATTAATTATAGGGTGTCTTGAGCTACATCTTAAAATAATATTTCTGCAATCACAGGATGGCCCATAAGTCGTTGGTGATACAAATTTCCTTTTTTCAATCAAACACGCCTTATGTTATTGCATTTTTGCATTTTCCATCGAAATATAATGCATATTTGTAAGAAAATAAATTCTGGACGCAGCAAGTGCGTTATGGTAGCGAATTTTGATCAAATGTTTCGTATTTGAACAGCTCAGTTTGCTATTAACCTATAAGGTTGACCAAGAAACGTGTTTTTTCGGGAACTTTTTAAGTTTACTTTTGGAAATTTTTGTACTTTTTCACACAATAAAGTTATTTTAATGGAACATGGCACATTGTTTTTACTATATAGGTTATACTGGTAACCAAATTTGATGCCTGCTTTCTTAAAAAAAACACACATATTTGTTATTAAAACGATTTTTATGAAAATTCACTACCATAACGCACTTGCTGCGTCCAGAATTTTTGTTCTTATTGTCCCATATATACAAAATGCAGGTAAGTATATAAGCACTTACTATAGTCAAAATACCATGTTGCCTAAACAGCTCTCTGCAACTCTCCAGTGGTCCCACATTACTCAGCGCTCGAATAGCTTTTTTTGTTCCAGTACGACCTTCGCTAACTGAGGTGAAGAGCCCCATATGAGGATCCCATACGTTGCCAAAGAGTGAAAGCTTGCAAAGTACACTGTCCTCGCTGCCCGGTAAGTTGCAACCTTCATCAGTCTCCTCACAACATACACCATACTCGACAGCCGCCCACACAAACAGTCGATGTGCACATACCACTTAAGAGAGGTATCCAGAACAATGCCAAGAAACTTAAGCTGTTTCAGGATTACCATTAGGTTTGACATCAAATTTCATTATCTGAGTTTTACTTTCGTTTAGCTTCAGTGCATTAGCCTCGAACCAGCTCCTAGCATGGCATATATAATTTTGCATAATTAACCCTGCTTCCTGAGTACTGCTTGCCCTGGTCATAAAACTCGTATCATCTGCATATAAATATGAGCCATATGCATTAACACTATGTGTTAGGTCATATATATATATATATATATATATATATATATATATATATATATATATATATATATATATATATATATATATATATATATAATATAGTATTGGACCAAGAACTGAACCCTGTGGTACTCCTACTTTCAGTTGAACACTGCTAGATGTTTTGCTGTCCCAATCTACTATTTGTCTCGTTTGCCAGATACGATTGCAAGATGTCCAGGGCAACACCTCTCACACCATAGTAGTATAGTTTACCAAGCAATATCTGGTGATTGACAGTATCAAATGCTCTGCTCAAATCCAAGATCGTCATTTGCGTTTTATTATTGGTTTCAAAACCTTCCAGTATGCCTTCCACCACACTAACTAAAGCCGATACTGTGGACCTAGTCTTTCTATACGCATACTGGTTTTGATTAAACAACTCATTTTTTTCAAAGAAATCCACAATTCTGTTTTTTAGTAGTCTTTCCAGAATTTTTGATATTGCAGGCAGAATACAAGTGGGTCTATAGTTGCTACACAAATCTGGATTACCCTTTTTAAAAAGTGGAATTGCCCTTGCCAGTTTTAAAAGGTCTGGGAACACACCCGCACTGAAACAGTTATTTATGACTTCCGTTAACGGCTTTACAATTACTTTGATAACAGCCTTCAGCAGTTTAGTTGAAAAACCATACACGTCTCGGGATTCTTTACTTTTGATGTCTCTGACTATTTGCATCACCTCCTCTTCAGTTACTGGGCTTAGGAATAGTGAACTTCCACTGGATCTCGCTTTCTGAATTAACACTGATGCGTTCAGTGTGTTGTTTGAAGCATCTGCTCAGCTGTCGTCATTACTTGAAAAATATTCGCTAAAGTCTTCCGCAGATAAACGAGAGTTGCCAGCTTTGTTAGTTCTACGTTTTAAGTTTGTCTCTTGATGTATAATTCTCCACGTCGCCTTGGATTTGTTTTCTGACCTATTTATAAGTTCTTCATTTGTTCTTTTTATTTCCTCAAGTTTAATACTGTAGACATTCTTCAGATATTTATAACAGACCTCTGATTCCTTATCCCCTCTCACTTTATTTACTGTTTGAAAAGCATCAAGAATGTTTTTCAGTCTTGTAATTTCATTGCTTTTATAAGGTACTTTGATTTTGCAGTCACGTTTTACTCTAATAACTTCTTCTGGAAAACATACATCAAATTCTCTTTTAATAATGTCATGAAATCTGACAAAAGACTCTTCAGCGTCTTCACATTCTAAGACTCATGTCCAGTCAATCTGCTCCAACTTCTCTATGTATAATTTAATGTTTGTATCATTTACTTTCCTAATTTTTATAAATTTATTTATTTTAAGTGGAGAAAACGATGGGATCTCCAGATCAACAATTTGCCCATAATGGTCTGATAAATGCAACTCCACTGTCCTGGCATCAAAGACAGCAAGTGATTCTGTTACAAAGACGTTATCTATACAGGTTGCAGAGACTCCATATACTCTAGATGGTTCCTTTATTGTGTAAAACATGCCATGTCTATTTAATAAATTAATGAGATTTGTCTTTTCTTTACTATCTTTTAGTATATCTATATTGTAATTCCCTGCTACAATTATCCTTCTGCCCGGATATCTCTCCTCTATCAAATAAAGATCTTGCTCCATGCTTTGCATGAAGCTGACCAAATTCCCACTTGGTGCACGGTAGACTCCTAAAACTATAGTCCTAAACTGAGGGATATCTACACCTACACACTCAAAATTCTTTTCCACACAAAGGTTTTGAAATTCTACAGGATTTACACTCGTGTTTTTCTTTCCGATTATTAGCACTCCACCTCTGATGGCATCAGTTCTACAGTATGAATTCTTCACTTCATATATTCTGTTACCAAAAACTTTCAACCCTGGAGGGTCAAGCCAGTGTTCTGTTATAACTGCGATATCTATTGATTCATTATCTAGAGCCTCTAATAGTACTTCCTCCTTTCTGTTTATGCCTTGTATGTTTTGATTTAAAACTGAAAAGTGTTTTATATGCTTATTTTAGCTTTTAGGCTCAATTCTAAAAAATCACCTGTCTCACCACATTGTGGTCTATCTGATCTTCTACCTGCTTCAGAAAGAAGTTGTGCTGTGCTGTTATGATTTCTGGGTAAATCACACACTTTCCTACCCAAGAGTTCTTCCACTCTCCCAAGAAAATTGTCTCCATCTTGCAGATTCAGACAATGAGAACTCTTTATTTGTGTTAACTTGCTTACCTCACTTTTTGTTGTGTCAATAAAAATCTTTTTTTTTTGCTGAAACAGACCTCTGTTTAATCCCTGCAACCATCTCCAACACAATGCGATGGTTATTCATTCTGTATCCCTGCTTCAAATTCGACTCCAAATAACATGCATTGCTAGGCGTATAGTTGTCTACCCTTGTCATGAATTCCCTAAGTTTGCAGTTAAACTTCTGAATGTATTTGATATGATGCCCATTTTCTGTCACAACAGGTACTGAAGCAACCATCATATTGGTATTTGAACACAGCTTTATCTTATTCAAAATCCTTTTAAAAGATGGATATTTTTTTGTCTAAAATCATTTGCACCAGCCATGATTATTACATGATCTTCCGGAGTAAATTCCTTTACCAGTTCCTCCACATTTTTAATAACATTGTCAAAACTGGCTTAATTATTGTCTCCAGATTAACATTTGTCATATTTAGCTGTCTATAAAACTGCCTATTTATGCCTCTCCCATAGTCATCACACAATATCAGTATTTTGTTCGTCTTTTTTTTCTGATGTTGGCTTGTTGGTCTTTCAGTTATTACAGTTAGATTTCCTGGCTGGTATATGCAACACCTAATTTGTTAGTCTTTCATACTCCAATAATTCCTGCACTGTTCTCACCTCATTGGCTAATTCTTCTTTTAGTTTCATCAACTCATCAATTTCCACTTTTAACTTGCGGTTTAAAATGACCACGCTTCCATTGTGTTTTTTGTTTCCTCTAACTTGAGTTTAAACTCTTTACAATCACTACATTTGGAAGATGTTTTATTAGACCTTTCCTCTTTAATTTTGTGCAATTCTTCTTGTAGAAAATAAATGGTTTTTTCCTGCTTCTCTGTCTGCTGTCTATATGTCTCTTCCACATCATATGCATCCATTTCAAAAAGATTTAAAAGGTCTCTATACAATACTTATGTGTTTGGAGACGATGTGTTTCGACAGATTCCCTTTCTGTACACTAGTGTAATCACACAACTCACATTTAAAAGGCCTCTCTTCAATACTTCTGTGCTTGCAGATGATGTGTCTTGACAGATCCACTTTTCGTACACTAGTATAATCACACAACTCACATTTAAAAGGCCTCTCTTCAATACTTCTGTGCTTGCAGATGATGTGTCTTGACAGATCCACTTTTCGTACACTAGTATAATCACACAGCCGACATTTAAATGGTCTCTCTTCAACACTTCTGTGTTTGCTGATAATGTGTCTCAACAGGTGCTCTTTTCGTACACTAGCGTAATCACACTGCTCACATTTAAAAGGTCTCTCTTTAATACTTCTGTGTTTGGAGATGATGTGTTTTAACAGAGCCCCCTTTACTACACTAGCGTAATTACACAATTTACATTTAAATGACCTCTCTTCAATACTTCTGTGTTTAATGAGGTGTTTTGACGGATCTCTTTTCCCTACACTAGCGTAATCACACAGTTCACATTTAAAAGGTCTGTCTCTAATATTTCCGTGAATGGCAATTATGTGTTTTGACATATGCTCTTTCCTTACGCCAGCATAATCACAGAGCTCGCATTTAAAAGGTCTCTCTTCAATACTTTTGTGTTTAACGATGATGTGTCTTGACAGATCACCTTTCACTACACAACTGTAATCACACAGTTCACATTTAAAAGGTCTCTTCAATACTTTTGTGTTTAGCAATGATGTGCCTCGACACATCACCTTTCACTACACTAGTGCAATCACACAGCTCACATTTAAAAGGTCCCTCTTCAATACTTCTATGTTTGCAGATGATGTGCCTTGACAGGTTCTCTTTCCTTACACTAGTGTAATTACAGAGCTCACATTTAAAAGGTCTCTCTTCAATACTTTTGTGTTTAGCGATGATGTGCCTTGACAGATCACCTTTCACTACACTACTGTAATCACATAGCACACATTTAAAAGGTCTCTCTTCAATACTTTTGTGCTTAGCAATGATGTGTCTTGACAGATCAGCTCTCACTACACTAGTGTGGTCACATAGCTCACATTTAAAGGGTCTCTCTTCAATACTTCTGTATATGGTGATTATGTGTTTTGACAGGTTCTCTTTCCTTACACCAGCGTAATTACACAGTTCACATTTAAAAGGTCTCTCTTCCATACTTTTGTGTTTAGAGATTATGTGTCTTGACAGATCACCTTTCACTACACTAGCGTAGTCACACAACTCACATTTAAAAGGTCTCTCTCCAATACTTCTGTGTGTGGTGATTAAGTGTTTTGACAGGTGCTCTTTCCGCACACTAGTGTAATCACACAGCTTACATTTAAAAGGTCTCTCTTCAATACTTCTGTGCTTGCTGATAATGTGTACTGACAGATTCGTTTTCCTGGCCGTAGTGTAATCACAGGAATCACATTTAAAAGGTCTCTTTTTGCTATGCAGGTGTTTGGGATAGCATTTCTTGAGAAATCTGTATTCTGTAAATTACAGTGATCATTGAAATAATCGCAGTTACTGTCCAACTGTTCGCCAACTTCAGTTTTTAAACTCGTTTTGCAATTCTTATTTTCACAACTGTCGCTTTCAATACAGTATTCCCTTTTTAAATCAACAAGTGAAGTCTGTAAATTACAGTGATCATTAAAATAATCAAACTTGCTGACGCTGACCAACTGTTCGCAAACATTAATTTTTAAACTTGTTTTGCAATCGTTATTATCAGAACTGTCGCTTTCACTACAGTATTCCTTTTTTAAATCAGCAAATGCAGTCAGACCATGTTCCGTTATTTCTATTTTCAAATCTTCGTTCACGTTTATTTCTTTCTTGCAGTCAAACTTATATTCCCAATCGCTATTACTGGCATCCATGATCAATGTTTAACTTATAGTGTTATAGAATAGGTAATTACGTTAGACAATATACAAGTCTAAGGTAATTACTATCCGGCTCTCTTCTCGGATAGTCTGATACAATGAGCGAGTTCTGGTTCTGACTTCGACTTCACTAGCCACCGGCCTCCTACAAAATACAAAAGTTGAAAAGTTAAAAGTTGCATTGTTATGTCGAAAAATGTTGACAGACGTCAACATTTTTCGACCTTACAAGCTGCTGGCGTATGGTGAACTCGCCCATAGAGTATAACCTTAGATTAGATAATTATTGGGCTTCAGACACCAGAACTCCACCACAGACCAAGTCGTTCGTGTGGTGGAAAACATCACTGAGGGAGTAAATAAAAACAAGTCAACTGGTGCAATATTTCTCGACATTGGTGAAGCATTCGACAGGGTCTGGCCTGCAGGCGTCCTAAACAAACTTATATCATTCAATTATCCTCTCCCTCTGATTCTGTTAATCAGGTCATACCTACTGCAACAAAGGGAGTTTCAGGTCAAACATCTGGGAACTAGATCTAGAACGTACTCAGCCACGGCTGGTCTCCCGCAGGGTTCTGCTATCTCCCCTCTGCTGTATAATATATTTGTCGCAGACATTCCGATACCGCCCCTAAACGTGACATACGCACTGTACGCAGACGACACTACTATCCTCAGCAGCTCCACTCAGCCGAGGATAATAACCGAACAACTTCAGACCACGGCAGACGAGCTGCAAGGTTGGTATAGGAAATCTTGTCTAGCCATAAACCGCGATAAATGTTCAGCAGTCCTATTTTCCAAAAGGAGACACAGACCTCATGAACACGTATCATTAGACAACCGTCTACTTCCCTGGCAAGATTCAGCCAGATACCTCGGGGTTTTCCTCGACAAACGCTTAACATGGCGCCCCCATGTCCAACATGCCCGACGAAAAGAATCGATGTTCATCTCAAAGCTGTTCCCACTTCTAAATATCAATTCCAATTTGTCCATGAACAATAAATTGCTCATGTACAAAGTCATAATCCGGCCAGCCTTGACCTATGCATCCCCTGCATGGGCCACCGCGGCCCCCACACACATCAAGTCCCTTCAACAATAAAATTTTGAGAATGGTTACCGGAGCGCCATGGTGTGTCGGAAACAGTCAGATTCACTCTGATCTGGAAATGCCTTCGATACTTGAGTTTATAACTCAACTATCGACAACTTAGTTCGCAAAAGCCGCTTCTCACCCAAATGCTCTTCTCCGTAGTGCCACCGACTACGATGATCAACTTCCACATAGACATAAGCGTCCAAAGCTTATACTAACCCGCTAACGCCTCCGCGGCAAAAACAGAATGGAAACATTCAAACCCAAACGTCATTGTGTGAAATTTTTCCGACGGAGGTATGGACTAAGGTCCGGTACTCCAGGGAGCGGAGTTTTAGTGAGTAGGAGTCTCACAGTACCTCAAAATTCCCACGCACCACTGTGTCGTGAATAAGGTTTGCATGTAGCATTTCTCCCTCCCGTATCCAAAAACAAAATAAAAAAAGGTAAATGTTTACTTTCGGGGCGCGTGTTCGATTTTTATGAAATTTTGTATATAGACGTGTTTTAGCGTGTAGATGACGAAAATTACAATAAAAATGAGGGCAGAAGCCAACTTTTGGAGTTATTTGGACATTTCTGTAGGAGAAACGTAAGTTGTACTCACTTTTGCGGCATGTTTTACACATTTTCGGGGGTCGTTCGTTTTATATCAAGCTAAAGAAGGGTAAATTCCACTATTCTAATTCATTTTCACATAGTTAGTGCACCCCCTTAACTGTTTATGTCTCTCTGAAAATTACCATTCCTTTCATCGTATAACGGATCCTAAGTTGAAATTGACATTTGACATATAAAATATAAGGCCCACTTCATGTCAAATGTCAATTTCAACTTATACGTTGAAAATAAGGGTAATTTTCAGAGACACATAAAAAACAGTTAATGGGGTGCACTATGTGAAAATGAATTATAATAGCGGATAATATAGATCGCAGCACTAAATTTACTCTTTTTCATTTTTAGTAAAATACCTAATTTGTTAAGAGGTTGTGATTAAACGTCAAACCCCACTGCACGACAGCATATTATTGTTGCATTGGGCTCACCCAAAGAGGTTGTATATATCCCTTACAACCTCTTTGGGCTCACCACTTGGCACCATGTGCGTGACAGGTTTAAAAATAGGTAGTGTGAATATCATACCTTTCGTTATTTGTATCATGGCTCTAACCAATAATATATACGTAATATAAACTATTATAAATGCTCCCTGCCGCATACGCCTTGTCGAATAAGATTGAAGCCAGTATTACAGAGAGTGAACATAACCTGAAACAAGTACGTGCAAGAAATATATGTATAATTAGATCACGTGAGCTAGGGCGCCTAGGTATGATTATTACATGATACAAATAACGAGAGATATGATATTCAGACTACCTATTTTTAGATAGACCTGTCATGCGCATGGTGTCAAGTGGTGAGTCCAATGCAACAATAATATGCTGTCGTGCAGTGGGGTTTGACGTTTCATCACAACCTCTTAACAAATTACGTATTTTACTTATATTTAAGTGCC
The DNA here is from genome assembly GCA_964006375.1 of Tillus elongatus. NCBI lineage: Eukaryota > Metazoa > Arthropoda > Insecta > Coleoptera > Cleridae > Tillus > Tillus elongatus. Next base: position 28,437,923 of record OZ023270.1, read on the forward strand.
TGCAGTTGGAAGTAATAAAAATGAAAAAGATTAAATTGAGTGCTGCGATCTATATTATCTGAAAAAGACAATATAGGCGTAACTTCAACCGCATCAAGCTGACGTATAGAAACTTTTTGATTGAGAATGACTTTGTTTTAATTGTGTAGTTGGACTTCTGTAACGTCACTCACCGCGTGACGTCATAGGAGGGGGCGGGGCATATGCGCAATATCATATCTCTTCTAAGTCATTATATCATGTGATTATTACATCGCCTTTATAAGGAGTAAAAGCGGGAATTATTTCATTTTAAAATATTAATCTTAGAATACAGTTTTATCTTGCACATTTAGAAACACACAATTACATTAGTTTCTCGTAATGTATGAACAATTAGGAATTATTGATATATAGAAAGCACAGCTAAATTAGATTCCAGACAAATATTTTTGTGTGGTAATCTCATCATGGAGAGTTATGGCCCACTCACAAGATAACCTAACCTAATCTATATTATAAACATTTACTTAAAAGGTAAGAATTTTCATTGAAAGCTTTTATAGCTAATGGTTCTAATAAATTTAACTTGTTCTGCATTTTAGTAAATTTTCTTAAAACAATTCACTAATGAGGAGATCTCGACTTTTTAATTTTGAAAAAATTTCTTCAAATGAGCGCTATTTAGGACCCCTAAAACCCAAATCCGAGGTCGGTTTCAGACTTTATATGTATATATATATATATATATATATATATATATATATATATATATATATATATATATATATATATATATATATATATATATATATATATATATATATATATATATATATATATATATATATATATATATATATTTATGTGTCACACCGATAACTAAAAAAATAATGGACCGATTTTGATAAAATTAGGTGAGTACCTTCCTTTCTCGAGTGGCTTGGATAAGTTCGTTAGCCAGGAAAATCCGCCGAGGTTTTCTCGGAAAATTTTGTTTTTTTTCGAAAAAAATCGAAAAAACTTTATATCTCCGGAATCGACAAAGTAAGGGCAACGAAGTTTGGTACACGGGTTTATATCATTATAGGTAAGCTACCTACCAAAATTTAGCGCTGTAGCTTAAAGGACAAAAAGTTACAGCTATTTAAAGAAAAATAAATTTGGGTTTTCCAACATATTCCTAAACATATTAAAATAATAAAATAACCTCAGTGCCATACAACAGCTGATATTATAGCGCCATTTCACTCCATGTTGAAGTCAAATATCTCTCTCTACGGCGCATCCATTTGTATTATAAATTATAAGATCCAATGACATTTAGAGATATGTCGTTGATATGATCATTGGCTATAACCAGCTGTGTACTATTCATTAGGTGGTAGGTACACTACGGTTCAATACCTATTCGAAAATGCCTATTGTTTTCTATTTTGACATTTGTGATATGTCAAATTTGCCACTTCATTTCCTCTCTTTAAAAAGTTGCTAGTGCTAGTATTCAAGATTTATAAAACTTATTAGGTCTTGGCCAGTATATACGTTTTAACGTCTGTTGTATAGTTTTATTCATTCACTGGAGATCTCTATAACATTTTTTATAATAAATTGTACTTTTTTATGATGTGTGTTGAAAATAAATAAGGAAAATTTGATCCGAAACGGCATTTTTTTACTAACATCAAGATATAAAAAAAATGGAAGCAGGTGAACAATCAGCTAAAGCCTGGTTATTGTTTAATAACCAGATAATACAAATAAACAAAAGTCCCGTAAGTGTGATAATGAAAGTATGTTCTTCATTATATTGGCAATGTTTTGTTTGCAGTTTGTAATTGGAAGGAGCCTAAACTGCGATTATATAGTAAAATCAAAGAATGTTTCCAGACAACATTGCCACTTTGTACTCTGTGGGACTGACTGGTACCTCGAGGATACGGTAATTATGTTACATAGTTAAGCCTATCTCGAAAAACAGGGGTATGTTTTGGTTTTGGTTTTGTTTTTATAAGGTATTTTTGATAAATGGTGATACAGAGTAATTCTGAGATCACTTAGCTGCTCAGCAACTTTTCTTCATTTGGCTTCACTTTCTTCTTCTGATTGAGAAAAGTTGGAAATCTTGTGTTTGGAGCCGCAGTTAATAAACATAGGGTAATCCTGTGTTTAAGACACCTCTTTAGTAAACAAACAATTCGGGTGAAATCGGGCCGTGAACTGGACGCCGGACGATGTGCACTGTTGTCAGATGAGTATTAGCAAGAGTCATTTTAAATATAGAAGGATATCAAGGGGTGAACAAATGTTTTTATAATGTAAATAAATTAAAATATGGCGTCATCTACATAAATCGATATTTCACATATTTTGCGGAAAGCAGTAGGAAAACGGAAATGTAAACAGCTAATTTTCAGCAATTGTGGTCTAGGGGGAAAAACGTGATATAGAAGGAAATCAAGGGGTGAACAAATGTTGTTATAATGTTAATAAATTAAAATAGGGCATCATCTACATAGATTGATATTTGACATATTTTGCGGAAAGCAGTAAGAAAACGGAAATGTAAACAGTTAATTTTTAGCCCCAGAGGGAAAAACGTGTGCCTCTCCTCCCTTTTTTGGTACGTCAGTAATATCAACAGAGGTTGTGCCATTGTGATTGAGCAAGGTAATCTGCACGTTCCACCCTTCCCAGGGGGCATAAAGCGGTCGGTCCCGTGCCCATGCGATGTTGGGCACGTTAAAGACCCAAATTTCCCGTACAGTGAGGTGAATGAATGACACTTTAGTATTAGTCAATGAAGCAATTGCCGATGATAAATACAATTGTATATGCTAATAGCAAACGGTAAGCAGTATATTATTTTGAAAAATCGCAATTTTTCATGGTAATGAAGCAATTTCTACTGACAACTGTCAATGATAAACATAACTGAGAACCTGACCTGACCTGACTAACGACCATATCCAAACCATATAGAAAAGGATGGCACATGCCAAACTTTTTGAAAATCGGCACAATATTTTTTTTGTTATCGGTGTTATACATACATACATACATACATACATACATACATATATATATATATATATATATATATATATATATATATATATATATATATATATATATATATATATATATATATATATATATATATATATATATATATATATATATATATATATATATATATATATATATATATATATATATATATATATATATATATATATATATATATATATAGTTCGCGCTTATTTGCGAAAACTTTTTCAAAAATCAAAAGTCGGGGTCTCCCCATTAGTAAATTTAAGGTTGGAAAGTAAAATATAAACAAACACTTAGAAGGTAAGCCCATTTAGAGCCATTTTGCGGTTATGTTTATCATCGACAGTTGTCAGTAGAAATTGCTTCATTACCATGAAACAGTGCGATTTTTCAAAATAATATACTGCTTACCGTTTGCTATATTAGCATATACAGTTGTATTTATCATCGGCAATTCGCAACGGAAATTGCTTCATTGACTTTACTAAAGTGTCATTCATTCCCTCACTGTCCGGGAAATTTGGGTCTTTAAAGTGCCCAACATCGCATGGGCACGGGACCGACGGCTTTGGGAAGGGTGGAATGTGCAGATTACCTTGCTCAATCACAATGGCACAACCTCTGTTGATGTTATTGATGTACCAAAAAGGGGAGGAGAGGCACACGTTTTTCCCCCTGGGGCTGAGAATTAACTGTTTTCATATCCGTTTTCCTACTGCTTTCTGCAAAATATGTGAAATATTGATTTATGTAGATGACGCCATATTTTAATTTATTTACATTATAAAAACATTTGTTCACCCCTTGATATCCTTCTATATTTAAAATGACCCTTGCTAATACTCATCTGGCAACAGTGCACATCGTCCGGCGTCCAGTTCACGGTCCGATTTCACCCGAATCGTTTACTAAAGAGGTGTCTTAAACACAGGATTACCAAACATAGTTAAGGCCATAAGATCTCATGGGAAAATGTGTACATCCTATGAAGCTTTGAAAACAACTGGAGCTTTGACACATCCGGCGATCCTTAAGTAGACGGGTCCCGTCCATGCATCGAGAGAGCGGCATTGCCGGATGGTGCTTATGGCTCTAGGGTCCTGCCTGACCTGACCTACATGGTTGCCTGACCTGACCTTCCTGACCTGCCCTCTAGGTCAGTTCAGGCAGGCCCCTAGAGCAATAAGCACCGTCTGGCAATGCCGCTCTCGCAATGCATGAAATTACGGGACCTGTCTACTTAAGGATCGCCGACAAATTCTCTGTTTCTCTGCTACAAGTAATCCGTTTGCCTAACCTGAGCTGACCTGAATTCGACCGATAGGGTACCTTCTCCTGTAGACGAGTGATGGGCGGGTAATACAGTACCAAATACTTGTACTTAGTACTTTAAAATACCGGATTTTAGGATAGTAGTAGTAGACGTAGGTACCCGGATAGCCGATCACACCTGTATATATACTTAATGCATTTCCTACTTCATATTTGGTATTATGAATACCTATACTTGTACAACATCTTGCATTCAGAATGGCAATATGCAATTGGTGCCGAGAATTTTATATTTACATCATACAAGTAAAGCTTTCAAAAAGATTTAGTTACATTTATATACAGGTTTTTTAGCAAAAATATAGGTGTTGTAAATAATATATAATGATAAATATATACATTAGTTTAAACCCCAGAATGTATGTTTATATGTACAGCATAATTATTGAACAGTTTGTAATCTTGTAATCGATACAGAAAAAAATATCTTGAAGTAGGTATGAGTACAGGGTGGCTCAAATTCGAGCCTCATCATTAGTATCTCGGAAACTGTAAGAGATACAACGTCGGTTAAATTATGGCAAAGTTGCATAATTTGATGCTCAGCAAAATGCAGTTTAGAAAATTAGAAAATTCCGAATACTTCCGGTGATAATCGGAAAAAACCTAAAACTCATAAAATATGTTTTATTTTTTTCTGGCGTTATTTGAAAATATATAACAAATTGAATCACACTTCATCAAGGTCACTTTTCCTCTCCTACAAGATGGCATTTTCAAATTTGAAATCCGATGTTTCGTCTTTCAGAAACCATCAACTCCATTTTTTCAAATACGGCCCTGGATTTTTTTATTTCATATTTTGTTACCTTTGGACTACCTGAAAACAACGCCTCATCACAACTTTTGAATTTCAAACGTTTTGATAACAATGACATTTTCAGTATTTCTTGAAAATATTTAATGTTTACTTAACTTTTAAAATAGACAAATTAAAAAACCTAAAGTAAATGCTCCAATAAGCCCCTTTGGACTTCTATGCATTTTCTCATACGTCTTCGCAGATTGTTCGTAACAGCCCGGTGGATTATTCTTCCTCTTGCTCGTAGAGTTGTGAATTCTAACACTAACTTTTGCCGCAAAATGTTTATATCATTCGGAAAAGTATCCTTGAATAAGCGATTTTTCAAGAATCCCCATAAAAAATAATCCAGCGGAGACAAATCAGGACTTCTGGCAGGCCAGCACAGCACTCTTTGGTTTTCAATCCATTGATTGGGAAATGTTTCATTAAGAAACTCAGTTACTGCCCTTCCATTATGGGGTGATGTACCATCCTGTTGCCACCACAGCTGCCGCAGCATATTCAACGGTTCATCTTCAAGCGCATCGAATATATAATTATGGATTAAATTAAGATACCGTTCAGTATTTAAGTTTTCATAATAAATAATTGGCCCTAAGATTTTGGTTCGATACATTCCAATCCAAACATTGAATGATTTTAGTTCCTGTCTTCGAACTTGCCGATTTTCGTACGGATTTTCTACTGCATAATAATGCTCATTGTTTCTGTTAAAAAGGCCGCTTGTGGAAAAATTACATTTATCTGTCCAGAAGATTTGATTTAAGAAATAATCATCTTGTTGCATTTTTCCATCAAGCTAATTGCAGAATTCAAGCCTTCTGTCCCTGTCTCCTGGTCTTAGTTTTTGGTAAACATGAAGTTTATAGGGATGATACTTATGTTTTTTGAAAACCCTCTCAATTCGGCTTCTAGTCATATTCAGTTCTGAAGCAAATTGCCGTGTTGAACCACGAGGATTTTCCGTAACCTTTAACAAAACGTTTTGGTGAAATATCTTTGACATGTTATTGCAAAATATTATAGTAATAAAAGATTGCATAGCATCATTTTATAATAATACTTACAGCATTTAAAACAGCTTTTTCAGCTTCCATTCGTTGGCCGTACGAATTTCTAGGTTTACCAAAACTACCAGAGAGACCTAAATTTCTGTCCAAATTGTTAAAATATGAATAATGGGGTTGTGGACGCTCGGGGTATTTATCTAAATACCATTCACATGAAATGTGTGAGTTTCTGTTATTACTATAATAAATCCGAAGGATATCACGTTTCTCGAAATTGGAAAACACCATTTTTGCTCTCTTAATGTTTATTTTACAAGTTAAATTGTCAAAAGTTCTTTTGTCATATTATGACAAGCAAGCTTGATATTTCTGAATATCAAAGCCGCCAAGATGAACGAACAGACATGTCATTGCATTGCATTGGATTGAACTTAAAATATTTGACTCATAATCATCTTTACCTACCTAATCAAATTATATTATTGAAGAAATATTTTGTTTCAAAAGCAGATTCTTATTAAATATTTTCAAGAAAGATGGAAAATGTCATTTGTGTTATCAAAACGTTTGAAAGTCAAAAGTTGTGAAGAGGCATTGTTTTGAGGTAGTCCAAAGGTAACAAAATATGAAATAAAAAATCCAGGGCCGTATTTGAAAAAAATGGAGTTGATGGGTTCTGAAAGACGAAACATCGGATTTCAAATCTTGTAGGAGAGGAAAAGTGACCTTGATGAAGTGTGATTAATTTTGTTATATCTTTTCAAATAACGCCAGAAAAAATTAAACAGATTTTATGAGTTTTCGTTTTTTCCAGATTATCACCGGAAGTATTCGGAATTTTCTAATTTTCTAAACTGCATTTTGCTGAGCATTAAATTACGCAACTTTGCCATAATTTAATCGACGTTGTATCTCTTACAGTTTCTGAGATACCAATGATGAGGCTCGAATTTGAGCCACCCTGTACAGTCTCTTTAATTTGAGGATTTTCACATTTTTATTTTTTGTTTGTTTTGAATACATTTTTTTTTAGTGCAATGTAATATACATAAAACACCAAAAGAGCAAGGCAATACTAATCTGACCATATTGAAGTGTAGGTTTTTCTTTAAATAAAATACTAAATACTGCAAATAAAAATAATGGGACTTTCCACATTTGATTTATTGATGTTGTTGAAAGGGGAATATTTATTGTTAGCCTATTGTATTTAATTATTAACTAAGCATAGGAGTCACTGCTTCGGTATACTTTCTCGTTAATTTATGGTAAATCATACATCTGTGCAGTGGCTACGCCAATTAGTCAGTTCGTGAAAAGGCAGTGTGTAACAGATCCAGTAGCGGCTCGTGCCTTAATGCATTGGGGGTGCGCAAGAAAAAAAAGTTCGGGACGCAGCAAGTGTGTTATGGTAGTCAATTTTTATTAAATGCTTCAAATTTGAACAACTCAAGTGTCTACGAACTTAGAAAGTTGAATTTTGGTGTATAGTAGGGTTAAGACCCTACTATACACCAAAATTGTTGTGCTGGGTAAGCCCAGCACAACATATCCACCAAATTTAATCAAAATAACTTTGTAATTTTCGGAGAAAAAATTTTTTTTCAAAGGAAAACTCAAAATTTGAATAACTCAATTTTCTAAAAATGTAGAAAGTTGAATTTTAGTGTGTAGTAAGGCCTTTACAAGGCGACATATCCACCAAATTTCATTAAAATACCTTTGTAATTTTCGGAGAAAAAGATTTTTTTGAAACAAAACTCAAAATTTTCTCGGAAAACGTTATCTGATTTTTCTGACTAACGAACTCATCCAAGCCATTAAAAAAAGAAAACACACACACACACACACACACACACCCACACACACACATACATGTGCTCGTATGTTTGCAGGGACACACGAAAACACACCAACTTGTGGGATCTTAATGTTTGAGATGAGTCGTGGATGTAGATGTATCTCCAGATGTGGATAATTCGCGCCAAAATACTATACACACGCTCGTTTAGAAAATATTTACAAATAAAGTGAGGTCCCGCAATTATGTTTAATGCACACGTTGTGTGAAGACCCCTTAAATATGGATTATCTTTGAAGTGTGTATAAGACCCCATAAACCATACTGTTTTTTTCTTCAAACATAACTGTGTTTCTGAATTACACATGGCAACAAAAAAACCAGTTTAAAAAAACTGTCTGGCTTGTGTGCGTGTAAGGACCGACAAATATAAGGGGCAGGGTTTGTTTATTAAATGCTGTGTGGAGGCATTGTATAGTTGATCACATTGACCTTGTGCAGTTATTCTGAAATATATTATAACATATATCTTTTAGTGAATTTTCCTACACTTTTGAATTTTAAATCAATTCGCGAACTAGTACCTCTAGAACCCATGTATGTGGTCAGTTACTATCTTGATATGTTTATTTATATATATATATATATATATATATATATATATATATATATATATATATATATATATATATATATATATATATATATATATATTTCTGTGTGTGTGTGTATCACCCCGGTAACTCAAAAAATAATGGGCCACCAAATTGGGTATGCGGCTATAGGTTATAAAAAGTCTGGACGCAGCGAGTGCGTTATGGAAGTTAATTTCCATAAAATGTTTTTAATTCAAGCAGGCATCAATTTAGTTACCGGTATAACCTATATAGTAAAAACAATTTACCATATTTTACTAAAATACCGTATTGTTTGAAAATGTACAAAAATTTTCAGCAAATAACTTTAACTTTAACTTTAATTACTTCTGAGAAAACTGGTTTCCTAGCATTTAATGAAAACACGCTACCAAAACACAATTACTGCGTCTCGATTTTTTTACGTACATGCATCATATTTCTATTAAAAATGCAACAGTATAAGGAATGTTCGAAAAAAAAATTGCAGTTATCACCAACGAATTATGGGCCACGCTGTGATTTTTAAAATAATTTTATAAGATAGAGCTCAAGACCTTATAATTAACGTATACAATTTTTCTCGTATCTTGCATAATAACAATTATATCGAGCTTTACCGTAGAAATGCGTCACCCTGTATATATGTAAACAGATAAAAACTGAAAGTAAACCCGGAATATTTTAGTAAAATAAAGGTCGATGAAGGCTAAAGTTGAAACTTAAGAGCACTCTTCTTGCAACATTTTTTTTACGTAACCGGTATTTATTTCATGTTATTTGCCTAAATGTTGCCAATTTTTACGTTTCAAATCGCGACCTGGGCGTTTTGAGGAAAACCCCTTTTTTTTTCTTCAAATGCCTATAACTTTTTTGACTTTTAACTTACAGATGAAAATTTTGGTACGACGTTCACTTTTTATAATACAGACATACGTACCATATTTGGTTGGCCCTACTTTCTTATTCCCGAAAGAAATCACAATCCATTCCGGGAAAACCGGGCCGCATTTCCTGGCTAAGCAACTTATCCATGCCACTTGCAAAAGGAAAATGCTTACAAAATTTGATCAAAATCGTCCCATTATTTTTTGAGTTTATATATATTTTTAATTAATTTTTTTTTTAATTAATTAATGCTTTATTGGTATATAATAATACATCATGTCCATATAAAGAAGTCAGAGACTTGTACATATATATATATATATATATATATATATATATATATATATATATATATATATATATATATATATATATATATATATATATATATATATATATATATACATATAAAAATCGAAACAGACCCCAGATATGTGTTCTAGGCGCCTAGTTTTCGCTCATTTGAAGCAATATGTTAATTTGAAGTATAATTGCATATTAGAAAATGCTTATAACTATCGACATATAATTATTTGCGTTTATACTAGTTTTTAGTGAATTCAGTTAAACACACGATATTTCATCAGTATACATACCTATATTATAGTTTATCTTTTTACGATTTACGTCGGATTATTTCTGCGACTGTGGTAAATCACCGACGCCAGGGGACAGTTTATCTGCAGTGTCCTGGAACTTTGGCCAAAGTCTTCTTTCCGTAAGGAGGGTAGGGATCTTTAACGTGCCGGACATCAGATGGTACATCGGATTGACGGCTCTACGTCGCTTCGGAAGGGAGGAATGTGCAGGCATCAAATTTCAAACACAATGCAACAACCTCGGTTAATCTTAATTTACAGTATGTACGGAGAAATAGAAATGTTTACCTACTGGACGACCAAGGATGTTTATATTATATTATGTAGTTGAAACTGGTAAACTAGTAAAAACTTTTTTTCTTTTTAGTAAATTTTATAATTTGGGAAAGGAAAAGTTTAACATTTTTTAAGTAAATAGTTGTTAATGACCGCAAAGGGAAATTTTAAAATCCTAATAAATATACAGGGTGATTCGAATTCGAGCCTCACCAGGGGGATGTCGCGTATTATGAAAGATCGACGATAGGTTTCGATGCTGCAAAGTTGCAACATTTCGGCCCTTTAATATCTCGCAGAGAAAGCCAAGTTTTGCAACTGTCGTTAAAAAAATTGTCAAAAAACTGAAAAAATGCAATTTTCGCCTCTCATTTATTTAAACTTGTATAAAGAAACGAAAAACCCATTCTTAAGTCATTTCAATATATATATATATATATATATATATATATATATATATATATATATATATATATATATATATATATATATATATATATATATATATATATATATATATATATATATATATATATATATATATATATATATATATATATATGTATATAGAGTAGAAATACTTGTTAGTGTTTAAAGTTTACGCCAGTAAATCAGCTAAACGTACAGGGATTAAATTGGTCGAGTTCACTAGGCGCCAACAGTTGAATAGGTGTGTAAACGTATGCGTTCATCAGCCCCGCTGAGCTTTTGTTGGAACTTAACTGTTGTCAATTTGTCAAAACGGAATGACAGAAATAAGTTACACAATAGTGCTTGGAGTCAACTGTACGTTCATCAGTCTCTAACTGCTGAAATGTCTCGATAGTCAGCAGATGGGCAATTAACTCAGATCTTGGCGCCTGGTAAACTCTATATTTAGAAAATTTATATAAGTTCAAACCGGTAAGAATAAAGAAAGTAGAAAAATTCACTATACATATAAGCGCAAATACTTTGTTACGGTGATGTCACATATTTAGATAACACATGAAGAGTTTTAAAATCAAGATAGGTACCGAGACGAAATAAAACTTCACTAAACAAAAACTTAACAAAAATGTAGGTTCTATTCATCATGAGCACCATTTTAGATAAAATATGTTCTAATAGGCCTTTCGATTTATGTAATTTTGATTACAAAATTCCATTCTTTGCAATATAGATAAAGATTAGAGCACGTCACTAAATATGTTTTGATTTAAATACAACTTAAGCGAATAATAAATAAACTTAACTCTCTACAAAATAATTAAATAATTCTGTAGACAGGTGACAGTGTTAAATAAATTTTAAGATAAGTAACCTGTTGCATATCAGCTCTTTTTGTAAAACTTTGGCCCTTTTTAGCTGGTCGAAAAGCATCACAAACACTGTTTAGTCACTCACTAACACTAATAAAGTCATAAAGAATAATTTGCACTTGTATATTTAAATTCTCAAACAACACACTACTTTATACGTAGAAGATACAGAGTATCCCACGACGAACTCCCGCGATCAATTTCTCGGAAAATAGCCTTTGGAAAATTTTGAAAATTAGGCAGTTTACTGACGTCGATGGGGGCAACTTGGCTAAAGTATTCTTAAGATTGTGGCACTTCCGATTATGCACGGTGTTGATGTTAACTTGCTTATTTTAAATAGGATAATCTATATATTGTTACATTTTTAACTTCTCCCTGAAATTTTAGACACATTCTATGTATAATGTCCTATACCGGAGTCCAACCGTTTTTGACATGTCTCAAATTTTATGTCAAGAATGACGTTTGCAGGCCTAAACATAACTATCAGTTTATCCTATATGAAAGCCTTTATCATTTAATATAGGTTGGTTTCCTTGTAGAAGCTGATTTACTTTATTATTTTGATCATAAATCAATACAGGAAAATCAAAAACTCATTGAATTGAAAAAATCGTTGAAACTCTTTTTTCTCAAATAGAAATCCCCTGTTTTTATCATACTATCTTATTTGGCATTAAAAAGAGGGTAACTTTGTATATGGCTGGCTATGCCAAAAATTTGTGGTTTTAGAAATATTGGCAATTTAACATTTTATTATTGTAAAAATGTTATACGGCTTTCAAGTTTTGTTGTTAGTTGGCCATGACGGCTCAAAATAAAACTTTAGAGCACTACAGACACATCACTATTGGTTATCATTTGACAAATACTTATTGCTAATAATCATGGCGGTGCGATTAAATTATACGCACTAGGATTATTTTTAAGGTGTAAATATTTAGGCGGAATGCAACAAAGTTCGATCAAGAACAGAAACCGAATAGTGTTAAACGAAAAATGGAAAATTACAAAACTTTTGACATCGCCAAGACAAAAATCTATAGAAGAAAACCAATTTATCCTACTAAAAGAAAACAATACCTACACAGGGTAACAACTTATTTTAATAAATGTTCAAAATTTCCATTTTGAACTTCCAAACATTTTTTTCCTCTTCGATTTAGTTCTTCATGGAAGGTCGCTCTAATTGAATTTGGAGATAAGCTTTCGAACGCGCCATTCACCCTTGCCATACAGTCCCCCATCGTTTTCACTGGATTGAAAAAACGATGTTTATTATCGTTCCCCAGGTAAAGTAATCCAACACAGTCAAATAAGGAGAACGAGAAGGCCAGAGAAAGGCCAGTAGTTGGCAATCTACTTGTCATCAAATGTTCTTAGTAAACGAAACCGTTCTGTGGGGTAGGGCGCCATCACGTTGTTAAAAAATTTGCTTGTGTTCCGCTAGAGGTAAATTGCTCAAATATTGATGATTCATCTCTTCCAGAATATTTAAATATGTATATCTTAAAAAAGTTAATACATAATTTAGAATGGGGAAATAATTTGCAATGTATGGTTAATGACTTACCATTCAAGTTTTCTTAATAAATTATATTATATTATATTCTATCAGTTTTTACAGCACAAAAGACTAGCTAGCTATTTTGAAAATTCCGGGTTCTTACTGCATGACGATTTGAATTACTCCAAAAATAAGAATTTTGTGTGTTAAAAAGAACATTTTTCATAGATTTCGCTTCATCAGTCCTAATTATGCTGTCAAAAAAATCGAGAGTCGTCTTGTATCATCGTTCAAATGAATTTACAAAACTTTTCTGCGTATCCATTTCTCTCAGATGTTGAACCAAAGATATTGAATAAGGGTGGAAGTTGTGCTTTAACGGAATTCTGTGTATTAAGCTCTTCGAAAGTCCTCTCTGCAGAGCTACTTGTCTTAAGGATGGTATTTCTTTTATGAATTTTTGCCTTCACGGTGCCAAAAGTTTTGTAAGTTTCTCTTATTCGCCGAACACTCCTCCGCGACGGTTTTTGTTTATCTCGATATCAGCAAATATTTGGCACGTTCTTGATGAAACGTGGTTACATTCACCATAATAATAAATAAATTTTAATAATCTTTGTGACTGTAATTCAGTCGCCCCGGCATAATTTTTATAAATAATTGTCAAATGACAACAAATATTGAGGTTTTTGTAGTTCTCGATAGTTTTTTTTGAGACGCGTCGCCGTCATGATTATATAACGGGGTCAATTTGAATTTATATATATATATATATATATATATATATATATATATATATAATTATTATTATTATTATTATTATTGCGTTTATTCAATTCAATTATACAATATGCAATACACAATAAGTCTATGACTTGTGCTGTGTTTTTACAAAATTTAACGGGTTCATCCAAAAAATCATTGGCAATTGTGGACCAAGTTCACTATACTTCAAATTTTGACATTCTAAATGGAAAATATTTCTTACTTTAACTTCCCCCTCTCAATTGTTCTATTGTTACCTCCATTTACCAAAGTTCTTGACATCGTTATACTTATTTTTCAACCACGGGTCAACCTTAATAGCCCATATTTTTTTCAAAAATAATAAACTTAAATTCTATGCCGAATGACATCGCTTTGACAGTAATATATGTATGTATCATACCGATAACTCAAAAAGTAATGGGCCGATTTTGATCAAATTTGGTGAGCACCTTCCTTTTGCAAGTGGCTTGGATAAGTTCGGTACCCAAGAAAATCGGCCCAGGTTTTGCTGGAAAATTTTGTGTTTTCTTTCTAAAAAAAAAATAATATCTCCGGAAATAACAGAGTAAGGGCAACGAAATTCGGTACGCGTGTTTGTAATATAAAGACTGAACCATGTACCATAATTTGCATTTCTAAATTTAAAGAGATAAAAGTTATGGGCAGTTAAAAAAATTTGGAGTTTTCCTCAAAACATGTGTTCTGCGAACCCTTAAGTCATTGCCCTTCATTTTACTAAAATATTTACAGACATTTCATTTCAAATAGACCCTCTATCTGATGCTTTGGCCGTCGGTTTAGTTAAGTTGATGCTTTCGCTGTACGTTTAGTTAAGTTTATGGTTTAACGGTCTATAATTTTTGGCTAATTTTCGTAGAACAAATTCGTTAATGCATTTTTGCATTTTTTATCGAAATATGATGCATGGAACCGAAGTTGGAAGAGGGTGCAAGCATAGATGTCATATGGGGAGAAATGGAGGAAGCCTTGATAAGGGTCGCAGAAGGTGAACTAGGTCATAAGCGGAAAACACAGAAATACTGTTGGATGACAGCAAAAATCATTACGCTTTTCGAAGAAAGGAGAAGATGCATAAGTCAAGGATATCCAGAGAGCTATAAACACATCCAAAGACTTACTAGGTGGAAAATAAGAGCGGCAAAGAATGACTGGTTAAAGAAGCAATGCGAGGATATAGAACAACTACAAGAGCTGCACGATGAATTTAACATACACAGAAGATAAAAGAGGTGTCCGGGGTTTACCGGAAGAGATACTTTTCTAATGTAGAAAACGAACATGGGGAAATTGCACAAGACGATCGGCAGCGAAGAGTTATTTGGGAGGAATATATTAACAACCTTTTCGACGATAATAGACCTGACATAGAGGTTGCGGAGGACGTAGACCTGTCTGGACCCCCTATCACCAAAGAATAAATTGTAAGAACAATAAATACTTCAAAGGCCAGAAAGGCAGTTAGCCCGAACTGCATACCTGTCAAACTACTAAAAATACTAGACGACAGGGGAATTTCCGTACTGCACAGAATATTTAACAAGATATATAACATGGGGGAGTTCCCTGCCAAGTGGATTACATCACATTTTATCCCCCTGCCAAAAAAGAGTAACGCAACGAAGTGCGAGGACCATAGGCTGATCAGTCTAGTAAGCCACACGTTAAATATATTCCTCAAGATTATTTACTACACAATTTCCATAAAATGCGAAAGAGAGGTAGCGTCCACACAATTTGGATTTAGAAGGGACTAGGTACGTGAGAGGCTAAGAATTAGTAAAATGTTACGTGTGGTCAGTGTTACTATATGGTGTGGAGGGCTGGACGCTGAATGTGAATACCATGAATAGACTTGAAACCTTTGAAATGTGGACATACAGACGTATACTAAAAGTCTCATGGACGGCCAGAAAAACAATCGAAGAGCTCCTAAGAATGGTTAAAAGAGAACGTGAACTGGTGAACACCGTCAAGCGCAGAAAAACAGCATATCTGGGTCACGTAATACGGAATAAAAGATACCAATTCCTACAATTAGTAATCGAAGGAAAGATCGAGGGGAAGAGAGGAGTCGGAAGTAAGAGGATGTCATGGCTCAGAAACGTGAGAGAATGGACAGGACTAAAAACTGTAGGAGACCTATTCAGCTCCATCAGAAATAGGGAAGAATGGGCACATGTGATCGCGAATATCCATTAATGGATAAGCAATAGAAGAAGAAGAAGATGCATGTTTGTAAGAAAAAAATATGGACGCAGTAAGTGCGTTTTGGTAGCGAACTTTAATGAAATCCTTTAAATTTCAATAACTCAATTTGCTATTAACCTAAGGTTTGTTGGCTAGGAAACCAATTTTAAGTTTATTTTCGGAAAATTTTTGAACATTTTTAAACAATAAGTAGTTTTGATAAAATATGGTAGATTGTTTCTACTGCATAGGCTATACCAGTAATCAGATTGATGCCTGCTCGCATTTGCTATTAAAAACATTTTAATGAAAATTCACTTCCATAACGCACTTGCTGCGTTTAGACTTTTTTAAATATAAAGTATAGTACTATTCTAGGAATAATTTTTGCTTTTGAAAAAAGCAGCAGCGTATTGTATTTTTATTTCAAATAGTACGCCAAGGTCAGTCATATTTATGTGGGTGCGGCTGGTTAAATGTAAAAATATTTTTTTCCTCCTCAAATATGTGTATATACCCTTATTTAGACACACCAAATTTCATAAAAATAGATAATCTAGATCTTTTTTTAAATAGCAAGATATGATTTTTTTGCACTCACGGAAAGCACATCTCCTTCTTAGCAACGGCACTATGAAAATGTAATCGGGATTAAAAAGAAAAAATCGCAAAAAAAAGTTTCTTAACAATTACCTTCGGTTGGATTTCATTAATCAATTTCTTATCAAGTTACCAATTGAAAAATTGTGATAGTATTTGCAGCTGCCAATTTTAAGCATTGTTTTCTGTCAGTTATATGTAGTTTGTAATACTTTAGAGAGCTTCATATTGGAAAATAGAGAATTTATAGAAATGAATTATTATTATTATTATGGCAGAATTGAGCAAAAAGCTAAGAATTGATATATTAGTGATGTTGGGCTACGGTGACAGGAAGCTTTGTAAAGAAATGTGCATGTTTTTTCATGAGTCTGGCCACAAATTAATGAAGTGTATGTTTCCAGAACACTGAAAAAAATTAACGAAACTGATAGTGTCAATGATAAGCCAAGAATAGGAAGACCAAAAACGGCTGTAGCTGGTAATAACGCATTAGATATATTGTTGTCTTTTTATTAAACCCACCATGTGTCTACAAATTAAGTTACTACATTACACAGCCTTTCAGAAAAATCTGTGGTAACTTTGCTAAAAAGGAAAAGAAAGAATTTCACCCATATAAAGTACAGCTAGTACAGGAACTTGTAGTTGGCGATTTTTAGAGGCGTGTTGAATTTTGTTATATTATGGCAAATTTAATGAGAAGCCGGACTTTAGTAGAAATTATCGTTATTGGTCTCAGCAGAATCCACATTGGATGCTGGAGGCTCAAACCCAAAAAAATTATGTATGGACGGGTAGACTAGACAGTAGTAATATTGGGCGGTTATTTATTGAGGGAAATCTAACATCTGAAAAGTATTAAAATTTTTTAAGAGAAGAAATTATACCACAGTGGTTGCAGTGAGCCCAGTCAATGAAGTTTGGTTTGATAAATATGGATCTCACAATCATTTTAGCAGACGCGTCCGGCAAAATTGGATGAAGTTTTAGAGAAAATTGAATCAGGCGCTGTGATGCACTTAAATGAACTGCTTGCCCTCTTGACTTGACGCCATGTGGTTGTTTTCTTAGGGTCACTTGAGGAATGTTCTCTACAGAGACAGACCATTAAATCTGGAAGACCTGAAAGCTATAATTGTTGGCTAAACAAGATGGATTGTGTATTCCAGGTTAATTAGTTTAATAAATTTCTTTGAAACGCGAGTTCAATTATGTATTGATAATGGACAGCATTTTGAACATTGAGTAAGTTGACAAATATTATTGCTGTTTTATTTTAGTTTTGTTTTGTCAGTCTCTTTTAGAATTAAAGTTAATAATTAAAGCTAATTTGCCTATCATCTGCAGTGAGTGATTTTACAGCATTTGTTATGTTGCTTATGCGTACAGGGTTGGTTTTAAGCGTGCTTCTGTTAAAAAAAACATTTTTGCGATCATCTGCATAATTACATTAGTTTTTTCTCCATTTTTTTCTAATTGAACCTAATGACATTTTTATAGTGGAATATCAAGAACTAGACGCTATTTCCGAAAT